>OY740782.1:67309850-67909850 GCA_963514005.1 Raja brachyura
AAGGTAAAGATGGAAATAAAAACAAAAAAAAGTTCCCAGCAGCATATCAGCTTATTTAATTATTCTGACCAGGTATTTTGATGTCAAATGAGGAACAATGTTCCATCACAATTCTGTAACAATGCTTCTTGACCCTAATGGTTTAAACACATACACTATACGCCAGCATTATGCTTCCAATTTGGGCCTGGGACAATTATGCTAAGTGGGTATCAACCTAGTCTTGGACCTAGACTCTCAATTTCCTCTAGTCCTTACAGCAGGTTTGAATTTCAGGCTGACACACTCAGTTGCAGGAGGCCTGAGAGATATATCACCACCCAGTCTTTAGTCACTGCTATGTTGAAGAAGTGGTCATCCACCTTCAGTATCCACTTTCAAAGTAGCTCATACCAGGTTTACTCAGCAGAACATTAAAAAGTAGGTTCTAAATTGGCAGAGAAGGAGATTTCATAGCAATGATAAATATCTCTAAGGTTGTGATAGCAAATAAGGAGAAACTCTTTCATATAGCAGAGGCATAGAAGTCAGAGATTAAAATTAAGGTTAGTGACAAGAGTCATAGAAACAAACAAGATATATTTACACATGGAGTTCATTGCCTGAAATGTGCTATAACCAGATTTAATAGTAAGTTTCTAATTACTTTGGAGAAATAATGGTGGGTACATTTGCAAGGAAATGGGGATAAAAATAATAGTACTGAATTGACAGAGCAACATGGAGCCGGCAAGGGTTTGGCCTCCTTCTGTGCTCTATCATTCAACAGTCACATGTTTTACAATAGGATGAACCATCCAAAGCCCTAGAACCAATAATAATTCATTTTGCCCCATCCACAGCCATTCAAATAATCTGGAAATGTCTGGTTATTTTGATTATCTCAGTGAATTCAGTGTGGTTCCACAGGATAAAGTTGAAATGTGCGACTAACTTTTGTCAATTTCAGAACAAGTGCAGTGTAAATAAAAGACATCCAATAAATATCAAAGAGAGAATATAAGCAACATTTCTTTGCCCAGAAGTTGGCAACAAGATTGAGCGGTGAGGAAATTTGATGCTTACATCAGGGGAAAAAATGAAAGGAAGAATACACGAGCAATGGGAAAAGATAATAGGATAGAGGGTAGTAGATGTGGGCTACTAAAATTGCCTTTGATACTGATCTTGCCCAAGTCCCAGTTTCTGCAATCTCCTCCATAGCGCCATAACCTTATGCCGGTCTCCTCCAGTTCTCACCACAGCCACAATTCACTGCACTGTTGTCAGATTGCCCTTCAACTCAAGAATTTCTTCTCTAGCACGCTTTCTTCTTTGAAGATGGACCTTAAACCATACTTGTTTTTCAACACTGTTGGTCATCTGCCACAATGTCTCATTTATGCCAAAATGATATTTGATAAAATTCTTACAAAATGCCTTGGGATGCTTAGCTGTTTTAAAAGCACCACACTTACCAGCTTTAAAACACATGAACACATAAAACACTAGGACTGATGCAGATACTAGACTTGTATATGGAATGCTTACTCATTCTGACATTAAACTGATTATTTACACATTTCTTCCTACTGTGCAGACTGAAAATGTCATATTGAGCATTTACTACACAATACCCTATCCAAAGATTTTTCAATAACGCTGACTGTTACCATAAAATACAGAACAAATTATTGCAAAAAACACTTGTCATTTCCCTAACCATTGAATGCAATCAAAATCACTCAGTGGGATAATTTTTTTTCAAATCATCACAACTGAAGTTGCCTTCCAACCAGTTTCACTTCCCATGCCAAAGAATATGAATGAAAAAATCCCAAAATGAACCACATGAATCAGACATAGTCTCAGAGATAATTACCTTGTGAAGTCAGTCTTTAAGGCCCCAGTTCCCGCGTATTGTTTGGCACATGCGTTTGCATTATCTGCCCATGCTGTGGATAAATCAAATTATTGCTAAGCTCTAGTACTTTAATCAGCAAAAGTGACAATTTCAAAATGCTCATAAAAAGACTAGGTTTTACTTCTGAGCTAAATTATTTGTCAAAGGTTTTTCCTTCCCTCTCAAAAGACACAAACTCCACCAAGCAGTCCATTTGGATATTCCTGGGTCAAGATCTAATTAGGCACTGTTTATGTTGTTCTTGCAAGCAGGCTTGGAGGCATCACAACCATTTCCACTTTATTTTCATTCAATATCCAAGCACACAGCTAATTAACAGAATGCAATGAATAACAAATAATAACTCTCCCTCCATCACCCAGAGGTATGAAAAATAATCATTCTGTTCCTACTGATGAAATCAGAGAGCTAAGCAATCAAATGTGAAACCTTTCAGGTGCACTTTGGGTCAAATCTGGAAGCATCTGCTGTATCAAATGAAAACAGTTCAGCAAAGAAACCCCGAAAAATAAATGCTCACAATTTTTGTAAATCTTTTCAAAATCCGCTTGCTCGTCAATTCTTTGGCTCACATGAAGAACGCCAATCCTCTAGACCCAATAGAAAAATAATATTTTAATAACTGAATGCGACCTGTTGAGTTTATTCTTGTTATTGCAAAAGCATGATAATATTGATGCATTATCGAAGGCTAAGTATGGGCAGACCTGGAGTACTGTGTACAAAATTAGTCTCTGGCAAAGGGAGGAATATACCTCACATAGATGAATTACCATAGAGGCTCACCAAATTGATTTCTGATCTGAGGCTATCCTCAGAGGTGAAATTGAGATACACGTATTAAAGTTTAAACAAATGAGTGAAGATTTTATTTCAAATTAAGCATGGCTTGAGTGTTATCTCACGGATGAGAATTTCACAGGCCGAGTCAGAAGTTAATTTCCCTTTGGTTTTAACTTCAATCAGGTGGTGGTCAGCTGCTTTTTTTGAACCACTGCAGCCTTCGAGGTGCAACTATGCCCACAATACTGGTTGGGAGAGAGATCCAAGATTCTGACCCAGCAATGAAGGAAAATCAATACATTTCAATAGACAATAGGTGCAGGGCCCTTCCACCCAGCACTGCCATTCACTGTAATCAAGGCTGATCATTCACAATCAGTACCCCGTTCCTGCCTTCTCCCCATATCCCTTGACTCCGCTATTGTTAAGAGCTGTATCTAAGGGGCCTGTCCTACAAGTATGCAACTCTATGCGATGAACGCGATCAAACTAGAAGCGGGGGCCGCGCGGAGGTTGGGTGATCCCCTGTACAGGGCCGTTCCCACCAGCATGCGCCTGCATGCGGCAAACGCAACCAAACCGGCAGCAGGGGCCGCGCGGAGGTTGGGTGAGTGGCGCAATGCGGCGCAAAGTGAGGCGAACTTCGAGCAACGTCTAAGGTAAGTTTGCCAGGACAGAGAGGGGTACACAGAGAGGGGCACAGAGGCGCACACACAGAGGGCCACGGAGCCACACACATAGAGGGTCACGGAGGCACCTACAGATAGGTTCACGGAGGCACGACGTCGGGGGGGTGTGTAATGCGTCGAGGCGACTGCGAGCCGACAAGCCGTTGCCGCGCGGAATTTTTGAACATGGTCAGTTTTTCTGAGCCCCGCGCGATGTTGGGACGAACTCCGCACAATTCCGCAGGGCTCCAGTGATTGAAGTGGGACCGGCCCCGCGACGCCGGACGGTTCAAGCGACCACGTTAAGTCGCGCTAATCGCATAGAGTTGCATGCTTGTAGGACAGGCCCTTAACTCTCTCTTGAAAGCATCCAGAGAATTGGCCTCCACTGCCTGAGGCAGAGAATTCCACAGATTCACAACTCTCTGAAAAAGTTTTTCCTCATCTCCGTTCTAAATGGGCTACCACTTATTCTTAAACTGTGGCCCCTGGTTCTAGACTCCCCCAACATCAGGAACATGTTTATCTGCCTCTAGCAGGTAAATCCCTTAATAATCTTATGTTTCAATAAGATCCCCTCTCATCCTAAATTCCAGTGTATACAAGCCCAGTCACTCCATTCTTTCAACATATGACAGTCCCACCATCCCGGGAATTAACCATTGTTATATGCTGCACTCCCTCAATAACAGGAATGTCCTTCCTCAAATTTGGAGACCAATACTGCACACAATACTCCAGGTGTGGTCTCACTAGGGCCCTGTACAACTGCAGAAGGACCGCTTTGCTCCTATACTCAACTCCTCTTGTTATGAAGGCCAACAAGTCATTCGCTTTCTTCACTGCCTGCTGTACCTGCATGCTTACTTTCATAGACTAATGTACCAGGACCCCCAGATCTCGTTGTACTTCCCCTTTTCCCAACGACACCATTCAGATAATAATTTGCCTTCCAATTTTTGCTACCAAAGTGGATAAACCTCACATTTATTCACATTATACTGCATCTGCCATGCATCTGCCCACTCACCCAACCTGTCCAAGTCACCCTGCATCCTCATAGTATCCTCCTCAGTTCACACTGCCACCCAGCTTTGGGTCATCTGCAAATTTGCTAATGTTATTTTTAATCCCTTCATCTAAATCATTAATGTTTATTGTAAATAGCTGCGGTCCCAGCACCGAGCCTTGTGGTATCCCATTAGTCACTGCCTGCCATTCTGAAAGGGACCCATTAATTCGTACTCTTTGTTCCCTGTCTGCCAACCAGTTATCCATGTCAGTACCCTACCCCCAATACCATGTGCTCTAATTTTGCCCACTAATCTCCTATGTGGGACCTTATCAAAGGCTTTCTGAAAGCCCAGGTACGCTACATCCACTGGCTCTCCATTGTCCATTTTCTTAGTTACATCCTCAGAAGATTAGTCAAGCATGTAAATCCATGCTGACTCGGACCGATCCTGTTACTGCTATTCAAATGTGCCGCTATTTCATTTTTTATAATTGCCTCCAAGTCAGGTTGGTGTGTGGCTTGGAGGGCAACCTCTAACTGCTGGTGTACCTGTGCTTTAAAGCATTAAAATGCTAAATCGTCACTACTATTGAAGAACTAACTTGAAGCTGCGACTGAATAGAACGACGTGCTATCAAGCTTTGCACCACATTTGTTCGATCCAAGCAGTCAATGCAATTGGTTCTGAAAGTTCCATCCTGCTGTATGATCATCTTCCCCTCAGGATCCACCAAGAAATAACTGTTAATAGAACAGAAACAAAGGAATTGTTTACAACAGGATGAAAGGAAACAAGCAGTGTTTTCTGTAACCACCAAATACATAATTTTCATGTTTATGACAAACAGCAAAAAAAATAACAAGACATGAACCAATTACCCAAATTCATCCTGTTGATCTGCCACCCGATCCAAAAGGATCTGAAGCCGATCCCATCTCATACGACTGCATTCTTTGTGGAAATCAAATGCACAGTATCTGCAAATATGACACCAAACTTATTAACAGACATAATAAAAAGGAAATGAATGAGAAATAAAGAGTACATATATTTACAACTTGCCCTGTACACCTCAGGACTTTGAAATATACTTCATTTTTTGAAAATTATGCACTTCAAGGAAACCTCCACCATTCCAGTCCCAAAATAAAGTGATCTGCCTTAACTCAGTAGCTCTAACATCGACCGTAATTAAACGCTTTGAAAGATCAGTAATGGGACACACCTGCACTGGACTCCAAGAAAATCTAGACCCATTGCAATTTGCATACAGAAAAAATAGATCTACTTTGCACTATATTCAATTCTGGACAATAAAATGATTTATGTCAGGATGCTATTCATTATCTACAGGTCAGCCTTTAACACCATAATACCAAAGAAGCTCATCTCTAATCTTCACGACTTTGGCCTTGTGGCTTTCATCTGCAACTGGCGTACTGACTTGCTGACATGCCAACCACATTCCATTACAACTGCTGGTAACATTTCCTCCATTCTGATGTTCAACACTGGTGCTTCTCATGGTTGTGGTCATGCTCTACTCCCTTCAAACCCATGACTGTGTAGCTAAGTACAGCCCAAATTCAATCTTTAAGTTCATCAATAATACCACTCATCAGTTGGACTAACAACAATAATGAGATGACCAAGAGCCTGGTGTTATGGTGGCACAACAACAAACTAGCCCTTAGGGAAAGGATTAGCCATTAACCAAAGGAATTGGTGGGGGGGGGGGGGGGGGGGGGGGGGGGGGGAGGAGGTGAACATCACCAACAGAGCCTCTGTATCGATGGTCAACAGCTTTAGGCTCCTTTGCATCCATATCACCAACATCTTAACCTGCTCTCTTCCCACTAGTCGGTGAATAAGAAAAAACATCAGCATAATCACTTTCTTAGGCATCTGAGGGAATTCTGCATGTCCATGAGGTATTTTGGTGCGATGCATCGCAGCATGGTATGCAACTGTTCTGGGCCGGAACATGCAGAAAGTGATGAAGCCTGCACAGTTCATCGTAGGCTTGTCACTTCCTTCCAACTAGTCTATGTTCATGGTATTTTTGCATCAGGAGGGGAGGGGGAGGGGGAGGGGGAGGGGGAGGGGGAGGGGGAGGGGGAGGGGGAGGGGGAGGGGGAGGGGGAGGGGGAGGGGGAGGGGGAGGGGGAGGGGGAGGGGGAGGGGGAGGGGGAGGGGGAGGGGGAGGGGGAGGGGGAGGGGGAGGGGGAGGGGGAGGGGGAGGGGGAGGGGGAGGGGGAGGGGGAGGGGGAGGGGGAGGGGGAGGGGGAGGGGGAGGGGGAGGGGGAGAGGGAGAGGGAGAGGGAGAGGGAGAGGGAGAGAGGCCACACAATTTCCCTCCTGGGATTAATAAAGTTCTATTGTATAGTATCGCGTGTGTAGGAAGGAACTGCAGATGCTGGTTTAAACTGAAGATAGACACAAAAAGCTGGAGTAACTCAACAGGTCAGACAGAATCTCTGGACAAAAGGAAAATATAATGTTTTGGGGTTGGGCTGAAAAAGGTCCCTGCACACCTTTGGAATGTGCAAGGAAACAAGAGCACCCGGAGAAAACGTACGTGTGTGTGTCTGTCTGTGTGTGTGTGTCTGTGTATATGTCTGTGTGTCTGTGTATATGTCTGTGTATCTGTGTATGTGTCTGTATATTATATATATCACCACCTACATCAATAAAGTGGTAAATACACATGATTCTAGTGCCGTCAACCTGCAAACAGCTGCAATATATATTTTCCTGTAGCATGTCCCTCCATTTGAAAATAACTTAGTGCAAAATGCTTTGAGGCATTATTATTTAAATGCTAGCCCCGTTTTATCTTTGTGATAATGGCAGTGTTTTAAATGTTGTTCACATCACTGCTTTCTTCCTATCCAGTAAATGGAGAAGGAAACTTTAAAATATATGCACAGAGGCACGGCAGTGCTTATCTCTGAAATTGATATTATAGATACGCACTTAACCATTCCATTTCCTAGGCTCGCTGTCATTTTGGAAAAAACCTGCTCGAGAGATTTTTCAGGACCTTTCTGATCAACCTGTAAAACAAAGTATATATTTTTTTAATTTTGAATTGCTTCAAAGTTAAATGTTGGTGTTAAATATATTTGATAAATGCCAAGACATACCAAATTAATTATCACTTGCTTCCCATAACTAATAAGCTGGGAATCAAAATGCCTTTGAAAGCCATCCATCTGCAATCAAAAACATTAACAATGTTTACAATGCTGTTTAATAACAAATCCAATCAAAAGCACCAAAAGCTTTGGAGTACTTTTCAATGGCATAAAACATCCCAATAATCTAGATAGTGTACTAAAGCGCTAGAACTCTTCTCTATGACCGTAGTGGCTGTTAATAGGACAAGGAATTTGATGCAGCACACTGACACATTCTGTAAATTTCTGCACTTACCGCATGGAGTGCAATTTGCTGCCCAAGTACTGCAATGTTAGACAAAGATTCCTGGAGGGGATGAAAATGCCAATTTCTGAGCCAAAAAAAAAAATCACTTACCCTATTTTTAATACTTAACAACCGAGTACAAAATCCAATGTTTTGAAAACCAATTTTAAAATTAAATAAGCTCTATTATCATACATGCAACTAACTGGCACCGAATGTAAAACAATGTCCGTTTTTTTTTACTGATATCAAGTAAAAATTGATACGACGCCTCACAAGGTATTAGGGCAGATGTCCAAGAGTATGGTCAAAGAGGCAATTTTAGATTACAGAAAGAGGCAGTGATGATTTAGAAGGAATTTTTGGATCCTTGGGCCCCAAAGGCTCAGGGAGCATATTTACATTCCTGGATCAGGATCAAACTACATACAGAGGGTTAAAGGGCTGACAAAAAATAAGCTGGACTATGCTCGATTCAGCCTGCACTGTGCATTTACCATCCAATTTATTCCTTTGGCCTTACATGCTTATTGTGGCCCCACAGATCCGAACTAACTCCAAACCCCTCTGCCACAGCTGTACCAGCTGCTTACTAGCTTCCCCCCCCCTTTTAAAAATCACTTTTAAAAATACTTTAAAGTAATTAACTGAAAGCATTAAGATTAAGCAAAATAAAAGATAAACCATTTGCATCCATTTGTCTTCATTTACATGGGTTTATCTACGCAATGGCAGTTTCAAATGAACAGGCTGCACTACACAGGCCAGCTGTGATACAGTGACAAGGAGCATCCGACTCCTCAGCTCAGCATGACAGAATTCTGCCGATGCACTCAATATTACATCCAGTGGAGGAGTAGGATGTGAAAAGCCAGGTGCACTCATCATATGAGCTAATTCTGCTGGTGGATTTTTGTCAAATTCCGGATGAAAGATAAGTTCAGATCTATGGAGATTTGGAAGAGTTAAGCCATGGAGACTTTGTTTGACCATGAATTAATGTACAGTGGGACATTAGCGAATGGGACTTGGGTGGGAATTTGACTTTTTTTAAAAAACGGTAGTAAGCATAGAGGAAGACCAGAAATGCATTGCATGTCCAAAGCTAACAAAGGTTAAATTAGGGATTTAACAGAAGCCATTACTATCATGAGTAGGACAATGGCAGTGATTTTGGTGATAGCATGGAATTGTGGTCCAAAGTACCTCAAGCTCAAATACTGCAGCACAGTTATAAACAGTCTGGTTCAATTTAAAGATTTGATACTGTGTGCACAAAGTGGGGGGTGGGCGGCATTCAAGGGGAACTTAGAATGGTGGAGCTTTCAAGGTTGGTAGTTGTGGGTTGAGCCCAGGTGCTATCAGCATAGATGTGGAACTGACAAAGGATTATCTTAATTATAAGAAGCAGGCCCTCATGCGTCTTCAACTGTTTTATGCAACTACAACATTTTGTAAACTCTTGTGCTACCAATAAATTTGAGATACCAATTAAATGTAATTCTGTCTCTAAAAATATATTTAATCATTCCTGAAATTTCACACAACAGTAAACTACAAATATGTTATCACAGAAGAACAGCTCGCTCATTGCAGGCAGAGCTTAATGAAAATTAATTATATTTTAACTATACTCACATGGTTCATCGATTTACTGATTTGTGGCTTTGGTTTGTACCTCAGATTTGGTCTCTGTGACCAGAAGAATGGAATCGACCCTCGTGTCTTGAAAGCAGAAGATAAATTTACTTAACATCAATGGTTCACATGAATTACCTTTTAGACTATATGAGAGCTTCAGAATCATCTTCATAATGCACATGTTAAAAAGGCAATCTATTAAAATAAGACTATTAAATAGGTGGTTTAATCCCTAATTTTTCTATAATCCTTTCACAGCAGCCTTTATTTTTGCGCTAAACATTTGCTTTCCTCAGTCTCCATTCACTTGTTCCCCATTCAGAGCCTGAAGGGAATATTTTTCCCCCTAAACAGCTTACATTTATATACTCTTTAATGCATTAAATCGTTCAAGGTTCCTTCATTGGAGAGATTATAAATAGTGAAATATTGAGTTTTTTTGTGACAAGTGAACCAAAGTCTGATCAAAAAGCAGGTCTTAAACAAAAGGAATGTGATGTTTTAGGGATGGAATTCCAGAGCTTAAAGTCATTTCAGCGGAAGGCATAACTGTCTACAATGGAGAGACAAAGAAACAAAAATATCACAAATGTGCAAAAGGTTAGAAAAGGAAAAAAGGAAAGATTCCACAGGATCTTAGACCTGGACCAATTGGCTGAGATGGGATGATACGAGTCACTTGGTCAGTGCCACACCAACAGTGAATGTTGATCAATCAGCACCCAATCGGAAACCAAATTATTAAGTTGCAATAATCACACAACATAATGGAAATGCCCTAACTACTGAACCTTAATAATCCTCTTGACCATGTCAGGCCACTAGGTTATAAAAGTGTACCCATTACATTGTAAAACTAAAATGAAACTGAATTGTCCAAGACCCTCATAGCAATATTTTGTCATTCAAGAACACCACTTCTGATTGCTGCCGATACCCTCCATGCTTTTATCACCTCCAGAGCTATTCTAATATACAGCTAGACAACATTAACTAACTATAGGTCATATAAAATTCCACACCCTGTACCCAACTAAGCACAATCTTCTTGATTAGCTTTGTGCTCTCACCTACATTGAATCCCAGTCCCAACACATTTAATGCTTAAATACTCATCCTTGTGTTTAGTACCCTTCATGGTTGCAACCCTGTCACCTCTATAACCTTCTTCAATCACACACTCTATCTCATCCCTCCACATGGTGGCCTTGTTTTCACCAACTACCATCACCCACCAAGTGGCGCTCTCGGCTATAATGTTTGAAACTGTCCTTACAACCTTCTTTATACATTGGTAAAACCCATTTGTTTTCGAACTGTTATTCATTTGTTTTCAAATCTCCTTCGATGATGGTGCTAATATTGTTTAATTAACCATTTATGAGTAGAAGGTTTTCATCTTTAAAAGATGGCCTGTATTTGCAAGTTGTCCAGCTATCTATGACAGTGCCTGCAATATCTCAAACCTCCCACTCGAGGTTACCTTGCCCTTCCAAATGTTGGCCTTTCAACAAGATCTTTAGTATCCATTCTAATCACTTTAGTCATGCTTCGTCATTCATTTTATGTTCAGTTCCATTTGGGAAGTGCAACGGGGTGTTTATCATTTACAGAGGCTGTTGAAATACAAGTTGCTAAGTTAACTAGCAGAATACAGTGGAAATCACTCACTTGCACAAATGATGCCTTATAGCCATTGTACTGAACAATTTGCTCAGTCTCCACAAAGTTTGCGGCATGCCCTTCTGAGTCAATACCTGATAAAAGAAAATAAAGATGAAGCTTACAATTAAAAAAAATTCCAGATAACTTATAGCTGTGTTTTTGAACTAAATATATAACTTGCATGCACTAGTCTCAACCACTAAATCGTATTTTCTGCAATGCAACTCCTTAAAATTTTCCAGCATTTACTCCAAAAACATCCAATCCGCAAGTCTACAAAATAAATGCTGGCAGTTATTTGATAACTAACTGATTGAAACCTATATCCTATCCAAATGTGGCACAGCACCAGGCTCTTTCAACACTTTGCATCATTTAAATATCACATAAAATCTTCAAAAGGGAGGCCATATGGTGCACCTTGACTTAACTAATCAGGTAAACAATACACAAACCAAATATAACAATGTGCTACAATTAAAATTAACTACCACTACTTTTGAAATACCTATTGGATCCTTATCACTTCACCCAGCCCCAATGAATTATTTAATTTTGTAATTCACCCATAGGAATATTTTAAGTGGTTACTGATTCTTTTTTCGACATCAGATTTAAATTAGCCTTTACCAGCTTTACCATAGGAGCCTGTTTCAACTGCATAGTTCTACTTTTACATAATGCTTCAAGCTTTTATTACCCAATATCTTATAACCATATAACAATTACAGCACGGAAACAGGCCATCTCGGCCCTTCAAGTCCATGCCGAACAACTTTTTTTCCCTTAGTCCCACCTGCCTGCACTCATACCATAACCCTCCATACCCTTCTCATCCATATGCCTATCCAATTTATTTTTAAATGATACCAACGAACCTGCCGCCACCACTTCCACTGGAAGCTCATTCCACACCGCTACCACTCTCTGAGAAAAGAAGTTCCCCCTCATGTTACCCCTAAACCTCTGTCCCTTAATTCTAAAGTCATGTCCTCTTGTTTGAATCTTCCCTATTCTCATAGGGAAAAGCTTGTCCACATCAACTCTGTCTATCCCTCTCATCATTTTAAAGACCTCTATCAAGTCCCCCCCTTAACCTTCTGTGCTCCAGAGAATAAAGACCTAACTTATTCAACCTATCTCTGTAACTTAGCTGTTGAAACCCAGGCAACATTCTAGTAAAGTTCTTCTAAGTTACTGAAAGATTCTTCCTCAGTCTATTTCATTTGGGCTACAGACAAGTTACATTTATTATCATGTGCAGAAATACAGCGAGGTACAGGTACAATGAAAATCTTGCTTCCAACAGCATCAGAGGCACATGGACTGAGACAACACAGAAAACATATATTACACATAAATCGTACAAGGCAGTGAAAAAAAAACTGCATAATACTTTAGTGCAAAAACACAATCTGAAAAAATAATTCCATGGTAATGCAGGAAGTGGTCTGTAATGCTCCGAAACGGAGGTAGAATTAGGATTATCCAGTCGGTTCAAGAACCTGATGGTTGTATGGAAGTAGATGTCCCTGCACTTGGCGGGATGGGGCTTCAGATTTCTGTACCTGTGCCCATTGGTTGCAGAGAGAAAGGGCATGGCCCAGATGGTCAAGATCCTTGATGATTGATGTTGCTTTTTTGATGCAGCACCTCACGTACATGTTTTTGATCCTAAGGGGTACTGCGCCCATGATAGATTGTACTGAGCTTCTTGTGCTCCTGTGCATACTAGCCATGATGCAACCAGTCAAGATATTTTCTACAGTGCATCTGTGAAGGTTTGTTAGTATATTCAGTGGCATGCCAAATCTCTTTAAACATTTAAGATAGCAGGGGCACTGATGTGCCTTCATCATGACTATATCTGTGTGCTGGGCCCTGGACGGGTCATCCAGGAGGTTGACACCCAGGAATTTGAATCTGTTCTCTCCCTTCACCGCTGACCCAATGAAAACTGGTGCATCATCTTCTAACTTCCCCTTTCTGAAGTCAATGATTAGTTCCTTGATTTTGCTGAAATTGAATGAGGTTGCTGTTGCGGCACTACTCAACCAGGAGTTCTATATCTCTCCCGTGCACGTACTCATCATCCATGATTCGGCCAACAGTGATGTTGTCGGTGAATTAGTGGATGGTTTTGGAGCTGTGCCCAGCCGCACAATCAGGGATGTGAAGAGAGTAATGCAGGGGGCTAAGCATGAGGCATGAGGTTCACCTGTGTAGATTGTCAATGAGTAGTTGTAGTTCAAGATGCACACGGATTTAGGTCAGCGACGAGGAAATCAAGGATCTAGTTACTAAAGTCCAGGTCATGGAGCTTGGTGATAAGCTTGGAGGGAATGATTGTGTTGAATGTCAATGAACAGCAGCCTGATGTATATGTTCAGATGGTCCAGAGAAAAGTGGAAAGCCAATGAAATGTCATCTGCTGTTGCACTGTTGTGGCAATAGACAAATTGTAGATGATCCAGGTCTTTACCGAAGCAAGGGGGCCAATTTCTCTGGACATTCATTAAAATGTAATGGTTTAAAATCAAGAGATCAACGTTGTTTTTCTCTGCATCTAGGCAACATGACTATTTTCCTCTCTCAGTGACCAAAATTTAAAAACGAATCAAGCTGCAGTGTTAACCTTAATAGATCTAAAGCAGAAAGTCACTAGCTAACTGGTTAAGAACACAATCTATCCACTTACCTCGAACGTAATATCGAACTCCAGCCCTGAAACAACTCCTTCTGGAGAGAACTGTCCAGTCAAAATATTTTCCATTTATGCTACAATGTTTCACAATAATGACTGAGATAAAATATGAATGGTTAAGGATGTTTAAATTAAAACACAGTAACATTTCCATTATTAGGATTTACATCAGCAAGATAAAACACTGCACAAATAATTTCAAAGATATCAACTCCATAGCTAATGCAAGATAGTTTAAAGAAAAACATCAAGAACGGTCTTTTGTGGTTTTCAACTGTGAAGCAAGTGGGATCCTGCAAATGGCCTATCATCAAACAAAATGAAAAGAGATTGGGACAAAAGTACGTTGTCTAAAAATAGGATGGTTTGAAGTGGTGACAAGGCACTAAATAGTAACATCTTAGGAAATGAGCCAGATCTCTTTCAGGAGTCCAACTGGAAACAGATATCAGGCTACGAGATGGTATGAAGCACAAAATGCAAGGACAAATGTTCCACAACCATTTAATGCTCCATCTATACATTTCTCAAAGCCATATTCACCAAAGCTGATCTGATACCGTTTTTGTTATTGACTGTCAAAAGGAAAAAGCTTAAGTGCCTGAAATTTAAAAAGACAGACTTCTTGATTTCTTTGGCACAAGTTTTATTTTGGAGAGTATCAGTTTAGTCTTTTGGACAGTCATTGGGATGCTCCAGTATTCATAATTCATTTAAAATATATTAAAAATAAATCTATTCTTTTTTTAAATGCTGGTAAATACATTAAATCTCCTGAGTAATATATAGCATACAAATTAAACTCACTTTAATGATAAAGAGCTTTAGAAGTTGCGCTGTTATGATTTAGTATTGTTATGAACAACATATTAATCAATTTATTGAAAATCTAATTTCCATTTTACCTACCACAACTAATATAACCAACAATTGCACTGCTGCAGATACAACATGGAATCCTTCAATAACTATGTTAATAAATGTTATATAGTCCAAGAAAATCATGAATTCATATTTTACTAGACTAGGTGGGACCCGTTGGGGAGGGGGTGTGTGTAGGGGAGGGGGGGGGGGGAGGGAGGGGTGACCTTCAAAACCTTCAATAACTTTTGTACTGTTTCACCGATCGGAACAAAATTTATTTGACTTGCAGCAGAGAATGGTAAGGTGGCAAAAATCGTTGTGCGCTATGGGGAATCGTTTTTGCGCAAATTTAATTACAACGCAGACAGGAAGTGGTCAAGATGAGAGTTTTAATAATATATAGAAGATATCTTCCTTCAAACCCTGATGAAATGGACATAATTATTTTCAAAAACTCAGTGATAATGGGTTAAAAACTATAATTTGAAATATTCAAAGTTAAAAATCAAACAAAACATCAAATTGCACCAATTTCAAATTTTCAGGACAAAAAGGTGGAACTGTGTAAAGTGACAGAAAAAGCATGTTACCCACAATGCATAGTGCACCAGGAGGCATTCTAAAGTATTTTGTGTTCGATAAAATCGTCATGTACATCTGGATTTTACACTGTTTAATTTACAGATACAGCTCGGCAACAGGCCCTTCGGCCCGCTGAGTCCAGGACGACCAGCGAAACTCTGCACACTATCCTACACACTCTGGATAATTTTGCAATTTTTACTGAAGCCAATTAATCTACAAACCTGTACATCTTTGGAGAGTGGGAGGAAATGGCAGCACCCGGAGTAAACCCATGCTGTCATGGGGAGAATGTACAAACTCCGTACAGACAGCACCTGTCGTCTCTGAGGCTGTAAGGCAACAACTCTACCGCTGTGCCACACCTCATTGATTGCCATTAGAATTGTGTTAATTAGAACTAAGGGACAGAAGTTTAGGGGTAACATGAGGGGGAACTTCTTTACTCAGAGAGTGGTGGCTGTGTGGAATGATCTTCCTGCAGAAGTGGTGGAGGCAGGATCGATTTTAACATTTAAAAGTAAAGTGGATAGGTATATGGACGGGAAGGGAATGGAGGGGTATGGTCTGAGTGCAGGTAGATGGGACTAGGGGAAAATGAATGGTCGGCACGGACTGGAAGGGCCGAGAAGGCCTGTTTCCGTGCTGTAATTGTTATATGGTTATATGTGTGATGGTTGCAATTGTAATCCCACATTAGGTGCTGTGAACATTCATTCCTTATTGATATAGTTGAGCAGTAAAAATGATCACAAACAGCAACAATCTAGGTTAACAAAATGAGGAAAAAGTCAAGAGAGCAAGCAATCTGATTTATTAGATTTAGAATTCCAAAAGCAGAGTAATACAAAATAAAACTATACCAAAGACTAGTAATTATACTGAAAAATCATATAAAGGTAGAATACTGCTTATACAATGCCCTCCATGATGTTTGGGACAAAGACCCCTCATTTATTTACTTGCCTCTGTACTCCCCAATTCAAGATTTGTAATAGAAAAAAATACATGTTGTTAAAGTGCACATTGTCTGATTTTATTAAAGGGTATTTTGATTTCACCATGTGGAAATTACAGCTGTGTTTATACATGGTCCTGTCCCCCCCCCCCCCCCCCCCCCCATTTTCAAGGCACCATAATGTTTGGGACACATGGCGTCACAGGTATTTGTAATTGCTCAGGTGTGTTTAATTGCCTCCCTAATGCAGGTATAAGAGAGTTCGCAGCACCTAGTCTTTCCATCACCTTTGGAAACTGTTATTGCTGTTTATCAACATGAAGACCAAAGTAGTGCCAATGAAAGTCTAATAAGCTATTATGAGACTGCGAAATAAGAATATAACTGTTAGAGACATTAGCCAAACCTTAGGCTTACCAAAATCAACTAGGGGACAAGCCCCCAAAACAAGCATAAGCTGAAGATGGCTGCAATACAGGCCTGGCAGAGCATCACCAGAGAAGACACCCAGCAACTGAAGATGCCCATGAATCGCAGACTTCAAGCAGTCATTGCATGCAAAGGATATGCAACAAAATACTAAACGTAACTACTTTCATTTACATGACATTACTGTGTCCCAAACGATGACATTGACATGACATTGCTGTGCCCTGAAATGGGTGGACTATGTATAAACACTGCTATAATTTCTACATGGTGAAACCAAAATGTATAAAAATACCCTTTATTAAAATCAGACAATGTGCACTTTAACCACATGTGATTTTTTTCTATTACAAATCTCAAATTGTGGAGTAGAGAGGTAAATATATAAATGATGGGTCTTTGTCCCAAACATCGTGGTGGGCACTGTAGATGCCAGGACCCACCAGTGTTAATACTTTATAGGTATCACCTTATTTTTAGATTGTCAGGAGTTTGGAAAATGAGGATCTATCACATTATTAACACGTGGAGGAAGGAACTGCAGATGCTGGTTTAAACCAAAGATGGATACATAAAGCTGGAGTAACTCAGCGGGACAGCATCTTTGGAGAGCAGGAACGGGTGACATTTGGGTCGAGACCTTCTTCACGTTATTACCATGAATGGCTTGAAGCTATTCATTTCTATGGGACTACTAAACCTTCTTTTCCTCCTCTCCCTAGTTTAAAAAAAGATTGCAAACCCGTAGCTCAGGTACACTTTCTCCATTTATACAGCTTTACTGGCTGTTAAAGACATTGTGCAAATATACATGATAGCTAGAATAAACAAACAGCCCTGATAATTTTAAGTCAATAGGTACTGCGAGTAGTCTTGGAAAACCCAGCAATGTTTTCTTGGTGTTTTCTTATTCTTATCTGGGAATTTCTCATTTTTGCAATTACCTTTAAACTTTTACTAAATGTAACTTATTTCCACTGATCATTCAAGCTTCCTACTCTTTATTACTGTAAAGTTAGCAAGTAGTGGCTGAAGATCAACATCTTAATAACATCTCAAAATTAAGACTATATTTGAACAAATATTTTGAATTCACGTAAAAGGTGATGACCTGCCTTATTTTGGATTTAAATGTAGTGTTATGGAGACCACTAGTTTGTTCCTTCATTCCACATAGAACTGCAACTGTATTACAAATCGTAATTAAATTACAACTGCCACAGTTTTAAATAGTCATTTGTAGAATTATTCAAGGCTATTCTTTTTTTTAATGTTTGTCAATCAAGGATTTGATGATGAAAAATTGACCTATCCCACCTAGCCCTACTTCCCATCTCCCTGTACACAGATCTGGATGTTATGTTAAATCAAGTGGTCAACAATTCACGTTAAATGTGATGAAATTTCTGCCTCCATCGCTTTTCCAGACAATGAATAAAAGTAGAGGAAACCATTGGACCCTTTCAGACCTGTTCTGACATTCAATATAAGCAAGAGTTTATCAGTTTTATACATTCCCTGTACCAGTTTACCCAGTCTTAGCAAATATTGTACGTTTCAATGTTATCCCCTCTCATTCTTCCTTAATTATTACAACACAGAAGGAAACTTGGGCTATCAGGCCAGCCATCAGAAGAGCAAATTCCATTGGGCCTAATCACTTTATCCTGTAGCCTTACAGCTTATTCTCTCTTACGTTAATCATCTACCATTTTGGTTCATTTTGTCCGCTTACCTATACTATGGAGTAATTTACAGTGTTCAGTTAACCTATCACCATATTTTTAGGGTCTTGAAGGAAACTGGAGCACTTGGCGGAAACATACGTGTTCATGGGAAGAACGTTCAAACCCCACAGGTAGTTCTGACGTAGGAATTTAACCTGGATCCTTGGAGCTGTAACGCAGCAATTTTAACTGCTGTGCCTTTATGGGCCATATCAATCAGTTAAGTTTTGTTTATTGTCATGTGTACCGAGGTACAGTGAAAAGCAGTGAAAAGAGGTACAATCAACCTCATATGAAAGTCCTGCTATTTCAGTAATATGTCTGGACATTTCAGCACTACTTCTATGGCTTGAATATCCTTCGAGGTAGTGGCCAAACCCCACACAATAAGCTGTGTGTGGTCACACCAACGTGCTAAATAATTACAGTAAGGCAATCTTGTTCCTGTATTTAAAAAAAACTCATGCAATAAAGAGCAACATTCCATCTAAGTTGCCTTTCTGTAACTACCATGCATTTGCGCATTCAGCTCATTCATCTTGAAACTTCTTTGCATTGTCCTCACAACTCGCAATCCCACTCCTCAAATCAGTGACGTATATTGTGAACATGGAGAAATTGAGTTGTATGGAGGATGCAAAAAGGCATCAGGCTGAATGAATGTGCAAATACATGACTCATGACATTTCAGAAATGTAATTTTGTTTCTCGCAAGAACAGGAACAAAATAGTTTAGCTACCAAACATGTTACCCAAATTGTCAGAATTACATTTCCTGATATAACAGCTTGATAAAGTCTTATATCCAGCATGTATCCATTAGTCTCTGATGCCCCTGTCCCACTTGGGCGTTTTTTTAGGCGACTACAGGCAACTAGGCTGTCGCCACATGGTCACCAGCGTGTCGCCTGTATGGTCGTGATTAGTCTCCTCAGTCACCCAAAGAATTAAAAAAAAACAAAGAATAAAAAACATATATTTTTAATAGCAATTTGTGAATTCTTTAAGGGCAAATTTCCATTACCTGAACGGCCATAAATAATGCAAGGGTGGCCTACAGTAACCACCCTTGTGTTACATCGGAGATACCAGGAGATGCTGGAATCTTGAGCAAAATCCAGTGTTGGAGTAACTCAGCAGGTCGGGCAGCATTTGTGAAGGGAATGGCAGTAATGTTTCGGGTCGCGATACTCCTTCAGCCCTTAACACTATCAGTCTGAAGAAGAGTCCCTACCCAAAATCTTGCACATCCATTTCCTCCATGGAAGCTGCCTGACCGACTGAATTACTCCAGCACTTCATGGTTTGCTTAATAATGTTTCATCGCCACTTAGATAAACCTTAGCTACTATCAGTGGCTATTGCTGTCACTCCATTTCTTGTTTGTTAAAGGATACAGCCATGAATCACCGGCACAGCAAATCTATGAAGCTGTTCGGGGAAGAACAAATGAATCAATGAACTATTAATACCTTGTAACTCGATATAACCTATTAGCATTATGAATATGGTACCATCATTTGAAAAATTTAAGTTCAAATAATTAAAACTGAAATAAAAAGCTCATACTCAAGGTAGAAACCAGATTGTTGCGAAAACCCATCTGCCTCATTATTATGTGCTTCTAAGTACTTGCACACATCATTCTTTATAATTGACTGCAAAATCTTACCAACCACTGAAGTCAGACTAATCGGTCGATAGTTTCCCCTCTTTTACCAAGCTCCCTTCTTGAACAGCGGAGTAACATTTGTAACTTTCCAGTCCACTGGAACCATTCTTGACTCTAGTGATTCTTGAAAGATGGCTACTAATGCCCCCATAATCTCTAAAGCCACCTCTTTCAGAACCCTGGGGTGTAGTCCATCTGCTCCAGGTGATTTACCCACCTTCAAACCTTTCAACTCACACACCTTCTTCTTAGTGACAAAAAAAAACAGCTGGTGGGCAGAAAGAGTGCAGGTAGTCGACAACTCACTGATACCCAGCACTTATGTGGATTCTTTAACTTTATCAATAATTTGCCAGACAACTGGGAAACAGTTCAATATACGTTGTTGAGTCATCGAGTTGCAGATTGCAAACACTTTCACACGGGCACATTCAGACGCTGAGCTCCAAATCATCATCAACTGTTCACTAAAGCACACACACATAAAATATTAGTAAAACAATGATTTTCACACAACTTGCACCTGCTGTACAACACCACCCTTTGACAAAAGTCTGGAAAATGGGATCACATCCAAAGTGTTGGGAGTAACTCAGCAGGCCAGGCAGCATTTCTCAACGAGGTCTTGATAAAATTCACCACTGATTTCAGTGAATTAGCACCATATTTTGTCATTAAAAGAAAAGGGTGCTTGAAGATCAAGACCTCAAATGCAGCCCAAATCTCATTATCAATCAGCTGGCAGTGATCCCTGCCCTTCGCTGAGACATTCTGCTCCTATGACTTATGAACTCATGACCCTGTAGGACCACTCAAAGCAGAGAATCGCCAGCTTAGGTGGCACTAAGGATAGATTCATTTTGACATCACACCAAAGTTCAGTGAAACCAAAAGGAATCCACCTACCTACCCTATCAGGCACCTCCTGTAGCGACCTCAGAGCCCATAGAACTGGAGAAGAGCAAATCATTCTTGACCCCAGTTTCATTTGCAAACCAGTATTAGATAACAATCAATACATTTCATCACAGTTCTGTTTATTACTTAGGTCAAGATTGCAGAGTCAAACAACATGTTATCAAGTAATTTTTTACAGAATTAATCATTGTGAAAGTTAACTGATTTCGCCTTGGCCATCAGCATTCTCCTCCTTTCTCACCTTGCCACAGAACTCACCTCTGGTTGTGCAGCAAATTCCCGCAGGAGGTAACCATTCCATACAAAGCGCTGATCTGCCTATGAGAATAAAGGTGTTGTGATATACATATCCATGCCACTGACACCATGTAATTAAAGAAATGCAGCTTGGTCGTGCAGACTGAAACATGCAATTAACACAATATAACGGGTTTATTTTGCCCAATGAATCAAATGCAGAATAACTTGTGCTTAGAGAAAATATTTACTTGAAGACGTCAACCAGCATTACAGGGAACAAATTCAGCAGCATAATACCAACCAACACTCAGGCATAGTGGGATGCTTTTTTCTTGTTTGTGTTGATGTCAATATAAAACTGGCACACAACAAGCAAAGCAAATATGATGTTGGCAATATTGTCAAACTGCTCAAGCAGTCTAGACCATTCTTGATTTGTTGAGATGTGTCGTTAATGCAGAAGCCTGTCTTAAAGTTGGATTCCTGCAGTTACTTTCTAGGTTTTCATGGGTACTGAGTTGTGAACTACACTCTTTTAAACAAATCTTCAGATGCATATAGTGATCAGAACTAATTTTCAGATTTTGTACTTAGAATTATTATGGGTAACTTTGGGCTGAAATTTAGTTCAGAACTATGCTTGCCGATTGTCGTATCTTTTGATTTCTGTGGACTGAATCCCCAAACTACTTTACTTTGGACCTTGTAACTCGTGCTCAAAATGCAATAGTCAACACCAAGGCCTTAACCATGGAAGAAAATGTTGTGAAAATTAACTTGCAAGATGATCAATAAAACAATACAGAATTATGAAATTTGGTGATATGAAAAAAGTTCTAAAATATAAAATCCAATTTTGTTCTGAAAACTAATTATTTTGCTTAATATTTACATAAGATTTTCAAAAACATCCAGAATTAATATTTTGTACGCAATAGCCAAACTTACTGCTGCAGCGACAGAGTATAAAGTAGACTTCTAATCATTTTTGGTGAACCCGAAGGAGAATGACAATATGGTTTCCTGTTCTTCATTGTCTTTCCCCGAGTCAGCCTTACCCTTTCCAGTAGAGTCATCTCCTGAAACTCTGGACTGGTGTTAGCCAAACGCTGCAAAGTATGAGTCAGGTCATAGGTTGCAGAGAAGTAAAATCCATCAGTATTAAGTACATTATTAAGCATCGCCAGGAAAGTCTTGTTATCCAGCATCTGTTGAATAAGAATAAATAAGCAACATTTTCTAATAAACCTCTTCAAACATTACAGTGCAGATACTAAGTGCAAAAGCAATGAATAAGTCTTTTGTGTATATATATATATATATACACACACACACACACCCCCCTAAAGTCCTGCCGGGCAACCTAAAAGTCGTGTCATTTTGCCCGGCTTGGCAAGCACCTGGGACACCTGTCGTTCAACTCTGAGCGGACCCCCCTCTCTATCACTCTCTCTATCATTCTCCGTCTCCGCCCGCCATCCGTGTCACCGGGTCTCCGCTCGCTCCTTATCCGCCAACTGGTCGGCGTCGGGCACTTTCCCCCTCCCTTTGCATTGCGGGAGATCTGGCCGCCATTGCTGTTCGGTCGTCGCCTCGCCGCGACCACTGTAAACCAACGCAGAATCACTCCCTGGAGCTGGAGAAGCTCCCTGGAGTAACTCTTGCTTCTTGGTTTCTTGGTCCTCCAAAAATATTCCAAATGGAATTTAAACTGGAGGTGGTGGTGGGGGGGGGGGGGGGGGGGGGGTCCACCACCAAACTCCAAACTCTGAACAATAACAGCCTATTGCACTTTATCTGTTTATTTATTGTGTATATATATGCTCTATGGTATATAGACACACTGAACTTTTATCTCCTGTGCCGTATTATGTTTATATATTCTGTTGTGCTGCAGCAAGCAAGAATTTAATTGTCCTATCTGGTTCACATGACAATAAAACTCTCTTGACTTGGACTTAAGCAAAAAACGGTTCTTGGGGAAAAAAGAGCTACCTTAAATTTAGTTGAGTCTTGATGCATAACTATGATAGAGTGCAGACTATTCCATGCTTTAATTTTGCGGGGGAACTCTGGAGCAGCCAGAATCTCTGTGTAGAAGAAATTGGGAGACGTTTCGGGTAGAGACCCTTCTTCAGACTCCTTCTGGTTTTAGTGATTTTAGTTCAAAAGATTCAGTGTGGAAACAGGCCCACTTGGCCCACTGAGTCCACGCCGACCACCGTTCACCCATACACTAGTTCTATCCCACACATTAACGACGTAAGTCAAGAGTCAAGAATGTTTTATTCTCTCACGTCCCAGTTAGAACAAAGAAATCCTTACTTGCAGCAGCACAACAGAATATGTAGACATAGTACTTTGTAAACAATGTTATAAACGAGAAAACAAAACAGTGTATATTTACACTAGGTGGACAAAGGAAGGTTGCGGGGGGCGGGGCCTGCAGCGCCACACACAATAACCACCCCCCCCGGGGGGGGAGTGGAGGAGGAGACGGGGAGGGGAGGAGGAGACGGGGAGGGGGAGGGGGAGACGGGGAGGGGGAGACGGGGAGGGGAGGGGGAGACGGGGAGGGGAGGGGGAGACGGGGAGGGGAGGGGGAGACGGGGAGGGGAGGGGGAGACGGGGAGGGGAGGGGGAGACGGGGAGGGGAGGGGGAGACGGGGAGGGGAGGGGGAGACGGGGAGGGGAGGGGGAGACGGGGAGGGGAGGGGGAGACGGGGAGGGGAGGGGGAGACGGGGAGGGGAGGGGGAGACGGGGGAGAGGGGGAGACGGGGGAGAGGGGGAGACGGGGGAGAGGGGGGAGCGGGGGAGAGGGGGAGAGGGGGAGAGGGGGAGAGGGGGAGAGGGGGAGAGGGGGGAGAGGGGGGAGAGGGGGAGAGGGGGAGAGGGGGAGAGGGGGGAGAGACGGGGGAGACGGGGGAGACGGGGGAGACGGGGGAGACGGGGAGACGGGGAGACGGGGGAGACGGGGGAGAGGGGGGAGAGGGGGGAGACGGGGGAGAGGGGGGAGACGGGGGAGAGGGGGGAGACGGGGGAGACGGGGGAGAGGGGGGAGACGGGGGAGACGGGGGAGAGGGGGGAGACGGGGGAGAGGGGGGAGAGGGGGGAGAGGGGGGAGACGGGGGAGAGGGGGGAGGCGGGGGAGAGGGGGGAGACGGGGGAGACGGGGGAGACGGGGAGACGGGGAGAGGAGGAGGGGGGAGAGGAGGAGGGGGGAGAGGAGGAGGGGGGAGAGGAGGAGGGGGGAGAGGAGGAGGGGGGAGAAGGTGGAGAGGGGAGAGTAGGAGGGGAGCCTTCACTCACTGCGCGTGGAACACAGAGAAAGTTCTTGAAAAGTAAGCCGGGATGCTCGTGAGTAACTCAACAGGTCAGACAGAATCTCTGGACAAAAGGAAAATATAACGTTTTGGGTTGGGTCTGAAAAAGGTTCCTGCACACCTTTGGAATGTGGAAGGAAACAAGCGCACCCGGAGAAAACCCATGCGGTCAAAGGGAAAAGGAGCAAATTCCATACAGACAGCACCCATATTCAGGATCAATTCCGGGTCTCTGGCACTTTAAGGCAGCAACTTTATGGCCAATGTACTGCCCCATAGTCTTGACTTGAATTAAAACATACAGTAGCTGTAAAGGCGAACATAGCGTCACTTAGAGAATTAAGACTGAAACAGTATAGTTTCTTCTTTTTAGCAACCAAAGTTATCAACGTATAATTTTTTGTGTGTTGGAAAACAAAATATAGTGACACAGCTGGTAGACTTGCTGCCTCACACGCCAGAGATCTGTGTTCGATCCTGTCCTTGGGCACTGTCTGTGTTGAATTTGCACATTCTCCCTGCAAGCGTGTGGGTTTCCTCCCACATCCCAAAGATGCATTGGCTTTGTAGGTTAACTTGTCTCTGTAAAATTGGCCCTAATGTGTAGGGAGTGGGTGAGGAATGTGGGATAACAGAACTTGTGTGAATGGGTAGACAAAAATGCTGGAGAATCTCAGTGGGTGAGGCGGCATCTATGGAGCGAAGGAAATAGGTGATGTTTCGGGTTGAGACCCTTCTTCAGCTGGGAGGGGCGGGAAGAAGAAAGGAAGAGGTGGAGACAGTGGGCTGAGGGACAGCTGGGAAGGGGAGGAGAAAGCAGGACTACCTGGTATTGGAGAAGTCAATGTTCCTACCACTGGGGTGTAAACAGCCCAAGCAAAATATGAGGAGCGGAGGTGTTGAGAGAAGCGATCGCCAAGCCTACGCTTGGTATCACCAATGTAGAGCAGCTGAAACCTAGAGCACTGGATGTAATAGATGAGGTTGGAGATGGTGCAGGTGAACCTCTGCCGCACCTGGAAAGACTGCTTGGGTCCTTGAATGGAGTCAAGGGGGGAGGTAAAGCGACAAGTGTAGCATTTCCTGCGGTTGCAAGGGAAAGTGCCAGGAGAGGTGGTGGGTTGGGTGGGAAGGGACGCATTGACCAGGGAGTTACGGAGGGAGCGGTCTCTGCGGAAAGCCAACGGGGGAGGAGATGGGAAGATGTGGCCAGTGGTGGGATCCCGTTGGTAGACAAAGCTGGAGAAAATCAGCGGGTGAGGCAATGGCAATGAGACTTATGGAGTGCAGGAATAGGCGACGTTTCAGGTTGAGGCATCTTCAGACCGATGTCGGGTTTGGGGGGGGGGGGGTGGGGGGGGGAGGCTCACTCTGGCCATGGCGGAGGCCCAGGACAGAAAGGTTGGATTCGGAATGGGAGGGGGAGTTGAAGTGTTGAGCCACCGGGAGATCAGGTTGATCATTGCGAACTGAGTGGAGGTGTTGTGCGAAACAATTGTCAAGTCTCACCGAGGTTGATCATAAGCCGAACAATCCAACCACATTTTTGTTTGGAAGTGGAAAGAAATAATAGAAATTGCATTCATTGCAACGCGTAAAAAAAGTTGAGATACTGTATTATAATTTTGCTGCATGTCATTGTGGTATATATCATGTCTTCATTGGTGAATATGTTTAGTTTGTTTTGTGACTTTATTTGAAGCAGAAATAATATGTGAATGTTTCATTGAACATAATTCCAACTGGTAACTACACACTTCGTCCGAGCACAGCATCGCACGCGTCATGCAAGCCGTCTTAAATGACCACCTAAACCATCATTTGGCAACCTAAAAAACTGCCTTGGTTGCCTGGTTGGAAACAGAGAAAAAAAGTTAAGTGAGAGCTCTGTATACATCTCTTTTCAATGTAGAAGATGGACATTGCAGCCCATTGAGTCAATGCTGCCTCACAGAATCCCATTCCCTCTAACTTGTTCTCCTAATCTTCCCATCAATTCCCTCGCAGATTCTACCCACATAATTGGGGCATAATTTTGGAATATGGAAGGAACATGGAGTATAAGGAAGATCCTTTAGAGTCACAGGAGAACTGTGTTAATTTTACACAGCCACGTCCAAGATGACAATTAATCCGGTTCACTAGTGTCTTAAGTTGCAACACTGTGCAGTCATATGAACACATAATCAGAAAAGGATTAACAGCATTAGTTACAAATTTAATTAATGATGTTATTAGTATAATGATGCAGTTCACTGGATTGAAACTTAATGTAATTAAATTGCAAAGGGTTTTGTATATGTGGCTCAGTGGTAGTACCTATGGTACCTATGTGTGGAAGAAAATATTAATATCCTTCCTTACTTAATTTTGATTGGAATTGAACAAGGTAATGAAAGGGTGTTTGGATGTGACAATTGGCATCTCTCGTTAATTAGGTGTAGAAGAGATTCATGGGAATCGGCAAAGTGAGATTAGACATTAGTTATTGTCTAGGAATGTGTTGAAGGGTGGATGGTAAATGTAAATATGGAAAAGTAGACGGAGATAAGGAACCTTGTTTCTCTCAGAAGGGTGTTACAGTAGACCACACGCGCCCTCTACCGCTATTAGCATAGATACGTTGCAGTAAATGGGGGGGCTTATGATTGGCTCGGAGAGGGGATGGTGGCGCAGTCTGCCTAAAAGGTGAGATAGAATAATGTCAAGATGCCCTTGTATTGTGTTTGACTTGTATTAACCATCTGTTGATTAATAAGATTGACATAAACAAAAAGCATGTTATGACTAATTAAATAATTGGTACCCATGTAGTAGATAGTATAGTTGTATCTAACAAAACCCAAAAGTTGTTTACTGCACAAAATTAGTGTGGGCTAATTCTGCTGTGAAGTCAAGCGAACTGGTGACCAGTTAACTGCTGCCATCTCTCCATGATATCAAGCAATAGTCTCTCGAAGCAAACCTGCAAAGTCTTTACTTTTCATTTTCTTTTAATTTCCATCTAAATTAATCTTACACAGAATTTGGCATAGTTGGCAGGATCCCAATTGTAACAGGATT
This sequence comes from Raja brachyura, assembly GCA_963514005.1. Next base: position 67,337,434 of record OY740782.1, read on the forward strand.
CGAACAAATACGTGGAAAAAAAAAAAGGAATGATAAAATAGTCCTAACCGAAAGGGGGACAGGAGGGCTTCCCAGAGAGAAGGGAGACCCCCGGGCAACCTAGCTTATCTGGCTGGTGACTCATGCTGAGCCAAGAGGCCTATGGGGTGAGGCGAAATGGTGGAGAAGATAAATTTACTCACGCTGGACGTAGAAGATAAATTGAAGGTGGTGCCGTCAAGCGTGCTATATAAATTGAAAGGTGACGTCGACGTTCGCGGACGGAGTAAAACCGGTGTGCATAAACTGTGACTAGAATATAATAAGAAATTGTCTGTGGAAAGCTAACTTTTATTTTACAGACTTGTGAAAAGAATACGGGAGACAAGTAGTCGATCGGAGAAATCTGATCCTGCTGATAGAGGGAAGCCTGAGGAAAAGAAACAGGTGGTCCAAAAGGGAAAGATGCAGATAAGAAAGAACACTGCCAAGGGAAAAAAAGACCAGAAGACAACAGGAAAAAACCCATTGTTCCACCCGGATCGGCAGCAGATGTGGTAATAACAAAGAATGCAGATGACCAATGTGTAGTAAATTTTTGTGGTAATCTAGCTGATCGAACAAACAGAGATTGTGGGGGAAGTTATAAGCCATCTCTGTCCTACTTATCTCTAAAAAAGAAATGGTGTGGCAAGAGGGGAGCATAATTATTTGTGGTGGTTTTATTAGTTGTAGTGCTGTGTATAACTTAAAAGTTGATAGAAACAATAAGGAAATGGGCAGGGATGGAGAAAAGGCACCAGCCCACAGAGGAGCAGAAAGGTGTTAAGCAGAAAGAGGGAAATGAGGGAACTGTGCCTATAATACCAACGCAGGCAGCAGCAATATATCTCCGACTCCCTGTAGAAAAGGCACCCCCGGTAGAGGATGAATTTGATGTTCTGTTGATGATGGCAGCTGCATTACGCCAGCAACAACCTCCGTATAACCTGGCGTAATGAAGGAGAACAGGTCGCTGCCCCGTCGAGTGCTGAGGCTCTGTTTCTACCTCTGCCGTAATGGGTGGATCAGCAACAGCTCCCTCGACGTCTAGCAGAAGCAGATTGTACCACTGAGAGTGGACCTGATACAAGGGCCCGTTTCCACTCTGGATTTCTAACCTAAACTAAACTAAAGGATGAACAAACAAAGCTCCAGATGATGAATGTTGAGGAAGAGTCTAAGCCCAAGTCACTGATACAGTCTCCTCATATTATGATAGAAGTCCCCGTGTTGAAACCCTGGAACCCAGCTGAAGCTAGAGCCATGGTTGCAGAAGTTCCAGATCCCTTATTAAACCCCAATGCATTTCTTAATTGGTTAAATCAGATGTGTAGTATTTATAGCCCCCTCCCGTGCGATGTGCAGATGCTGCTGAAAAGTGCATATGGAACCTCATGGGCTACCCTAAAAGATAGGTTTTCCGTTTCTCCCGGAGAAAATGAAGATTGGAGAGGAAATGATGATCAGCGGGCTCAGGGAAATGAGTCCCTCACTCACTGGTTGGCCCAAGAGGAAAGGAGGTTATAATGAGGGGAAGGAGAAAACAGAGTGACATAGGGGAGGTGGTGTGATGTTTGCAACACAAAGACGAGACAATTTTGGATTTTATAGCCCAATTTGAGAGTAAGTGGGAGGAATATGCCGGAGTGCCCTTAACTGAAAATGAGCCTCTGGCTGTTCAAACTTTAGTAAATTGTTTGATGCCCCGACAGGCTCAAGCTTATAAATTGGCCACTATGTCATCTGTGCCCCCCTCCGTGGACATCCCCACAAGTAAGTCAAATATTAATATTATTGGGGATGCTGGTGTCTCCATGATAGAACCTTTATCACAACCCACTCGTATTCAGGTGAATGGCAAGCCACTTACTGATACTTTTATAATCTCTCTCCCAACTCCCGTTACTGGGAAGACAGGCTCTGTACAAACTAGGAGCGGTTTTACACTGCACTGCAGACGGCATGTTTATGGAACTCCCTCAAATGCAGACATATCAATTGCTAAATTTAATAAAGGAGGAAGAACAAGGGCAAAAGATGCCCATCCTATATTGTTGGCAATTGAGTAGCAATCCGTATAGTCAATTGGTTAATCAAATCCATTGTGCTCTGCAAAGAGTGCAGGATTCAAAAGGCCAGTATTTACAGTATCTGGATGAAACCAGCCAAGAACATAAGCGAACGTATTGCACGGCATTATATACGTGCCTCCCTAAACCCGGATACCAAGAAAAAGTCTCCTCTTGTTTGAATAAACTCAAACAGTTAACAGTGACCCTTTATTTGTTTTTTGGGGTCCCGGGATTAGGAATAATGGTCCACCTCTCTCAAAACCACAGGGATCGATTTGAAATGGGTGACACTTCCAAGTCACACTTGACTGTAGCTATTAGACCTCCAGCAACACCGAAGTAAATAGGAGAAATAATAAAGAAAAGCTGAAAGACTAACAGTCAATTGATGTTTTAAAATTGACAATGGCAAAAGGAGAGATCCAAATTGACTTATTTAATGACACAGAAGGAAAGATCACATGGGTCAGAAAGGAATGGGACACTATTTTTGAAAAGCAACAGCCACCTACTGATGATCTGCCAAGGTTACCCATGGCTCAGGTCCAAGTACCCTCTGAATTATGGGCAAAGCATAGGAATGATGTGGGGGGAGTACGATCAGCCTCTGAACATAAAGTGACTTTTAAAAAAAAGGGTGCTGCCTTGCCATGTTTAAAACAGTATCAACTGAGCCCTCCAGAGGAGAATGGACTGCAGAAAGGGACCAGGCGTTTAGAGATCTAAAGAACGCTATGGTTACTGCTCCCGTACTGGGATTACCAAACTATAAAAAGCCCTTTCAACTCATGTAAATGAATCAATGGGGTTTGCGACTGGGGTCCTGGCTCAAGAACCTGGAGGGGGAAAAAAGACCGGTAGCCTATTATTCCATGGCTTTACCAGATGTAGAAAATGGCATGCCAGCCAGTTTGCAAGCTGTAGCGGCGACGGCTACAATGATAGAAAAATCAATCCCCATTGTTCTTGATCACCCATTGTGTAGTGACAGTTCCGCATGCCGTGATATTATTATTGAACTCAGCAGCTAGGCAGCATTTCACAACCACTAGAAGAACAGGATATGAAGTAATCCTTTTATCACATCTGAAATATACTTATCAGCAATCGCCTGCTATAAACTCAGCTACCTTTGTACCACTGCCAGAAGTAGGATGTGACCATAATTGTCTATTGCTTGTAGAAGCCACTTCCACTCCCCGGCTGCATTTGCAGTCATCCAATTGATAATCCTTACCTGGTCCTAATTACTGATGGCTCTTCACACCGAGCTAGCAATGGCAGATTATTAGCAGGATATGCGGTGGTCACGCCACATCAAGTGCTGGAGGCACATGCTTTACCATCCGGAACGTCTGCTCAGGCAACTGAGCTGTATGCCTGTATGACTCATGCCTACATATTGGCAAAAGATAAAAGTACTAATATCTACACCGATTCTCACTATGCGTTTGGGGTTGTACATGACTTTGGGCAGTTATGGAAAAACACATCACATCAACAGGAAGGACTATTAAACAGGATAAACTGGTCTTAAATTTACTGGATACTACCCAATTGCCACAGCAAATCGCAGTTATTAAATGCGAAGCTCATACATCATCAGATGATGATGTATCAAAGGGAAACAGATCAGCTCATTAAGTAGCCAAACAAATTGCCCTCAGGCAAACCCCGTAATTACAAGTGGTTAAAATTAAGTCTGCAGCACAAAGAAAGCTCCCGGTTAGCATTGAAGTAGCCCAGTTACAGGATGCCCAAAGCCTAGCATCACTCCAGGATTCCTGGAACAAAGCAGGGTGTTATCAAGCCCCCATTGTCTGGGTCCACCCTGATGGTCGGGTAGTTTGCCCCAGGAGCCTATTTTCGTCCCGTGGTTAATTTTGCTGGCTGGAATATGTTCAACAAACTACAGGCCTGTTAGCTTAACTTCAATAGTGGATAAATTATTAGAATCCACTTGAAGAAATAGTACAAACCTTGGTTTAGAAAGGTACAGAATAATCAGGTGAAAATGGATTAGTTATATGGGAAAGTCATCACTAACCAACGTGTGAATTATTTGAAGAAATAAGGTACTTCATTTGATTGCAAGAGATATGGGCCAGGCGTAGGCAAGTGGGACTAGCTCAGTTAAATGAATCAATTAGCATGGACAAGTTGAACAATGGGGCCAGTTTCCGTACTGTATAGCTGTATGACTATGTAAGGCTTTTGACAAAGTCTCACGTTTCAGGCTGGTCAAAATATTCTTTAGCCCACCAAAACAACAGTATTGAGAACCTCGTAACCTGGTGTCAAGACAAAAACCTTTCTCTCGATGTTAGCAAGACTAAGGAGATAGCGATTGACTTCAGGAAGCGGTCCCCGTATATATTGAAGGAGCCAAAGTAGAGATTGGTGAAAGCTTCAAGTTCCTAGAAAGTAAATATCACCAGCAACTTAGCCACTTAGTAAATATCACTAGCCATATCGAAGGCCAAGAAAGCACACCAACACCTCTCCTTCCCCAGGTTCACATGCCCTCAACTTCTATAGAGGCAGTGTGGAAACCATTTTATCGGGATGCATTGCAGCACGGTTTGGGTATAGCTTAATTCAAGACCTCAAGAAATTGCTGAGAATGGTAGACGCAGGCCAGACCACAAAAACCAACCTCCCTTCCACTGTTCCAATCAGTACTTCACGTTGCCGCGACAAGAACAAATCTTACCCTGGACACTTCTCCCCTCTCCCTTCAGGCAAGAGGTGCAGAAGTGTGAAAATGCATACTCTAGATTCAGGGACAGTTTTTTCCCAGCTGGCAACTGAACCATCCTATCACCAACTAGAAAGTGGTCCTGTGCTACCATCTACCTCATTGGAGCCCACGGACTATCTTTAATCTGACTTTACCTTGCACTAAACGTTGTTCCATTTACCCAGTACCTGCACACAGCTTGATTGTAACCACGTATTGTCTTTCCACTGACTGGATAGCACGCAACAAAAAAGCTTTTCACTGTACCTCGGTACACATAACAATAAACAATAAAAGGTTTATGGAACTTTTGTGTAACTGTTGTGCTGGGAAACTGGCAATTTATTTTGAAGCCACTTGTAATGCACAAAAACATTTGTTGGAGATGAAATAGCTGTGAGGAATGAGTGATAATTTGGCTATGGTCTTGGATCTGCTACCAAAAAGCACCGGAACATTGGCAACAGCAAGAATTGGAAGAGAATGCCAGACAGAAAACAAACAAGCAGTGTTTGGAATGAGCATAGTGCAATGTTGTTATAGTTCAGTGAGAAGATCCGGGAAAGGATGTGGTTAGGATTTGATACAGGGTGATAATATTGACAGTAAGAGGACAGATACATAGGTCTGAGTGTCGAAAATAAAGTTAATGAGTAGAAAATAACTGCAGATGCTGGTTACCACCCAAGATGGACACAAAATTCTGGAGTACCTCAGAGGGGTCAAGCAGCATCTCTGGAAAAAAGATGCTGCCTGCCAGAGATGCTGCCTAACCCACTGAGTACTCCAGCATTTTGTGTCTGTATAAAGTGAGTGAGCCTGTTTGATACATAAAAATGCACCACCACAAAATGTCCAAGGCTTAATCAATAGCAGTCCCAAAATTGTGATCTCTACCAGCCAAAAGGACATGGATAGCAAATGCATGGAAACAGCTAACATCACCTAAAAGTTGGTCTCTAAGGCACGACATATCCTTCACTACATTGGCTCAAGGGAGCTGCTCAATACCAAATCCTCAAGAGCAATTAATAATAGACTTGCTGGCAAAACCTACATGCCATTTAAAAATAAATATAAAATGCATTCTCACATCAACTAACTCCTGAATGGAATGAATAACAAAATTAACACTGGCATTCCAAAATAATGTTGAAATTAGACAAACAGGAAGATGCAAGTTTCAATAAATCAGGAGATTTCAAATAATACACCATGCTTATTAGAAATTAATAAAGAGAACACATGAAACTCATTTTGATATAAATAATCTACTGTAGTTTTCAATACCATCCATCAAATATAATTGCTGATAGATTACTGACCTGAAACTTCAACTGTTTCACTCTCTAGATGCTTTTGGACCTGTTGAGTATTTCTATTTCTGATCTACAGTTTTTTACTTTTTGATTATTATATTAATTACCTGCATCTCAGTTAGGTGAAGCACTGTCTTCTTGTAGGATATGATGTTGAAGTCTGTTGCTTTCCAGACAGAATGACTGAACAACTCTCCTACCTTCTGTTTTTTGGTAATGACAATAAGGTACATGCCTGTGGGAAGAGTGAAAAAGATGGTACAGTAATGAACACAACAGACCCGGATCAACTTTAGGATTCTTCACATTTCTAAAGACTAGGCCAAAAGACTCAATAACTCCAGGCTTCTCCAGATGGATGGTTAAAACCCACCCACAAGAGTTGTCACCCATGTAGATTATGCAAAAACATGACACACAAGAGACTGTAGATGCTGAATCTGGAGCACCAAACAATCAGCTGGAGAAACTCAGAGGGTCAGGCAGCATCTGTGGAAGGACATAGACAAGGTCGGAACCCTTCATCTGAACTGAAAGAGTAGAGTGGAGATAACATGTATAAAGAGATGAGGTGGAAGAGTGGGGCAGGAGCTGGCAAGCAATAGGTAGATTAAGGTGAAGTAAGTAGGTAAGTAAATTTATTGGCCAAGTATTCACGTACAAGGAATTTGCCTTGGTGCTCCGCCCACAAGTAACAACATGACATACAGTGAAAGTTATGAATGACTCAGAAAACACTAAACATTAATAATAATAAAACATTATTGATAAAACACCATTGATTAAGCATGTGAACCAACAAAAGACCAGATCAAAGGGAGGCTACAGAATTTTGACTGTTAAGTAGAGCAACTACTACTCGTGGATAAAAACTGTTTTTATGTCTGGCTTGTGGCAGCTTTGACAGTCCAGAGTCGCCTTCCAGAGGGAAGTGATTCAAAGAGTTTGTGGCCAGGGTGAGAAGGGTCAGAGAAGGAGGAGTGATAGGCAGATGGAGTCATGTGGGGGAGGGAGGGGTGAAAATAGCAACCAATCCTGGGAGGCAATAGGTGGAGATAACAAAGCGCTGCAGATGATGGAATCTGACAGGAAAGGAATGTGAAGAATGAAACAAAATAAGGGAGGTAGGGTGGACAGATGGAAAAGTAGGGTGAGGGCACCCAGTGTAAGGTGTGCATGGGTAATGATCGGATGGAGTAGGTGGGATTGGGAAAGAAGCTGGGTAATTGGTAGCTTGGAGATTAAAAAGGGAGTGTGCGCACATGTATGAGAGAGGACCAGGGTAGCTCAGAAGGAGACTGAGAGGAAAGGAGGGAGAGCTAAGTGTCTCCACCTTTACCCTGCGCTCCCCCCTCAACCTGGTTCCATCTGCCCATCAAGCCAACTCGATCCACCAATCACCTACTGCCCCTTATTTCACCACTCCCACTTTCCTCTTTAACCGGCTATCTTCCCTCTCAGTTCAATGCAGGGTCTCAACCAGAAACATTGACAATTCCTTTCCTTCCTTTCCTCCCACAGATGCTGCCCGGCCTGCTGTGCTCTTCCAGCAGATTGCTTATTGCTCCAGATATTCAGCATCTGCAGTCTCTTGCATCTTCATTACCAGACAGGAGATCTAATTGGTATTGAATGGCCATTTGAGGGAACCAGTCAGGCATAAACTGCTTGCCACATTTCAAGTAATAACACTTTTAACATCATTTCATTAGCTCCCAAGAGATGTCCTGAAAAGGCACTTTCTAAGTACAGGTTCTTGCTTTCTCTGAAAAGCGAGAATGCCTCACATGTAATTTGAAATGCTACTACAAGCCTACTATAAGCTACAAATCTTGCAAAATTATTTTTTAAATTAGCAAAAACTTTCACTTATACTCTATGTTTAGGATATTGCTTCATGTGGTTTTTGTGCAGACACCCACAAACTCATATTGTGACAGAGATTAAACAAGTCAGGTGATCCTCTTGTGAATTTAATCTGCTGCCAAAAGAACCAACATTTGAAATCAACAAGTTGCACAACTACCATCTTCAATAATGCACAAAATGCTCTGTGCACTTTAAATTATAAAAGCCTATCACATTCAAATATCTAATATTCTTCAAAGGATTATTAATCGCTGCTTGGAACGTAGCATGAAAAAAGATCATACAGAGATTTTAGATCATTGAAACAAGCTATTCAGTCCAACTCATCTCTGCTGCAATATTTGTGCCACATAAGATTTTATTCCGAAACAGTCACATTGAGGGTATTTGAACCATCTCAATGGCACGTACAAAAATATGAAAGCACTTGAAGCACTCTGTTGCTCTTTCCACAGGAGCTTCCCAACCTCCAGGATACTTCCAGATTTTGTTCTTGATTTCTAGCAGCTCAAAGTTACATATGTTGACATTCTACTTGTTCTGTGAATTTCACCTTCAACAAGCTTAGCGTTGTTGCTGCCTATGATTGTACTGTGATTAGTTTTTTAGATAACTTATCATTTATGGCAAACAGTGTGGTGTAAAATAGCAATATTAAGCAGAGCTCTGAGAAACTCAATGCATTGTCCTAGTTGCTCAGGAATCTGTAGATAGTAAGTTTGGCTTCACAATAGTGATAATTGAAGGTCAATAAATGAAAGCAATGCCAGAATTACTGTTCAAGCCAATTGAAACTTTAAAATATTTCCCCCAATTCTAAAATCACCTACCTGCCACCAGACGAATTGTTCCCATGATTCCATAGACCGATCTGGTAACTGCAGATGGCGGGACATCTTTCTTAACTGAGAAAAATAAATTAGGAAATACGTTAGTAGTTTGAATTTGGATAACTGTTTTGGACATTATAAATGTAATACAAAACTCAGAATAAAGCACAGCACTGGATAACACAACACAGGACAATAGCAAGATTTAGATGGTCAATAAATGGAGTAGGAAATCACAGTTTTTAATATTAAAAGATTTGTGATCTCAAGCAATCTTAAAAAACAAAGTGGGTGGCAAAGTTGCATTCAGGACTTGGCAACGGAAGTAGAGACCATGTCAAAACTGAAGAATAGGAGGTTGGAAAAAAGGGGAACAAGATGTGGTAAGAGTGGATGTCTGGAACCAAGACCACTACTAAGACACCAAATGAACTAGATGATCTGCTTCTGTGCTACAAACAAATGGGTGCGGTTGAGAAGGAAAAATAAGACTTACAATCAAAAAAGTGAGTCACATTGTGAATGTTTAAAAAATAAATGATAAATAAAATGTTTAAACCAATAAATACAAGGTACTATAACTACTCAATTAAAAAAAAGTACACACCCTAATTTTATGTCCACATAATGGACAACGATAGATAATTTAAGGAAGGATATGTTGAGAAATAAAAATGCACATACATGTAGAAAGACCAAATAAGTTAATAAATAATTACGAACTCGTGGGCATGCTGTCAATTAGTGAAAATTCCCTATGGTTACAAGCAGATTCAAACATCTGAAACAGTGAGTAGCAGTTTAAATTATGCAGTTTAATTTCTCTGTAGGAATCCTTTATGAAGAAAATTCAGCAAGCTGATTTACTGAAGCGATATTTACCCACGTGAAATCCTGAGCGGGAAGTGAATCAAGTAATAGCAAAGTTCCAATATACGATGTCAGAAACAGATATAATTGGTCCTCTAATGTATGATGTGGAAAATATGAACGTTAGGTGCAAGAGACTCAACTTTCCAAACAGGACCTACAAACTATAGAACAATGGAATGTTTCACTGGGAATCAATATGAAGGTTGATGGGGGGAGGGGAAAGATAAAGAGTGCTAGTGTTTGTGTCACTTTGGTAGTGCAGATTAAGAATTCCTCTGTATATGCACAAGGTCAATATAAATAGCTGTTATACCACATTGGCGAGAGGTGGGATATCCTGATCAAAGCTTCATACAAAGTAATTTTAAAACACCAACATTTTCTTCCTTGAATCAAACTCAATGCAAGGCGTATTAGCGAGTGTATTCAATAGCACTCTAGCAGCTAAGCACAGTTGCTTTGCACTTTGAGTAAGAAGTCTCTTCTATCTGCATGACATAAAACCAGAGAACAAAAGCAGAAGATAATTCCACATTATTAAATCTAATTCAGTGAATTCAACTAATTGTTTTACAGAAAAGCCAGTCATAAAATCCAAATCAGGTTGATTTTTTTTTCTGTTATGTTTAAAATGGCACAATGTTTACTGTTAATTCATCGTTTCTTTGCAGCTCCATTTCCTTTCTTTTCCTGCAGTTTCACACCAGATTGCCCTGCGGTTATACTGCCACAGCCCTGTACCCAACAGAAAGGCAACCCACTATTATGAAACAGCATAGTAACATTCTATATTTACCTTTGCCACACCTGTGTATTCATACTCAGCCCACACCCACTAAATACTGCACCTGCTTCTCAAGATAGTTTTGAACTTAAGCTCAGAAAATTGCCTGTGCCCAACATCCCCTGGGTATCTCATCCTGAGATTCCTGTTCCTGAACCTTAATGGGATCTCTTTAAAAAAATGAAGTCCCTATTGATCTTTAAAGACTCACTTGAAACCAAATGCCTATAACTTATGAAGAAGGGTCTCGACCCGAAACGTCGCCTATCTCCTTCGCTCCTTAGATGCTGCTGCACCCGCTGAGTTTCTCCAGCTTTTTGTGTAACCGCCTATAACTTATATGTGTAGGAAGGAACTGCAGATGCTGGTTTACACAGAGGGGCTCCGACCGCCGGCCTACATCATCCAGAGGCCGCGGATTGTGGTGCTTCCGGTTGGCGTGGCGTCCGCAGCCTGGGATCCCTCGTTGAGGATCCCGGAGAAGAAGAGCACTGACCGCCGGCCTTGCACTCTGCGGTGCTACTGGCTGCGGTGCAGCGGGGACTTTAGACCTTCGACCGCCGGCCTACACCATCTTGAAGCCGCGGTCACCGGTGGGGAGGCACCGATTCAGGACTTACCTGGACTTATCTTGTCTGCACATCTGGACGCCCGCAGTGGTGACTGTGGAGGGTTGTAGTCCCGACCACGGGGGGGGGAAATGGAGAAGGACTGACCAAATGGAGGAAGATTGACCAAATTTTGTGCCTTCCACCACAGTGACGAATGCTGTGGCGGATGTTTGTGTTAAATTTTTATTGTGTATTGTGTGTTCTTTTTTTATTGTACCGCTGGTGGCAAATTCATTTAATTGCACTTTATGTGCATGTGACGAATAAAACTGACATGACCCGAAAATAGACACAAAATGCTGGAGTAACCCAGCAAGTCAGGCAGCATCTCTGGGTAGAAGGAATGGGTGAAGTTTTGGGTCGAGAATGGGTGACGTTTTGGGTCTGAGAAAGGTCTCGATCCGAAACGTCACCTATTCCCTCTATCCAGAGATGCTGCTTATCCCGCGGAGTTACTCCAGCATTTTGTGTCTATCTTCTGCCTATACCATATATATGCTTCCTTTTCTGAACTTGTTGTCCATTCTCCTGCACCATTCTATTAAATCTTTAATTCCTTTTATCAATTTCCATTTATAATGAACTAAGTGACTGACTTTCCAAAAAATATATTTCTCATATCAATCTTAAATGGTTACCCTTCATTCTGAGACTGAGACCCATAATCCGAGGATCCACAATGAGGAGAAACATCCTCCTTGCATCCACCCTATTATGCCCTGCAATAATTATACAGACCTACTTCTGGCCAATTGGCAATTTTCAGCTTCACAAAAAATGTTTCTGCTTGCAAACAATATATACGACTGCACTGAATTGCTTCAAACACAAATCTTACCTCCAAGGGTGATCTCATTAGAGACCCGGTCGATTGTGAGAACATCATTGCATCCATTATCACAAGCCTCAAAGTAGAACTTTTCTGGTGTTGTGTGTCTAAAAAATAAGTTTGAGACGTTATTGAGCTACATGAAAAAATATCAAAGCTTAATCTTACCATTGCCAGAAAGGAACTTTCTCAGTAGTGAAATATGGATAATCATGTACAGAAGATAAATGACCACACAACCATATAAACATTATGGCTTGGGACTATGCAGCACCTCATGACTCTCTTGGTCAAAAAAGAAAGTGCCCAACCTAATCCCACCTTCCGGCATTAAGTCTGTGGCTCCGAATATTCTGGATCTTCATGTACAAATTGAAGTGTGATGCATTTCTACTTCTCAATTCCGTTTGGTCAGTGAGCTCCCAACCTCTACCTTTCTCTGAGTTAAAGTATTTTCCTCACCTTCCCTCTTGTCCTATAAATCCGTGCCCCTGGTCTTGAATTTTCTGCCAAGATCGGTTCTCCAAGACCTGACATGACCTCACAAATCACCTTAACACCATGCACCTCAAATACACCTCCTCTGTTGCAATGAAGACTGTTGCTTATCCAGTTTTTCTGCATTGCTTCAATTTTCCATTCCTGTTAATACCATGTCAATATAAATGTTCTGTGCAGTTTGGCAGAGCAGCCAGATCTTTCCCATAAGTTTGCAACTAGAACTGCATACATTTTCAATAGGTTTTTCAAACATTTCCAATAATTCACAAATGTCTGTTGAGATCACAATCAAGAACAGATAAGCTGCAACAATACTGAGCACTGAAGTTGGAATCAAGGCAAGGCAAATTTATTTATATAGCACTATTCGTACAAGCAGCAATTCATAGTGCTTTACAGGGAAAAAAAACCCAAAAGAATAACATAGTAAAAAGACAGCAGAACAACCAAACAACACAGGACAACAAAATAGCCAATAATCAAAATTTACAAAACAAGCAATACAATGCATGAATAGTAAAAAAAAGTCACTAAAACAATAAATTCGGAGAGAGAGCAGCGGCAGCCAATCGCGCCAGCGTTCACTCTCACCTCCAGAGCCATCTGCAGCACACCAATAAAGATAAAACAACAGTAAAGAATTTAACATAAAACATTAAAAATATCCCCCCACTGTGAGGGAAGGCACGAAGTCCAGTCCCCATCGCCATGTCCACCCTAAGTAGTCGGGCCTATTGAGGCCTCCGCAGTCGCCGCTACGGAGGCTGTTCCCACCGGGTGATGGTACTCCGGCATCGGTATACCCTCTCTGCGGCTTGGGGTGCCAGGAACAGTCGCTTCCTTACCGGAGACCGCGGCTTCCAAGCCAACAGGCCATGCTGTACGGAGCTCCACACACCGGCGACCCCGGCGAGAGATCCCAGGCTCCACAAGTGTAAAGTTCAGCGCCGCCGCCCGCTGCTGGCCGCTTCCCAGACCCGCGGCTCCCAGGCCGATATTTTTCTCGGCGGTCGCAGCATACCGGAGTTCCAGCGCGGCGACCCAGACAAGGCATCGCCCGCTCCGCGACAGCGACAGTGCTCCAGCGCTGCGTCACCTATGAAGCCGAGGTTCTGGCCAGGCCCCCTCAGGAAAACGCCGCTCCAGACCCCGCTGGTAGGCCGCGAGGACGGGTCGAAGTTGCTGCTTGAGGAAAGCTGCCTCTCCAACCAGGAAGGGACTTGAGAAAGCAGTTTCCCCCTTCCCCCCCACCACACATAAAAAGATTAGACCCCCAACTAACACTTTTAACATACTAAAAATAAAGAAAAGTGAAAAAAAACGGACAGCTGCAGGACTGACAACCATACAGGACAGCGCCCCCTCGGATATGAGAAAAAGGCAAATAGATTTCCTGCATGGTTAAATCAGTCTTCACACCAAAGCCACCCTTTTTCCTGGGCGTTAACATCTCACATGACCCATCGTGGGGCAAGCATATTGATTTAATCACATAGAAGGCGTGACAGGCACTCTGCTATTTTCTTTGATGTTTAGAGATTCAGCATATAACCAAATATTCTGTCTAAAGGTGCACTGTAGAAAATATATATATTTTTTAATTGATTATTTCATTAATGTTATTCTTTCACATACATTTTTCATCTTATTAACATGCAGAACATGAGTATATTATACATAATCTATGTTTTTTTTAATGTTAACAGAGTCCAAGCATCTCTGATGTAACTGCAAGCAAGATTTTAATTGTACCTAGAGCTCACCCTCCTTGTGCAAATGACTATAAACTTGATGACTATCTAGCACTTTCATGGTAATGAGATATACCGTATTTTCCGGCAATGAAGACACACCCCCATTTTGAGTCGCTAAATTTTGAAAAATAAAAAACATTCGGTGTGGTGGCGGCAATTTGCATTCGCCGATGTGGCGGCCATTTGCATTGCGTATTGTTTTGCATTGCGTATCGTTTATGCTGGTACGCAGTGCAAAACAAAGATAATGTATGCGGTAATAAAAAATACAGCGTTGTAGCGGCACCAAATAACATTTAATAGTGCACGGAACAAAGATTACAAAAACTGAAAAAATTCTAATCTTCAAATCCGAAAAATTCACTACTATCATCCGAATCTACAAAGCATAATAATTAATCAGGGTCATCACTGCTATTCGAAACATCACAATCATCAATGTTTTTTTTTTTTTAAGAAGGTCACCGGGGACACAAGTTATCGAACCATAGCTTCCTTTCATCCCCATCCATCCCTTTGGATATACATGGATAACAATCCCAGGTGGAATTTTGTCATTTGGTAAGGTTTTACTCTTAAAAAATAAGTAATGGTAGTAATTTAGTCCCATCCGCACAACATGATAGCACTGCAGTGTTGTGCGTTATCTCGTGTCGAGACGTCTTTACAATTATGGATTTGGAGCCTTTGATATCCACTGTCCTATTTGACACCACATCAAACGTTAACGGCACCTCATCCATGTTTCCAATTTGTCCCAGTTCATAGTCAGTCTCTTTTCTTGTATTGATTACGTAGCTATAAAATGCAATGATTTTGTTTTCTTCAGGCATCTTTTGAGCGATTATTGTTTTAGTTCTCATTGAAAGTCCATTTCTCGTGATAGTTAGTGCGTATCATCAAAAAACATTAAGGATTATTTCTAAACTTTATCATAGTTTAATGGAATGTCAAGCTAAAACTACATTTTATGTAAAATTGAAGCGGGAAAAGGAATTGAACATCACAATCTCAGAAGAAGAATGGCATCATATGTGTGTAACACTACAGACATCCACTAATTCACAAAATTAGAGAGAATTTAATTGGAAAAATCTGATTTGTTTCTTTATTACGCCTAACATAAAAAACAAGCAAATTCTAAGGCAGCAAACATGCTGGAGGCAATGTGGTCAAACAGATGCAAATCATGCACATATCTTCTGGAGTTGCCCAAAAATAGAACCATTTTGGGACAGAGTGAATTCAGAATTAACAGAGGTATTAGGATATACAGTCTGCAAGAAGTGTTCCATTTTATACCTGGGTAATATAAATAAAGTGGTGCTGAAGGAAGACCATTACTTGGTTAAAATCCTACTCACCGCTGGCAGAAAGGCCATTACAAGAAACTGGCTTGGAGCGGACACACCCAGACTTAGACAATGGTTAGACATAGTACAGGAAATATTTGTCATGGAGAAAATTACATATTCTCTAAGAGTGAAAGAAGAAGAGTTTAATAGAAAATGGGAAAAATGGATTAGGTATAGAAACATAGAAACATAGAAATTAGGTGCAGGAGTAGGCCATTCGGCCCTTCGAGCCTGCACCGCCATTCAATATGATCATGGCTGATCATCCAACTCAGTATCCCGTACCTGCCTTCTCTCCATACCCTCTGATCCCCTTAGCCACAAGGGCCACATCTAACTCCCTCTTAAATATAGCCAATGAACTGGCCTCAACTACCCTCTGTGGCAGAGAGTTCCAGAGACCCACCACTCTCTGTGTGAAAAAATTCCTTCTCATCTCAGTCCTAAAGGATTTCCCCCTTATCCTTAAGCTGTGATCCCTTGTCCTGGACCTCCCCAACATCGGGAACAATCTTCCTGCATCTAGCCTGTCCGACCCCTTAAGAATCTTGTAAGTTTCTATAAGATCCCCTCTCAATCTCCTAAATTCTAGAGAGTATAAACCGAGTCTATGTAGTCTTTCTTCATAAGACAGTCCTGACATCCCAGGAATCAGTCTGGTGAACCTTCGCTGCACTCCCTCTATGGCAATAATGTCCTTCCTCAGATTCGGAGACCAGAACTGTACGCAATACTCCAGGTGTGGCCTCACCAAGACCCTATACAACTGAAGTAGAACCTCCCTGCTCCTGTACTCAAATCCTTTTGCTATGAAAGCTAACATACCATTGGCTTTCTTCACTGCCTGCTGTACCTGCATGCCTACTTTCAATGACTGGTGTACCATGACACCCAGGTCGCGCTGCATCCCCCCTTTTCCTAATCGGCCACCATTTAGATAGTAGTCGGTTTTCCTATTTTTGCCACCAAAGTGGATAACCTCACATTTATCCACATTATACTGCATCTGCCAAACATTTGCCCACTCACCCAGCCTATCCAAGTCACCTTGCATTCTCCTAGCATCCTCCTCACAGCTAACACTGCCCCCCAGCTTAGTGTCATCCGCAAACTTGGAGATATTGCCTTCAATTCCCTCATCCAGATCATTTATGTATATTGTAAATAGCTGGGGTCCCAGCACTGAGCCTTGCGGTACCCCACTAGTCACTGCCTGCCATTGTGAAAACGACCCGTTAACTCCTACTCTTTGCTTCCTGTTTGCCAGCCAGTTCTCTATCCACATCAATACTGAACCCCCAATGCCATATGCTTTAAGTTTATATACTAATCGCTTATGTGGGACCTTGTCGAAAGCCTTCTGGAAGTCCAGACACAGCACATCCACTGGTTCTCCCCCATCCACGCTACTAGTTACATCCTCGAAAAATTCCACAAGATTCGTCAGACATGATTTACCTTTCGTAAATCCATGCTGACTTTGTCCAATGATTTCACCACTTTCCAAATGTGCTGCTATCCCATCTTTAATAACTGACTCTAGCAGTTTCCCCACTACCGATGTTAGACTAACTGGTCTGTAATTCCCCGTTTTCTCTCTCCTCCCCTTCTTAAAAAGAGGGGTTACGTTTGCTACCCGCCAATCCTCAGGAACTACTCCAGAATCTAAAGAGTTTTGAAAGATTATGACTAATGCATCCACTATTTCCGGAGCTACTTCCTTAAGTACTCTGGGATGCAGCCCATCTGGCCCTGGGGATTTATCGGCCTTTAATCCATTCAATTTACCCAACACCACTTCCCGACTAACCTGGATTTCACTCAAGTACTCCTTTGACCTGCGGTCCCCTGCTATTTCCGGCAGATTATTTATGTCTTCCTTAGTGAAGACGGAACCAAAGTAGTTATTCAATTGGTCCGCCATATCCTTGTTCCCCATGATCAACTCACCTGTTTCTGACTGCAAGGGACCTACATTTGTTTTAACTAATCTATTTCTCTTCACATATCTATAAAAACTTTTGCAGTCAGTTTTTATGTTCCCTGCCAGTTTTCTTTCATAATCTATTTTTCCTTTCCTAATCAAGCCCTTTGTCCTTCTCTGCTGCTCTCTGAATTTCTCCCAGTCCTCTGGTATGCTGCTTTTTCTGGCTACTTTGTACACATCATCCTTTGCTTTGATACTATCCCTGATTTCCCTTGTTATCCACGGATGCACTACCTTCCCTGATCTATTCTTTTGCCAAATTGGGATGAACATTTTTTGTAGTTCATCCATGCAGTCTTTAAATGTCTTCCATTGCGTATCCACCGTCAACCCTTTTAGAATTGATTGCCAGTCAATCTTGGCCAATTCACGTCTCATACCCTCAAAGTTACCTTTCCTTAAGTTCAGAACCATTGTTTCTGAATTAACAATGTCACTCTCCATCCTAATGAAGAACTCGACCATATTATGGTTACTCTTGCCCAAGGGGGCACGTACAACAAGACTGCTAACTAACCCTTCCTCATTACTCAATACTCAGTCTAAAATAGCCTGCTCTCTCGTTGGTTCCTCTACATGTTGATTTAGATAACTATCCCTCATACTTTCCAAAAAATCCTCTTCCTCAGCGCCCCTGCCAATTTGATTCACCCAATCTATATGTAGATTGAAGTCACCCATTATAACATCAATACTGTATAATTTTATAGACAATAATGTAAGTTATTGGAAAATATTTTAATATGAAAATAGTTCTGTATACTGCATCATTAATTGTAAACTGAACCCCCCGCAGCACTGTTGTACGTCTCACTGTAATGTTGTATGTTTCGTTGTTATATTTGTGTTTTATTTGTGTATACATAAAAGCAATAAAAACTAAAGTGTAAAAAAAAAGAAAGTCCATTTCTCTTCATAAATCTATAGCACCAACTTGATGTGCCATGAAAATCATCCAGACCTTGTGCTGCTGCCTTCAACTTTGATTTGTTAATAATATTCTTTGTTGACATTGACCTGCCCGCATTTCTCTCCTCAACTATCCAATTCTTCATTTCTTCCTCCAATTCTGGCCACTTTGCTGCAGAACAATGCAGGCTACGTTTAAATCTTATCACAGGCTTCAACAGGTCCTCTTGCTTCCTCCAATAACGTATCATTTGCTCAGTTGGCGGTGGTCCAAGATGTCTCTCAGCAGCCCTGTTGCCATGTTCTTTGGCATATCCAATAACTTGCAACTTGTAGCCAATGGTGTAAGAATGCCTTTTTTTTTGCAGACGCCATAATATGGGCAGTGTTAAACAATTTACAATGTTAAACAATTCACAGTGTTAAACAATGTACAGTGTTAAACAATTCACAGTGTTAAACAATGTACAGTGTTAAACAATGTACAGTGTTAAACAACTTGAACACAATTCACACAACTCCTACCTAGACCAGGTGTTTGAAGTGGCGAAAATCCACGCACGAACGCATGTCGCTTCTGATTGGATTGCTGAATAGTATTGAAACGCTTCCTATAGGCCAGGGGTGTCAAACTCGCAGGCTGCGGGCCGCATCCGATCCGCGAAGGAGTCCGATCCGGCCCGCGGGATGATTTACCCGATGTCAGAACGGGCATGAAGTCGCATTTTGCTGTGATCTAAAATGAGTTAGACACACCTGCTTTGGCCTATGAACAACTTAGCCGTCGGTCTCCAAGAAGCAGGTGATTTTTCGGGCTTTAGGTTAGGGTAAAAAATAGCATCTTCATCGCCGGGAAGTACCGTACTCAAAACAAAGAGTACAAGACGTTGGTGAGGCCACATTCAGAGTGTTATGTTCAGTTTTGGTCATCCTGCAAGAGGAAGATGCCATTAAGCTAGAAAGAGTGCAGAGAAGATTGACCAGGATGTTAACAGGGTTTGTGGGCCTGAGCTGCAAGGAGAGGTTGGGCAGGTTAGAAATGTATTCCTCAAAAGCTGAGGGGTGATCTTATAAAAGTGTATAAAAACGTGAGGGGAATAGATAGGGTGAATACAGCGAGTCATTTACCCAGGGTAGGAGAATCAAGAATCCGAGGACATAGGTTTAAGGTGAAAGGAGCAAGATTTTGTAGGAACCTGAGGGATTGGTTGTTATATGGAATTAGCTGCCACAGGAGGTAGTTGAGGCAAGTAATACAACAGCATGTAAAATATACTTGGACAGTTACATGGATAGGAAAGATTTAGAGGGACGTGGGCCAAATGCTGCCAATTAAAACACATTTGGACAGATACATGTATAGGAAAAGCCAAATGTGGGCAGGTCAGACTAATGCAGTTTGGGAATCTTGGTCGGCATGGGTAAGTTGGGCCTAAGGGTCTGTGTCTGTGCTGTCTGAATCAATGACTCTAAACTGATGGAAGCACAAAACTGAACGTCCATAATATACTTTGAACCAGCAGCAGAAATGTTCAGCACCTCAATATGGAACCTCACGGACCAGAATATCCTCACTCTACCATTAATATTAAGATTGAGGACCAACTCTGATTTATTGCACATAGAAAGACATCTGCCACAGCACCTAAAAGTAATGAGGTGAAGCTGCAAAACAGAACATAATGCTGAACAGCTCAAAATATATCCAGCACATTAAGCCTATTGATCATACAACAAATTGATCAGATCAAACTTCAGTTGTCCTGCTAGTGCTACATGTAGTCATGAATGGTGGGGTACATTTAAACAACTAAAGGGAGAAGGCAACACCAGGAATAATCCCAATGACATCAGGGCCCAGAATGCAAATGCCAGAAAGAAGGCTGAAGCTTTCACATCCATGTTTTTACTGGAACACTAATTGGCTGGAGATTCTTAGCTGCTTCCCGAGATCACCAATCTTACAGAAACTAGTCTTCAGGCCATTTAATTTAATCCATATGGACACAAAGCTATACAGCAAGAAAACAGGTTCTTCGGGCCAATTCCTCAAAGAAAATTAAATACTGGCCTTGCCAAAAACTTCCATGACCTGAAATTTACTAATAAAATGTATTAACACACCTGCTAAGAATTAACAGTATTTTAATTACACAAAATAATTTCCGAGAATTTCCACGAGTTCCATACCAAACTCAATGTTCCATTACGCGTATGAGAAACCTGACCAGACATATTTCTGTTTATATAATAAAAGCAGTGTAGCGGCACCATATGTGGCGAATGAAGAAGAGACATCGGGTTGGTGCAAGCGGTTCTTTATTCTGTAGTCACACATTAAGTGGGTGCGCTAACTATATTAATGGTTGTTGTAGCTGAGCGAGGTTGTTCCCTCGGGCTCAGCTACCGGTTAAACTCCTTTTGGGTCTCGTGGTGAGAGAGCTTATGTACCAGGACACTCCCTCTGCCCATGATGTCAAGTGCCCGCCCTCGTATCACCTGACGAGGGTTCGAGCTTAAGTGGCCCGTGTTTAGGCTAACGCCACAGGACCCCCCCCAGGACAGGAGGAAGGAATAGCATGGTCAAGGGAGGCTCCTGCATGTAGGTCTGGGACACCCCGGGCGTGGGTCGGGACGGAGGGCTCCTCGGGCACAGTGACGCTCTGCGTGGGCGATCCCGATGTCCCGAGGGGTGCTAGGAGACCGATGCAGAAGCCGCCGGACATCTTCGGCGGTCGCCTCAGGTAAGCCCACTTTATCAAGTGGCTCGGCCCTGGGCAGCGGTCGGCAGGTCCAGGCGTGGTGCAAGGCAGGACAGAACGTGGAGCCGTGGCGAGGCCTGTTGCTGTGCCGGGTCAGGAGCGGTGAGCCCGGTGCGGTACGGGTGAGGCCGGGTCCGGTGCAGGGCCTGGAGACGCGGTGAGGCCTGGCACGGTGCCAGGGCTGCAACCGGGGGAAAACTCAGTGCGGTGCCCGCGGTCAGTTGCGGTGCAAGGCCCGGAGCCGGAGTCCATTGTCGGAAGCGGGAGAGTGGCAGGTACTCACTCTGCTCCCAGGGCCGTCGGGCGTATGTCGGGGTTGCCGTGGGCAGGAGGCTGCTACGCTCGCAGCTCCTGCAGCAGCTGGTGGGGCAGCGGCGGCTGCTAAAACCTCTCCGCTCCGGTGGTCGGCTCCTGGCATGTCATGCAGAGGAGCTCGGGGGCCGTCACACAAGGCCTGGAGCGGTGTGCGGTTTAGAAGCGGGGCTGCCCCGTTGCCGGGAGCGGGAGAGCGGCGGCAGCCGCGGTTTCTCAGCTCCGGTGAGCAGCAGCAGGTGAGGAAGAGGCGGCATACCTCACTGCACGGCCTGGTTGGCGGCAGCGTAGTTCTGCTGGCTGGGCAGCCGGCTGCAGACATCAGGTCTCCTGAGGCTGCGTGTTCAGGTGAGTCCAAATTTAAATTTGGACAGTCGGGGGTCACCAATGTAGCGGCACCATACGTGGCGAATGAAGAGACATCGGGTTGGTGCAAGCGGTTCTTTATTCGGTAGGTTGAGCTCCATAAACTTTCCTCAAAATTACCTTTTTTCAAAACTGGGACAAGTTGAGATGAAAACTGATTGTAAGATGTAACAGTGAGGTTGTGGCGTGAAAGAGGAAATCATGCATTTTCTATTTTCATTAAGGATCCTAGCATGCATAGTATTTGATAATTTTTAACTTTCCACTTACTACCAAAATAATCTAAACACTCTATCCATCCTATCTTATCCTACAGATATAATCTCTCCTACTGCTATCACAATATCATCAATGGCAGAAATCACAAAAAAGATACTTGAAATCCTATGTGGGAATTGAAAAGCTACAAAAAGCATGATTTGTTGTTTTATATCTTCAGAGATCATCAGATGGAGGTATAGGTTACTCAGTTTGTCTCAATCAGCAGCAGGAGTATATTTAAACCAACATGCTTTCTGAAAATCCTGAAAAATGACAAAAAAGGAACATTTGTTTGCTTTTGATAATATAATGCCTAGAACAAACGTCTGGAACAAACTTCCTGAGAGGAGAGGGAAAAATTCAAAATAAAACCAAATCTGGGCATTTAAGCAAGGTGCTATGTAAATTACAGAGATGCTAAACCATGCCTTTCCCGGTCAGGTGGAAATAAAACATTCCCATTGCACCATTTCAAAGATGACAAAGGGAACTTCCTCCAGTATCGTGGTCAATATTTATTCCTCAGCCATTATTATTGATTACATTGTCAGTATCACACTGGTTTTGACAACTATTGATCTGTACAAATTGGCCGCTGCATTTTCTACATTACGACAGTGATTGGCCTTCACAAATTTCAAAATAAAAAACTAATAAGTCAGGAAACACTCACTAGGTCAGGCAGCATCCGTGGAAAGAGAAACAGAGTTAATATTCTGATTAAGACATCCAACTTAAAACATTTACTATTTCTTTTTCTAGATGCTGCCTGACCCGTTGAGTGTTTGCAACATTTTTTGTTTTATTCTTGAATCTACAGTTTGTTTATCGCATTTATTGTTTAAATACATTTCTAATAAATTGCATTTGCAGTTTTATTCATAAATTACAATCAAAAAGAAAACATTCATGCCTATTGATCTCTCTTACTATTAGTTTTGAGAGCAGAAATAAAGATGGCTGATTGCGATTATAATGTGCTCTGGTTAGAATGTACATGCCGTATTATGCACATTTCTGATCTTCTAACCTAAACAAAACAAAAAGATACATCATCGGCAGAATGCAGCAAGGATTCACTAAACTGATTCCAGAGGTGGTAGGTTTGCTTTTTAAGAAGACATTGAAAAAGTCACGATCCATATTCTCTTGATTTCTAGAATTTAGAAGAATAACGGGAATTCTCATTCAAAAAGATAAAATTCTGGTTGCAGTGGTGAGATGTTTCCATGGCTGAGGAGTCAAGAACCAGGGGTCAGAGTCCCAGAATAAGGAAAATCTTTTTGGACTGAGATGAAAATAAATTTCTTCTTGGACAGGACGGTGATCCTGTGGAATTTTCTGCTCCAGACAGCAACGGTAGCTGTGATAAAGCTTTCATTAAAAAGAGATCAATAAATCTCTGGATATCAATGGAATAAAGGGATATGGGATAGTGCAGGAGAATGGAGCGGTGATAGAATACTAACCATGATCTTGATGAATGGCAGAATGTTCATAAATATCTGACCCCAGCATGAGCACATTCTATGATGCTATCTGAACTTGGATATGGATATCAGTAAAGCTAGAGCCATAAAAGAAGCATGATTGTTGAAGATTCAAGGACATGAAGTATATCCAACAAGCTGAGCCAATGACACCATACAACTAAAGCATAAGAATCAGGCCCACCACCATCAGTAGGCCATAAATTTCTCCGCTGATCCATGTCAGAATTTCTGCTTGTGACCCACATTATACGGATTGTGAATTCCACTGATGGTAGAATACAAATAGATCACAAGATGCATTTATTTTCCAAGCTATGTCCCTCCCAATAATCAAGCTTGTTTTCAATCATGTAATGGAAAAAAAATTGAAGTAATGCCGGAGACCGACAACGTCACACTGAAGTAGACACAACAGACACCACTTATTAACAGTAATGGCACACAGTACAATCGGATACCCTGTCATTAAGAAGATTACTGTCTGTTTTATAGACAGGATCACCACTGTCATGTGGATTTTCAATGCATACAATGGAGAACTTGTAAGTTGTCCAGATGTCTAGCTCAGGTGTAATAGACAATAGGTGCAGGAGTAGGCCATATGCCATGATCACAATAAATGGCCGTGCTGGCTCGAAGGGCCGAATGGCGTCCTCCTGTACCTATTTTCTATATGGCCCTTCAAGCCAGCACCACCATTCAATGTGATCATGGCTGATCATTCACAATCATATAACAGCAGACATAAATTAACCTTGTGCAATGCAAACAGTGTCAAAGTACAAATTTAGTTTGTTTGGTATATTACTTGTCTTTAAGTCTACCTGTTAAACTTTCATCCTTCATTCTAAAATGTATTGGTCAGTATTTCTTAGTTCCTCCTTGAAGGTTAGCAAAGAAAAATGGCCTTACAAAATCTGTCCTGATAAAAATTATTAGGTAAACATTGGTGCAATACCAGACTCATTATCACTAGGCACTGGTACAACATCAGTAATATTATTCATTACATTAATCAGCAATGATATCAACCAACACCCTATCAGCATAAGAAATGTGCTATATTGATCTTTGCCGAAGGTAGACACTTAGTTGGAATTTCAGCTCCTCCACTACCACCAGTTATATGGCTGATCCGTGTCTCAGGTCTATTTATTTGTCTTTGCTTCAAACTTTTACATCTTCCCTAATAAGAATGTTATCAACCTCAATCTTGAAACTTTTAATTCACCCAGTCCTGCCAATTTATTGGGGAAAGAAGATTCCAAATTATGGGACAGAGACAAAACGGTGCTACAACTTATTTCTTGAATTCATTTTAAAATCATATCCCTTCGGTCTTGAAGTTTGATGAGCTTTTCCTGATATTCAGCTTTAACAACTAATCGCAGTGCCCCACAGATGGGTCTGAACAAGACTCTGCAATTAAATTCCTGAAGAATTGCAAAAAAAGATGATTAAATGTCTTGATTCATCTTAACAAAGTACACTAACACAGATGCAAATCCAAGGTTACCGCAACAACTTTCAAAGATTGAGGGCAAAAACATCAGACGTTACCTTGCACTCAATGTTATTCACTTTCTTCCCTTTACTATGCATTTGCCCACTGTGGATGGCTCGATTGTAATCATATATCGACTTTCCACTGACTAGTCAGTACACAACAAAAGCTTTTCACTGTACTTCAGTACACATGACAATAAACAAAACTCAAACTTTCACTACACATACTCAACAAACAAATCTTTACCATGAAGAAGGGTCCCGACCCAAAATATCATCTATCCACGTTCTCCAGAGATGCTGCCTGATCTGCTGAGTTACTCCAGCACTTTATGTCCCTTTTCTTGGGCTTAATCTCAACTTCATCCTGTACTCCCTATACACAGTTCAAACATGCAGGTAATGCCAGGATTCCATTCCCGTTAACTCTTTGCAACCCCAACAGTTTACAACCCCAACAGTTTACAACCCCATACAGCCCTGCAGCAAATCCATATCACCAGTCTCCCAAACACTAATTTGAATGCACAGGGTGTGCATGAATCAGGCATTTGCAAGCTGGGGAGGATCTGTACTGCATGAAATTTGTCAGTGTCCGCGCCTTACAACATGTGACCTCACATAATTCAAATGACAAGTTACCAGTCTCGTAATGGATGTCCTGCTCCTTTTTAGAACTTTGGTTTCTGAAGCTCACCAACCTACCACAAGTAGAGAGCAGTCCTGAACTACGATCTACCTCATTGATGACCCTCTGACTATCATTGGTTAAACTCTACTGGCTTTATCTTGCACTAAATGTTATTCCCTTATCATGTACCTGTATACTGTGAATGACACGATTGTAATCATGTATTGTCTTTCCGCTGACTGGTTAGCAAGCAACAAAAGCTTTTCACTACATCTCGATGCACATGTCAATAAACTAAGGAACTATTGTGATATGGTGTGGATTCAAGTTTGGTCCAAATGTCATGGCATCTGCCAGCTCTATCTTTTGTCCTCAAAACCTATTAAACCTCAAAGCAGTGGCATCATCTGGTGAACTATTAGCTGATCTGGAAAACTCTGCCAGGATGCAATACTGAATCCTGGGCTATAATTACAAATAAAGGTGTACTATAGGCTAGAAGATAGACATAAGCTGGAATCACTCAGGCAGCATCTTTCGAGAGAAGGGATGATGTTTTGGGTCAAGATCCTTCTTGTGTTTCCTAGAATTTAAGTGATTTATTTAAAGTTTTTAAGCTTTATGGAAAAATTCTAGATGGATGCAGACACATTTCCATTTTTTTGGAGTGAATGGCACACAGACATGGTGTGAATCTCCGGCTAGGGCATTTGTCGAGAAATCAAAAGGAGTAAAGTTAGGAAACCCTTCAATGTGTTGAGATTGGTTACAGAAGCAGAGTTATTCATTTGCAACCTGAAATGGATCATTTAAGCAAAGATGTTTAAAGCTAAAGAAGCAAGTTAGATATCTTAATTTAGGGTAGGAAATGTATTAAATTCCTATTGAAATGATGCACTCAAGGGGCTAAATGAACATGCCCTGGTCCTTATCAATATTAAGGTAAATCGCACTGTGATTTCAATTGCCCTTTAAGCATGAACGATCATTTAATGCGTCATGGCTCATCTGCAATCTAACCACATCGCTGTGATTTGTACTAGTGATTAACAGTAGCTTTCAGAACCATTGTGAAATATAAACAGCCCTAACCCCCACTCCATATTCCTAAGGAAACTTGATTTCTGAACCATGAGTTTGCCTTCACTATTAACTTCTGAATTCCAGGTAACAGGGTTAGGAAGTGACATGTGCTAGACTCTCCTTTCCCCAACCACAATACATTTCAATCTATGAAACAAATTTGGCGGATGAATTCGTTTCACTTTAACCAAAGATAATTTTCTCAATTTGACTGTTTACTTGACCAGCAAAGCACCTCGCCTTTGCTTTCCTTCAACCTACTCCTTCCACACCGTGGTACCTCTCAATCCAGTTTTAGTATCCATTATCCACCCTAGAATATTCCACTCCTCCCCTTCCATTTCAGCTATCTCCTCTTCCTCCTGCACTTTTATTACACACACCTTCACTCATTTCAATTTTAGCTCGCACTCCCTGATGTCCATGTGTCATTTCACCACACTGCCAGGTATTAACTCACTTTCCCATGCATGGTGTCTCCAATTCCTTCCACCCAGTGTCCACCCCTTAGACCCTCTTTCATGGCTCACAGCTGTCTGAAGAAGGGTCTGGACCCGAAACGTCGCCTATCTCCTTCGCTCCTTAGATGCTGCTGCACCCGCTGAGTTTCTCCAGCTTTTTGTGTAACCCGCTGTATATTACTTCCTGTCCAATCTGTCCTCCACCCCACCCCACCCCACCCATCCTCCACCCAACCACCTGCCATGTCCACCGCCCCTCGCCTGCCTCCCACCTCTGCCTCAGATGCCCAACACTCTCTGCCCCACTCGTGTCCTTCCTTCGCCTCCCCTATGGTGTCCACATATCCTACCTGACTCAACAATATCCCCAATCCTCCCTCTTTGCCTCTTCAAGGTTACACCTATCCATCAGCTATTGATCCCTCTTCTACCTCAACATTTCTTATCATCGCACCCCTTCCCTCCTCCTCCTCCTCCTCCTCCTCCGCTGCAGCCCGTCTCCTCCTCCCTCACTCACTCACTCCCCCTCCCTCCGTCCCTCTCTTCTTCCTTCCTCGGCCCTTACCCCGGACGCGCCTCGTGGACCGATTACACCCCCCCTTCTCCTCCTCTCCCAGTCCCTCTTCCCCCCCTCACTCACAGCTTCAGGTTCTCGTACGCGGCCGCCGCCATCTTGCCGTCACCGCCTCCGGCCTCGACCCCTGACCCCTCGGCGCCGTGACGTGGACGCGGACGCGGACGTGAGCGGGCTGGAGATGCTCCTCCAGCGTCTTTCATCAGCAGAGTCCCGGGACCCGGGACCCGGACCCGGACCCGGACCCGCAAACTGCGGGTAAAATGTTTCACTTCCATCGATTTAGCCACCGCTGCTCTTCTCGTGCTGCTGGTTCAATTTGACGTATAATTGCAAAGGATCACATGATATTGCATTTTTGGAATAAAATCTGCAGATGCAGGAAATCCTAATCAAAACCGGAAAACGCCGGGAGCACTCAACGGGTCACTTAGCATTTTTCCTAGGAAGTGGACTGGGTTGATGTCCTGGTCACAGATCCTTCATCAGAACTCACATACTGGAGACACTAATGTTTTAAATTGCCGAGAAGGGATGGGTGAAGAGAACAGAGGGAACGATGGTTTCATTGTACCTGTATCTCGCCCGGCTTATGCTAATGACTAGCAATGTTACAAAGTTTTGAGATTTTAAAAATCAAGTCTGCAATTTATCCCATCAGATAAAGCATAAAAATAAGTTTAATTTGACACCTAATTCACTTTCATATCTTCAGTATTAAGAAAGTTATGACCATTTTCATACTCGGAAATTAGCATCTTGTTCCCCATTGCCTTTCAATTGACTCAACTCAAAAGCTGTGATCTAGAACCGTTAAAAGCCCATAACTTTCTTAAAAATTAAGAGCTCAATGAAATTTTCAGTTATTATAGATTGAAGCATTCTGAAATAAATATGAAACAATCTTACTTGGATGACCTGAAATTAAAGCATATAATTAGTTAGTTATCTAATTGTAGCTAATTACAAAATTCAATGAGTAGATCTAAACATCTATCCATTTCTTAAGAAATGATAAACTTTTTTTAAATTGCCTAAGTGTCCAAATAACATTCACACAATAATCCACAATATAACATAATTTTTAAATCTCATTTTCATGAATTTCCAAATGGAAGGAATTTAGTGTTTAATGCCTGTAAATTAATGGCCATTTAAATCAACTAGCGAGTGGGTTTTAGTGGAATGCGGTGGATTAGAACGTTGTGGTTTGCTGTGGTCGGGAGGAAAAATACTGTTGGTTCATACATTTTTTTGGACCCCATTTCGCAACATGAAAATATTATTAAAGCCTCCATAAAAACCATCTTTTAATATAAAAATAAACTGTGTACCTTTTTTTCTCCCCTACGCAAAATCCTTCCCGTTGTCGGCGCTCACGGCTTTAGAAGGTGATTTTTAAATTACTCTAGTTAATAAATAATTTAGCGTAATTTAAAAATACCTTCATGAATGAAATGTCGGAGCGATTTTTCTTCCGCAGCGAAATCACCCGACATTGATCGATTTTCCCTGCCTGTGGAAAAACGGCACTTTAAGCCCGCCCCCCTCAGAAAGGCGCCAAAGTCACGCACACAGGGAGCGGTAGAACTGCAGCGCTGCTCAAGGTAAGTTTTGTAACATACCTATGATGACTCGACTGAAAACGTGTAACTAAACTTGCCACATCTCGCACGTGAAAAGGGAAGAGCTGAAATATTAGATGCATCTCCTACGGTTACACGGGAAAATGTGGTGGGAAATGGAGTGGTTGGTGGATATCTCTCCATTCCCTGTGACTACGTGTCTGCTGACCGGGTGTGTGTCAGATTTGCCCTTTGATTTCATGGTTCGCCAAAACCACACTTTCAGGCCCCGAGATAATTTCCATTTTGCCACACATTACACTTTTACATTCACCCATTCACTCCTCATTACATTTAGACATTTTAATGTACACTTTTTAAAAATAAAATCCTTCACCCCCCCCCCCCCCCCACACACACACACACACTCATTTTGTGGCCTCATGCTGGCCAGACACCATAACGGCAGCTACTGCAGCCCACTCTCCTCCAAAAAAGCCGCCATTTTTTTTCCCCGCGGCCGATTTTCGTGACTGAAGCACGTTCAGGGACCAGACCCAACGGGTCTAAACTTGGTCTAGTCTTTAAATTTTACCCCTTTCACATCAAAGCTATCCCCTCCAATCTATCACATTTCCACTTTGGGGAAAAAGGTTCTGACTGTCTATGTAAGTTTGCATCTCATAATTTTATAGACTTCTATCAGATCTCCCCTCGGTTTCTGTGCACCAGAGAAAATAGTCCAACTTTCTCTAACCTTTTCTGATATAATACCCTCTAAACTGGGCAGCATCCCTGTAAACCTCTTCTGCACCCTCTCCAGCCTCCATATCATTCCCGTAATGGCACACAATACTGAAAATGTGGCCTTACCAAAGTCCCAAAAAGCTCATTATGACTTCTTACCACTTATATTCAATGGCCCCACCAATATTGGCAAATATAACATACGCCTTCTTTATCACACAATCTGATTGTGTTGGAAAGAAGAAGCTTCATGTCTGAAGAAGCGTCTAGACCTGAACCATCACCCGTTCCTTCTCTACAGAGATGCTGCCTGTCCCGCTGAGTTACTCCAGTATTTTGTGAGAAACACAGATATTCTCTCTCTTCTCTCCACTCCTCTCCTACAACTTAACACGTTTATTTTCATACATTTCCAGTTCTGATGAAGGATCTTTGACTCAGAGGTGCTTTATGATCTGCTGCACACACTTTGTGTATTTGTGTTGCTTACTGGATCAAACTATAACATTTTGTCACGTGATGTGGAGCGAAAAGCTTTGTTGCACGTGCTTTCTTTTTTTTTGAACGCCACATTTATTGACATAACAAAATACACATACAGGCAAAACAAAGACACACAAAAGACAAATCACCTAACCTCTATTTGCATCACATCGGATCCTCTTAACATTCTATCATAGAAGCATCTTATGCTTCTATGCTTCTAAGATGCACATGCTTTCTAATTAGATCAGATACTATATATTAATACAATCAAGTCAAACTGAATTACAATAGGTAAAGGGGAAGAGAGTGCAGAATATAATATTGTAGTGCATCAGTTCTATAAACAAAGTTCAATGTCAGCAACGGGATAGAGATGAATCAGACAGTACCCTAGTTTATGGAAGGACCATTCAGAAGCCTCATATGAGAGCAGCCTGTTCCTGAGTCTGGTGGTGCGTGCTTTCAAGCTTCTGTACTTTTTGCCTGACAGAAGCAAGGAGAAGGAAGGGTGACAAGGGTGGGACGTCTTTGATTATGTTGGCAGCTTTACCAAGGCAACGTGGAGTCTGGTCTGGTGGAGAGTCTAGTCTGTGTAATGGACTGGGCTACATCTACAACTCTGCAATTTCTTGCATTGGGTAGAGCTGTTTTCAAACCAAGCAGTGAAGCAACCCATTGGTATTGTCTGCGTAAAAAGGAACTGCAGATGTTGGTTTAAACCGAAGATAGACACAAAAAGCTGGAGTAACTCAGTGGAATAGGCAGCATCTCTGGAGAGAAGGAATGGGTGATGTCGAAACCCATCTTCTGGAGAGTCTTCTTCTGTGTACAATCATTTTCGTCAATCAACATTCCCGTTTCATAAACTGAGAAGTCTGATCTTTGTAAAACAATCAACTTAATTTGCAATTCTGTTTTTTTTTTTTTTAATTTCAAAGTAGACTTTATTCGAGTAATAAATATATACAATACATCAACCATGCGAAAAATCCATCCGACATTTTCGAAGGCTATACAAATTGTTCCATACAGTCTATACACGTTTCTCAAATTTCGCTAATCGATCCCCCACCCGTGCCACTCATGTGGCCCCCCGGCATGGGATACCTTCCCTTATTTTGAGGGTCGTCTCCACCATACTGTGCCCCCCATGTCCAGCAGCAGAAGGACCTTAGACTGTGGCCCTCCCCCACCGAGCCTTGGCGTTGGCTGCACCGAGCTTCAGTGCGTCCCTCAGCACGTACTCCTGCAGTCTGCAGTGGGCCAGTCGGCAACATTCCCCGACGGACATCTCGCTCTGCTGGGTGGTGAACAACGCTCCGGCAGACCAAAGAGCGTCTTTCACTGAGTTGATGACCCTCCAGCAGCACTTGATGTCAGTCTCTGAATGTGTCCCTGGGAACAGTCCGTAAATCACAGAGTCCTCTGTGACGGAGCTGTTTGGGATAAAGCGTACCAGGGACCCTTGCATTTTACTCTTTGGGCAAATCCACACTCTGCAAAGACGTGGGCAACCGTCTCCTCTCCATAGCAGCCGTCCCGAGGGCAGCGTGCGCTGGTAGTGAGGTTCCGACGGTGCAGGAAGGATCTGACTGGGAGGGCTCCCCTCACCGCCAGCCAAGCCAGGTCTTGGTGCTTGTTGGTGAGTTCTGGCGATGAGGCATTTTGCCAGACAAGCTGGGCAGTCTGCTCAGGGAACCACGCCACCGGGTCCATCGAGTCCTTTCCCTGCAGTGCCTGCAGGACATTCTGTGCTGACCACTGCCCAATGGACATGTGCTCAAAGGTGTTGGTCCGGAAGAACCTTTCCACAGACGACAGATGGGGCGGCAGTGTCCAGCTGACTGGCACCTTGCGTGGCATCTGCGCCAGGCCCATCCTTCGCAACACCGGGGACAGGTAGACCCTCAGCAGGTAGTGACACTTGGTGCCCACGTGCCTTGGCTCTACACTCCGCCTGATGCAGCCACACACAAAGGTGGTCATCAGGATGAGAGCGACGTTGGGCACGCTTTTACTCCCGTTGTCTGCTGACTTGT
The DNA here is from genome assembly GCA_963514005.1 of Raja brachyura. Next base: position 67,370,174 of record OY740782.1, read on the forward strand.
ACATTGTGGCCCGTTGCACCAGGTCCATCCTCGACCCCTAGATGAACTGGAAGATGGCCCGGGTGATCCCTGTGGCGTAGGAAGGAGGGACAGGCCACACCTGTGCCAAGTACAGCAGGCCTGAGAGCACCTCACACCTGATGACCAAGTTTTTTCCCGTTATGGAGCGGGAGCGTTGCCTCCACAGCTCCAGCTTCCTACCCACCCTGGCTATCCGCTCCAGCCAATTCTTGTTACATGCCTCAGCCCCCCCGAACCAGATCCCCAGCACATTCAAGAAGTCAGGCTTAATGGTGAAGGGGACGGAAGATCTGTCGGGCCAGTTGCCAAAGAGCATGGCCTCGCTCTTCCTGCGGTTCACCCTGGCACCCGTGGCCGACTCAAACTGGTCGCAGATCCTAATCAGTCTGCGGACCGACCCTGCATCCGAGCAGAAGACAGCGACATCGTCCATGTACAGGGAGGTCTTTACTTGAATGCCCCCACTGCCGGGTAGTGTCACTCCTCTAATGCTCGCATCCTTCCTGATGGATTCGGCAAAGGGTTCAATACAGCAGACAAACAAGACAGGAGAGAGAGGGCAACCCTGCCTGACTCCAGACCTTACAGGGAAACTGTCTGATTCCCACCCATTGATTTGGACTGCACTACGGATGTCGGTGTAGAGCAGTTTGATACAATTCCTGATTCCCTCCCCAAAACCCATTTTGGAGAGCACGTCCCTCATGTACGTGTGCAAAATCCTGTCAAAGGCCTTCTCCTGGTCCAAGCTGACTAGGCAGGCATCCACCCGTCTGTCCTGCACGTAGGCGATGGTATCTCTCAGCAGCACTAGGCTGATTTTCCTGCCAGGTACAGCACAAGTTTGGTCCGGGTGGATCACCTGTCCCAGAGCAGACTTGACCCGGTTGGCGATGGCCTTAGACAGGATCTTGTAGTCTACATTCAAGAGTGTTATGGGTCTCCAATTCTTTATGTCCTTCCTCTCCCCCTTCTGCTTGTATATTAGGGTGATGTTGCCCTTCCTCATGGAGTCTGACATGCTACCAGCTAGAAGCATGTCGTTGTACACTTCTAGCAGGTCCGGGCCCATCCAGTCCCACAGAACCGAATACAACTCGGCCGGTAAGCCATCGTTTCCGGGAGTTTTACTCGAGTCAAAGGAACGGATGGAGCCGGTCAGCTCCTCTAGGGTCAGTGGTTGGTCCAGACTCTCCCGCTTGCTGTCCTCCAAGACCTCCGTGATCGAGGACAGGAAGTTCTGGGAGGAGGTACTGTCTATGGCCTTTTGATCATACAAATCTGTGTAAAAGGATTTGCAGATCCTCAGCATGTCTGGCTGTGAGGATACTACCGAGTCATCCTCCTCCCTAAGGCTGTTCATCACAGAGCTCCCCCTGAGAACCTTATGGAAGAAGAAACGTGAGCACGTCTCATCCTGCTCCACATGGCGGACCCTGGATTGGAAGATGATCTTGGAGGATTCAGAGGTAAAGAGCCAACATCTTTTTTGTTGTTTACTTTTTGACTTACCAGTCCTTTGCGGCCTCGGCTCTTTGGGCTGAACCCTCTGCTTCTTGTACGACACTGTTGTCCACTTCTCCTTCAGTTCCTCCTCCTCCATTGACTCTCCCTCCTGGGCAAGATGCTGGGTGTCTCCTTCTGGCACTTGGGGCTTCAAGGTGGTTGGGCTGTCCTCATCTGCATTCCCTTTCTCTGCTGGGGTCTTGGTAGTGGTGGGGGGTGCTTCACCCACCTTGCGGGTGCTGGCAGCAGCCCCTCTTGTCGCCTGTGCATAGGTGCAGGCTCTTTTAGGGCAAGCCCTGTAAAGGTGGCCTGCCTCCCCACACAGGTTGCAGTTCCTGCTGGCCTGACAGTCCTTTGTCTCATGGCCCTCCATCTTGCAGTTTTTGCATACAACTGCTGTGCATTGGGCCATCACATGCCCAGGCTTGTTGCATTTCCTGCACAGCCTGGGTTGCCCTACATAGCTCAGGTAGCCTCGGTTTCCTCCAATCGCGAAAACCGAGGGGGGGGTGGACAATTTCTCCGTCCTTGTCCACCCTCAGCTTCACCTTAACTTGCCTCTTGCTCGTCCAAATCCCATGCATGTCCTTCACGTCCACACAGTTACCTGTTCCCTCAACGTAGCGAGCAAGGAACGTGAGGACATCAACTACCGGCACATGTGGGTTGAACATGTGCACCATGATCAACCTTTCCTTCTGGGTGGGGAGGGTGAAGAGCGGCTGCACTTTGAGCAGCGACAGCAGAGCTTCATTCCCCCTCTCCCGAAAGTCTTCCATCACCTTCTGCCATCCCGTTGGATACTTGAAGGTAACGTCAAAATATCCGTTACCCGGGAAATCCTGGAGGCAGTATATGTCCTTAGGCTCAAATTTGAGGGCCCCTAGCAAGACCTTCTTCACGAACAGGTCTCGTGAGAAGAGGGTCCCCTCGCTGAGGTCCTTGACGCTTATTCGCAGGGTATTCCGAATACCCTGTACTCCTGCTCCTGCTCCTGCTGACATTGTGGCTAAAAGGTGTTAGGTTGGTTACCCAACCAGCATGGATCCACCTCTAAGCCTGCAGCCGACCGACTCCTCGTCACCAAGTTCGCTTTGCAATCCACGGCCCTTGTCCCCAAGGGACCGCCAGAACCGTTCTAATAAGATGCAGGGTCAGCTATCCAACAGAGCAGAAAAGAGCAATTCCACTGAATTGCAATTCCACTGAATTTGAATCTCCATATTAGGTTGCATAAGTAGCAAGACATTGTCAAGATTCAGGTATGAGACAATAGGTGACAAGTAACATTTGTGCCATTGTTGAATCCCTGGTAGAATTGCTGCTTTGCAGTTCTAGAGACCTGCATTCGATCCCTCCTACAATTGCTATCTCCAGGTTTCCTCCCATATTCCAAAGATGTGCAGGTTTGTAGGTTAATTGGCTTCCGTAAATTACCATAGTGTGTAGGATAGAACTAGTGCATGGTGATCACTGCTGGGTGTGGACGGCGAGCTGAAGGGCCTATTTCTATGTTGTATCTCTGAACTAAACTCCTTATCAATATCCTGGGAGTTACAAGCAAATTAATAGACCAGCCACACAAATATCACCGCCATAACAGCGGATAAGAGGTCAGGTATCCTGCTGTTGATGACTCATCTCCTGATATTCACATCCCACAGATCTTTTCACCATCTACAAGGGACAAGGCAGGAGTATGATGGAAAACTAGACTTGCCTGGAAGGTTGAGTTGCTTGAATACTCCAGCTATACCCAAGCAGCACCATACAGAAGAAAGTAACTTGCTTGATTGGCATCCATCACCACTCTAAATATGATTCAATGAGACTTTGTCACATGTACATAGGTACAGGGAAATTCTTTGTTTTTGCATACAATACACAAAGTACAAAAATTGTCGCCACATATCAGCCACTGACAAAGTTACAAAAGTACTCATTAGGGTCCTGATGGTCCCTCCTTGTGTGTAAGGTCCCTTTGATTTTGGCCCACCAACCACTTCTCCATGGCCCATCCTCAGCCCACTGTCTCTCCACAGCTCATTCTTGGGCTGATCGCCTCTCCCCCTCAAGGTTTACCAGTGAGTCATCGCTCTCCTCTCAGTCCTTCAACGGGTTGGACACCTCTGCAGCTGAACCTGAAGGGGCAGAAGGTTAGAAGCCCCCCCCCCCCCTCTTCCTACCTGTTGTGTCTAGAAGACTGTCCTTACAGTCATCTGCCCCTAGATGTATATTTTCTGGGAATCAGTCCGCAGCCATCTTGGCTGGAATAAAAACCAAAGATCCTATAGCGGAGCAAGATAGGCCACACCTGCGAAATGCAATGGGCTGACGTGTAGTACGCAACGGAGCAGAACATGGGCAATTTTTTCGTCCATTTCAGTAACCGGAACCTACCCGACCCGACTCGCAGTGTAATCAACATTGCGGGGGAACAGTTTGTGTGTGTGATATAGGGTTAGATTCATAATTCTGTTAATTCTTGTTAAAGAATAAAATGTTTATAAATTTTGATTCTGGTAATTTTCTTTTTTAATGTTTTTTAAATCATTTCTTTTTTAAATTGCTCATATGCTGTGTTTGAGTTGATTTTGTTGATTTGGCACTCTGTAATTCATTCATCTAATCACACTGTTCACAACTGCAGTATTTGGGAAAATTATATCAATATGAAGATTCCAGTCGCTCTGGCCCTGGAATGTTACTTAATGTTTTTGTGTCTATGGAGTTGTTTCTCAACAATAAAATGGGTCTGGTCTTCCCAAAAGCCAGAGGGTGGAATGAGATCTGTCTGTAATGGTGGGGTTATCTAAATGAAGTATTTCACAAAATCACAAAATTAAATGTGTTTAAGCAAGATTTACAAATGATGTATAACTTAAGGATGGTTTTATTCAGCGAGCATACAACTGATTAGATTGTGCTGGAAAGAACACACATACATGAATGTGATATAGATGTATATAATAATATAACATATCCATTTACATTTCTTCCGATTTTTATATCCAAGAATGAACTTTATTTCAGACTAGACAAGGGACTACATTAAATAAAAAAACATTGTAAACCTCCCCGCAACTTCACTTTGGTGTCTCGGCCATACTGATCCGGGCCCGACTCCCCGCCCTCTGTGGAAGGAACATCTTTTCGCTTTTATTGTGATTTGTTTCTCTTTTTAACACTGAATATCTGATAACGACACATTAGCAGCATATGGCACCAATTCTGCCACGGGCTGGTTCAAACTCCGCGGCCCGGGGCGGTCAAAGCTGCCGAAGCTGTTGCCCTCCAGTCCAGCGGACGAAGCTGTTGCCGCGGGAGCTCCAGAAAAACAGGCCACCAACCTGTGACCTGCGAGCTCCCGACGATGTCGTCCACTGGGCCCGCGGCTGGGCCTCTGAGGTCAGGCCGCCGTCACCGCTGGGACACCTCCTCAGCTCCGTGTCGGGCCGCTCCGCCGGGACACAGCCTCAGCCCCGAGTCGGGCCGTCACCGCCGGGACACAGCCTCAGCCCCGAGTCGGGCCGTCGCCTCAACCCCGAAGACCGAGGCGAAAGCAGATAATATCTTTGGGCGGAAGCAAGATGGCGGATGCAAGATGGCGGAGGCTGGTTGCTGAAATGGGTCCTATAATTACCCATGGATCTGCCCACGACCGTACTACGTGTTTTTCGTGGGAGTAGGCCATCTTGCTCCACTATAGGATCTTTGATTAAAAACTGACTGACTGACACAGTATAACATGAGTGATATACGGTATAATTACTATCCATCAAATACAACATCTGGCGACGAGGATGGCTAGTTTAACTCTCGCTGCCCCATCTCCATTCTTGAAAAGTCCAGGAGAGCCTCCTGCACCATCGACACGCTGGTTCAAAACTTTCACCACATACTTGATCGCAAGCGGCCTGGACGGCGAGGCCATATCGGACGCTCGCCGCCGAGCGATCCTGCTGCATTGCCTCGGAACGGAGGGACAGCGGATCTTCGTGCAGTTTGACAGTGCTGCAATGAGTAAGTACAGTGATGCTGTTACTGCACTTGGCAAATATTTTGGCACAAAGACACGTGTGATCATAGAGAGATACCGTTTTTGTCAACGTTCACAGCAGGCATGTGCCGTCAGGGTAGGCACTGCCTTTTCTGACTAAAATTATAATTATTAAATATAAATAGTAAAGGCATGGGAGAATTATGCCTACCTAAGAGATCGATCTCTTAGATAGGCATAATTCTCCGTGCCTTTCAAGCGCAATACATGTAACATGGGAAAGTGTGTGCAGCCCACGTGCCGTGGACGCTGCTTCAAGTCGGCAATTTCAAGCAGAGCTGAAAGCAGCTGAAATTCTGCCTTTACAGCGAGGACTGTGTACTGCCCATGCGCAGCGCAAGCGGCTGTAAAGTGGGAAGTTGCTGTAAAAGGACAGCGCCGCTGGGGGGGGGGGGGGGGTGGAGGGGAGAAGAGTTCCTTTCACAGCATGTGGGGAGTCTGGCCAGCGGTAAAGTTGCGGGTGGGCAGGAGTGTTGAGAAGGAGAGGGTCGGGGATCATGCCAGAGCAACCAGCTCCAGAGCGGGTCAGCAGGCGATGAATAACAGGACAGCGGGCGGCAGAGCTTACTCCATGTGTCAGTGCGAGTAACCTTAATTGGTCCCTTGTTCACACTGACAGTTGTCCACTGCCCGTTGTCCTGTTATCGATATCCCGCTGACTCGCTCCACTCTATGATCTTCCCCTCACTGTCCAGATGCAGAGCACTGCCAGAGGTGAACGGGCCGGCAGGATGCGCTGAGGTCCCAGCGGCCGCTCGCAGCCACCCGAGCTACTTCCCTCCCCCGCCACAATGCTGTGGCTCCATGCCCAGAGCGCCGCAGCAGCGGTAAGTTAGTGAGTTGCTGGCATGATCCCCGACCCCCTCCTTCTCAACACTCCTGCCATCCCCGCACCTTTACCCCAGACTCACCACACTGTGAAAGGAACTCTCCCCCCAATTGGTCTTTTGAACCAGTATTGTCTTTCAATAAGATCACAACTGATTCAACTTGTCCCAGTGTGCTCCCGTTTTTCCCCACCATCTCTCTAGCTGTGCAAATTGAAAGTGCGACGCATGATGCCAAGGTGTTCAAACAACATTCGATGGCAAGTACTGAAGGAGCATCTGGTCATTCATCTCATCAGATGAACAAAGCACCAGTGGAGGGCATTCAGAAACAGTGAAAAAACAATTGCTCAAACAAGCATAGTCTGAATTGTGGCCGGACACACGCTCCCAAGGAATGTCCAGCTTACGGTGAACGGTGCAACGCGTGTTCAAAGCTGAATCACTTCGCGAAAGGATGCTGGATGTCGAAGAAGAAAGCGTCATCTGTCCGCCATGTAGACGATGAATCTCCGGGAGTGCACGACGTATATTCCATAAAGTACTGGGCTGACCAGGATGTTCAGTCAACAGGTGCTTTCAAATACTGCAGGGTCGAGATCGCAGGGACCTTGGTTTCGCTTCTCATATATGTGGGGGTGAAGGTTTCTATTTTGAGCGTAGACCTGTACAATTAATCTTTTTCAGACTACCCACTTGCTCCCCCAAGGGACACTCTTCGCTCTTATGATGGTTCAACCATACCCACGATAGGGCTAGTGACAGTTCCTGTTTGCTACAAAGGAGTCAAGCTCGATCGCTTCACATTCTACATCGCAGAAGGAAAGAGTCTGATGGGAGTCAATTTGTTTGATCGACTAGGTTTCAAGCTTCAGGACTCAACCGGCACGAACATCAATGTGATCAGCGACGCAGACTATGGGCATGAGTATCCTTCCCTGTTCTCGGGTTTTGGGCTAGTTAAAGGGTACTGCCAAGCACCTAGCGTAGACACATCAGTCCCGCCTGTTTCATAACGCCAACGGCATCTACCGTTTTCCATTCGCTCGGAAGTCTCAACTGAACTGAAGTGACTCGCAAATTATGGTATCATTAAACGCATCGATTCATCCTCTTGGATATCGAATCTTGTCATCGTGCGATTCAAGAACGGTGAACTCAGACTTTACATCGATCTCAAATCGGTTAACAAACCCATAATTCCAGACAAATATCCTCAGCCAACAATACAAGAGCTATCTGCGTTGTTCCACAGTTCAAAAGTGTTCACAAAACTAGACATGCGCCTTCAGGTACCACTAATAGAACGCAGTTGGTTCTGTCAGGCATTGACGGAACACTCAACCTCCTCGATGATGTCGTCGTCCATGGCAGGGACAAGGAGGAACACGATCAACGACCGGATGCAGTATTAGCACGATTCACACAACACAACTTGATGCTCAACGCAGCAAAGTGTACTTTTGCAGCATACAAGATCGATTTTCTCGGGTACAGAGTGACAGCGACTGGAGTTGTGCCTACTCAGGACAATGTCCAAGCCATCAACACGCTCCCCACCCCAACTAACATGAAAGAGTTAGCTTCACTTCTGGTCAGCATCAACTTCTCCCACAAGTTTGTGTCACAATACGCACAGATCGCAGAACCGCTACAGAAAGCTGATATGGAGAGACACACAGTGGGAAAAGACAAGGGAGCAGAACATCGCGTTCAACACACTGAATGACAAAATAGCATCTCCACTTGTTCTCGTGCACTTCGACCCAAGTGTCACGTTCCAGTATCACGATCAGAGCAGTGTTATCGCAGTGCATCGATGGAAGCGAAAGACCGATCGCATTCGCATCCCGTCCCTCGACTGCAACCGAACGCGAAGCATTAGCGTGCATCTACGCGTGTGAACACTGGCACGTATACCTATACGGGAGACCATTCACTCTCCGTATGGATCACCAAGCGCTAACTACGTTACTGGACATGTCAGGCTCAGGACATCGTCCACTCCGGATCTACAGATGGTCCGATCGCCTTCATCAGTGCAGCTTCGAAATCGAATACCTCGCAGTTTCACACAATGGCATCGCATACATGCGCAGTCGTGTCCCAACGGTGGCACCTGCAAGCACACGCGATAGCAACGCTTCAAGCGACATCGACGACTACGTATTTGCGGTGATTTTGCACGCGATGGCGAATCTAGTGACGCGGGGAGAGTTGTAAGCAGAGTCGACAGCTGATGACACACTGCAAACCGTCTGCCAGTATCTCTGGACAGACTTGCCCAAGGAGATAGCAGACGACTTGATTCCGTACCACCGGGTACGCCACAAACTGGCCGTGCTTGACGATACATGCGTCACACACGGAACTCGAGTGATTTTACCCAAATCACTGCAACACCGCGTGTTACAACTGGCACACGAAGGACACCCGGGCATTGTTAAGATGAAACAACGGTGTCGCAAGGCAGTGTGGTGGCCAGCAATAGATCGTCGCATAGATGATTTAGTCAAAAATTGTGAAGTATGCACAATTAGCGAGAATGCAACAAAACCATGTCCTTCCCCTCTTCAGCCAATCCCATGGCCGGACAAACCATGGAGGCACTTGCAAGTCGACATCTTCGGAGAGGTGCAAGCTGCGCCAAGAAGCCAGCTGTTTCTACTTGTAGTACATGATCTCCACAGCAAGTGGCCTGAGATCGCAACTACTTCTTCAGTCACGACAAGCTCGATCATCGCAATTCTCAAAAAGCTGTCATAACGACAGACAACAGCCCACAGTTCATATCTGAACAGTTCTCCACCTTCCTCACGAGCTACAACATTCAACATCAGCGGACGTCGTGATACAACCCCCAATGGAACGGCATGGTTGAACGATTTAATCGCGTGATCAAAGAAAGCGTAAAAGCGAGCCTGTCGGAGGGGAAAACATTCAAACAGTCAATACATAACCTCCTCTGATCCCACAGATCTGCACCACACACGCTGACTGGGAAAACGCCAGCAGAGCTGATGATAGGGCAAAACCTGCGAACGAAACTGAATACTCTTCAACCACCATTGCACCAAAATCCAGACACAAAAGCGAGGGTATAAACGACAGCACACCGACAAATGAAAGGGAAAACGGACTGTGATGCCAAACGAAGAATACGAACGCCACGGTTCAAGGTCGGCGACTGGGTACGAATCAGCCGCCCAAATAGACAGAAAACGCACTCTCAAAGTCAATACAGATCAAACGGCGACTCTGCGTACCTCCTCCAAGATGACACCAGATGGAACGCTAGGCATCTTATCGCAAGCAGACAGAGACAGGAAGATGAACCAGACACTTTTCCATTCCCAATATACAGTCAAGATAGCAACCGCGGTCAGCATACAGCAGAGCAGCCAAATCCCGCTTGACGCTCTCAGCGACAGAAGAGTAGACCTAAGTATCTGCACGATTATCAGCTTTGATGCCATAAACCGTTATATTCACTGAGCAGTTAATTTTTGTGCTTCCGTTTATTAATAGAGGGCATAAATTTGAAAGGACGTTGGACTGACTTCATATGGACTTATATTTGATTTGATAACTGGACTTAAATGATCGCCTTCATTTACGAGGGGAAAATATGTTGTGTTTAGAAGACTGTCCTTCCAGTCACCACTTGAGGGCTCTGCCCCTAGATGTATGTTTTCTGGGAATCAGTCTGCAGCCATCTTGGCTGGAATAAAAACCGACTGACTGACACGGTATAACACGAGTCTGTATTGTGTTACTATCCATCAAATACAACACCACCCTTCTGTCCAGCATCATTCCTTCCCCAACTTGCACACTGTGTGTACCATTTGCAAAATACACTGTAGTTATTCAGCTAGGCTTCACTGACAGCACTTCCCCAGACTCATACACCAGAATAAGAGCAACAAGCAGAAAGGGATTCAGGATGTTGCCCTGGAGATTTCACATCATTCTCCCTTATGCAATTATTGCTCTTTCATCATTGCTACAAGATCTAAATCCTGGAACTTTTTAACCTAACAATATTGCTAGTGTATGTTCATCACAGAATGTAACAATTCATAAAGATCTCATCACCACCTTCTCAAGGGAAATTAGGAATGGGCTATGAATGTTGCATAAAAATATAGCATCTTTCACATTCATAGATTCAGAGCGCAAAAACAAGCTCTTCAGCCCAACCTGTCTATGCCAAACACGATTTCCCGCCTGTCCACAGAAGAGATGTAATAAGGCAGAAGTATTATCGGTGAGAATTGCAGAATTTGAGTCATGGACTATTTTTGGCAGAGCTGACTAGCAAGATTTTAAATTCAGAGATGAACAAGCAGTCAGAATTGGAGGAGAGTACATCTTTAAAAGTGTTAAAAGGTGGAGGAGCTTAGATATATGGAGCAACATATAGATGTGGAAATAGTACTAGAGAGAATGTGATATTAAGTATGCGAGTCATGCATGGAAAGATTAGAACATAGAAACATAGAAACATAGAAATTAGGTGCAGGAATAGGCCATTCGGCCCTTCGAGCCTGCACCGCCATTCAATATGATCATGGCTGATCATCCAACTCAGTATCCCGTACCTGCCTTCTCTCCATACCCTCTGATTCCCTTAGCCACAAGGGCCACATCTAACTCCCTCTTAAATATATCCAATGAACTGGCCTCAACTACCCTCTGTGGCAGAGAATTCCAGAGACCCACCACTCTCTGTGTGAAAAAATTCCTTCTCATCTCGGTCCTAAAGGGTTTCCCCCTTATCCTTAAGCTGTGACCCCTTGTCCTGGACGGCCCCAACATCGGGAACAATCTTCCTGCATCTAGCCTGTCCAACCCCTTAAGAATCTTGTAAGTTTCTATAAGATCCCCTCTCAATCTCCTAAATTCTAGAGAGTATAAACCGAGTCTATGCAGTCTTTGCTCATAAGACAGTCCTGACATCCCAGGAATCAGTCTGGTGAACCTTCGCTGCACTCCCTCTATGGCAATAATGTCCTTCCTCAGATTTGGAGACCAGAACTGTACGCAATACTCCAGGTGTGGCCTCACCAAGACCCTATACAACTGAAGTAGAACCTCCCTGCTCCTATACTCAAATCCTTTTGCTATGAAAGCTAACATACCATTGGCTTTCTTCACTGCCTGTTGTACCTGCATGCCTACTTTCAATGACTGGTGTACCATGACACCCAGGTCGCGCTGCATCTCCCCTTTTCGTAATCGGCCACCATTTAGATAGTAGTCAGTTTTCCTATTTTTGCCACCAAAGTGGATAACCTCACATTTATCCACATTATACTGCATCTGCCAAACATTTGCCCACTCACCCAGCCTATCCAAGTCACCTTGCATTCTCCTAGCATCCTCCTCACAGCTAACACTGCCCCCCAGCTTAGTGTCATCCGCAAACTTGGAGATATTGCCTTCAATTCCCTCATCCAGATCATTTATGTATATTGTAAATAGCTGGGGTCCCAGCACTGAGCCTTGCGGTACCCCACTAGTCACTGCCTGCCATTGTGAAAACGACCCGTTAACTCCTACTCTTTGCTTCCTGTTTGCCAGCCAGTTCTCTATCCACATCAATACTGAACCCCCAATGCCATATGCTTTAAGTTTATATACTAATCGCTTATGTGGGACCTTGTCGAAAGCCTTCTGGAAGTCCAGATACACCACATCCACTGGTTCTCCCCCATCCACGCTACTAGTTACATCCTCGAAAAATTCCACAAGATTCGTCAGACATGATTTACCTTTCGTAAATCCATGCTGACTTTGTCCAATGATTTCACCACTTTCCAAATGTGCTGCTATCCCATCTTTAATAACTGACTCTAGCAGTTTCCCCACTACCGATGTTAGACTAACTGGTCTGTAATTCCCCGTTTTCTCTCTCCCCCCCCTTCTTAAAAAGAGGGGTTACGTTTGCTACCCGAGACAGATTGAGACAGAGGTGAATGCATTGAAAGGGTAGCTGAATCACATGAGGGAAAGTGAATATCCACTGTGAACTTGCTGAGCCAAATATCCCATTTCTGTGCTGTAGAATTCTATGTAATGTTAAATAAGGCTGAGTGGGAGTTGCGTGTAGTGTTTGTAGCAAATGTCTTCATAATCTAATTGGACATTAATTCTCTTATTTATAAAATACTACCGATATGAAAAAGTGCATCTTTAGACTTGGATTTGGGAAACCAGCCATAGACTAAGGACAATGAAAAGTTATTAACCTGGAATATAAATTTTAGATCTCCACAGATAAACACAAAAAGCTGGAGTAACTCAGCGGGACAGGCAGCATCACTTGGGTGACGTTTTCCGGTCGAGACCCTTAGATGCTCCCTGCTGGATAAATTGCAGTTTTTTATATTATTATTCCAGAATCTTGCTTTGGAATACTGAGAGATCCATTTCTTCATTGTCACTTTCTCAATCCCCTCCCCCACTTTTCCCCATTCCCCTTCCCCCACATCAATTATTTCTTGCAACACCCCGACTTGTCACTAATCTGTGAAGTTAATATTTCAAATCAGTTTGGTTGATCTGCTGTACTTTCTGTGTATCAGTCAGTTTTCCAGATGAAACAGATTGAAAAAATTGGATTATCCATGTTTGGGTTTGCTTTGAATTCCTTTTGAGGAAAAACTAAAGGTAACCCCCCCTCCCCCACCCAATTGTGAATGCTTTCATTACATACAAAACTGCCATGGCAAGAGACGCTGTATTACTGTGTATAGTGCATGAATATTTCAGTAGGCTGCTTCTAATGAGCCAAATACTCTGCTTGATTAAACAGGAATAATGACCATCATCATGCAAAGAAAGTGTCGCTAGCATAGAATTTCCCCATATTTTGTGCAGAGGGATTTTGTACCACTATGACAAATAAAATAAAATAAAAAACTAATAATTAAATCCCACCCTTCCACGCAGTACTGGCCCCTGCCCCCATATAACAAAGCATATATTTTTAAAGGATGGTCTGTTTATTTTTTTAGACAGTTGATTGTAATGTGTACATAAAATAAAATGAAAGTACATTTCTGGCAATTTTATGGAACTTCAATGCACATTCTTCTCAATTTGATCATTTTTCATCTTAGAATTTTGGCTATTGGAAAATGTTTACGTTGTTCAAATTATTTAACATAAAAATACATGCAGTTTTTAGGATGTTAAAATTTGAGAGCTGTGGAAATTACAAAATAAGCTAATTTCATACAAATACTCAAGGAGCCCTCAAACCAATAATGTATTTATTGTAACTGATATCTTCAAAACATATATGAGCTTCTAATATTATACAAAGATCAGGATACCAACCCAGAGATTACATGATATAACAGAGCCAGATTTTAAAAGCATGCTGCCATTCAGACTCTGGAATAACAACTGCAATTAATCCTGGGAAACAATACTTTTCCAAATCAAGACATTTGGTGTGATATCAACCAGTCAAGAGATTAACTTTTTACAACTGAAAAGCACAGAGCCCAAGTCAGTACAGAAAACAGCAATGACAATGATACATTTTGGAAATGTTTGTCATCATTTTGAGTGTGCCATCTTGCAACAAATCGTTTTTTAGATAATTCTCTCAGGAAATAAATGATGCAAACATATTTCTGACTCATTCTGTGTAATCAATAAAATTGAGAATCCTTTACATACCCATTGCAAATCTAATTGAAATAAAATCTGGTATAACGATGTTTGGCTGCAATATCACATTTATGTTAAAGGTGTTCCATAGTGCATTTCTGATCACTTACAAGATGTTCCAAATATTTTGAAAGAAAGCATTATGTATCAAGAGGCAAAGATGTCCTGGTTTGCCTCCTTTCTCTCTGATAACTACAGGCAATCATGCACAAAATTTGCTTGGAAACCAACTTTCAGTCGACTGATTTCACTCTCTGAGCACTGCTGAGACACAGCATCAACACCAATCTAAATGTCCTTGCAACAAGCCAGTCACTGGTGCGCTATGTATTTAGGCTGGTAGATGGAACCAGGTGTTTCACTGTCAATGTGTTTTAGGTGGCAAGTATGACAAAGCAAGTGTCCATCGAATGGATAGCAACGGTGATCCTCCTCATCGTTCAATTCCATGCCACACTCCTGGAAAGACAAACATCGACCAACGTTAGACCGGAAGGAAAATTGCAATAGAACAACCTGGAATTTCATGCATCGTGTAGGACAAACTAAAATGAAAATACTCAGATGTAAGTTAGATAACTCATAATTGGCAAAGCAGAAGAATTACGACAAAAGAAAAGGAAAGTCAAAATGAAACTACATAAGAGTTCTCATGAAGGGTGTGATAGGTTTACAGAGGAAGCAGAGAAAATTTGAAGATGTTGCCAAGATTGCTAAATTTTACTTATGAAGAGAATTGGCCTGGATGGGTTTCTTCTTTCGAAGAGAAGAAACCAATGGAAATTTAATTGTGGGAAATCACGGATAAAGTGAACCAAAAGGCAAATTTGCATTGCTATTCCTAATAACTTGGGAACATAGATTTAATGGTTAGAGGTGCGTGGAAGAGAAATATTTGAACCCAAAAATAGCAGGGCTCTGTCACTCATTGCCTGAAAGTTGATGAAGCCACAATCTTCAGTACATGCAAACAATTCCTGCATCAGCACTTTATGCACTGTAATGTGCAGAGATACTGACAGAGCTAGGAAGCGAGATTCGGCTGAATACGTCTTTTCTTGCTCAATATGGACACAATTAGACCAAATGGTGGCTTTCTAGGACATAAACACTTTAGTGTTCACTTGAATTATAATCCTAATCTTTGATGGAAATGCACCTCTGTCCAGCCTTTATAATGTACTTTCCGACCCCTGTTTTGGCAGGTAGCCACGTTTGTCAAAATTAAGTTTATAATCCAAGTGGTTGTTCACAAGCTACCTATGAAACTTTAGTAGAAAGAACGTGCTCCGCAAATCCAACTGATTTGGACATTATTATTTACATGAACATACAAAAGAGTTCTCAAAGCAGAGAAATAAAAGTAATTTGCTACTATGTCCTGCAAGACTGCACAGATTTAAAGCAAGCATCTATAGAGAGGCAACATCAACTAAATAGCCACAGGAAATAATCTGAATTTAACATGCAGAGTCTGATAATTCATATAATGTGCAGCCAAATCCTATTATGAAAGAAATTAGAAAAGCACTGAAATGATAAAGAAAGAAGAAAAGCAAAATCACAGGATTTCAAGGATTGAGCAGAAGGATGCAACTCGCAGGATTGCTGTTTAGTAGTGGCTGAGACTCGAGGTCACAAAAAGGATGTTTATCCATGGCTGCCAGTACCCCTCCTGTGCCTTGCCTAAATTCCTATCTGAATCCAATACAAATAAGCTCCACGGCAACACTATTAATGTCCACATAGAAGACAATTTTAAGATGGCACTTCCTCATCCAAGCCATGGAGACATTCAGGGTGGTCAAGATTATTCAACTCAACACACAGGTGAAAATATTTGTTTTGATGTGTATTATCAGTTGTCAACATTGATGGGTGCAATTATCAAAATTCACAGATCTCCATCAAAATATGTATTTCCTCATTATTTGCTTTTGCAATTCTAAAGGACGGAAATTAATAAAACAGTACTTGCAATGCCCTGATATTTATTAAATGGTGTATACTCATTGTTGCATAAGATTAGGATTAATCTCTAACATTCAAGTGTACATTATGAAAGAGTCAAAAATTAATCATTCTCCAGATACTCCAGGTTTTGACATGAATTCCCTGTCAGCTGTGTTTAAATTGGCATTTGTATTTTAAAGTGCCAAGTGGTTAGCTAGATGACACAAGTAGAACGTGGATAAACAGGATTAAAAAAGCAGTTGGCATCTGTCACTTTGAACAGATTCCAACCTTTTCTGACAATATTTTTACAACTCTGTGTACCATTTTTAGACGGGTGAAAGATTTGAAATAGGAGTGATCTGATTGAAATGTACTAAATTCTTAATGTGCTTAGCAGCATCACAGAGTTGATGTTTCCCTGTCTTGGGTGGCCAGAATCAGGGGGTTATCTCCATAACAAAAGGGAGAAATTATAGGAATGAATCTTTGAAATTCTCTGTCCAATGACAAATTTAAAAAAAAATGGAAACACTACCAAACCAGGATACACTGCAGAAGCTAAGGTTGCACTCCTCAAAGCAGACATTTGAAGTGGGATTTGACAAAGCTGTGCAAAATCTTAAATGGTGCAAAATGAGAGAAACTACAAATTAGCCGATTGTCTGGGATAGGGCAGATTTTAACTGATTAACCAAAGATTCAGATGACTAAAAAAATCCAGTTTGTGAATCTTCTGGACTGTTCTATCTGAAAGTATACTGGATGCAGCGGAGAGCCATTTGGCCTGGTGAGGCTTTGCTAATTTGTAGAGTATATTCTCTGAAGAAGGGTTTCGACCCGAAATGTCACCCATTCCTTCTCTCCAGAGATGCTGCTTGTCCCCCTGAGTTACTCTAGCTTTTTATGTCTATCTTCTCTACAATTCTTATTCTTTCCTGGTAAACCAGTACTCTTCCTGATCCCAGATCTGCAATTCACCTGGACTTGGATCCATTTTAGTGTTGATTCGCATTCTTTCCATTGCTCTAAAACTGACTTCTGTCCCTCTCGGCAAAACCCAGACAAAATGTCATGCAATGAGTTGTTAAATCTGGATTAGATGTGCATTTACCTACCTCTGCCTCTTACTACTGCAATGGGCTCTTGGCTCATTGCTTTTCAAAATAATTATTAATTCCATTTGACCACAGCATTATGTGACTAAGCTATCTAGATAATGGCCACATTGTTGATGCTAATTGGAGGAAAGGCAACTGGAATCTTAAGTGCAGAAATCTGAGATCTAAAGATGGATATCAAAATTATGGAAGCCTCTTGCGGTATGCAAACATGAGAATTTTAAGTTACATTAGATATTATAAAGGCAATTTATACTTTGTTGGATTGTTTGAAAATATTGGAATTCCACTGTTAACAGTGATTGAAACACACAACTTGTAATTAACTTTTATTTGATTTACTCAATAGCTTTTGTTTAAATTCAAATTTAAATGGCAAAATGTCAAGAGTACGTGAACATAGTGGTTGTCACTGGGCTCTTAATCTCGAAACCTAACTAAAGGCCAGCACAACAGCTGGGGATTTTAAATTCAGTAAATCTGCAATTAGGAAACCAATATAATTCATGGTGGCCTACAATTGTGTTTCAGGGAACAAAATATATAATCAGTAGCTTGTATGGCCTATGAGACACCTGATCCACAACAATGCTAAGTAGCCACTCAGTTTAAAGGCAGTTGGGGATGGACTATCAAGTCTGGCCCTGCCCCAGTGAGTGAATGATTTTTTTTTAAATCCCAAAAGAATTTGAGGAAAAATTGTCAACAAGAGGTACACCACGTTGAATAAATGCATATGTGAATCTTCTGAGAGATGCTGGAATTTTTTTCACGCTGGCCTTATGGTAAGTGGATTCTTAATTTTCTTGTCACTAAAATAGACATACCTCGCATTGATAGCATTCCACATGGTAATCCTTATCCATGGAAACAACACGAATCGTTTCATCAGAGCCCTATAAATATAATTTTAAAAAGGTGTTACATAGGAAGCATTATATCCTCTCCATTTTCCTTTCGTGATCATTGTATTGCTTAGTGTTTAGGCCTACAAAGGCGTTTGTATAGAAAGTTGGGAAGTTTTTTAGCATTCTCACATAGCTAATTTTTGGAAACAGTCACAATTTTGAGCAGTCAATTTACACGCAAAGTGTTAATAGGAGTGTTTTCAAGGGAAATTTGTTGGCTAAGCAAAATGTGTTGGCTAACACATTAAGGGCAACTCTATTTTTTCTTTCCACAGACTAGTCCATCTGGAAGGATAGACATATGCTTTATTTTGAAAATTACTGGACAATACCCCATCTATCAGGCAGTAGAGACATTTCTGTTCAGATCACCGAGTAGGACCTGAGCCTTTTAACCCAGACTGCTACCCACAGAGTCACAGATACCTTGACGAGATTGATTGATTCTTGATTAGTAAGGGTATCAGGGGTTATGGGGAGAAGCCAGGAGAATGCAGTTGAGAGGGAAAGATAGATCAACCATGATTGAGTAGACTTGATGGGCCGAATGGCCAAATTCTGCTCCTAGAACTTATGAAATATTCAAGATCAATTTACACAGAAGGTCATGAGCCCTTTCATAGATCTGGTCACCATCAGGGGACACTGGATATAATTTTGTTTCTATAACTGTTTCCAAGACCGACAAACTTGGCAATGTTCATGGATCAAACAAACGGCCTCCCATGGGGCATCAGATTTTAGAACAAAACAGACAGTTGTGGGAAATATTCACTGATGCTACATGCATCAAGTAAAATAGTTCTTACTAATTTTTCATAGAGGTTCCCTGATCTGCTGAGTGTTTCCAGCATTTTAGGTTTTCAGTAATAACATTTTCTCTCCCTCCACGCCCTCCCCCATTTCTATCACAAATTCTTAATCTTGGCTGTGGTTTTATTTTATTCATTCATTGGTTGTGCATTTATGGTCAGCATTTACAGCCCATTCGTAAATGCCCTTGTGGCTTGCTGCAACATTAAGAACCAACTGTATTCTTTTGGGTCGGGGGTCACGCACGGTCCAGACACTGGGGAAGTACAGTTTCCCTTTCCGAGATGTCATTAATAAACCAAACGCATTTCAATACGATTTCGTTGTTTCATGATCACTTACCATTAATAATTTATGCAGATCTAAATAATTTAATGAGCAATGAAACCGTGGAGGGATTTGAATTCATTCAAATGGGTGGTTTATTCAGTGATTTAACTAGAATGTACACATATCCTTTATGTAAAAGCTAGAAGTGTCACCGTCAGTGTTGAATAAGATTGAGATTGCAGAACAAAATACATAATTTTCAGAAATGTGTCAGTCAAGCGCCTTTCACTGGCCTGCCAAGTGACAAAATATATTATTTGTTATTATCAATGTTAATATCAACATTATTCCCTTATCATGTATCTGTACACTGTGAATGGCTCGATTGTAATCATGTATATCTTTCCGCTGACTAGTTAGCACACAAAAGCTTTTCACTGTACTTCTGTACATGTGACAATAAACTAAAGACTGTGCAACAAGGCCAGAAGGTTGTCTTCTGTTGAGAAGGTGCCACCTCATTTCTAGGATGGCATGGGCACAACAAATCAGTAGAATGTGCATAATTGTGCTCTACCAAATCCATGGTCAAGTTTAGCATTGTGCTTGTCATTGCAATAATACTGACCTCTGCTGGAAGAATAGCTTGGCCACATGCCGCACACTTTGGAGCCAAAACTCTGAAAGAGAGAGAATGTATCACTTGGCACACATGTACTCAAAATTCCGATGTTTATCACCACACTGAATGCATCTCACATCCCACATTACGTCAGACCTATGGTGTGTTTCAAATGGTGCAGATTTTTAAGTTTAATTTTTATAGCACAGGTTAAAAAGTTTAGTTTAGAGACACTGCATGGAAACAGACCATTTGGCCCACCACATCCCTATAAAACATTGATCACCTGTTCTCACTAGCATCACGCCATTCTACTTTCTCATCCATTCCGCACACATTAAGATGTCTGGCAATAGGAGCTTAATGCATATAAATGTAAGGGTGTTGCACTTTGGGAGTAATGCCAGGGTTGGACCTTCACAGAGCCCTGGGGAGTGTTGTAGAGCAAAGCGATTTAGGAGTACAGATGCATAGTTCCCTGAAAGTGGCAACACAGGTAGATAGGGTAGTCAAAAAGGTTTTTTGTATATTGGCCTTCATCTGTCAGGCTATTAAGTATAGAAGTTGAGATGTTATGTTATAGTTGTACTAGTAGTGAGGTTGCATTCAGAGTATTGTATTCAGTTTTGGTCACCCTGCTAGATGAAATATGTCATGAATCTGGAAAGAGTGCAGAGAAGATATTAATAGTACTTTCATATCACATGTACAGACATAGTGAAATTCTGTTTTTGTATACAGTTCAGTAAAGTATCGCCATACCCAAGCACAATCCCCAATTAGTACAGAGGACAGTAGTAGTCCACTGAGACCACATGCAAGAGCTGCCTGTTTGTAACAGCCCCCGATCCAGGAGAGTCCCAGGATGCTGCAGGACCTCCAGCCATGTTCCTCTGAAGTCTCTCTCCTCGTGTGGCCAACTTCAGACTTTGTGCCCCAGGACCGCCTCCCGCAATCAACCTTGAGGGCGTGGAAGGCAAGGCCCCAGTTCTCTATCTTACCAGCCCTTGCTCTTGCATCCACCGTCACCAGCTCCCTCCATCCTCCTCTGCGGTTCTCGAGGGACGAGCAGGAGCCAGCCTGCCGAGTGTAGTTTCTGGCTGCGCGGTCTGCAGCTTCTCCTGCAGCTGATTGTGAAGTTCCTCAATGGTTTTTGCATTGCTCTGCTTCCTCTGGCAGGCAGGTTTGCTACAGCTACACGTGTGGGTTTAAACTAAATAGTAGGGGGGGAGGGATTGACAAATTGGGAGTACAAAGATTGCGTTAAAGGGGAAGTGAGTACAGGAAAAGTTACAAAAGACTCCCGAATTAATGGGAAGGAAAGTTCAAGAGGGATAAGAAAGTAAGGTCAGGGCTAATTGCAAGCGGTGTGTGAGGGGAGGTGAATACCAAAGTCAAAGTGTTGTATATGAATGCGTGAAGTATAAGAAATAAAGTGGACAAACTTGAGACTCAGTTAGAAATTGACAAGTATGATGTTGTGGGAATTACAGAGATATGGCTGCAAGAGGGCCAGGGCTGGGAACTGAGAACTGAATATTCAAGGGTATACCTCCTATCGAAAAGACAGACAGGTGGGCAGAGGGGATGGGGTAGCTCTGTTGGTGAGGAATGAAATTCAGTCCCTTGCAAGGGGTGACATTGAAACAGGAGATGTGGAGTCAGTATGCATTGAATCAGTAATTGTAAGACCCTAATGGGACTTATCTACAGGCCCCCAAACAGTATCCTGAATATAGGCTGCAAGTTGAATCAGGAGTTAAAATTGGCATGTCGTAACGGTAATGCTACATTTGTTATGGGAGATTTCAACATGCAGGTAGACTGGGAAAATCAGATTGGTCCTGGACCCCAAGAAAGGGAGTTTGTGCAGTGCCTCCGTGATTGATTCTTATAGCAGCTTGTATTGGAGCCTACCAGGGAGAAGGCAATACTGGATTTAGTGTTGTGTAATGAACCGGATTTGATAAGAGAACTTGAGGTTAAGGAGCCATTAGGAGGTAGTGACCATAATATGGTAAGTTTTAACCTACAATTGGAGAGGGAGAAGGGTAGATCGGAGGTGTCAGTGTTACAGTTGAACATAGGGGACTATGGGATGATGAGGGAGGAGCTGGTCAAAGTTGACTGGAAAGATACCCTAGCAGGGATCACAGTGGAATAACAATGGCAGGTATTTCTGGGAATAATACTGAAGGTGCAGGATCAGTTAATTCCAAAGAGGAAGAAAGGTTCCAAGGGGAGTAAGGAGCGACCGTGGCTGTCAGGGACAGTATAAAAATAAAAGCGAAGAAGTACAACGTAGCAAAGATGAGCGGGAAGCAAGAGGATTGGGTAATGTTTAAAGAGCAACAGGGGATAACTAAAAAGGCAATATGGGGCGAAAAGATGAGGTACGAAGGTAAGTTAGCCAAGAATATAAAGGAGGATAGCATAAGCTTCTTTAAGTGTGTGAAGATTTAAAAATATGTTAAGACCAAAGTTGGACCCTTGAAGACTGGAACGGGTGAATTTATTGTGGGGAACAAGGAAATGGTGGATGAATTGAACAGGTACTTTGGATCCGTCTTCACTAAGGACACAAACAATCTTCCTGATGTACTAGTGGCCAGAGAAACTAAAGGAAATCCATATTAGGCAGGAAATGGTGTTGGGTAGACTGATGGGACGGAAGGCTGATAAATCCCCAGGGCCTGATGGTCTGCATCCCAGAGTACTTAAGAAAGTGGCTCTTGAAATCGTGGATGCATTGGTGATCATTTTCCAATGTTCTATAGATTCAGGATCAGTTCCTGTGGATTGGAGAATAGCTAATGTTATCCCATTTTTTAAGAAAGGCAGGAGAGAGAAAACTGAATTATAGACCAGTTAGCCTGACATCGGTGGTGTGGAAGATGCTGGAGTCAATCATAAAAGATGAAATAGCGGCACATTTGGATAGCAGTAACAGGATCGGTCCGAGTCAGCATGAATTTACAAAGGGAAAATCATGCTTGACTAATCTTCTGTAATTATTTGAGGATGTAACTAGGAAAATGGGATGGACAAGGGAGAGCCAGTGGATGTAGTGTAGCTGGACTTTCAGAAAGCATTTGATAAAGTCCCACATAGGAAATTAGTGGGCAAAATTAGGGCACATTGTATTGGGGGTAGAGTGTTGACATGGATAGAAAATTGGTTGGCACACAGAAAGCAAAGAGTAGGGATTAATGGGTCCCTTTCAGAATGGCAGGCAGTGACTAGTGAGGGACCGCAAGCTATTTACAATATACATCAATCAGTGTGAACCGAGGAGGATGCTATGAGAATGGAGGGTGACATGGACAGGTTGGGTGAGTGGGCAGATGCATGGCAGATGCAGTTTAATGTGAATAAATATGCGATTATCCACTTTGGTAGCAAAAACAGGAAGGCAGATTATTATCTAAATGGTGTCAAGTTGGGAAAAGGGGAAGTACAACGGGATCTGGTTCATCAGTCAATGAAAGTAAGCATGCAGGTACAGCAGGCAATAAAGAAAGCAAATGGCATGTTGGGTTTCATAACAAGAGGAGTTGAGTATGGGATTAAAGAGGTCCTTCTGCAGTTGTACAGGGCCCTAGTGAGACCACATTTGGAGTATTGTGTGCAGTTTTGTTCCCCTAATTTGAGGAAGGACATTCTTGCTATTTAGGGAGTGCAACTTTGGTTTACGCGGTTAATTCCCGGGATGGCGGGACTGTCATATGCTGAGAGAATGGAGAGGCTGGGCTTGTGTCGTCTGGAATTTGGAAGGATGAGGGGAACTTATTGACACATCTAAGATTATTAAGGGTTTCGACATGCTAGAGGCAGGAAACATGTTACCGATGTTAGGTGAGTCCAGAACCAGGGGGCACGGTTTAAGAATAAGGGGTAAGGGATTTAGAATGGAGATGAGGAAACACTTTTTCACACAGACTGTTGTGAGTCTGTGGAATTCTCTGCCTCAGAGGGTGGTGGAGGCCGGTTCTCTGGATACTTTCAGGAGAGAGTTAGATAGGACTCTTAAAAATAGTGGAGTCAGGGGATATAGGAAGAAGGCAGGAAGGGGGTACTGATTGGGGATGATCAGCCATGATCACATTGAATGGCGGTGCAGACTCGAAGGGCTGAATGGCCTACTCCTGCACATACTGTCTATTGTCTCTTGCATCAACTGTAATTTTATGGTTAGTTCTTTCGAGGATTCTGTTTGCTGCTCAAGCTGTTGGGATGTGGTAGAGAGATCTTTCTATAACATCTCCATCTGAACATTACATGAATGTTCCTTTTTTTCCCCCACAGACTCTCATCTTCACATCTTCTTTCTCCTTGCTTTCAATCATGGCTTTATTTTCCTCTGACAACGAAGCAGCACTGTTTTTCAAATTGATATTCTCTCGTTCTTGTCAAAGCAGAAACATTCTCAGATTTCTTAGTGCAAGCGCATGTCATTTCTTGTATTTGATTCTTCAGTTCCCTGATCCTGATCAGCAGTGTGCTTGTTCTCCAGATGACAGAGAACCATTGTTGTGTCTGCAGGCTCGCTCCAAACGTTTTAGCCCTATGCCACGACTTCAACTCAGACGGTTCTCTCTTCAGAAGATCTCTCTTATTCAAAGCCTTCAGAGGCTCACTGGTATTGTTTTTGATGTCTTGAAGTTGTGAAGCAAGCTTTTGGTTTTTTTCTTTTTCAACTTCGGGATGCTCCATCAGTGAACTAACTTCAGACTTCAGTGTTTCCGTTTCCTCCTTCATCTGTTCCAGGTTTTCACGCAGTTGGTCAGTTTCCTACTCTCCGAATCTCAGCCTCCAGGAGATTGTCACTGGTATCTTTATTCACTAGTGTCGGGTACATGGAATGAGCTGTCTACGATGATAGTTGAGGCAGGTACTATAAGACACATTTGAAGAGGGACATGTATAGGAAAGGTTAGACGGGATACGTGCCAAATGCAGCAGGTGGAACTAATGCAGAAGGGGCATTTTGTTCAGATGGACAAGTTGAGCCGAAGGGCTTGTTTCTGTGCTGTATGGCACTAAGACTATTAGTCCATAACTTCCTGATAGTGGCAACACAAGTGGACAGCGTGGTAAAAGCGGCATATGGTATGGTTCCCTACATTGGTCGAGGCATTGAGTAAAAGAGTCAGGAAGTCATGATGTAGCTTTTTATGACTTTGGATGGGCTACATCTGGAGTGTTACGTGTAGTTCTGGGTTGCCCCATTACAGGAAGAATGTAGAGACTTTGGACATGGCACAGAGTAGATTTATTAATATGTTCCCTGGATTAGTTGGCATTACCTGCAGGCAGAGGTTTGACAGACTTAGATTGTTTTCTCTGGAACTCCAGAGGTTGCAGGGAGACCTGATAGAAGTACTTCAAATTATGAGGAACATAGACAAGTAAAAAGTCAGAACCATTTTCCTGCAATGATGAAATCAAACACTAGAAGGCATAGTTTTAAGGTGAGTGGGGCAAAGTTTAATGGGGATGTGCGGGGTGATGTGATGATTTTAAAAACGCACAGAGGGTGGCGAGTGTCTGGAACACGCTGCCAGGGGTGGTGTTTGAGGCAGATATGATAGGCATATAGATATGCAGGGAATGGAGGGACATGGATTATGTGCAGGCAAATAAGAGTTGATCTTCGCATCATGTTCAGCACAGACATTGTGGGACGAAGGGCCTGCTCCTGTGCTGTACTGTTCTATGTTCTAACCTATGATCCCACACATTTTTGGGATGTTGAAGCAAACTAGAGCACCTGGAGGAAACCCACATGGTCACAGGGAAAACGTGCAAGGATTGAACCCAGGTCTCTGGTGCTCAGGCAGCAACTCTACCAGCTGCACCAGCCAAAGTCATTTATCTGAAATATATTTTCTTCCTTTACTGATACTGCCCGACCCGTTGAGAATTTCAGCATTTTCTGATTTAACTTCACACTTTTTATAACGACAGTGCATCCCAAAACATTCATTACAATTGAAATGCTTTTGAGACATATTCACTTTTACAGGGCAGAACACAACATTGTTTATGCTGAATGATAGACCTATGACTGTCAATGTGCCCAATGCAAAAATTCCATTACTGGTTTTCCACACACTTGAATGGAGGCTCTGTCAAAGCACAGATCTGTGCTTAAACCTAGACACATTACCACTGTGATTAATGTCACCCACTGAGACTCACACCAAGCAAAAAGCAGCTCAATTTTGAAGTTATGATATTGAAAAACAAACCATAAAAATACTTTCCATCTGTGGTAGTTATTCTAATTAGATCCATATGGTGGCAGCAAAGTTGCCAACCTGTCGCTCACTGGGCTGTCTAACGGTGTTTAAACATCAGTTGTAATTGAACAGCCACTAGCACCAGGAAACAAAATTGAGTGACACTCATCGTTTCTCAATTTACTTAATTCCAACCAATGTCATGAAAAAAAGGACAAACTTGTTGGCCATCTATATTTGTCTGTTGCAATATTAACTGGATGCCGCCATGTTTTACATACTTTTCCATTGATTCTGAATCATTTATCTACAGGCCAACCCTGGGATATGAACAAATTGTTTTAACGTACGTCATATGGCAATTTCATTGCAGATTGAAAAATACAAAGAAATCATTTAAAATTGTAACAATATCTCCACAGGATTGTAATGAAAACTTTCAAAAGCTCATTAATAAAAAGTAGAGAGAGAATGGAAACCACCTCCACCATTCACAGGAACAAACGTATACAAGTTGGACTTTTAAATTTTGTTCATATGCATCGTTGTCCATATATCAGGCATTGGTAACCTGGAATAGATGAGTGAAAGAAAAAAGACAGCCTCATACGCAATCACAAAGTGATTGATAATCTTACTTATGGTAATCTTTGATGCAGTAAATCTTGTTCTCCGTATCTACAGTGAATGGCACCCCGTCCAGGCACTCATTGCAGATGACACATCGAAAACATCCAGGATGATAAGACTTGCCCAGGGCTTGGAGGATCTAACACAGAAACATGAATGATTGGTAAGGTGCAGGCTGCAGTCACCCCAAGCAGGAAATAATTAAATAATTCCTGCAACATGTTACAAGTCAGAATACAGTGTACAGCTCATCTTCAGTTAACTTCAGGGAATACCATTTATGGCATTTTCCAATATAATAATAATCTTAAACAATCAGCCAGTGAAATCTGCATCAGAGTAAGCTAATTCAATAGAACAGTCAATAGAAATTCAATTCAATAGAAAATAGCCATTTTCCTCCCATGACAGATGTTGACCATTGTGTCTTTCCATACTTCCCATGACCATGGTATTTTGGAAAGTTCCAGAACTTTCTCCCCTTGTCTTTTGTTCTCATTCATCACCTCCCTTATCCATTTCCCCCGTTCAGAGATCAGTTGCAATGAACACACACTCATTACCCTCTCTCAGCTGCCTCAGTGGAGCAGCTGTCCCACAGCGATAGCAACGTAGATGTGACCATGGCTTCTCCGCTATATGCCCAGTTTGCACATTCTTCCTGTGACTACACAGATTTCACCCGGATAGACCAGTTTCCTCCCAGATACCATATATACATGCTTACCATAGTATATAGGCAAGATATTGGCAGGTTGAAGGGATTGTGAGATGATCAATATAAGATTAGAGTAGGAATGTTTGATGGCCAGCGCAGATTTGGTTGGTCGAATGTCATTTCCACAATTCTGCCATTCTACAATTTCCCTAGTTATGATAAGAGATAATCAACCTTAAATGTTAAATGTTGCTCTCTCCATTGATAATGCCTGACCTGCAGAGTTTACTTATTTATTTTACTTTCTTGTTAGAATTATTTCCGCCTATCTATTTTAAAAGATGAAAATAATTATCCAGAAATTAATGAAAAATTGTTTAAATTCTTAAGTTAAAAATCCTATTTAGTAGTAGTTTACTTAGTTTATGTTTATAAACAGATTAAAAACTCCTGGCAAGTAACCTCTACAAGTGCATTCCATGCTCTGATATTTTGGGTTTCAAGACGAGTAAACAATGAAGAGACACAAAGCGGAAGTTCAATAGCTGAGAAATTTGAAGAACATTCCACAGTTAAGAATCCACGAGAGAATGGGGGACAAAGGGTAGGTAACCACAGTCAAGTTTATACAGTGACTTTTCAGAATAGGAATTTCATTTCTAACATAGGGTGGTGTAGTTCTACGTCTACTTACCATGTCCATTATAAGGTGGCCACAAGCAAAACACTTGTCGGCAGACTGCTGAAAGCCAGAGTACTGTGGAGAAAGAAATTGGAGTCACCATCCGACATATAACATCCCATATAGAACATAGCACAGAAAACAATACAGCACAGGACAGGCCCTTCAGCCCACAATGTATGCGCCAAACATGATGCCAGGTTAAACTAATTTCCTCTGCCAGCACTGGATCCATATCCTTCCATTAACTGCGTTTCAATGTGCATATCCAAAAGTTTCTTAAATTCCGTTATTTTATCCACTTCCACCATCACCCCAGGCAGCACGTTCCAGGCACCTACCACTGTTTAAAAAAAGCTGCACCCCACATCTCGTTTGAACTTTGTCCCTCTCACCTTAATGCCATCCACTCCAGTCCAGTCTTTGACATTTCCACCCTGGGAAAAAGGTTCCGAATGTCTGTCCTATCTATGCCTTTCAATTGTGTGCACTTTACACAACTGCTGCCCTCACACGATTAAGATGACTACAAACTGACAGCATCTCGTAACTATTCTCAAAATTGACCCGCAAAACTCAGGCAATTATGGGTGGGCAAGGTCAGGGAGGTCCACATCCCAAAAACATGATGGTTAAAACTAATGGCTTTAAAAAAAAATTAATGATTTTGTAAATCAACTTATATTTCAAGGGGTGGGGATGGATCCTGAGCAGAACTCCAATAGAGCCTGAATTTCCAGTGGTACTGGCAACCTTCAGACTTCCCAGCCAAATTCACCAACTGGATAATTGTTGACCTCAGATACACCGAGCCTTGACAAAAGCACCAAAAGTTGCCTCTTGGAGATTTCAGAAGGAAATATAAGGAAAAATAATCGGGCAATTAGAACATGGATGGTTGAAGACATGGCGATAGTAATTACATTTTGGGAAAATGGCAGAACTCCAGGTTTTCCCATCAAAACCAAGCTTCCACATCGAAATGCAACTTACCAGAAAATCCTCCTCACAATATACCCTTCCGTTGACAAAGTAGAAAGCTTTACCTCGCAATCTTCTACCTATAGAAATGTACAAAATTAAGGGATTAGATGTAAAATTAATGAATGCACTTTTAATGGGTATTTGAAATAAAGCAGAGTTCAGAAAACTGTCTGAAAGGGAATGTTGGGCAGAGCCCTGCCAATGGCTCGCCTGAAAGCTCGGACGGCAGGACCAGGAACCCGCCCGATGGTCGTCCAACCACGAACGCGCCCGAAGGCTCAGCGGGCAGCAGGACCGGGTGGGAACTGGAGACATCAGACGCAAGGAGCAAGGGTCGGTCAGGGTGAACCAGGGTAACGCCAATCGCCATGCCTCAAGTGCCTTCAAGGTCGGCTGCAGGAAGCGCCCCCAGGACACAAAGACGGCTGGACGAGGAGAGGAGAAGAAGGAAGGAACTACAGATGCTGGTTTAAACCGAAGATACACACATATTGCTGGAGTAAACATAGCAAGACAGGCCGCATCTCTGGCGAGAAGTTACGGGTGATGTTTCAGTTTGAGACCCTTCTTCAGACTGACGAGAAAAGGCTTAGCGGGGACTGCTCCAAATCATTGAGCGCGTGGGCCAATTGGACTTTGGAAATGGCGCAAAACACGGTGATGCCTGTATGTGTATATGCAAAATTAATTTCACTGTGCAGTTGGATTTGTGAAAAATAAAGCAGCATCGAACCATTAATTTGGCAGGAAGTGATCACTTTAGCAGCAACAGCCACATCAAACTGGTGAAAGGATAAGAGGCAGACTGCAAGGAAGACAAAAGTTGTTACAGTTTGTCCTCCCACAATCACTGCAGTCAATTTGTGGTTGAGACATGAAAATTATCACGCCAAGATCAGTCAGCAAACCGCTGATTTCTCACAATAAATTGGCCAATAACTGACTTTGCATTCTTTCTAGTAACAATTGAAGGGCAGCTTGTGGATTACTCGGTTCACCACCGTGCATTTGTGAAAAGCACTCTCACCGCTGTGCAGCTTGTGTACAAATTGACTACAGCCATTTGGTGCAGCCTACTGTATGATAATTGCAACACCCGCAGTCAATGTGATTCACTCATTTGGATATAGCTCAATGCTAAAGATAAAGAAACCCCTGGGAAAGAAAATATTAACCTACTGTTTTGGAATTACATTTCTCGGCCTTCACCCCACAGTGGCCCTGTTACCTATCAAGTACCTTTAATCTCATTTTCTAGTACTCAGGTTTGCATTTCAAATGCTCATCTAACTACTTAGATATTATGAAAGCACCTGTCTTCACTATCCCAGCAGTCAGTGCATGCCAATATCTCTCTAAATCTTCTACCCCTAAACACAAGTCTGTGCCTTCTGGTTATTGATATCTCTGCCAAGGAAATGTTTCTCACTATCTATCCTATCTCTGCCTCACCATTTTGCATACATCAATTAGGAATTCCCCTTTCGAAAGAAAACAAACCCACCCTATCCAGTTTCTCCTCACCTTTAATTTAGAGATACAGTGCGGAAACAGATCCTTCGGCCCACCGAGTCCACGCTGTCCAGCAATCCATGCACATTAACACTATCCTACACATGCTGGGGACGATTTTACATTCATACCAACACAATTAACCTACAAACCTGTACGCATTTGGAGTGTGGGAGGAAACCGAAGATCTTGGAGAAAACCCACACAGGTCACGGGACGAATGTACAAACTCCGTTTGCAACAAAGCAACTTTGGCCCATGCATCCGGATAAATCTCCTCTGCACCCTCTCTAGTGCAATCACTTCCTTCCTATAATGACTAGATCTGTGTGCAGAACTCTAGATGTGGCCTAACGTCTTATATCCATACCATAATATTCCATGATGTAAAAATTCTGCTTTGGTTTTTAACAATAAATGACACCAGTGTGCACGATAAAGCCTCAAGCCCGAAGTGCGACATATTTCAGAATGCACAGCTGGAAATAACATTTTTACACTTGATGTAAAGTAGCCCCAACTTGCAGTTTTAATTTCACCTTCATCTTTTATTAGCAGTATGCTGGAGACAGAAAAGCCACATTTAGGTGAATGAAGGAAAATGGAAGAAGAAGCATTGAACAAAAGACAAGTGGAAATCCATTCTAAAAACCACCTATAACACCACAAACATTTGCAAAGTGGTCTTTAAATGCAACATTAACAAGAAACATTCACAAAGGAAGAAAACAAGTTAAAACAATTAGATACAAGAGACTGCAGATGCTGAAATTGTAATTAAAAAATGACCAGCTGGAGGAACTTGGTGGGTCAGACAGCTAATTTACTTTAGTTTCAAGATACAGCGTGGAGACAGACCGTTTGGCCCATCGAGTCTGCACCAACCAGCAATCCCTGCATTATGGGTTTGGACACGCTAGAGGCAGGAAACATGTTACCGATGTTGGGGGAACCAGGGACCACAGTTTAAGAATAAGGGGTAAGGAGATGAGAAAACACTTTTTCACAGAGAGTTGTGAGTATGTGAAATTCTCTGTCTCAGAGGGTGGTGGAGGCCGGTTCTCTGGATACTTTCAAGAGAGAACTTGATAGGGCTCTGAAAGATAGCGGAATCAGGGGATATGAGGAGAAGGCAGGAACGGGGTACTGATTGGGGATGATCAGCCATGATCACATTGAATGGCGGTGCTGGCTCGAATGGCCTACTCCTGCACCTATTGTCTATTGATCCAATTGCAAAATGGTCAATTTGATAAATTCATTTAGTCTCAATATACAGGATTTTTAATGCCCATAAATAAACAAAATGACACTTAATTTGCAATCACAATAAGTTTTCTGATCAAATTACAACATCTACTTTTTGCTTATTCTGCTTTTTAACTTGGCAGCTTCAGTAAATCCCAGCGAGCCTGCACCTACATATTATTTTGTTCCATTTACCAGTACTTGCATTTATCCTTTGGTTGTTTCTTATGGGCCGAGTCAGGTAAAAGTGACAGCAAATTGGTGAAAAGAACAAGAAAAATGAGTAAGTAATAATGAGAAAGAGTACAAGAAAGAAGAAAACAGGCAAAGAGCAAGAAAGAAAGAGACAAATGAAAAGATTGATGAAACACGTGGAGAACATGAGTTGAGATGGGCAAAATGATTGAGGAAAAAAATGTGCGTTCATTCAGTTAAAATTAGCATGACTGAGAAGTCAAACAGAGGCTAATCAATTATATCCTTGTGATTCTGAAACCATCCAATGCAACTTATGACGGGAAAGATCTGTTTCACTTAATGTCTTTCACTTGGATGTCTTTGAGACGCAAAATCTGGGTCAACAGTATAATTTCTGTTTTTAATAAGGAAAAGCTAATCATGGTTACAGCCAACAGCAGCAAGTTCTTTTGCTTCCCACGTGAACATTACAATATGTTCCAATCTTATCGAGAAGGGCGGCACGGTAGCACAGCGGTAGAGTTGCTGCCTTACAGTGCCCGGGATCCGGGTTCGATCCTGACTACGAGTGCTGCTTGCACGGAGTTTGTACGTTCTTCCCGTGACCTGCGTGGGTTTTCTCTGAGATCTTCGGTTTCCTCCCACACTCCAAAGGCGTAGGTTTGTAGGTTAATTGGCTTGGTTTGAATGTAAAATCGTCCCCAGTATGTGTAGGATAGTGTTAATGTGCATGGATCGCTGGTCAGCATGGACTTGGTGGGCCGAAGGGCGTGTATCTCTAAATTAAAGGTGAAAGAAGGGAGCTCATGCTTCAAAAATAAAATTGCATCAGCCTACATACACACCACTGAAATGGGTGGGTGGAATGTAAAAAGACAGTGCCTGCAAGAACAGGTTTCAACCTGCAACAATAATGAAAACTTAAAATTAACCTTACACAATCTAATGCTGATTATTTTACCAACATGTTGATCCTGGCTGTAACACCCAATTTCTCTAAAAAAAAATCCTTCCTTCCTGTTGGTTGCAAAATGAAACTTTTCCATCCTTGTTCAGGATGGCAAATCTCCTGGAGATCCTGGCAAGCATTCATAGGACTTGTCAGCCAAGAATGCAACAGCAATGGCAAAAACTAGAGTTGATGAAGAAACAAAGAACTGCAGATGCTAGTTTATACCAAAGATAGACACTGCAAAATGGATAAGTGACGTTTCAGGTCAAGAACAAAACGTCACCTGTCCTTTTTCTTCTCCAGAGATGCTGCCTGACCCGCTGAGTTACTCCACCACTTTGCGTCAGTCACTGGAGTTGATGGTGCTTGATTGGCCCTGTTCATGACCTGACATTGCCATTTTTCCCACACCCTAATTCCTGTGCAAATAGCCTGGGAATTTTTGAACACAATGAAGCACACTCTTGAGCCATTTGTACTTATATTTTCCCACTAACCTTCATGCAGGTTCAAGATGATCTCTCCACACCTTTGCCCACCCTCTGAGTGGACATCATCAGGTTTTGCCAATTCAACATCTACTCATTTTTATTACTGGCACCGTTGTTATGTATCAAACAAAAAGCCAATTTTGAAATCAACACCATTGAAACTATTCACCTTTAGGGATGAGGTGTTAAAACAAGACCCCTTACTGTTGATGTATTAATTAATGCTTTCTGTACTTATTTTGCTGCAGCACACTAGGAATGGTCATATCTATTTTCAGTGATGGAAACATTCCAACTGGGCGAGAAGTACTGCACATGGGTTAAACTCTTATATACTAACCCAACAGCTAGAATATTAACAAACCAAATGTTATCAACTAAATTTAACTTATCTAGAGGTTGTAGACAAAGATGCCCGCTATCTCTGTTATTATTCGTTCCCTCTGTTGAACCATTAGCAGAAAGTGTTAGAGCACATCCAGAGATATACGGATATAATACTAAAGACACAGTGAATAACATTTCTTTATATGCAGATGATGTATTAATATACATTACAAACCCAGAAACTAGCATTCCAAACCTATTAAATCTAATAACTCAATTTGGTTTGTTTTCGGGATATAGAATTAATTGGAATAAAAGTGAAATCATGCCAATAACGGAACTCAATTTACATACATTGCAACAATCCCCTTTTAAAATAGTCAAGGAAAAACAAATATTTAGGAATTTATGTAACTAAGGCATATGCTTCTTTATTTAAATTAAACTTCACACCTTTACTGAATAAACTACATAAGAATATTCAGTATTGGAAAACACTTCCTATTTCAATGTTTGGTAGAATTAATGCTATAAAAATGATCTTTTTACCGCAATTATTGTACCTCTTCCAATCAATCCCGATCTATCTCCCCAAATTTATTTATTTTTTAATTAATTCCATTGTTACAAGCTTCATTTGGGATTATAAGAATCATAGAATAAGCAAAAAACATCTATGCAAAACAAAGACAAATAGAGGTTTAGCTTTACCAAATTTTTTGTTTTATTTCCGGGCAGTTAATATTAAAAATATGAATTTCTGGTTGGAAGAAATGGATCAGCAACCAGACTGGTTAAAGATGGAAAAGGAAGAATGCTTGCCTTTGAGATTGGCTCGATTATGTTAGCTCCCAAAAAATTGCACAAAAAAACCTATAATGAAAACCCTATAATATATAGTGGTATGCGAATTTGGAAACAGTTAAAAAATATTTTAAAATTGGATAATTTATCACTCTTTCTCCCCATTGTAAACAACCCTTTATTTAAACCCTCTATGTTGGATAAAGGTTTTGCACAATGGAAAAATTATGGAATTAAAAAGATGGGACATCTCTATAGGAAAGGCACTTTTCTCTCATTTCAGGAGTTACAACAGATTTATGGACTACATTCAAATAACTTTTTCAGATATTTACAACTTAGAGATTATGGTAAATCAAGATTATAGAACTAGGGAACCAGAAACCCTTGATGAATGTTTGAATAAACATCCTAATACAGAAAAATTAATCTCTTATATTTATAATACCCTCTTAGATAGTGAGGTCCCGCAGACGGAATTATATAGACAAACATGGGAAAATGAATTAGGCCAACCTTTAATGAAAGATATTTGGGACGAAAGTCTACAACATATACATCAATGCTCGTTAAATGCCAGACATGCCTTAATACAATTTAAGGTATTGCATAGACTACATTACTCTAAAACAAAATTAAATAGAATCTTCCCACATATCTCTCCTATTTGTGATAAATGTCAGCATTTAGAGGCTAACTTAACTCATACCTTTGTAAATTGTATAAAAATCAAAAATTCCTGGATGGATATTTTCAAAATAATTTCTGAAGTTGTCAATACCCAATTGGATCCGGACTCAAGACTAATAATATTAGAAATATCAGAATAAAGCCTAAGACTTACAACAAACCAAAGAAACTTTCTTGATTATAGTATAATAACTGGGGAAAAATTAATATTAAAATTTTGGAAAGGTCCCATCACCCCCACAATTAAAATGTGGATTATGGAAATGTCGGAGACCTTGCATTTGGAAAGAACTAGACTTGTCTTATTCGACAAACAAGAATTATTTGATAGAATATTGTCTCCATTTATTGAATTTTTTGAAAGGGTAAATTGATTCAGCACGGGAATCTGACCGAAACTCGTGCTCAGGATTAGATGAATAGTTATGCTTTATAACTTATGGACCTATCTCCAAAGTTGTATTATTGGTAAATTACTCCATTCTTCATTATCATGCCTTTTTTTATTTCTTACTTTCTATCGATTTAAAAAAAACTAAATAGAAGCAGAGTTAATATACAACTGATAAAGGAGGACCACTATTATTTTGATAGCTGGTTTCCCACCAATTAACAACGTAGGATTGATATATAAGAAATGTTTGTATTATGATATGCACATGCTTCTAATAAAAATATATTTAAAAAAAACAATTCACCTTTAGGGATGAGGTGTTAAAACAAGACCCCTTACTGTTGATGTATTAATTAATGCTTTCTGTACTTATTTTGCTGCAGGCACACTGGGCTGGTTTCTGAATTAAGATTCTATCAGCTGGAAGCCACAACATACCACTCTACTTCAAAGAGCAATGCTACCACAATCATGTTGCACCACACCATAATCTATTGCCCATTGTCACCACAAATGACACCCGTTTGTTAACTCCATAGCACGCAGGAGAAAGTTTAAGTAAAATCACAACGTTGTTGAGGAAAATATGGGAGCTGGTTATACACAAAATACCCATGAAGAATATGATAATGGCCAGCTTCAACTTTTCAATTGTTGTTGAGGGTCCATACTGACCCAGGTCACCAGGATAAATCCCTTTTTGCCTTTGGGATCTTTTACATGTGCTGTGGTGGATGGGGCCTTAGATGAAGCACCTTATGCAACAGTTTCATTAGTGTCAACTTTTGTTACATTTACAAAATCTGAAACAGAGCTATATAAATTGAGGAGGGGTCAAAGACAATTCCTTTATTGGCAAAATCTGACAAGGTCTGGTACTGATCATAATTAATAATCCTGAGCTTAAAATAGTTTTGGAAAAGCATGGAACTGGGCCACAAATCAAAGTCCTAAATTGGGCTAAAGCACATTTTGAAAGTAATAAACAGAAACTTGCAGCGGTTGATTGGAAGAGACTGTTCGGAGGTTATGGGATGTCTGGCAAGTTTCTTTGAGGCTTTTGAAAGTAAGACAGGGATAGTATGACCTATTAGAGTGAAGAGCGTAACGAACAAGAGCAGGGAAGGTAGATTGGGTGGGGAAAGAAAGCATTTGTTATGCTGGAAAGTGCAGAAAAGATTCATGAGGACATAACAGGGAATATAGGGCTTTAGTTACAAGGAGAAGTTGGATAGGCTGGGACATTTCCCCCTGGAGCTTAGGTGGTAGAGGGGTGACCTTATAGAGGTCTATAACATCATGCGAGGCATAGATAAGGTGGAAGGTCGCACTTTTTTCCTCCAGGGAAGGGTAATCTAAAACTAGAAGGTATAGGTTTAAAGTGAGGAGGGAAATATTTAAAAAGGACCAGAGGAAAAATATTCCCACACAGTGGGTGGTAATATGGATTGAGCTGCCAGAGACATTCAGATAAAACACATGAATAAGAACGGTTGAAAGGATATAAGCCTACTACAAGAAAACATGACTAGCTCAGATAGACATCTTGGCTGGTATGGATGATTTGAGTCGAAGGGCCTGTTTCTGTGCTGTGTAACTTACTGACTACTCTGACTCATCACTGCCTCTGCCAGCCCCTCTCATACTGGCTGTAACATGCAAAATATGGATGTCCCGAGATACTCAAATAGCTCGTTGCATCATTACCTGATTGCACCTTAAATTCCACCACTTAATTTGGGTACAAAATGTTGTAGCCACTCTCTACAAAGTGTTCATTATCAGCATGAATCACTAGGAAATATAAATTATTACTCAACGCAAACTATATGCCTTTATTAACTAAATTAAATGGGTTGATTAAATTTTGGAAAACACTGCCGATGTCCTTAATAGGCAGAATAAATGCGATAAAATTGATCTTTTTACCACAAATACTGTACCTATTTCAATCAATACCAATATACTTACCAAATAAATTCTTTAAAAAACTAGATGCTGATATTATGAATTTCATATGGGATTATAAATCACACAGAATTCAAAGAAAACACTTGTGTAAATCTAAAGAATTAGGAGGACTGAAACTCCCTAACTTATTGTATTACTAATGGGCAATGAATATTAAAAATATAATCTACTGGTTGGACAGTTCTGCCCAACAGGTAGATTGGATAAGAATGGAGAAAGAGGATAGTTCCCCTTATAATATAGGAGCGATCCTTCTTTCCCCGATGAAACTGAACAATATAATATATAAGAAGAATCCAATTATTCACAGTATAATATGAATTTGGAAACAAATAAAATTAACTTTAAAATTAAGAAAATTATCGCTTCTATCTCTAATAGCTAATAATCCCTCATTCAAACCATCTATTATTGATAAAACGTTTATCCATTGGGAAAGAATAGGAATTAAAATGATGGGAGATATGTATGAAATGGGAAAACTTTTATCATTCCAACAATTACAACTAAAATATAATTTGAAAAGTAATCAATATTTCAAATATCTTCAAATTCAAGATTATTTGAAAAAATATATACAAGGATATCAAACTCTAACCCCAGATTTATTAGAGGAAGGAATGAATAGAAAGGCAGAATCAAGCAATTTAATATCATACTTATATAATATAATTCTAAATATAGAAACACCAACGACAGAGGCAATTAGAAGGGACTGGGAACAAGAGTTATTGATCAAAATTCCGAACGATAGATGGGAAAAAAATCTATATGTAAATGAATGTTCAATTAATGTAAGACATAACCTAATTCAATTTGAAATTTTACATATATTATATTATTCGAAAACTAGACTGAATGAAATATATTCAAATGTTTCCCCCATCTGTGACAAATGCCTCACTCAAAATGCCACTATAGCACATTCCTTTGTCTCTTGTACAAAACGGCATAAATTTTGGAATGAAATTTTTGGAATTTTTACAAAACTATTTAACACAAAATTGAACCCCAATACAGAACTGATTATCTTTGGATCAATGGAAGAGGGAAGTAAACTAACTATATCCCAAGAAGCTTTTCTTAATTACGGTTTAATAACAGCAAAAAAATACTCAAATTTTGGAAAAACGCAACCACGCCAACATTCAAAATGTGGATTTCAAATACATCGGAAACGCTACATCTTGAATAAATGAGATTCCTCCTACTAGGCAAAGTAGACCAATTCTTAAAGACTCAATCTCCTTTTATCAACTTTTTACAAGCATACGGTGTAACATAACATAACCTTAGAAATTAGAACCGGGTGATGGATGGGCAAATATACGAAATATGTAAATCTCTCCTAATCTCTCTTTCCTCTACTTTCTCCTTTTCTTTCAGTCTTTTTTGCTTCTCATTTCTGTCCTTTATTTCTTTTGCTATCTGTTTCTACTCGCTTGTCTATCTATTCGGACACTCTTTATTTCTTTTTTCTCTCACTGTTCTTTTATTATTAAATTAAAAATAAGAAGTTGTACAAGAATGGAAATATGTATGTATGTATTAGGTATTCAAGTACCACACTGTTGTACTTCTAACAAAAATAAAAAATAAAAAATAATAAAAAAAGAAAATGAGATATGGATTTATGGCATGGGTGTGTTTTATGACATGCAAATCCCTCAACTGCTGTGGTCCATTTCAAACTAGCTTCCCACATGGCCATTTTCATGAACTATACAGTTCCTTCGCATCTTTGGAACACAGCCATCTATTGTACAGTCTGACCAGAACACTGTATGTTTCAGCTCCATCACACTCAGGCATGTGCCATGAGTGATTACTTAGGGTAGGCAGTCAGTCGGCTTAAAAAAAAAATCGTAAACCGCGCATGCGCAGATTGTTCTCTCCATAAATAAAAAATTTTTTTAAAGTAATAATTCAATTTGCCCAAGGCTTCCAAACCCCCTTCGTTTTTTTAATCACTGAATGGGTGGAGGACGGAGGCAGATGGAGAGATGGTGGGAAAAACCTTTCACAGGGTGTGGAGAGGTTGTGCCATGGGTAAAGTTGCGTGGAGCGCAGGAGTGTTGAGAAGGAGGGGGTCGGGGATTATGTCAGTAACTCTCTCACTCACCGCTGCTGCAGCGCTCGGCACGTGCCTGATCACACTATACAGAGAGAAAACAGATGCTGGAAATATGGATATAAAAATAGAAAACAAAGGCATCTGTTTTTACTATTTTAGACAAATATTAATTTTCTTTTTTGATTGACATACTGCACTGTGGAAAAACTTGAGGACTGCGCCTACTAAAATCTATGATCTCTAAATTTCTTTCTGAACTCTTTCAAACTACATTTCCCTTCACGGGGGCAATAAATTTACAATTGCTCCTACAAAATTGAAATAATTTAATAGAACAATTACCTACTTTGTTATAAGAAAAACCCTCTACCATTTCAAGGTATGATAGGATGGACTGTCGGAAGCTTTTTCCCCAGGGCATAAATGTCAAATACTAAAGGATATGGCTTTGAGGTCAGAGGGGGAAAGTTTAAAGGAGATGCGTGGCAAGTTTCACAGAAACCAGTTGGTGCTGGTGGAAGCAGATACAATAGTGGCATGTAAGAAGTTTTTAGATAGGCACACAAATAGGCAGAAAATGAAGGGACATGGATCACGTGCAGGCAGAAGGGATTAATTTGGCATCATGTTCGGCACTGACTTCATGGGCCAAAGGCCTGTTCCTGTGCTGCACTATTCTATAAATTTGCCTTTTTGTCGAATTCACATAGTGCTTGTACCACCTCCATACACAGAAAAATAGAAAGAGTTTGACACTGCTCCACTATTCAATATGATCGTGGATGTTCATCAGATTCAGTATCTGGTTCCACCTTTCTTTTGAAACCATTGATCCTTCAAGCCCCAAGACATTCAACTTTTTTCCTTCTTCACAGACACACCATTCATTTGCCCCAACAAAATATTGCAATGATTTTAAAATTTGCTCCCTCAATAGTCTCTGTAATCCACTCCTCCCAGTGATCCTTTAATTTATCTTCATTTTTCCACATCTAGCCTCTTCGTCATTGTCAAATTACAATTGAGGTATTAGCAAACAAACTGGAGATTTGACCAAGTGGATTTTCAAAAGCCATTTGGCAAAAGGAAACCTGTTCACACAATTATTGCAATGTATTTTCAAGTATGAAAACTAACCAGAGAGATGGCATGATTTTAAAACACTGCAAGCAGCGTCCCTTAGCTAGCAGCATTAAAACCATCATCAGCAAAATGCAGATTCTTTTGTGCCTAATCCAAATACAATGCAATGCTAAGCAAACACTAATTTAGAGAACGCATTATGATATATCATATATACAAATACCACCTCAGGAATCCGAGCATTCAAACATATGGTGTGAAGTACTAAAATTATGGAATTATGTTGAACATATGAAATTGTTTAATCCCATATTGTACCACTCTCAAAGATGCAAGAGAAGAATTTGGAAAGAGTGCAGAATAAGATTTACTGGGATAATTCAAAGGAGAATGTCATGGGGAAAAACAAAAGCAGTAGATCGTTCTCGCAGCATAAAAAGCCTAGATAAATAATGATAACACTATAGAAATCAACACCTGTATATTGAAGAGAATAAAGAGAAACCTCTTCCAAAGCGTGCTAAACAGAGGATTTAGATGAAAGTTGACTGCTGGAAGAGAGGTAACAGGAGTAAATGTTTTGATTTGGCAAAGAGCAGTTAGAACTTGGAACAAATTACTCAATAAATGGATATAAGCAAACTGAATAGCAATCTTTAAGAAAATTAGATACACAGCTGAGGGAAAAAATGTGGAGAGAGATTTGTGATGAGGGATCAAATGAAGTTGTTCATCAACAGATTAATCAAAGACTCAATGGACCAAATGTCTTTGCTCTTTAAAATTTGAAAAGAATCAATAGAACATTGTGAGGCACAATCTTCTAATCATCAAATCCCAAACAAAATCATTTGCCAATATCCATAAAATCAATCAGAATGTATTCACTGATCATGAAATATTACTTACTACAGGCACTGCAGGTGAAACAGGTGTCATGGTATAGGTGGCCCATGGCCTGACATGCCTGGTGTGCTCCGTACACTGCTTTGCTGCACTTCACGCAAGTCCCTGGAAAACAGTTGAGAAGAAGTACTCACTTTAAATGACCACAGCATAATCTTCAACCTTATGGATTATCCAATACTCAAAGCTATTCATTGCCTCCAGAATTACAGAGAAAAGAAATAAGATTCTTTTCATGGAGGACTGAATCCTTATGTAAATAATTCTCATTAGCACAAATCTAAATCATTACCAATCCATGTGCTCAGTGATTTCATTGATTCTTAACTGCCACCTAAATAGTCCAGCAAGCACTCAGTTCACGATGAATTAGGGTGGGCTTACCAGAGATTCACAAACTTGGGTATGCAAAATAATTATATAGTACCCTATTGCAGGTGCTGCTGCCTCACTGCTCCAGTTACCATGTTTCAACCCTCCAGTGCTGCCTTTGAGGATTGATTACATTTCCAGTGATCGCACAGACTTCTGCCATCCTGTTCACTTCCTCATCCCAAAGAAGTGTTGGTTGGCAGGTTAATTGGCCATGAAAAATTGCATTAAACATGTTGATGATGGTAGAATCTGAGATGAATTGATTTGAATATGGGAAGACATAGGATGAGTGTAAACATGTGCTTGGTGATTAATACAAACTAGTTGTGGCGAAGAGCATCTATCCAGACTATATGACTGTGATTATGACAATTTTAAATATTTTCATGCAGAACTAATACGAAACACCTATTGATTCAACTTCCGCCTTCCAAGATGCTTGTGCAATTAAGAAATTGGCAAAAGTCCACCAATGGAAATTACGAAAACAATAAAGATTGAAGGTATTTTAACCAAAAAGAAAATATCAGGATATCATTCACGATGATATTACAAAACAAAATATTTCACAAAAATCGCAAAATACTTGAAATGTAATCTGAGAATTCGAAATGAGAAGCTGTGCCTCCAATTTGTGTTTGGCCTCACTCTGACAATGGAGGAGACCTAGGACAGAAAAGTCAATGTGGGAATGGGAAGGACAATTAAAGTGTTTAGCAACTGGGAGAACAGGTAGGTCCAGGTGGACTGAGCGACGGTGTTCAGCGAAATGATCGCCCCGTCTACGTTTGGTCTCGCCGATTTTTAAAGTCCACATCTTGAACAATGGATACAGTAGATGAGGTTGGAGGAGATGCAAGTGAACCTCTGCCAAACCTGAAAGGACTGTCGGGGTCCCTGGAAAAACGCAAATTGGAGGAACGGCAATTCATATTTCGCTTGGGCAGCTTACAGCCCAGTGGTATGAATATTGATTCCTCTAACTTCAAGTAACTCCTGCATTCCTCTATGACTATGATTTTTAAATATACTCCAGATCCAGACTAAAGCATCCGCCATTCTAATGGATAGGATAGGATAGGTTTGGAGGACCAAGCTCAGGCAAGTGGGACAGGTGTAGCTGGGTCTAATGTTCCATTTTCATTAACAGCTAACATTATGTTTAGATTTTTTAAAGAAAAAACGTGATTTTCATTGAGGATTCCTTTTAGAAGAAAACATCGCGATTTTCATTGTGGGGGGGGTGGGATTGGGGCAGGTGAGGAGTGGGGGAGCAGGGGGATAGAGGGAGTAGAGAGGAGAGAGGGGTTATGGAGAGAGTTACTGAGGGTAACTCCCCTCGGCCTCCAGACCGCAGGACATCCCCCCCCCCCCGACAGCCCCAGCCCCTGCCGACAACTTCATCGCCGCCGTTGTGGAGAAAACGGGGCCGACAGTGGTTTACATCGTGATCATGGGGACGTGAGGAAAGTGAGTGGGGGAGATTGAGGGAGAGGATGAGGGGGAGAGGGAGGAGAAAGTGGGGGAGATGAGGAGGGAGATTGGGGATAGAGGGAGCAGAGGGCAGTGGGGGAGGTGAGGAGGGAGAGTGGGGGGATGGGATAGGGGAGGCGAGGAGTGGGGGAGGAGGGGGATAGAGGGAGAGGAGGGGGTAGGGGTTATGGAGGGAGGGAGAGGTGAAGGAGGGAGTGAGGGAGGGGAAGAGAGGGGAAAGAAGAGGGAGGGTGAAGAGGAGGGGGATGGAGTATGCGAGGTAATGGAGGAGGGGAGGGTAAGAGAGAGGAGGGGAGAGTGGGAATGAGCGGAGAAAGCAGAAGAGGGTTGATGCAGGGTGGGGAGAGGGAGGATAATGGAGGGGGGGAAAAGGGGACTGAAGAGGTAGAGTGAGATGCGTTCACATTGATCTTGTATTTTACATGTTATTGCCATTTAAAACTTTTAAAACGTCGCAGTCGCGCTCCCACTTGTCGGCCGCGCTTGCGCAGTTGGGGGACGGTTGCCAAGACTCGCGTCACAACAGGGATCTCTCGTGTCACAACGGGAACCCGCCAGCCACGCCTGTGCAGTTGGGGGCTATAGGTGAGTGGTGGAATATTGCGTTGGGGAATGGGCCCCAACGGGTCCGCACTTGGTCCAGTGAACATTAAAAATTGGTTTTGTCATTACTATTCACAACCCATAAAGGAATAAAAACAGTGCTGATGTCCGGATTTTTATTAAAAAGCAATATTATTTTATTAGCTTTATTCAACGTGTCCACCTGCACTGTTTTGCAGCAGCCTGTGCTGCAGGGAGTGTTTGGGCTGGCAAGGACTTTATTCCTTGGAGCCCAGAAGACAAAGAGGGGTTATCCTATAGAGGGATATAATATAATGAGGGGAATAGATAAGGTGAATGCACAGTCTTTTACCCAGAGTAAGAGAATCAAGACCCAGAGGATGTAGGTTCAAGGTGAGAGGGCAAGATTTATTAGGGTGGAGGATATATGGAACGAGCTGCCAGAGGAGGCAGTTAAACCAGGTACTATAACCATTTTAAAACATTTAGATGAGTACATGGATAAGAAACGTTTAGAGTAATACGAGC
This sequence comes from Raja brachyura, assembly GCA_963514005.1. The sequence continues at coordinate 67,414,768 of OY740782.1, forward strand.
CAAATGCGGGTAGGTGAGACTGCGTAGATTGGACATCTTGGTCGGCGTGCGCACATGTTGGGCCTAAGGGCTTGTTTCTATGCTATATGATTTCATGACTATTAAAATGCAGATGTGCAATAGCAGATAGCCTGAAGAAGAAAGAAGGTTGAAAGCACTTTAAAAAAAAAAGATGGACACCACGAATCAGCGAATGTACTAGACGGAGAATTTGTCATTTTATTAATCTGCTGAATGTGCATGTCAATGCCATGGCTGGTATTTCAGCAGAATTACATGGACCAGACCAGGTGTGGTTCTTGCAATATAGTTTACATTAACAAAGGAAAGAACTCTTATACCAAAGGTAATCCCTTTTGCATTAAACTCTCTGTAAATGGTTTTATCACTAGAGTTTAAGGAACAGCAAACCTAATTGACATGAATGAAATAAAACAACTAAAATTTAACAAGTGCCCTTCAAAAGAGAGTGGTCACCAGTTTGCGATGGCGGTAGGTGAATTATAGTGTGCCTTGGTCCTTAGCGAGGCAGAAGTTGATGTGTGTCATAACCACTCAAAGCACTTCATCACAACTGACGTGACTGCCATCAGTCAGTAGTCATAGAGGCATGTCACCCTGCTCTTCCTGGGAACCAGTACTATGGATTCCTTTTAAAGCAGGACCTCAGACATTCGTAGAGAGTTTGAAGACAAAGTCCAGCCAGTTGGTGTGCACAGGTTTTAGGAACATGTCCAGTTACACCACCGTGGCTGATTCCTTTCCAAAGGGTTTGCCATCACGAAGGATCTTCTCATATTGACCCCAATGACTAAAATCAGGGTGCAGTTAAGGCCCAAGAAGGCACATCAACGTTCTTCAACGCGAGCATAGAAAGTATTGAGTTCATTTGACAGATCGCTGTCACTTCAGCTACTACTTGGTTTTGCCTTATGGGAAGTAATGGCGTGCAAGCCATGCCACAGCTGCCAAACGTCCATCCGATTCTCAGCTTAGACCAAAGGATTAAACTCCTAGCTTGATTCAGGCCCGAACATTCAAAAACATAAACGCACAGTACAACAAATGTCTGGCAAAACCAAGCTCTTCAAACTCATATCACCAGTGCTTCACAGAAACATGTATTAGTCCATGCTTTGCTGAGGTAAATCATTAAACTAACATGCCCCAATTCAAATATATCTGGATAACTCCCTTCCTTTGACAGTCTGCTGGTTAATGTACTTGTTCGTTGTTGCTCCATTTGAGAGCCAACATAAACAAATTTAAAATACGCCATCAACATGCCAGAGTTAAAACCCAAAATGTATGAAACAGTTCACCAGTAGGAGGAAGTGAAACCCACTGCTGAATCAACCTGGAGAAGAAGAATGTTCTGAGTGTTAGTGCATTACCTAATAAGTACATAGAAAGGCTTTGTTCTTAATCCCAGAAAGCTTGCAGTGTTTAATCATCTGTGCAAACATCACCTCACCACCAGAGGAGGGGCACGGCACCATGCCAAATATTTACTGCTAAGTAAATTTAAACCAACAGAATTATTTAACCAAGGTAAATTATTCAGTTGTGAGCCATCCAACTGAACACAATTTTTTACTCAATGCAAACTAAAATTCATTCAATTCAAAACAGCCAATCAGGCCTACGCACCACAGAGTTCTTATAACACCAACATTTCTTCGTGCTAATCCATGGTTTATATCATCCAATCTTCCTTTAAAGGAAATACTTTCAAGTACTATCCTCCAGTCATATACTCAGATTCTTCACAAGATTAATACCAGGTCATTCTTTATTGAGGGTCTCAGAGAGTGTTGACGGGTTTAAGATAAGAGGGGAAGATTTAAGACGAATCCAAGGGGCAAAATTTTCCACAGAGGGTAGTGGGTATATGGAACAAGCTGTCACAGGATGCAGTTTAGGCAAATACTACAACTAAATTTTAAATACATTTGGACAAGTACATGGATAGGAAAGGTTTAGTGGGATATGGGCCAAACACAGGCAGTGTGGGACTAGTGTAAATGGGGCATCTTGATCAGCATGGGCAAGCTTTGCCGTGCTCTATGATTCAACCAATTTTTTCCATTCAATCTCAGTCCACCAACACCACTGTACTTTATAACTATTAAACTTGTTACCTCAGTGAAGATCATATATTTGAATAGTATCTTACACACATGAGGACAGTTAAAAGCACCTAACAGTTCCATATTTACTGCAAGCATCAGGGCAGCTAATTTGTGCACAGTGCAGGAAGGATGATTTACTGAAGATGTTCTTGTTTATGGAAACCTGCCTTATAAATTAGAGAAGTACACAATTGCAGGGCTGACAGGGATTGATCTCATTCTACTGTTGGTCACAAGTTGTGATGTCATTGCACAAAATATCAAAAATATCATGCAGAACTGCACAAAAATATCAAATTACATGATTTTTGTGGTCAAGTCTGGAGTTGAACTTGGGGTGGAAGATTGCAACCTTCACGTGGTCCGCCCTGTTTCGACTAATGCAATCAATTCGACGTGCACAAACGGAAGATCAAATAGAACAAGTTGTCCAACAACTTTAGGCTGTGCACGCCACACGAAAGAAGGAGTTGAACTTGAACCCATAATCTTCTGCCCAGTTGAACATAACATGAAGCTGGAAGGGTAATCAGCTGGTGAGCAAAGTTTTGAAAGGACCAGGCAAGAGCAGATCAGAGGCTGGGCAGCAGCTCACCTTTTGACACCCCAAGGCGTTCTGCTACCGTTAAGGCACGTGGAGTTCACAAATACCTCTCCACTTGCCTGGACAAGTGCAGGTTCAACAACACTCAAAAAGCTTGACACTACTCAGGAAAGAACAGGCTTGATTGGCGCCCCATCAACCAACCAAAACATTTATCTCCTCCATGATCAGCACACTGGATGCAGTGAATGCTATCAACAAAACACATGGAATAGTGAAAAGTACAGCACAGAATGTCTGTGCTGAAAATAATGCTAAGTTATGCACAACGCCTGATCTCCTCTGCCTGCACATGATCCGTATCTGTCCATTCCCCGTATAGTCATGTTCTTATCTAAAAGCTATGTAAATGCCGAGAGACACACCACTCTTCGTTTAAAACTTGCCTTGCACATCTCTTTGAAACTTTTTCTCTCACACCCTCTACACTTTGACATTTCCACCAAGGAAGATAGTTCCGACATTCTATTAGAATGGAGCGACTGGGCTTGTATTCACTGGAATTTAGAAGGATGAGAGGGGATCTTATAAACATATAAAATTAAGGGATTGGACACACTAGATGCAGGAAACATGTTCCTGATGTTGGGGGAGTCCAGAACCAGGAGCCAAAGTTTAAGAATAAGGGTTAGGCCATTTAGAACTGAGATGAGGAAAAACTTTTTCACACAGAGAGTTGTGAATTTGTGGGATTCTCTGTCTCGGAAGGCAGTGGAGGTCTCGGGTCTCCCCTCAACCTCCCAATGTTTTAGTCTGTCCAACCTCTCATTATAATTAATACCCTCCAATCTGGAAACAAAGATTTGCAGATGCTGGTTTATACCAAAGATAGACATGGTGTTGGTGTAACTCGGCGGATTAGGCAGCATCTATGGAGAAAAAGGACAGGTGACGTCTTGGATTGGGTCGCATCCCGATATGTCACCCATCCTTTTTCTCCAGAGATCTGCATGATCCGCCGAGTTACTCCAGTACTATGCGTCTACCCTTTAATCTAGGCAGTTTTCTGGTTAACGTTCCCTGCACCATTTCCACAGCTTCAACATCCTCACTGTAATGGGGGAACCAAAACTCTACACAATAATCCAAATGCAGCCTTACCAAAGTCTTATAAAGCTGCGACATGACTTCCTAACTCTTATATTCAATGCCCGGACTGATGAAGGAGAGTATTCCATATGTCACATGCCTTCTTTGCCGCTCTATCTACTTGCATTCCCACTTTCAGAGACCTCAAGATCCCTTTGTACATCAATGGTCATGCAAGGGTCTTGACATGAACTGTCTACTTTTCCCTTACATTCGACTTCACAAAGATCAACACATTACATTTGCTGGGATTAAACTTCATCTGCCATCTCTCTCTGCCTATTTCTGTAGCTGATCTACATAACGTTGCACATCTATTATGGTTATTCGAAAAGTTAGTCTAACTGTACCTCACAAACCCACGATTACTATCACAAAGGACAAGGCCTTCAGGTGGATGGAAACATGATAGCAACATGTAAAAAGGTTTGGGATAGGCACACAACTATGCAAGGAATGGAAGGAAATGGATCCCATGCAGGCAGAGAATAGTTCAACTTGGCATCAAGTTCGGCAGGGACTTGCTGTGCTGTACTATACAATCTGCAGTTTCCTATCTCAGTCACACTTGGAAATACATCACTCTTCTTTAAGATTGGGTTTAATTGTTTTTTAAATCCCCACGGACAGCACTGTGGGAGTACCTTGACTACAAGTGATGGAGTGGCTCAACGTGGCAGCCTTTCAGGGCAATAGCTGTTAGGTTAGATAAACACACCCACATCCCAAAACTGAAAGCTACCCATGCAAGCAATATTTAATTCCATTTTATTACCTGCATTCTGTGATTAATTTGTCATTTACAGCTCAGGATGTATCGATGCATGCGACATATTTAAAAGAGGGTGATTAACTGAGTACAGACACAAAATACTGGAATAACTCAGTGGGTCAGGCAGCATCTCTGAAGAAAAGGAATAGGTGACGTTTCTGGTCGAAACCCTTCTTCAGACCTGAAATGTAATCTATTCCTTTGCTAAAGAGATGCTGCCTGACCTGCCGAGTTACTCGATTTTATGCCTATCTTCAGTGTAAACCACTGTAAACCAGCATCTGCAGTTCATTCCAACTGATTAACCGAATAGATGTGCTGTTCATGAAAAGTTCTACAGGATCAACAATGCTTCTTAGTTGAATAAGAGTTCAATGGATCTCCAATATCTTCACATAAAAGGATCGCAAGAACATCTTCAAACTCCTGCAATGACGTTTCTCCTGCTCATTTAACAGGCTTGCAGTCAATGACAATCCATACCTTCCAACCCATTTAAAGGCAAAACAAAAATCTTAAAACAAAAACAACCACACTTTAATCATCAGTACTTCAGGAACTCAAAGCTAATGGTACCTAACGCATCAGATATAGGTAGTTATTCAAAATCAAATATGCACCCGTGGACTGGCCAAAATCATTTCCAAGTTAACTCACATTCAAACAATATTTACAAGACTACCTAATTCTCTGCAATGTGAATCTTGTTTGCACAAGATCAAATATTGACAGATATGACCTAGAGTCCAATAATCTATGGTGACAGTTCAGAGCAGAACCGAGGGAGTACAGGCCCTTATGTGCCTTTGAAATAGAGGCTCTTGAATGATGCAAAGATCCAAAGACACCAGTTTGAAGGAGGAGTACTTCCTAGAGCCCTGACCAATCTTGATCCCTCAATCAACACAAGTACAACAAATTATCGGGTGATCATATTGATGCCCTTGGGAATTGGCTGCACATAGGTTAACTGCTAAATTTCTTGCGCTACACCAATGTCTAGACTTCAGCTATAAATGTATGTGTGTAAGTGTGGTTTGGGGCACCAAAATTGCAAAGAGTCAATAAATCAGCCTCTATTTTGGAGCACAAGTGCGATGCTCTCTTGCCAAAAACACTAATTCAATATCTAAGTATTGACACCCAAAGACAATTTATTTCAGGTTATCAGCAATCAGAGTAGCTGCCAAATGTTAGTATTACAGCTGGTGCTATGTCGTCTTTTCAGCATTTCTCCAGCACCCTCCCCACCCTAGCCCCCCAAATGTTTCCAAGTAGATTGGTCATGTAAGTTTTTTCTAATCTCAGAACATGGCTCGCTGAGAAACAATGCACTGAAACATACAAGGCTGGCTCACATGAGTACAATTAAGAAATAAAATTACATCCAGCTAAAGCTTGCTTAGAACAACTGTTTTCAAGGAGGATGTTATGCCATTTCCCTGGGCCTAACCCATTTCTGGAACACCTAGACAACAACGACTCGTACGTTCGATTCCTATTTATCGACTAAACGCTGTCTACAATGCCATAATCGCATCCAAACTCCAGGACCCCACTGCCATTGGATCCTTAACTTTCTAACTCACAGACCACAATCCGTGAGAATAGATGACAACACCTGCCCCCACCAAACCTCTGAACACTGGTGTCCCAAAAGGATGCAATATCAGTCCCTTAATATACTCTCTATACATTCACAATTTTACTGCCAACCTATCCAAGTCACCCTGCAGCCTCATAGCATCCCCCTCGCAGCTCACACTGCCACCCAGTTTTGTGTCATCTGCAAACTTGCAGATGTTACATTTAATTCCCTCGTCTAAATCGTTAATATAATGTAAACAACAGGGGTCCCAGCACCGAACCTTGCAGCACCCCAGTAGTCACTGCCTACCATTCTGTAATGCCGTTATAGCAGCGCATTTGGAAAGCAGTCAAAGTCAGGGTGGGTTTATGAAGGTGAATTCATGCTTGACTAATCTTTTGGAATTTTTTGAGGATGTAACAAGTAGAATGGATAAGGGAGAGCCAGTGGATGTGGTGTATCTGGACTTTCAAAAAGCCTTTGACAAGGTCCCTCACAAGAGACTAATGTACAGAATTCCACCATATTATGGTCACTGTTGCACAAGGGGCCTTGCACAACAAGATCGCTCACTAATCCTTCCTCATTACACAATACCCAATCCTCCCTCATTACACAATGCCCAGTCTAGAGGCCTGTCCTCTAGATTATTGGTTTAAAAACCCATCCTGCATAGATTCCAGGAAATCCTCCTCCTCCTCTGCACTGTTACCAATTTGGTTGGCCCAATCTATATGTAGATTAGTCACCCATGGATTATTAGGCAGGCCCCAGAGCACATGCATTTGACAGACTCTTTATCCTTCATCCTTCCTTTCAGGGAGGCAATAGATCAATCCCATATAATCAATTTTTAGCACCAGCTGAGTAAATAGCAGTGTTGGCTGTTTTTTTTAGAAAAAAGAAAATCTAAGTAGTCAAAAGGGAAAAGGACCAAGAAAGAAACATTCACGTCAAGGCTCACTTTAAAAAATAATTTTCATAATGCACTTGGAAAATACAAATTAAGCCACAATTATTTCTACTCCTCTCCTCTAGTGCACTTTCTATAAACCTTCTGTGACCAAGCTTTTCATTAGTCATAAAAACTAGTGGCTGAGTGCCAAATTTTGTTTGATAATACTACAAGGCATGAGAATATTTTACAACCAGGTACTACATAAATATATCAAAATGGGCCCCGAGGTTTCAATCTATACATGTGACCCCACGTTATGGGAGGTGATTGGGGGGGGGGGGGGGGGGGTGGGGGGAGAATGGGATGGTTTAATCTCAGAAAATGGCCAATTTTCTGCAATACTGCAATTTTCCATAAAGCAAAGCTGCATCATTTGCTTGTGTCAGGAATGAGAGTTGAAATGAATTACATTCGGTGCTGATTTATTTACTTTTTTTATCCATGCAAATCCATGAGAGGAAATGTTATTGTGTTATTGCGTACCAGACCAAGTGCGGACCCGTTGGGCCTGTTCCCCCAAAGCAATATCCACCACTCACCCATAGCCGCCAACTGCACAGGCGCGGCTGACGGTTTTCTGTTGTGACGCCAGAGATTCCTGTTGTGACGCGAGTCACAGCAACCCTCATCCAACTGCGCAGGCGCGGTCGGCAGGTGGGAGTGCGACGGCGACGTTTTTAAAGTTTAAATTGGCAATACGGTAAAATATAAGATCAATGTGTACGCATCTCACTCTCCCTCTTTAGTCCCCTATTCCCCTCCATTATCCTCCCTCTCCCCACCCACCACCAACCCTTCTCTGCTTCCTCCCCTCACCCCCTCTCTCCCATCCGCTCTCTTCCCCCTCCCCCATTACCTCGCCATCCCTACCCCTATCTTCCTCCATTCCCCCTCAGCACTCCCTCCCACTCCTCTTCACCCTCCTTCTTTCCCCTCCCCTCTCCCCCTATACCAACCCCCCCCCACTCTCCCTCCTCACCTCCCCCACTGCCCTCTATCCCACACTCCCCCCTCCTCTCCCTCCCCAGGATCTCGATGTAAACCACCACTGGCCCCGTTTTTCCACCACGTCGGCGATGAAGTTGTACTTGAGGTGGGGGCTGTTGGGTGGGCTGTGCCGAGCGGCCTGGAGCCAGGGGAGGTGGAGGGAGAGGCCAACACTGCAGCCTAGCCCTTACCCCGTGTCCCGCTCCTCTCCCTCCCGCGGGCACGGAGAAGCAGTGCAACCACCCCCAGCCCGAGCATCGCGCTCATTTCAAATTCCATACTTAAGGTGGGAGCTGTCGGAGGGGGGGGGGGGGGGGGGGGGGGGGGCGGTCCGAGCAGCCTGGAGACGGGGTGGGGGAGGCCGAGGCTGTGGCCTAGTCGTTGCCCCGGGTCCTGCTCCTCTTCCTCCCCACAGGCCCGGAACAGCAGCGCCGCCGCCCCCCAGACCTAGCCCCAGCGTCGCAGTCATTTCAAATCCCGTACTTGAGGCGGGGGCTGTCAATTAATTTAAAATCTGCACGCGTGGTCATTTCAAATCCCGCACGCGGCTGACGGGCAGGGCAAGTGGAAAAGTGATTTTTTAAAGTTTAAAGGATACAAAAGACATTTATTATCACATATACCAATTGGTGTAGTGAAATTTGACTTGCCATTGCAGCACACGAATAAAGATAAGACGCAACATTAAAAAAATTTAACAATAAACATAAAAACATCCCCCCACAATGGTTCCCACTGTGGGGGAAGGCAGCAAAGTCCAGTCCCGTCCCCCGATAGTTTGGCCTATTGTGGCCTCCGCAGTCGCCACTACGGCAATGCTTCAGGCCCTCTTGCCGGGAAGATGGAACTCCTGCGTCGGGTGAACACGCCTCAGCGGCTTGGATTGTCTGGAGCGGCCGCTTCCTCCCCGGAGACCGCGGCACCCGAAGTCCTCAAGTCGCGCTGGTTGGAGCTCCGATTCTGGCGATCTCGGATCCCAGGCTCCGTGGTGTTTTAAATCCAGCGCCGCCCGCGGCCACAGCTCCTCGATGTTGGAGTCGGTGGTCACAGCCCGTTCCACGATGGTGCTTCAGCGCTGTGCCGCCGCCAAAGCTGGGGTTCCGGCCGGTCCTGAGAGGAAACGCCGCTCCGGTCCGATGGTAGGCCGCGAGTAGGGAGCGAAGAAGCAGCTCGGAGGGAAGCCGCCTCTCGAACCAGGTAGGGACTAGGAAATAAAGTTTTCCCCTTCCCCAACCCACCACATAAAAAACTAGAACACCTCCAAACCAAACGCTCACAAAACAAACTCACTAAAAATAAAAATAAACGGGTAAAAGGACTAACAGCTGCTGGCAGGGCAGCCATACTCGACGGCGCCCCCTTGGAAAAGTGTCAATAACATAAAATATAACATCAATCTGAACGAAACTTGGTGGTTCACATCACAGGACAATTGTGAGTAAGGTGGGCCTAATATTGTAGCGCTATCGTGTACCTTTTTGGCGGTGTTTAGGTGACGTTGAACGGTGCTTACGGGCAGGGCAAGTGGAAAAGTGATTTTTTAAAGTTTGAAATGTCAATAACAGAAAATATAACATCAATCTGAATGAAACATGGCTATTCCACATCCCAGGACAATGGTGAGTAAGGTGGGCCAAAAATTGTGTGGACACGCACGCATACAAACAAAGGAGCAAGATGAGAGTTTTAGTAATTAATATATATATATATTATATAATATATACATATATATATATACACACATACACACACACACACACACATATATATATATATATATATATATATATATATATATATATATATCTCACTTTTTTGGAATAAGGGCACATTTCCATAACTCAAAGAACCATAACACGTGGATCGCCTGCATGCATTTATATTTGGATTTGCCAATGTAGCTTGATCCTTTTCTTTTGGAAAGGGCTGTTCTTCGATCTACTCTCTCTGAGAATGAATGCCATAACATCAAAATGCATTAATTTCCGAAACTGGAGAAAGCATATACGCAAGGTGAATAAGATCATGAATTAGAACTGTGATTTACAAAGTTTTGCGTTATGCCTATGTGTGACCTGCAAAATCAATACATTTATGGCTCTGACTAAACCTCTGGGGTCTTCATCCATCATTTCTTACTACATTTGGACAAAGATCAGGGAGCTTTTGTTTGCTTGTTATGCAGTCCTGTAACATTATACCAACACTCTGTCTTAATTCTTTCTTATTCAACACCTTCAAAGGTATCAAAAAAGCTTGTCAAATGTAACAAAGGAATTCATTTTATTCTAATTATTCTCTCTGATAAGGGAGCAAGAAAGGAACCTGAAATCATGAGATTGGCTTTGCACGATAGGAAGGAGAAAGAAATCCTGCTCAACAATTTCTTCCTGGCACCCTAGCCAATAATTTTGAGGATTGTTTGGATGAGGAAAACTGTAATGGCTATTGACCCAATTAGAACAGTCATACTGGAGAAGTTTTAGAATCTAGGACTGCACAGAGTAGTACATTTGCTTATCCTACAATGCTAGCAAGCCTCAAATTCAGCAACAAGCAAACAGGTTAAAGAGATTAGACTCAAGCACATGTTAAGTGGTGCGCTGACCAGGAACTGAAGGGAGCCCTAACAACATATTTAATTACATCAATTCACGAGCACAATATTGGCAATGGGATCTGCCTTTGGCATCACACTGGTGCTTTCCCCTCCTCCTTCCACTCCTCCCTACTGCTTCCCCATTTCTCTCCTCCTCTCCTTACTATCCATAATCCTCCCTCTAGCTTTACATTTCACTCCTTATCTGACACCCTTTTGTCTCCTATCTCCAGACTATGTCACTATCTCCATCCATTTGCCAATCACCCCTGTATACACCTGTCACTTGCCAAGCTTTGTCCCACCTCACCTTCTCTTTTCCAGCTTTCTCCCCCTATCTGAAGATTCCTGACCCAAAATGGTATGTCCATTTCCCTCTATAGATGCTGTCTGACCCACTGAGTTCCCCCAGCACTGTTTGTTGTCTCAGATTCCAGCATCTGCAGTGTCTTGTATCTCCTTTTGCTTTTATTTCAAATTTCCAGCAATTAAGTTTCTGTTTTTCACCGGAGTCTAAAAATCAGACCCAAATCTTTTACGAGTGGTGTTAATAAAATCTTCCACACAAGGGGTAACACTGTCTTGGAATCTTCCACACATACCAACTGATGCTGCACCAATTATTTATTTTTTGGCCAGGGACTGAAGGATTTCTGATTACCAAATTAAGTAATAAGATGCATATGGAGCTGAGCAGCAAATCAGGCATGACCTTATGAAATGGCACAATAACGATATAGTTCCACTTCAATTATACACCAATGATAAAACTAATGACACATTTAATCAGGGTTTTGTCCATGTGTCTTTGTCCTTAAGGGCAAGTTTACCCTTTGTTGAGAGCTTTTGCAATTGTGCTATTGAGTCCATGACTGACGTGCACATGGACTCTGAATGAAAGTTGCATTTCTATTTTAGCTATGTGAAGCGAAACTGCTTCGCCCTGTTGCTAGTTAAGGGGCTGTCCCACTTGGGCAACCAAATCTGCGAGTTTAGAAGAGTGTCTTCGACCTTCAAACTCGCAGCATGGTCAACACGTGGTCCTAGGAGGTCGCTGGAACTCTCCTTCATGCTCGCGGCCTCAGCTAAGTCGTGGAAGAATTTTTAGCATGTTGAAAATTTCTCCACGAGTAAAAGTTGGTCGGCATGGCTCTTTTGAACTCGGAGTGCAATGGAGTGGGTCGCTATTTAGTTACAGGCAGTCGAAGGCAGCCGTAGGCCAATAAGCCATTTTGACTGGCTTATTGGAGTTTCCATGACCAAGGAAAACCGACCAGTAGGTAAAATGCCCAGTAAACTATATTATACTTCTTAAAAGTGTCTCTACTCCTTCTCCCCCCTACCGTGCTCTCTAAAGGACTTACCGTTACTGTGCACCTCATTTACCTTCCTCATCATCGCGGGTGTGGGTTTAAGACAGCGCTCCCCCGCTTTCCCTGGCGTGCGCGAGTGTGTGTGTGTGTGTGTGTGTGTGTTCTCTGAATGGTTCTCTGGATGCTTTCAAGAGAGAGCTAGATAGGACTCTTAAAAATAGCGGAGTCAAGGGATATGGGGAGAAGGCAGGAATGGTTTACTGATTGGGGATGATCAGCCATGATCACACTGAATGGCAGTGCTGGCTCGAAGGGCCAAATGGCCTACTCCTGCACCTATTGTCGAAGACACTCTTCTTAACTCGCGGATTAGGTTGCCCAAGTGGGACAGCCCCTCTATATTGTCAATGCAAATCTGCAATTGCTTTTCAAAAAAAAGTGTCAAAAAATTAGTCAATGCACCTGATAAATTATTCCTCTCTTGAGAAATTCCACTCATCCAAAAGAGCACAGGACACTGTTCTGCCTATTGTGCCTATGTTAGGTTTTGGTTCAGCAATTAATGCAAGCCAATTCTGATTACATCTGCATTTCCGAATGATAGATACCGTTTCCAATTGCAACTGAGTCAGGAAATTGTGGACGAGAGAACTAGAGGCGAGATAAGAAAACGTCTGTGTAATATAAGGTGATACAATCTGCAATGTACTGCCCGAAAGGATTTTTTGAGAGGGATTATGTTTAATATTGTAAGCATAGGTTGGGGATTGGTGGGAAATTCCAGTTCCAAGAAAGAACTCTGCTCTGGGACTAGCTGGATAGCTCCACTCTTTTGAAGAGCTGGCAGAGGCAGGAGTGATCAAAAGGCTTCCTGCTCCAATTTTTGTTTTTATATGCTGGCGCAAGAACAATATGACTAGTTTAATCTCTGTAGACACTGTACAACTACACCCATCAAACATGTAAGACCACCACTTTCATTCATGAAATTGTAAAAATCAGCTTATTTACATCGCCCTTCTAATTGTTTTTTGTTCAAACTTCAAGAAAAGCCAATTGCCACATTAAACACCACGTGATAAAGGCTGTGGTAATGAAACTAGAGCTATTGCCCCCGATACTAATTGCAGCTCTGTTAAACAATTTCACCCCACACGAATGATATTATTATTTAATGCTGCTTTTTGGCGAGCAGAACAATGAAAAGAAACAGCCTGAAATTAGCAAAACCCTACTGGAAAGTAGAGGATTCACACAGTAACTCTAGACAATAACATGCATGCATAAGCCACCTTTAACAAAGCTATGCAGTAACGTACCGCGGAATGGCTTGCTGCCCAACAAAGACTGATATAAACCTAAGTCAGGTGACCACTAGCAGGTTTTAAGTAATATCTAAAGGAAGAGTGTGTAGGAAAGAACTGCAGATGCTGGTTTAAATCAAAGATAGACACAAAATGCTGGAGTAACTCAGCGGGACAGAATCTCTGCATCTCTGGAAAGAAGGACTGTATGTCGTTTTGGGTAGTCTAAAGGAAGAGGGCAGTTTAGGATATGAATTATATAGAATTAGGGACATGATAGCTCAAAGGCACATGTGCCAGTAATGGAATGAATCGGGGACACGGGTAGAATTGAAGTACAGAGATATGGAAGTATTATAGGGCTGTAAAAGATTAAAGACAAATTATGGATAGAGAGATTTGAAATAAAGGACATTAATTCATGAACAAGCAGCGAGATTATTAGCATTTCACGTATCAATGGAAACTGACCAAAATACTCCGCCTTGGGGTGTGCATCCAATTCTTGCTCCAGGCGCTCGGTGAGGGCTTCTAACTTTAATTCGGCTGTCGATTGCCCCGGGTTGTGCTGCATGAGGAGAGTCTGGAAGGGCAGGCGCACTTTGGAGGCGGCCTCTTGACGACTATAATCAGGATCATGACCGTGGAAAGACCTGGACAACTGGGCTTGCTCTGGAGCTAGGGGCCTAGGGCTGGAGAAGGTACCAGGGTGGGCCTGAGGAAATGCACCGGGTGGGGCCAGGGTCGTGGCCAAACTACAAGGTACACTGATAGACCTGCGGCTGGCCTGGGATGGCTGGATATCCACCTCAGGACCGTGATGGTTAAGCTCGGACCAGTCGGGTCCAGGGCTTGTCAAACTGGATGGACTGTGATGATTCAGCTGGGGCTGCGCTTTGTGTTCAGGGGCTTTGCCCACAGCTCGGAGCACAGTGGACTCACAAGCACCAGGAGCAGAGTGGGGATTGACTTGGAACAGGGTAGCCTCTTTTGGACTGGAAGAGAGTTGATGCGAGCCCAGAAGACTAGATCGGGGACTGACCAGGCTGGACCTCGAGCTGTTTTCCTGGTTGTTGCTCGATCTGGGGATGGTTTGGGAATAATTTGGGACACCAGATGGGATGAAGCTAGAGGGAGGGCCATGGGGCTCAAGACCAGAATGCCCAGTGACAGCCCTCTCATGCTCATGGCTGGGTCTGAGCGTCAGGTCTTGAGAGTATCGGTTGGGTAAAGGAGGCCCTTGGTGCCCAGGGAGGTTGGATGCTGGTGTGGCAGACACTGGGGGCTTGGCTCCAAGCTCCCCACTGAGGCGATTCTGAAGCCGGGCTCTATCAAGGGAGGGCACTCCATCAGGATTACCAGTCATTGGGCCACAGCCCCCATTCACTCTGACAGCAGCCCCCTGCTGATTGCCCGTCAGCAACATCTCCTGTTGCCTCTGCTGGTGAATCCTGTTCATTTTGGAGGCAAACACCCGACGGGTCTCCTCAAACTCGGGCTTGCAAACCTCCTTGTTCACCCTGAACAACCCATCCTTGGATGCTTCATACATGTTCAAGTCTTCGATGAATTTGCTGGCCTCCAGCCCCAGATCCTCATACTTATCCATGTTTCTGCAGGGGTGTACTTTAAACGTGCTAAACCCACTGGCGGTATGTTTGCGTGCCCTGGTTCAGTACTAGAGAGCTGGTCTGATGCAAACATTCAGGTCTTACAAGTAAGCGAAATGCAAAATATGGGCAAGACCTGTAAGAAGAGAGTAGAAACTGAGTTAAAGGTACCAGACGATCAGCATCCCACACCCAGAGTTAACCATCCAGTCTTAAACTCAAGATGTAAACAGAATTTGGAAGAGCTCAGCAGGTCTAGCAACATCTGTGAAAGCAAAAGATGTAAATCCAGCTTCCAGTCAAAACCCTGCATCAGGACTGAGGGGGATTGCATGCACCTAGAGGATGGCAGAGGCTGGTGGGTGACAGGTGGGCAGATTAGCCTACATAGCCTCGTAGCCACAATACGACCCCACAATGTACTTTATAATACTGTTAATTGTCCCTGCCCCCTCGCGATCTGGCTGCAGGATCTCGTCTGAAAAATTGACTTGCATCTTTTGCCTCCACACGATGCTGAGCCCGCTGAGCTCTTCCAGCATTTTTGTTTCCAATCGCCAAGTTCGCCAACCCGCCTCCTGTTCACAACCCCGGGATTCGTTAACCTCGCCCACCGACTCCCCTTTCAGCAGTCTCCAGCCCAACAAAACCAGCCCAGAAATTGTGCTGTAAAACTTCACCGTGGAAACTCAATCACTTCCAAAGCAGGATTTAGCACGGATTGGAAAGTGATCGTGTCCTCGCTGGGATTTCTCGACACACCCGGTGGGGGAGCGGGGAGACGGGGGAGGGAGAGGGGAGAGGGGTTGGAGGGGAGAGGGGAGGAGGGAGTGGAGAGAGGGGAGTAGGGAGGTAGTGGAGAGGGGAGAGAGGAGGGAGTGGAGAGAGGGGAGTGGGGAGGTCGTGGGGAGAGAGGAGGGAGTGGAGAGAGGGGAGTGGGGAGGGAGAGGGGAGAGAGGAGGGAGTGGAGAGAGGGGAGAGAGGAGGGAGTGGAGAGAGGGGAGTAGGGAGGGAGAGGGGAGAGAGGAGGGAGTGGAGAGAGGGGAGTGGGGAGGTAGTGGAGAGAGGAGGGAGTGGAGAGAGGGGAGTGGGGAGGGAGAGGGGAGAGAGGAGGGAGTGGAGAGAGGGGAGAGAGGGAGTGGAGAGAGGGGAGTGGGGAGGGAGTGGAGAGAGGAGGGAGTGGAGAGGGGAGTAGGGAGGGAGAGGGGAGAGAGGAGGGAGTGGAGAGGGGAGTAGGGAGGGAGAGGGGAGAGAGGAGGGAGTGGAGAGAGGGGAGTAGGGAGGGAGAGGGGAGAGAGGAGGTAGTGGAGAGAGGGGAGAGAGGAGGGAGTAGGGAGGGAGGGGAGAGAGGAGGTAGTGGAGAGAGTGGAGAGAGGAGGGAGTGGAGAGAGGGGAGAGAGGAGGCCACCAGCGCCGCCCCCCGCCGGATCAACGTGCGTCTCTCCACTCACCGTCCCGTCCTCACAAACAGCCACGCAACGCGGAAGCCGCCCTCCAACTTTTTCAAACTTTACAGAGTTTTTTTTTAAATAAAAGAAAGTCAAAGTCTCGGCACGGGCCGGGCGGCAGCAGCAGCAGCGGCAGCAGCGGCAGCGGCAGCGGGACAAGCGCTGGCGGCCCGGAGGCGGCGACTCACCCGCCGACCGACTGACTGAGCGACGGCCGTTGCCCGGAGCCGGAGCGCGCCCGCAACAAGTAGTGCGCACTGCGGCGGCGGCGGCGGACGGGCGGACGCACATAGGCCGGGGGCCGCATCGCTGGGGAACGACGCAGATCAATGTGCGGGGAACCCTGGTCTTAAAGGGGCAGCGCCTCCCCAGGAATCTGCCATTCACGGCAATCCTTCATCGAGGGTACACAAAAGGCTGGAGAAACTCAGCGGGTGCAGCAGCATCTAAGGAGATAGGAGACGTTTCGGGTCGAGACTTCGTCAGACTGATTAGGGATCAGAGAAACTAGAGATATAGACGGTGATGTAGAGAGATAAAGAACGATATGCAAGAACGATAATGAAAGATATGCAAAAAAAAGTATTGATGATAAAGGAAACAGGCCATTGTAAGCTGTTTGTAGTGTGAAAATGAGAAGCTAGTGCGACTTGGGTGGGGGAGACATAGAGAGAGAGACAGAGAAGGAATGCCAGGGCCCGAGGGCTGAGGGAGAGGTGGGGAGGGGGAGGTGGCAGCCAGGGTTAACAAAATTGAGAAAATTCAATGTTTAAGCCCAGAGGATGCAGACTCCCCAAGCGGAATATGAGGTGCTGTTCCTCCAACTTGCGGTGTTGCTCACTCTGGCCGTGGAGGAGGCCCAGGACCAAGAGGTCAGATACGGAGTGGGAGGGGGAGTTGAAGTGCTGAGCCACTGGGAGGTCGGGTTGGTTATTGCGGACCGAACGGAGGTGTTCGGCGAAACAATCACCGAGCCTCCACTTGGTCTCACCGATATAGATCAGCTGGCATCTGGAGCAACGGATGCAATAGATGAGGTTGGAGGTGCAGGTGAACCTCTGTCTGACCTGGAAGGATTGCTTGGGTCCCTGAAAGGAGTGGAGGGGGGAGGTGAAGGGACAAGTGTAGCATCTCCTGCGGTTGCAAGGGAAAGTGCCCAGGGAAGGGGTGGAGTGGGAGGGAAGGGAAGAATTGACAAGGGAGTTGTGGAGGGAGCGGTCTTTGCGGAAGGCAGACAGGGGAGGTGGCGAAACTGGCGGAGGACTATGTGTTCTATGTGCTGGCTGGTAGGGTGAAGGGTGAGGACCAGGAGGACTCTGCCCTTGTTGCGAGTGGGGGAATGGGGAGAGAGGGCAGTGTTGCGGGGTATGGAGGAGACCCTGGTGCGAGCCTCATCTATAGTGGGGGAGGGGAATCCCCGTTCTCTGAAGAATGAGGACATTTGTGATGATCTGGTGTGGAACACCTCATCCTGGGAGCAAATGCGGCATAAACGGAGGAATTGGGAATAGAGGATGGAGTCCTTACAGCAAGCAGGGTGGGAGGAAGAGTAGTCCAGGTAGCTGTGGGAGTCAGTTGGTTTGTAGTGGATGTCGGCCAGGAGTGTATAACCTGCAATAGAGATGGTGAGGTCAAGGAATGGGAGGGAAATGTCGGAAATGGTTCAATTGTATTTGAGTGCCGGATGGAAGTTGGTGTTGAAATGGATGAAATCAGTCAGTTGTGTGTGGGTGCAGGAGGTGACACCAAAGCAGTCATCGATGTAACGGAGGTAGAGGGTAGAGGTCGGGGATGGGGCCCTTTTGTATGCCGAGAACAAGGATTGTTCGACGTACCTGACAAAGAGGCAAACATAGCTGGGGCCCATGCGTGTGCCCATAGCTACGCCTTGTGTTTGGAGGAAATGGGAGGAGTCAAAAGAGAAGTTATTGAGGGTAAGGACCAACTTCGCTAGGCGGAGGAGGGTGTCAGTGGACGGGTATGGGTTGCTCCTCTGGTCGAGGAAGAACTGGAGAGCTTTGAGACCATCCTGGTGGGGGATGGAGGTGTAGAGTGACTGGACGTCCATGGTGAAGATGACAGGATGGGGGCCTGGAGAATGGAATGCGCGGAGCTGACGGAGAGTGTCTGAGGTGTCTTTTACTCAGTGTTCCTGTGGATTTTGAAGCAACAGCAACAAAGAGAAGTAGGAGAAAGCACTGATTGGTTCTAGCCCAAGTGGGAGGAGAGTCCTCAGTGAGTCAGAGGGGGAAAACAGTTGAAAAGGAGAGACAAAGCACAGGCAGACTTTACTCAGTGTTCCCGTGGATTTTGAAGCAACAGCAACAAAGAAAAACAGGAGAAAGCACTGATTGGCTCTAGCCCAAGTGGGAGGAGAGTTCTCAGTGAGTCAGAGGGGGAAAACAGTTGAAAACTGAGGAATTTGGTTTGTAAATTAGGCAATTTAACAGTCAATATAAGCAAGGCAGCTCAAAACACTGGATAGGGAGAGACCGAGGCGAAAGAAGATGTCAAGCAAGCTGATGCAGTGTGATACTTGCAGTATGTGGGAGGTCAAGGACACTGCTGGTGCCTCTGGCTGCTACAAATGTGAGAAGTGCATCCAGGTACAGCTCCTGAAGGACCGTGTTGGGGAACTGGAGAAACAAGTGGATGACCTCAGGTTCATCCGAGAAACTGAGTCGTTCCTCGACAAGTCCTTCAGTAAGATTGTTACACCCAAGGCACTAGAAGAGAGAAGGTGGGTGACGGTGAGAAAGAGAGGAAAACATGGAATGCAAAGGTCCCCGGGTGATGTACCTCTTGTGAACAGGTTCACCCATGTGGAAGCTGCCAGGACAGAAGACGGTATCTCACTGAGCGGCGGACTGGCTTGCAAAACAAAAAGGGCTGTTGAGCCAAAACCAAAGAGGCCAAAGTCGGGCAACACCATTGTAGTTGGAGACTCTATTGTGAGAGGTACGGACAGGGGTTTTTGTGGCAACAGACGGGATTCGAGGATGGTGTGCTGCCTTCCTGGTGCCAGAATCCAGGATGTCACGGACAGAGTGCAGACAATTCTCAAGGGCGAAGGTGAACAGCCAGAAGTGGTCGTGCATGTTGGCACAAATGATGTTGGAAAGAAGGGGATGAATATTTTGCAGCGGGACTTCAGAGAGCTCAGAAAAATGCTGAAAAGCAGGACTTCCAGGGTTGTTATCTCTGGTTTGCTTCCAGTTCCTCGTGCTGGCGAGAGCAGGAACAGGGAGATACGGGACCTGAATGTGTGGCTGAGGAACTGGTGCAGGGGGCAGGGATTTAGATTCTTAGATCACTGGGATCTGTTTTGGAGTAAGGGGGAACTGTACAAAAGGGACGGATTGCATCTTAACAGGTGGGGGACCAGCATTCTGGCCGGCAGGTTTGCCACTGCTACACGGATGGTTTTAAACTGAATAAGGGGGGGGTGGGGTGTCAAATGGGATAGTCGAGGATGGAGTTAAAGGGAAAGAGAGTAAAGGGATGGTTAATGACCCCAGAGAACGGGAAAGAAAGCTCACAAAGGGATAGGAGAGTATGGCCAAGTGTAATAGGGATCGATGTGAAAGGGGCCACTTGTCAACATAATTGTATAAGGAGTAAGAGTGTTGTAAAAACAAGCCTGAAGGCTTTGTGTCTCAATGTGAGGAGCATTCGTAATAAGGTGGATGAGTTGAAGGTGCAGATAGTGATTAATGACTATGCTATAGTTGGGATCACGGAGACATGGCTCCAGGGTGACCAAGGCTGGGAGCTGAACATCCAGGGATATTCAATATTCAGGAGGGATAGACGAAAAGGAAAAGGAGGTGAGGTAGCATTGCTGGTGAGAGAGGGGATTAATGCAATAGAAAGGAAGGACATTAGCGTGGAGGATGTGGAATCGATATGGGTAGAGCTGTGAAACTCTAAGGGGCAGAAAACGCTAGTGGGAGCTGTGTACAGGCCACCTAACAGTAGTATTGGAGTTGGGGATGGCATCAAACAGGAAATTAGAAATGCGTTAAGTATAGTGATTTCTAGATTAATACATTATGACCAAACAGGTTTTATCTCAAAGCGTTACTCATCCCATAACCTCAGACGCCTATTTAATATTATATATTCAAAAAGAATACGAGATATGGAATTAGCGGTTATATCACTAGATGCAGAAAAAGCGTTTGATCAGGTGGAATGGTTGTATTTATTTAATATAATGGAAAAATTTCAATTGGGTGATATTTTTTGTAAATGGGTAAGAATTTTATACTCGAATCCTACCGCTAGAATTTTGACTAATCAAATTCTATCATCTAAATTCAAACTGTCTAGGGGATGTAGACAAGGATGTCCGTTGTCGCCCTTACTGTTCGCATTGGTAATAGAACCTATGGCGGAAAAAATAAGATCTGAACCTGAAATATATGGTTACACTACTGACACAACAATTAACAAAATCTCTCTATACGCAGATGACGTTTTGATTTATATTACAAAACCGGAAATTAGTATTCCTAATTTACTAAATGTTATAACCAAGTTTGGTGCATTTTCCGGATACAGGATCAATTGGAATAAAAGTGAGATTATGCCAATAACAGGTATAAATTTAAATACATTACAACAATACCCATTAAAGATAGTTACAGATAAATTTAAATATTTAGGGATTAATGTAACACTAACTCATAACTCATTAATAAAATCCAACTATCCTCAACTATTAGATAAACTTAGAAAGAATATTTCATATTGGAAAACACTTCCTATATCTATGATTGGTAGAATAAGTGCTATAAAGATGGTGTTTTTACCACAATTGTTATATTTGTTCCAGGCTATCCCTTTTTTCTTACCAAAAACTTTTTTTTTTTAAATTGATAATATTGTTAATAGTTTTATTTGGGATTATAAAAACCATAGAATAAGTAAAAAACATCTATGTAAATCTAAGATAAACGGAGGTCTAGCACTCCCAAATTTTCTATATTATTTTTGGGCTGTTCAGATTAAAAATATGAATTACTGGTGGGTAAATACGGACCATGCACCAACATGGTTAAATATAGAAAAGGAAGATTGCCTTCCTTTTAACGTAGGTTCGATAATTTTCGCACCAATAGAAGTACAAAAAAAAATCTATAAGGACAACATAATAATATATAATAATAGACGTATTTGGAAACAAATTGTTAAGACTTTACATTTAGATAATCTCTCATTTAGATTACCAATTAGGAATAACCCATCGTTTAGGCCTCCCATGTTGGATGGGGGGTTTAGACAATGGGATGATTTAGGAATTACAAGAATAGAACACCTTTATAGAAAAGGAAAATTTCTTTTATTCCAAGAGGTACAAGACATTTATGGACTATCTCAACAACATTTGTTTAGATATCTACAAATTAGAGATTATATTAAATCAAATACACAAGATTATAAAAATAAAGAAGCAGGATTGTTAGACGATTTATTTAATTTACACCCAAATACAGAAAAATTAATAGCTTACATATATAACATCATTTTAGATAAGGAGAATCCAACAACGGAAACATATCGTCAAGCATGGGAAAATGACATAGGATTAGCTATAACAAAAGAAAACTGGGAAGAAAGTTTACAACGTATACACCGATGTTCATTAAACGCCAGACATATATTGATTCAATTTAAAGTATTATATAGGTTACATTATTCAAAAGTTAAATTAAATAGTATCTTTCCGAAGCTTTCTGCTATCTGTGACAAATGTAAGAAAACAGAGGCAAATTTAA
This sequence comes from Raja brachyura, assembly GCA_963514005.1. Next base: position 67,436,952 of record OY740782.1, read on the forward strand.
TACATAGTTTTGTCACATGTCCTAAATTGAATCATTATTGGACAGAAATTTTTAAAGTTATTTCTGAAGTTATAAAAGTTAAATTGGACCCCAACCCAAAGTCAATAATATTTGGAATTCCGGACTTACAGTTATCACTTACAGTAAATCAAAGAAATTTCTTTGATTATTGTTTGATAATTGGGAAAAAAATTATATTGAAATTTTGGAAGGGAACACTATCCCCACAACTAAAATGTGGGCAGCAGAGATGATGGAGACGCTACATCTGGAAAGAATTAGATTTGTCCTATTGGACAGGTATAATTCTTTTGAACAGATGTGGTCTCCATATATATTGTATTTAGATAAGTAGCTGTTCTTGGCAACATGGCTCGACGTGCCCCCCGTGGGATCTGATGAGAATAATGTATTTTTAAAATGGAAGTAACATGTCTTTACTGATACCATCATTTGTAGTAGAGTTATTAATAATACATATTGTGATCTTTTATTTATATATATAATATAGGCAGAGATTAAATTTTTTTTTTTTTTTTTTTTTTTTAAATTTTTTTTAGTTCTTTTCTCTTCTTTTCTTTTTTACAATTATCAAATTATTAGTTAACTATACCCTCATTGATTTATAAGCTACTTTTTCTTTATCTTTATTTCTAAAAAAATAATAGATAAGTATTATTAATGTTTTACATGTATGATAAAATGAATTATCTGATATCTGTAAACTTGTTTAAGGTATCGTAATTGATTATCTTTAATAAAAAAATATTACAAAAAAAAAGAAATGCGTGCAACAAGGGTAACACGGTTATAATGGGTGACTTCAATCTGCATGTAGATTTGGTGAATCAAATTGGCAGGGGTGCTGAGGAAGAGGATTTCTTGGAATGTATGCGGGATAGTTTTCTCAACCAACATGTGGAGGAACCAACGAGAGAGCAGGCTATTCTAGACTGGGTATTGAGTAATGAGGAAGGGTTAGTTAGCAGTCTTGTTGTGCGTGGCCCCTTGGGCAAGAGTGACCATAATATGGTTGAGTTCTTCATTAGGATGGAGAGTGACAACATTGTCAGAAACAAGGGTTCTGAACTTGAACAAAGGTAACTTTGAAGGTATGAGATGTGAATTGGCCAAGATAGACTGGCAGGTGATTCTTAAAGGGTTGACAGTGGATGTGCAATGGACGGTATTTAAAGACTGCATGGATGAAGTACAAAAATTGTTCATACCAGTTTGGCAAAAGAATAAATCGGGAAAGGTGGTGCATCCATGGATAACAAGGGAAATCAGGGATAGTATAAAAATAAAAGATGAGGCATACAAATTTGCCAGAAAAAGCAGCCTACCGGAGGACTGGGAGAAATTCAGAATCCAGCAGAGGAGGACAAAGGGCTTAATTAAGAAAGGGAAAATAGATTATGAAAGGAAACTGGCAGGGAACATAAAAACTGACTGCAAAAGTTTTTATAGATATGTGAAGAGAAAGAGACTAGTTAAAACAAATGTTGGTCCCTTGCAGTCAGAAACAGGTGAATTGATCATGGGGAACAAGGACATGGCAGACCAATTGAATAACTACTTTGGTTCTGTCTTCACTAAGGAAGACATAAATAATCTGCCGGAAATAGCAGTGGAACGGGGGTCAAATAAGATGGAGGAACTGAGTGAAATCCAGGTTAGCCGGGAGGTGGTGTTGGGTAAATTGAACGGATTGAAGGCCGATAAATCCCCAGGGCCAGATAGTCTGCATCCCAGAGTACTCAAGGAGGTAGCCACAGAAATAGTGGATGCATTAGTGATAATTTTTCAAAATTCCTTAGATTCTGGAGTAGTTCCTGAGGATTGGAGGGTAGCTAATGTAACCCCACTTTTTAAAAAAGGAGGGAGAGAGAAAGCGGGGAATTACAAACCAGTTAGTCTAACATCGGTAGTGGGGAAACTGCTAGAGTCAGTTATTAAAGATGGGATAGCAGCGCATTTGGAAAGTGGTGAAATCATTGGACAAAGTCAGCATGGATTTACGAAAGGTAAATCATGTCTGACAAATCTGATAGAATTTTTCGAGGATGTAACTAGTAGAGTGGATAAGGGAGAACCAGTGGATGTGTTATATCTAGACTTTCAGAAGGCTTTCGACAAGGTCCCGCATAAGAGATTAGCATACAAACTTAAAGCACACGGTATTGGGGGTTCAGTATTGATGTGGATAGAGAACTGGCTAGCAGACAGGAGGCAAAGGGTAGGAGTAAACGGGTCCTTTTCAGAATGGCAGGCAGTGACTAGTGGGGTGCCGCAAGGCTCAGTGCTGGGACCCCAGCTATTTACAATATATATTAATGATTTGGATGAGGGAATTCAATGCAACATCTCCAAATTTGCAGATGACACCAAGCTGGGGGGTATAGTTAGGTGTGAGGAGGATGCTTGGAGGCTGCAGGGTGATTTGGATAGGCTGAGTGAATCGGCAGATGCATGGCAGATGCAGTATAATGTGGATAAATGTGAGGTTATCCACTTTGGTGGCAAAAACATGAGGGTAGACTTATCTGAATGGTGGCAGATTAGGAAAAGGGGAGATGCAACGAGACCTGGGTGTCATGGTACACCAGTCATTGAAAGTAGGCATGCAGGTGCAGCAGGCAGTGAAGAAAGCAAATGGTATGTTAGCATTCATAACGAAAGGATTTGAGTATAGGAGCAGGGAGGTTCTACTGCAGTTGTACAGGGTTTTGGTGAGGCCACACCTGGAGTATTGTGTCCAGTTTTGGTCTCCAAATCTGAGGAAAGACATCCTTGCCATAGAGGGGGTACAGAGAAGATTCACCAGACTGATTCCTGGGATGTCAGGACTTTCATATGAGGAAAGATTGGATAGACTCGGCTTGTACTCGCTGGAATTTAGAAGATTGAGGGGGGATCTTATAGAAACTTACAAAATTCTTAAGGGGTTGGACAAGCTAGATGCTGGAAGATTGTTCCCGATGTTGGGGGAGTCCAGAACAAGGGGTCACAGTCTAAGGATAAGGGGGGAATTCCTTTAGGACCGAGATGAGGAAAACATTCTTTACACAGAGAGTGGTGAGTCTGTGGAATTCTCTGCCACAGAAGGTAGTTGAGGCCAGTTCATTGGCTATATTTAAGAGGGCGTTAGATGTGGCACTTGTGGCTAAAGGGATCAGGGGGTATGGAGAGAAGGCAGGTACGGGATACTGAGTTGGATGATCAGCCATGATCACATTGAATGGCGGTGCAGGCTCGAATGGCCTATTCCTGCACCTATTTTTCTATGTTTCTATGTCTTGAACATAGGTGGGGAGGGATTTAACAAAGGGGGAATGGATGGAGTCAAGGTATGTGGAAATGTGTTCGGTGGGGCATGAACAGGCAGAGACAATTGGTCTGCCAGGGCAGTCGGGTTTGTGGATTTTGGGGAGAAGGTAAAATCGGGCCGTGCGGGGCTGGGAAACGATGAGGTTGGAGGCTCGGGGGGGGGGGGGGGGGGGGTAGGGAGCCGGAGTTGATGAAGTCAGTTATGGTGCTCGAGATGGTGGCCTGGTGCTCGTCAGTGGGGTCATGGTCCAGGGGTAAGTAGGAGGAGGTGTCCGAGAGTTGGCGCATGGCCTCCGCTTTGTAGAGATCGACGCGCCAGACTACCACGGCACCTCCCTTGTCGGCGGGTTTGATAACCCTGTCTGGGTTGTTACGGAGTGAGTCGATGGCAGTACGTTCGGCGGGGGCGGGGGGGGGGGAGAGATTGGAGTGAGACAGGGGAGTGGAGAAGTCAAGGCGGTTGATGTCACGACGGCAGTTCTGGATAAAGAGTTCTAAAGCCGGAGGGCCACGAGGGGGGGTCCAAGAGGAGGGGGTTCGTGGGAGACAGGAAAAGGGATCATCAGTGGGGGGCGACTCAATCTTTCATTGAGTCTGAAGAAGGATCTCGGCCCGAAACCTTTCATTCATTTGTTCTATATCTCACATTTCCCTTTCCCCTGGGCCTCTGTCCGAGGAAGGGTCTCGACCCTGAACGTCACCCATTCCTTCCTTCCAGTGATGCTGCCCGTCCTGCTGAGTTACTCCAGCATTTTGTGTCCATCTTAAAGGCAACGTCTACTAGCAATGTTACAAATTTTTGAGATTTAAAAAATCAAGTCTGCAATTTATCCCATCAGATAAAGCATAAAAATAAGTTTAATTTGACACCTAATTCAGTTTCATATCTTAAGTATTAAAAAAGTTATGGCCATTTTCATACTCTTGTTCCCTATTGCTTTTCCATTGAGTTAACACAAAAGTTGTGATCGAGGACAGTCAAAAGCCCATAACGTTCTTAAAAATTAAGAGAACTGAAAGACATTTTCAGTTATTATAGATTGAAGCATTCTGAAACAAATCTTACTTGGATGACCTGAAATTAAAGCATATAATTAGTTAGTTACCCAATTTTAGCTAATTACAAAATTCAATTACTAGATCTAAACATCTATCCATTTCTTAAGAAAATATTAACATTTCTTTTTAAGCCTAAGTGTCCAAATAACATTCAAACAAGAATTCACAATATAACATGATTTTTAAATCTAATTGTCATTAATTTATAGGCCAAATTGACGGAATTTAGTGTTTAATGGTCGTAAATTAATGGCCATTTAAATCAGCTTGCAAGTGGGATTTTATGGAATGCGATGGATTGGAATGTTGCGGTTGCGGTGACTTTAAACCCAATATCGATCGGCAGGAAAAATACTGCCGGTTCATATGGGGAATAAATCACCGTTTCGCAACATGAAATGTTGATTAAGGTCATCTAAACAAGCAAGTTTATATGAAAAAATAAACAGCTTTCATTTACCTGTCCCCTACGTAAAATCCGTCCCCGTTGTCGGCGTTCACGGCATTAGGAGCTAATTTTTATTTTACTGCAATGCTGAAATAGTTGGGCGATTTAAAAAAAAAAAAAAAAATTGCACTTACCGGCGGTCGGAACAAATCTACAGCAAAAGCTCGCACTCCGAGAAAATATAATTCCGGATGGCATTGGAAAACCGCATTTTAACCCCGCCCCCCCCCCCCCCCCAGGGGTGGGGGCAGAGGGCTGTAGTTAACCCGGCGGGACAGGCAGAGTTGAGCTTCATTTAGCGCTGGATTGAGCCTCCGAAGCCTCGCGCATATGTGTGTGAGTGTGCGCATACACACGCGGCCGCCAAAAAATTGTGTGTCCCCCCTTTCCCCCCCCATATTTTGATAGGGAGTTCCACTCTTGCCTACGTCTACCATTCCCATGAACGTGCAAGCATAAGAAATATGAGCAGGAGAACACCATTCAGCCCGTCGTGCCTCTTGTATACAGACCACCAACCAACAGTAGTGAGGTTGGGGATAGCATCAAGCAGGGAATTAGGGATGCGTGTAGCCAAGGTACAGCGGTTATCATGTTTAAGAAAGAACTGTAGATGCTGGAAAAATCGAAGGTAGACAAAAATACTGGAGAAACTCAGTGGGTGAGGCGGCATCCATGGAACGAAGGAATAGTCAAACATCGCCTGTTCCTTCTCTCCATAGATGCTGCCTCATCCGCTGAGTTTCTCAAGCTGTTATCATGGGTGACTTTAATCTACACATAGATTGGGCCAAACAAATGGTAACAGTGCTGAGGAGGAGAAGTTACTGGAATGTATACCGGTTGGGTTTTTGTAGATAGGTTACATTACTTATTAACCAATGTTGTGCTTTATTAATATAAGCTCCACCTACTGCTACTATTATCGCAACCTAACGTGCTGTTAGTGTGTGATGCAGCATGGTAGAATTAACATGCTGCTGTGTGTTGTATAGTTACTCAATAAATACTGTTGTATCAGATCCGTGAGTATGTGTGATTTACTCAACAGTTTTTAAACCAATATGCAGAGGAACCGACTGGAGGGCAAGCCATCCTAGACTGGGTATTGTGTAAAGAGGAAGGATTAGTTAGCGATCTTGTTGTGCAAGGTTTCTTGTGCAACAGTGGCCATAATATGGTGGAATTGTGCATTAGGATGGAAAGTGACACGGTTAATTAAGAGACTAGGGTCCTGAAATTGAATAAATGAGACTTTGAAGGTATGACAGGAATTGGCTAAGATAGACTGGCAAATTATATTTAAAGGGTTGACAGTGGAGATACAATGGCAAAGATTTAAAGACCGCATGGATGAACTCCAAAAATTGTTCATCCCTGTCTGGCAAAAACAAACAAACTGGGAAGGCAGCTCAACCGTGGCTGATGAGGGAAGTCAAGGATAGTGTTAAATCCATGGAAGAGGCATATAAATTGGCCAGAAGAAGCAGCAAACCAGAGGACTGGGAGAAATTTAGAACTTAACAGAGGAGGACAAAGGGGTTAATTAAGGGGGTGGGGGGGAAGGGGGGGGGTGGTGATGAAGAGCATGAAAGAAAGCTTGCGGGGAATATAAAAACTGACTGTAAAAGTTTATTTACAGTTTATTTTACAGTTTAGTTTAAAAACTGACTGTAAAAGTTTATTTTGGTATGTCAAAAGAAAAAGATTAGTGAAGATGAACGTAGATCCCTTACAGTCAGAGACAGGTGAATTTATAATGGGAAGCAAGGAAATAGCAGAACAGTTAAATGAGTACTGTTGTGTATGAGAATATGATTAGCATATTGAATGTCTTGGGCAATTGTATGCATGCGCAGAGAGACTCAAGGTGGCGATTATAATAGAAGAAGCTTGGAAATTACTCTCGTGTCCGAGTATTATTTTAAATCAGTTTCAATCTGGAAATACCAGGGGACCGAGGATCTAGTGGGTGGAAATTAGTCAGGAAATGGTGTTAGGTAAACTGTTAGGACTGAAGGCAGATAAATCCCCAGGGCCTGTTGGTCTGCATCCCAGAGTACTCAAGGAGGTGGCCCTAGAATTCATGGATGCATTGGTACTCATTTTCCAATGTTCTCTCGACTCTGGATCCGTTCCTGTGGACTGGAGGGTAGCCAATGTAACTCCACTTTTTAAGAAAGGAGGGAGAGAGAAAACAGACAATTATAGACCAGTTAGCCTAGCGTCGGTTGTGGGGAAGATGCTGGAGTCGATTATTAAAGATGTTATAGCAGCGTATTTGGAAAGCAGTGATAGGATCAGTCTAAGTCAGCATGGATTTATGAAGGGGAAATCATGCTTGACTAATTTTTTGAGGATGTAACAAGTAGAATGGATATGGGAGAGCCAGTGGATGTGGTGTATCTGGACTTCCAAAAAGCCTTTGACAAGGTCCCACACAAGAGATTAGTAGCAATGTTACAAAATTTTGAGATTTTAAAAATCAAGTCTGCAATTTATCCCATCAGATAAAGCACAAAAAGTTAAATTTGACACCTAATTCACTTTCATATCTTCAGTATTAAAAAAGTTATGGCCATTTTCATACTCGGAAATTAGCAACTTGTTTCCTATTGCTTTTCTACTAACTTATCACAAAAGCTGTGATCGAGGACAGTCAAAAGCCCATAACGTTCTTAAAAATTAAGAGAACTGAAAGAAATGTTCAGTTATTATAGATTAAACACTATTAAAGCATGGAATAATCTCCACCAAACCACCGTTGCCCAGCCAGATGCAACTAAATTTAAAGTGGCATTTTCTTCCCAATAACCCTCTCTGGCTTAACCCCTCCCTTCACCACCTCCAGTTTAAATTCCAGTTGGAATATTTTGGAGGACCAAGTAACCAAGAACCAAGAAGCATTCTGAAACAAATATGAAACAATCTTACTTGGATGACCTGAAATTAAAGCATATAATTAGTTAGTTACCCGATTGAATTACAATGGATAGGATTACAAAATTCAATTACTAGATATAAACATGTATCCATTTCTTAAGAATTAAAAAAAAATTTAAAGCCTAAGTGCCAATTAACATTCACACAAGAATACACAATATAACATGATTTTTAAAGCTAATTGTCATTAATTTATAGGCCAAATTGAAGGAATTTAGTGTTTAATGCCCATAAATTAATGGGCATTTTAAACAGCTTGCGAGTGGGATTTTCTGGAACGCGATGGATTAGAACGTTGTGGTTGTGGCGAATTTATACCCAATATCGGCAGGAAAAATTCTGCCGGTTCGTATGGGGACTAAATCACCGTATCGCAACATGAAATGTTGATTAAGGTCATCTAAACAAACAAGTTTATATGTAACTATAGTCGGGCTATTTATTTTTAAAAAAACTTACCGGCAGTGGGTAATCTCCAGAAATAGATCGCACTCCGACAAAAGAAAGCTCCGGATGACAAGGGGAAAAACGCATTTTAACCACGCCTCCCCCCCCCCCCCCCTTAAAGGCGCCAAAGTCGCGCACATGGCTAGTGACAGAACTGCAGCGCCTCTAAAGGTAAGTTTTGTAACCTAAGATTAGTGTGCAAAATTAGACCACATGGTATTGGGGGGAAGGGTATTGCCATGGATAGAGAACTGGTTGGCAGACAGGAAGCAAAGAGTAGGAATTGACGGGTCCTTTACAGAATGGCAGGCAGTGACGAGTAGTGTGCCATAAGGCTCGGTGCTGGAACCCCAGTTGTTTACAATATATATTAACGCTTTAGACAAGGGAATTAAATGGGAATCTCCAAGTTTGTGGATGACACAAAGCTGGGTGGCAGTGTGAGCTGCGATGAGGATGTTATGAGGCTGCAGGGTGACTTGGATAGGTTGGGTGAGTGGGCAGATGCATGGCAGATGCAGTATAATGTGGATAAATGTGAAGTTATCCACTTTGGTGGCAAGAACAGGTAGGCAGATTATTATCTGAATGCAAGAGTGGAACTCGCTATCAAAACATGGAGGGGATCGGGGGACACAATTTTTTGGCGGCCACGCGCACGCGAGGCTTCGGATGCTCAATCCAGCACTAAATGCAGCACAACTCTGCCAGTCTCGCCAGGTTAACTACAGCCCTGACTGGACTGAGGGGACACCAGCGCTGCTATTCCACGCTGCCCATATTTCCCGCAAGCCCAGGCAGATTAACCAGGCAGAGTTGAGCTGGGTTTAGCGCTACTTCTCTGCGCTGGCTGTGGGCCGCATCTGACTCCCAACCTCTCTGGCCACCCGTGGGGGGGTGGGGTGGCGTGGGACTCCGGCACTCGGGGCAGCGCTGGAGACCCGTCCGGGATCGATCCTGGCTGTGGATGAGGCGCAGGTCTGTGCCACGTCACCCTCCTCCAATCACCGCACTCTATCCTCAGTCCACCCCCCCCCCACCAATCCCTCCTCCAATCATCATGCTTAATCATCATGTCCCGCCCCCATAGCCTGCTGACCAACATCTCTCTCGTCCAATCGCTGCCCTCGATCAGCAGTCCCACCTCCACTGTCTCGCGGAAAGCGGAGATTTTAAAATCCGGATTACAAAAATTTGGGGGGGATGTCCCTCACCTCTCAAAAGTTGTTCAGGGCCCTGGTGAGGTTGTACAGGGCCCTGGTGAGACCGTACCTGTAGTATTGTGTGGAATTTTGGTCTCCTAATTTGATGGAGGACATTATTGCTATTGAGGGAGTGCAGCGTAGGTGCACCAGGTTAATTCCCGGGATGGTGGGACTTACATATGATGAAAGGATGGGTCGACTTCATATTCGCTGAAATTTAGAAGGACGAGAGTGGATCTTACAGAAACATACAGAATTCTTAGAGGATTGGACAGGTTAAATGCACAAAAAATGTTCCCGATGTTGGGGGAGTCCAGAACCAGGGGTCACAGTTTAAGAATAAGGGTTAGGCTATTTAGGACTGAGAGGAGGAAAAAAAAATATCACCCAGAGAGTTGTAAATCTGTGAAATTCTCTGCCTCAGAAGGCAGTGGAGGCAAATTCACTGGATGTTTTCAAGAAAGAGTTAGATTTAGCTCTTAGGGCTAAGGGAATCAAGGGATATGGGGAAAAAGCCAGAACGGGGTACTGATTTTGGATGATCAGCCATGATCATATTGAATGGCGATGCTGGCTCGAAGGGCCGAATGGCCTACTACTGCACCTATTTTCTATGTTTCCATGTTTCTACCCTTCAATAAGCTCCCGGCTGATATTTGTCGAACCACTTTCATGAACTATACCCATATTTATTGATTCCCTCAATATTTTAATAATCTCTGTCTTGCCGACACTGTGCTTTCAGTGACCTGTGCATAAGAAAACCTTGATGACATTGAACGTTATCAATTCTCATGTTCTCGCCATTTAAAATATGTTCTTTTCACATTTTCCACATTGTACACCATCTGCTCTGTTGTCATCTCACTGAGAATGTCCATATCTTCTTGAAACCTCTTTGATCCTCCGCTATTCACCTCTTCACTTGGTTTCCCTTTCAAGAGCGATCTTGAAAATACTGTTTGGTCTTCTCAGCCAAATCATTCATAGCTTGTGAATAGTTCAGTTCAAAGTACCAATCCCTGCCACACTGTGCAAATCACCACCTGCCAACCTGAAAAGGCCGCATTTATTCCCACTCTTTGTTTTCTGTCTGTTAAGCAACTCACAATCCACGTTAGTGTGTTATCCTCTCAACGTGCATTAATTCTGACCAACAATTTCCTTTGTCAGAAACCCTTACAAGAATCAGAATACATGACATATTTTGATTTCCCCCCCTTATCTCTCCACCTAAGCTTCTCCAGCCCATGTCGTGGGGTTGGAGCGACCCGGAGCGGGGCCGTACATCGCCCGGCGCGGCTTTCATGGCCGCGGGACATTCCAGCGCCTGCCGGGGGCTCCAACGTTGTGACTTTTGGGCCTAGAGCGGGGCCGTACATCGCCCGGCATGGCCTCAATGGCCGTGGGACTTAACATCGCCCGTCTGGGGCTTCGACCTCAGGAGAGAAATGGTGCGGGGGAGGGAGAAGACTTTGCCTTCCATCACAGTGAGGAGGAGATTCACTGATGGATGTTTGTGTGAATTGAATTGTCTGTGTATTTTTTTATGAATTGTTCTGTTGTATGGCTTGTAGAAACGGAGTTTCGTTCGAGCCTCTCTGAGGTTCGAATGACAAGTAATAAAATAAAATAAAATCTTATCTAATAACTCTACTAAAAAACTAAAAACATTGTTTCCTCTCATGATTGACTCTGCTCAATATTATTTCTACGTCTTGGTATCATATCGTTGATAGTGTATTTTCCTTTCTCCCCATTACAAATTCTCCCTTGGTTACTTGGTCTCATTGGTCTTTTTTCTTATTATACACCTATACATGCTCTTACACTCTCTAATTTCATATTCCCTTTCTTTATTAATTTCTTGGTCATCCTCTGTGAATTTCTAAACCTCCCAAACCTCAAGCTTGCTGCTTTTCAGCACAATATTATGTGTTTTCCTTAGTTTTAATACAATTTTTAATTTTTCTTGTAGTCCAGTTTTGGACCACTATTCCTATTGGGCCTAAGCAAATATATACTTGTTGCAAATCATTTATTCCTCCTTTGAATGCTAGCCTCTGCTTAGCTAACGCTACACAATTTAACGTGGTTTGCCTATCAATCATAATCATACTTTATTAGCCAAGTATGTTTTGCAACATACGAGGAATTTGATTTACCCAACCCCACCCTTTTCACATTTAACAGTTTCCGTTGTTTGGATTGAAAACCTTGGTGTCAGATTGAAAACAGATTATTAACTGAATTTAAATTCCACAGCTACCATGGTGGGATTTGAACTCAAGTTGTTAGTTCAGCCCTTTATATTGCCAGGCCAGTAATTTAACAGTGCATCATGTCCCCAAAATAGGGTGGTATAGTAATGATAATACTCAAATACTCATACAGTAGCTTAGCCAAATGATCTACATGTGATGAAACCCCCCCATAAAAGAATGGGAGTTTAAATTCAGAAAGTGCCAAATAATTATAAAGTCTATCTGGTTCATTGATTATACATTAAAAAAAACGATCAGTTCAGCATGTCAATGAACATCTAGTAGTGATAAAGCACTGAAACAGGCCCTTCAGCCCGCTGTGTCCATGCCAACCAATTTGTACTAATCCCATTATGTCACTACTCTACACTCACTTACATACCAGAAATAACTTAGTTGTCAACTAACCTACCAATTAGCAATTTTTGGCATAGGGGAGGAAACCAGGGCACCCAGAATTGAACCCAGATCACTGGAGCATCGAGGCAGAAGCTCTACTACGTGTTACTGTCCTGCAACCTGAAGAGAGAGAGAGAGAGTTGGGTCACTCATTTCAAGGGGAATCGTTCTATAATGGCACAGGAGGAGGATATTCAGCCCATTATGTCTGTACTAGCTTCCTACCAGAGCAATTCACTAGTTCTACCTCTTTGCCAAAGCATCATCAATTTTTCTGCACTGATAATAATCCAATACCCGCTTGAAGGCCACAATGGAACCCACTGCATCACAACTGCAGGCAGTGCATTCCAAATTTCGACCACCTGCCAATTATTTTCTTCACCTCACTCTTAATTTGCTTTCCTTTATTTGTTCTTATGACCTCTAGTCCTAAATTCTTCCATAAAAGGAACAGCTTCTCACTGTCCATTATGTCCAGTCCCAATTACTTTAGGTATTTCTGTCAAATCACCCCTCAATATTCTCTTCCTCAGAGAAAACACTTCCAGTCCAAAGGAGTAACATGCACCACTCTCCAATCCATATGCATATGACAAACCTTTAGATTTCCATTTATGGTAGCAGCTAAATCTTTCACATGTGCTCTTTATCACTTCTACTTTTCATTTTACCGCTGATGCTCTTGAAATCAGCTTGGTTCTTGCCAGCCTTTACAACCAGACACTCATATAAGCAAGTGAAAATCAAAAAATAAACCACAGATGCTTAAAATCTGAAATAAAACCAGAAAATGCTGGAAATGCTCACGTCACATCTGCAGGAAGCGAAACAGCAAACATTTCAGACCAAAAACTTTTCATCAGAATTGGGAAGGGGACAGAAGAAGCTTGTTAATCTGCCCTGGTAGGATGGGGGGAGGGGGGGCGGGGTTTGGGAGTAAACGTCTCTGAAAATGGTTACATTATATTTGTTCAACTCGCTGTTTTTTCCTCTTTACCTGTCGTCTGGGAGTGGAGGACATGCTCAGCCTAACCTGCCAGGCTGACTTCTTACTCTGCATTTTGCAACTCCTATTGTCTTGTCTATCCTAGTTTTTCTGTTCTCACTTTCTGACTGCTCCCATCTATTTATTAAAGCTTGTTTACAGCTTATTTCACGATCACCCTATTTTACCCTTCAAAGACATCCTCCCTCCTCCACCCCTCCCTGCATAAAATCTGATTTAAGGGTCTTCAACCTGAAACGCTGAGTCTGTTTCTCTTCTCACAGGTGCAGACCGACCTGCTGAGTCTGTATAGCATTTTCTGCTTTTAGTTTACTCATCATAGACAGTCTATTTTACCTTAACTTCCTCCATGCCTCTTCCATCAACCAAGGAGCTCTGGATTTGTTTGTTTTTTTTGCTGTTCACAGGAATATGCTTCAACTGTACTTAAAAAGGTTTAATTGCAATTTTACTTGCCAAACTTTGGTTCCAGTTTAACCAAATCTTTTCTGATCTTTTCCCATCCATTGAAAAAGGCCTCCTCCGATTAATTATTTTAGTTTAGATCACACCTACTCCCTTTCCCTAATTAAGCCAAACCTAATGGCATCATAATTACTATCTCCTTAATGTTCCCCAACTGAAATGTGGCACCTTTAACCCACCTACAACCAGATTTAGTAAAGTCTCCTTCCTTGTTTACCAGAACAACGTCTTTTAAACTTTATAATTGCACTTGCCTCTACGTCTTCCTCTGGCCAAATTTTGTACAGGTGCATCTTAACATCCCTGTACCCCTGCAGTGATACCCTTACTGATGAAAGCAAGCAGGCCAAACATCTTCTTCACCACCCTGTCAAACTGTGTGCCATGTTTCAATTAAATCACCTCTCACTCATCAAAACCCCAGTGGGGAAACAAACTATTATAAAATGCTGATAGACACAAAATGCTGGAATATCTCCCTAGATGCTGCTTGTCCTGCTGAGTTACTCCAGCATTTTGTGTCTATCTTCAATTTAATCAGCATCTGCAATTCTTTCCTACACATTATTAAATGCTAATTGACCACCGCCTGCATTAACTTAACACCAATTAGAATTCTAAAAGGTCTGCGCCTCTACAAGACAGCAGTTAAACCGTTGAATGACAATGTTTAGTGCCAATTCTTTAAAAGCTGATGTTAGATAGAATTACATACAATGCACAGCGCAGAATCTGGCTGTGGTTCAATTTGTCCATAATGAGTGTTTATGCTCTTTGAAGTCTCCTTTCTCTTTACGTCATCTCCCCAGTCAGCAAAACCTTCCCAAATAAGACACAAAATGTTAGGCTAATCACTCTGAAGAAAGATTCTGCCCAGAAAAGTTCCTATTCATGTCCCCCAGAGATGCCGCCTGACCTGCTGAATTACTCCAGCAGTTCGTGTCTTTTTATGTAAACCACCACCAGCAGTTTCTTGTATCAGCATAACCTTGAAGGAGATGAATGTAGATGCCATTAAATAGTGGTTACATCAAGGTGCTCTTGTAGATGAACGCAAAATATGCAATATCAATGTTTCAAAGAAGTTTGACACAAAATGCTGGAGTAACTCAGCGGGTGAGGCAGCATGTCTGGAGAGAGGTTTAGAGGTTTTCTGCATTGTCTTAGCTAATATCTACTACCAATCATTGACACTGAAATAATTCCATTGCTGTTGGCAAGAACTGCTCTGCAAATTGTTCACATTTCCTATGATATGGCACTGATTACACTTGATCATAAGTTTAAGAAAGAACTGCAGATGCTAGAAAAATCAAAGGTAGACAAAAATGCTGGAGAAACTCAGCGGGTGAGGCAGCATCTATGTCGTGAAGGAACAGGCAACGTTTTGGGTCGAGACCCTTCTTCAGACTGACTATAAAGTGCTTTGGGATGACTGAAAGGAGCATGGAATTAGTTATATAAATGCAAGTGTTTCTTCTTTGTCATGATCAGTATGTTAACTAGAAAATACTTCATTGGATGAGCAAAAATAAAACTCATGGGCTTATTAGTCGCCATCACACTCGAGGTCCAGCACCACTGATAGATTTTGGCCCAGAACAAAGCCTGCAAGTCAATACAAATGTAAAATATTTCACCCATGTAGCACTCAAGGAATTCATTAAAAAGGGGAACTGATCTTACATAACCCAAAGATGATGGAATGGAATATGGAAAAATTATTTCAGTGACAAAGAAAGCCCCATGTTCAAGAAGTGAATTCAAGAATGGTATCAGAACTATGTTTCTAGCTCTTGAATGGGAGGCAGGTGATTCTTGCTGGTAATTCATCTTTCAAATAACACAAACTCTACATAGCAAATTTCACATGTCTGTGATAAAAACCAGAGAGATCGAGAACTGAAGTCTAGTCAGTTCATCATGACTGTGCCGACTCTTTGGTATACCCATCCAATTAAATCCATTCCCTTGTGTATTTATTTAGTTCTATAGCTGAATTTCTTCCACTGCTCTTTCTGGCAGTGTATTTCTAATCATAACAACTCCGGTTCTTATCTCCTCGCTGGGTCTTTTGACAATCGCAATCGTCTGGTTCCAAACTCCTCTGCCTACTCTATTCAGTATAATGAGCACCTTGAACAAATCTCACAATCTTTTCCACTTTAACGGGAAAAGATCTGCTTTTCAAAGTCATCATTAATAGCATTTTAATAAATCTACACTGTATCTACCCCAGGAATGTGGAAATGATAGGAGCATCTCCCCTCATTACACTGCAAGAAATCGTCATTCACTTTTTCAATAGAAGTACTTTGTTAGTATTATATTTGTCTTGACCCTGAACCTTCTACCTCCAAAGCAAGTGTTCTACCGAATGAGTCGTACAATCAAGAACCTGCTGAGTTTCTCCAGCATTTTGTATTATTAGCATGAACCGGCCGTTTTTAGATCATAAAAACAAACAAGGGATTCATTTCTGGAGAAGTAGCGATGAAAATAAATTGTAAAACATAGCTACTTTAGAACTGTAGTTGGATTACACCTGGAGTCTCATTATTATAAAGGATAAGGACATTTTATACAGAGCGCAAAAAGATTTACACTGATGATGCCGGGACTCATGTAGAAACAAAGAACTGCAGATGTTGGTTTATATCAAAAATAGACACAAAGTATGAAGTAACATCAATCGGTCAGGCAGCATCTCTGGAAAAAAGGATTGGTGATGTTTCGGGTCGGGACCTTTCGTCAGAACTTATGTTATAGTATCAGTGAAGACCAAACACACCCAGTTTTTTCCTCACAAAAAGAGAAGGCTGAGACAATAAAGTTGATTTCTGAAAATATAGTCGCTGAGAGCGATGATGTCGTGCTTATTTGGTATTCCAACTAACAACATTCTAAAAAGCTGGTGTTTCTCTGGCAGTTAGGCATTTGTAAGAGATTATGACCTTATTTGAACAATATCATAAATTAATATAAAGTTCCTTTGCAGCCCAGAATGTTACATTCTAAACAGTTACATTCTTATCACTAATGTTTGCTGGAAGGATGACAATTCTGCAACCTTTATCTCTGCTTAAAGAGGCAAGATATTTGAAAATATTCAGTTAGCTAACAAATCATAGAATATTTATCAATTTGTTTGACAATATGCTTGATTTTATGACTGACTAAGTGATTGAGAAAACCCATAGTGTAAATAATGAGGAGATGACTCTTAGGTAAAGAGCTGCATCCAACTAATCTCTGTCATAAAGTATAAAGTGTCCTTAGAAAATAGTGTTAGAATTCACTAGCTTTTCTGTTGTGTGAATCTGTTTTTGGCCATTGTGGCTCAGTGGGTAGCCTTCTTGCCTTTGATTTCAAAAATTCAGGATTCATGTTCCACTCTCAGGACCTGTGCCCAAGAACCAATGACAACTTCAAAGCCACATTGCCACAATGCCAGAGAAGCCATCTTGTGGATGAGATATTAAGATAAGAACCCGTATTTCAGGTAAATTGAAAAGATCTGACAGCAATATTACAAAAAAGCTCCCTCTCTTCTCAGGGTTTCATGGCATATTTGTACTATGCATAGTTATGGTCCCCAGATCTACAGATTGCATATTGCCCTAAAGTTGGTGCATAATGAATTTACTTAATAAATTAATTGGGAAAGAGGACTGCCCTCTGATGAAGGACTGAGGACGATTAGCCATATTGCTCGAGTTTAGAAGAATCAGAGGTGATCATGTTGAGGTGTCTCACAAAACTGAGACCATTTTTGAAGAGGTCACCAAGAGGACGGTTGAGGGCAAGACAGTGGAGTTTGTCTATATTGACTTTAGCAAGGCATTTGACGAGGTCAAATCTTAAATCTATTTTTAAAAATCCCCCTCACTTTCTACCCCACCCCCCACCTTCTCCTCAGTAGAAATGGGTCAGAAGTATTCATTTAATATCTTCCCCATCTATTGTAGTTCGAAGCCAAGCTGATTTTTAAGGGGACCTATTTCTCTCCTAGTCACCCTTTTACTCTTAATATAGCTGTAGAATCTCCTGGTATTTTTTCTTTCCCTTGCCTGCCGGCTAAATTCCATATCCTCTTTTTGCTCTCCTTATTGCTTTATTCAGTGTACTACGATACCTCTTATACTTACGGTGGGATTCGCTTGATCCTGATTGCTAAAATCAGATGCATACCTCCTTCTATTTCCTGACCTGAGCCTCAACATCTCACATCATGCAGGGTTCCCTAAACATGCCAGCTTTGCCCTTAACCGTCCCTGACAGAAACATGCTGCTATTATCCTATTGCTATCCCACTATTGAAAGCCTCCCACTTACCAGCCATCCCCTTACCTGCAAACAGACTCTCCATTGGACCTCAGAGGAAGACAAAAATGCTGGAGAAACTCAGCGGGTAAGGCAGCATCTATGGAGCGAAGGAATAGGCGACGTTTCGGATCGAGACCCTTCTTCAGACTGATGTCCATTGGACCTCTGCAAGTTACTTTCTAATAGCTTCAAAATCAGTCTTGTCCCACTTTATGATCGTAACTTGTGGACCTGTCCTATCCTTCTCCACAACTGCTTTAAAACTACTTGAATTATAGTCACTGGTCCCAAATTGCTCCCCCACTTACACCTTGCCAGTCAGCTTGGTAGGTTTTTCACAATAAGAAAATGGAAAGATAGGGCAACGAGCAAGAGAGTAGTGTTGAGGTAGGCACTGATCATTACTTTTTCGAGAAATGAGCAGGGCCATGGGGCTGTGTGCTATCCCTTTTCTCCCTTTCTAAAGTTCTCAATTTCTGCCTCTTGCTCTTTCTTACACTCATACTGTAGATATCATGGCACTCTGCTCACTTTGTACTGAAAATACGCAATATCTTCCAGCTACTAATAACGTGGACAACCTCTAACTGAAGCCATTGGGAAAGTGTTTTTGCTCACACAGCACATGCTTATGCCAATGCGAACAGGGAACAGAGTGCAGACAGGCTAGCTGTGCCAAAGACCTTCATTCAAATATCTCCCTCTTAGCAACATGTGGCTTGTTTGATGAGAAATTACAAAACTTTATGAAGAGAAACTACCCTAATGTCATACTTGGTTTCCTCAGTGGAATTTCTTTTGGGTGAATAACTCTGCCTGAAAAAGAGAGTTCCAAATGTAATCATTGGCATTCAGCCATTTGAACTTAAGTAATTTGCGGACTTGCACGAATGCACTGAGTCCTAAACTTATTGACAGATTTGGATCCTGAATCTGTCTGTTCGCTGGCCTCTAACGTGCAGATTTGCTGGGATTCCCTGGCACAGGATCTGAAACCACGCTGATTTCAACAAACATTCTCAGCCTGCAAAGGAGAAAGTGTTATTCTTGTTTTTAAATTATTTTTGCTTCATTGCTTTTGATAGATTTTATGTGTCATATTTTAACTTTGTGTATTTTTTTTAAAAAATAACTTTCAATTGTTTGCATAAACTTTAATACATTGTAAATGTCTATATCAAGAAATGTCTGTACATTTTAAATGTCTGTATTAAGGGGTTGGGGCTGTCAGACTATGTCAAGGACAGAGGAAGGAACTTGAAAGAGAATCAGTTTAAATCAGTTCACATGCAAATGTGTCCGTGGAGCATAAACTGAAAAAGATAGAACAGGTTTTCAGAACTGGACAAAAATCATGAAAAGGCTTACTCGAGGTCGACTGAGGTTTACAAAAGGATCAAATAATATCAATAAAATTCCTTACATTTGCTGGGATAACAAAGGCCAATAATTTCTAGGGTGATTTCCAATAGTTTCCTCTCAAAGGATGTCCGCCCAATTGTGGTTTGGACTGAAACCAGCATAGAACATAAAACAGTCCAGCACAAGAAAAGCCTCTTTGACCCACGATGTCTGCGCCGAGTTAAACTAATCTCCTCTGCCTGCACGTGACTCTTGCATATCATTATACCTATCCAAACATCTCTTAAATGCCACTATTAATTGTGCCTCCATCACCACCTGGGCCACTTTGTCTGGAATGGGGTACACTGTATTGTTAGTGATGCATTCGGGCAAGTCAAAAGAACTTCTTCACACTTGTTACCTGCACTGAGCTAATGGGTGAAAAGTTTTGGCCAGACAAAAGGCGAGTTACCTGCTGCAGGTTACCCAGCCTCTGACATTTACTTGTAGCTTCTTAACCGCTTGAAACTTTCTGCATTTAATGTAATTGCTGATCTTTCATCCAACTCCTTGAACCTGCTTTTGTCCAAAATACTTCAATAGCTTCAGTTCTCAAAAATAATTATTCTCATCTTTTCAAAAATTTGATAACATTTTGCCTCAGATCCATTGTGAAGAGATGTCCCATACTTCAACTGCCATGTGGGTACAGAAATGCTTCCTAATGGATTTAATTCAATACAATACCTGGATACAGGTCAATGGTGGTATTTATTGCCCTTGAACAGCAGAGTGACTTGCTGGGCAGGTAAGAGTCAATCACTTTTCCGCAGTCTGGAATTCCACATGCTCCGTGAATAAAAATCAGCATTCCATTAACTTTCTTTATTGATTTCTGTACCTATCAATGATATTTTAATAATTCATGCAAGTGGTTCCCAGATTCCTTATGTCCTACATTGCTTTGATTCTGCTTATCCTGGTCTCCAAATAACATTTTAAATTGCCAATGAAAAGTATGTCAAATACTGTTATTTTATCTGCTCTTTGAACTTGCTGCTCTCCTCATTTCTTTGAATAAATAATTCATAGTTCAGTTGGTAAACATGTGGGTCTGTTAGCCACATGTTTTTCTGTTCACTTGTGAAATCAGGAGCATAAAGTGATCATTCTATTCTGCTTTCTGTGAACCTTGATCAGGGAACATGGAGAGTAATATCCCCGAGGCAAGCAACATTTTTCAAAATGTGTATATGTTTTGATTCATCTGGGAGAGGGGTTGTTCACGCAATCTTGCAATAAGCACTAATAATGTATCTGGGGGAAATAGTCCAAATTTCACAGTACTGAATTTCTACCTTTTCTAATGCCAGCTAACTAGCCTATTGAACCTCAACATACAGGAATGGGCATGGGAGGAATTAGTGGAAATCTAAGGTACATGATGACCAGAACACTCCAGTCATTTCCTCACAGTTTGTTAGGAAAAAAAGAACATTATTTACAATTTGAAATAAGAGCGCAGTAAGTAATTTATGGAAGGTTGTGGGTGAAAGGCAGGTTATGTTCACTGTCAGTGAGTCAGTGAGCTCAACTTGACACACAGAGAAGGGTTTCACATCATGTTTTAGTTCTAATTCATGATTATTTTTAAATTCTGTGTTTGAATCTATTTTTTGATTTTTAGTCTAAGTTGTAGCTTGCATTTGAAATCATTATCTTTCCTTCACAGTGAGAGTTTTTAAGATTTAGTATGCACCTCTTTGTTTGGGTAACACCTCGATTTAAAATTCTCATCCTTGTTTTCAAATCTTTCTATGACCTTGCCCCTCTCTCATTATCTCCTCCAACATTTAGAGTCATAGTCATGGAAAGATACAAAAAGCAGGAGTAACTCAGCGGGCAGGCAGCATATCTGGAGAGAAGGAATGAGTGATGTTTCGGCTTGTTCTGAAGAAGGGTCTCGACCCAAAACATCACCCATTCCTTCTCTCCAGAGATGCTGCCTGTCCCGCTGAGTTACTCCAGCTTTTTGTGTATATCTTCAGTTTAAACCAGCACCTGCAGTTCCTTCTTACACATGGACAGATTCAATACTGAAACCAGCCCTTCAGTCCACCCAGTCTGTTCTGGCCATCAACCACTCATTTACACCAGTCCTCCATTAATCCCCACATTCTTCCATTATTCCCATCAATTCATTCCTGATTCGATCTACATACCTGGGGGGATTTACAGATGCCAATACATCTAGAAACCAGAATACCTTTGGGACGTGGGAGGAAATCCACCAAGTCACAGTGAGAACACGAAATCTCCACATGGACAGCACCCAACATCAGGGTTGAACCTGGATCTCTGGCTGCCCACCAGATTATCTGCACTCCCATCTCTTTGCCTAAACTTTTTAATCATCCGCTCTGATATCTTAAGTAGTGTAGGTTTATATGTTAACCCTCTTTTGAAGCACATTGGGTACCAGTGTTCTTATAAGTAATAGCTGCCTTGCCATTTCAAAAATCAATGTTAAACACTTTTTCACTGCATTTCCTCAATCTATCCCAATTATGTCAACAACGTAGATTTCCTCGCCAGATTTAAATTAAAAACAAATTCTCTTTTGAAAGGGCTATCAAAATAAGAAACATAGAAAATAGGTGCAGGAGGAGGCCATTCGGCCCTTCGAGCCAGCACCGCCATTCATGGTGATCATGGCTGATCGGCTGCTATCAATAACCCGTGCCTGCCTTCTCCCCATATCCCTTGACTCAGTAGCCCCTAGACCTCTATCTAACTCTCTCTTAAATCCATCCAGTGACTTGGCCTCCACTGCCCTCTGAATGAATCACTTCCATAACTAAACACTCTTCACATTTAAGCACATCAGAAATCAGGCTGATTACATAATTGGCATTGGAACCAGAGGTGAAATGAGAATGTGCTCTGGGAAGCTCCGCCTGCATGGACAGTGGAAGAAGATTCAATCATTTGAAGGAATTTGATAAATACTAAACAAGGAAAAAAGTCCAAAGCTGTGCAGAATAAGAGAGGAATGGGACTCATTGGAATTGTTGTTTCAAAGAACCAGGACAGGGACAATGGATCAAATATCCTACACTACGCTGCAGAGGAGATTCACTGTGATGGATGTTTGTGTAAATTGAATTGTTTGTATGTTTTGTAGGAATTGTTTTGTTTGTATGGCTGTAGAAACAGCATTTCGTTTGAGCCTCTCTGAGGTTCAAATGACAAATAATAAAATCTAATTATCTTTCTGAACTACATGTGTCATTGATTATTTTGGATGCTTAAGTCGGGTGAAATTTAGGTTAGCAATGTCATACACCATAGGTCATGTTTGAAATATCTCATTACATTTTTCTGAAGCTTTGCTTTAATTGCTTGAGAAAATGAATAGATGCAGAAGGCCACATGTCTCCTCCAGAGTACCCCATTGCTCAGTAAGATCCACCTTAACTCCATATTCCCATCCGCATTCTTTGATTTCTTTGGTCCTTGAAGTCTATTTGGTTTCACCCTTACAAATACTTAACTGGTAGCGATCGATAGCTCTTTAGAATTTCAAAGATTTGCAAGCCTTTTATCACAGTTTGGCTCACCATCTCAGCCCTTTAACCTGAAACTATGCACCCTCATTACAGATTTCTGGGGAAAATTAGTTCTATAGACTATAAAATTAATTCTTAGTTCTTAGACTATAAAATCCCAAGTGGGTGTGTTATTTTTAAGAATGCGTTTGCTTATTTATTTATGGGATGTGGGCATTGCTGGCAAGGCCAGTATTTCTTGACAAAGTTTAATTGCCTGAGAGATGGTAATTGGGAGTTGCCTTCTCAAACCAATGCTGCTGCCTTGGTGGAATACTCCACCAGTGCTATTGGGTAGGGATGTTCAGGCTTTAGACCCAGTTTGATGAAGGAATAGTTTATGTTTCCAAGTAAAATTAAACGTGAATTCCATGTGCTCTTGTGAAAGAGTCAACAATGACTTAGAAATCAGCTTTCAAATTTCCACATATGCAATATAATGTACTATATATTGGTGACAGAGAGCACGGATATCAAAGCACAGGATCACATTCTTCACATTGCAGTTTAGAGTCACAATGTTGATTCTATGCTCAAAAGAAACATTGAGCACAACCTTCATTGTGGAACGAATTGAGGGGAAATGAGAGCTACACCAAACACTGTGAATGGCCTTTATCACCCTCACAAACATCTCCATTTCCTTCAACCAAGGGGTCTTACAAAAAATCCTTCAGAAACTTGTTACCCTGCTGCGTTTGTTGCACAATGAACATGTGGCTGTGATCCTAATCATTGAATCTCCCACAGACCCAAATCGAATACAAAATGGAATTAAGGCTTTGTCATTGAGCCAACTCTTTTCTTTGCCTTTTTTGCTGCAAACTGTAGCTCCCATCTGTAACTCCTCACTGGAATGGACAATCCATAGCAATCTTCATCGTCTCTACCCCAGAACCAGTGGTGTCCTAATCTCAATCAAAAATTGACAGTATGTGACAATGCTCATCTATGTGCACGTTTGAAGGCCACATCCCAAGTGATCAATGAGTATTTCATAATGAAAATGGTATTACACTAAACATTTGGGAGACATAGGTCATGCACCAAAGGTCCGCCAACATTCATTGTCTACTTTGAAAACATGACCACTTTCCATAGCTTTTCATTGTACCTCGGCACACGTGACAATAAACTAAACTGAACTAAAGAAGGGTCTCGGCCTGAAACATAACCTTTTCGTTTTGTCCAGAGATGCTGCCTGACCCACTGAGTGATTCCAGTTTTTTGTGTCTATCACCTGCCCAACATTGGCCTCTTCAGAAATCAGAGAACTAGTTTGTATGTAAATGATTCCTAATCCCAAAGGACTGCTGAAGAGGGATATTTGAACTGACTTCCGAATCAGATTCTCAAATACTGTTGTCAAAAGCATCTGCCGTAATTGATATTTATCAATTTAAGTTATGGGGCCATATGATAAAATATCACATGGCAATGGTTTAATAAATGCCTGGAAAACTGTAACTCAGTGTTAGTCTGGTCACAAGATCTTTCAAATACATACGTTTCCAACTGATGGAAGGCAGCTTCTGCGATAGTAGTATTTGTGTACGAAATATTTAAGCACCAGTCTGTAACTATGTAACATTGCAAAATGACCCAAGGTGTTCCTCAGGAAATTTATTTGACTAAAAGGGATGATATCTGGCCAAAAGGCATGATATCCACATGGAGATATCAGAGCAGGAGACCAAACCTTTGCTCAGATATCTTTGAAATTAGTACCCTAAAAATAAAAATTAGGAGAAGTTTATGGATGGAATTCCAAAGCTCTGAGTCATGGGATAGATCACAAATAGTACAGTAATTGAAGACAAGGAATACAAAGAGCCTAGAGGTGGATAAGCACTGATATATCCAGAAGGTTGAAAGGCTGGAACAAAGATGATCACAGAACATTCAACAGGAAGATACGTTATTCCAATGCCTCACACAATGTGATAGCCTGCTGCATCCTGCCATCTAACTGGATCAAAAATGACATGGACCCAAAATGTAGCAAATAGATATTGCTTTTGATGATGGAAATGGGGGGGGGGGGGGGGGGGGGGGAGGGGTATGGGGCAGTGGAACTAGGGCAATATTGTAGAGAACAAAAGAATTCTGCAAGATGTACTATTGTTCAAGATCAATTATTACTGATTTCCATTGCCTTGGCTAACTCAATTTACTCGAATGCTTTTGTTGGCTATATCCTGTTTGTTTCTACAGTATTAATAGAATTCCCTTCATTTACATGGAGTTTCAATATGGGAAAAAGCTAGAGATTCACTGGAATCACCCAACATGGCTGTTTTGTAAACCAGGCACAAAGATACAGAGTCCCATGATCTTTCACTGGAGCTCAGGAATCCAGATAAACAAATGCCTGAGTTGGGATAATATCTCTGCAATTTTGTGGAAGAAATGGAATCTGGCTAAATACATCCTGTTTGGACGGAAATTTTTAAGATAATTTCAGAAGTTGTTAATACCCAATTGGACCCCGATTCAAAATTAATAATATTAGGAATACTAGAACAAAATCAATTGTTTACCACAAACCAAAGAAACTTTATCGATTATAGTTTAATAACTGGGAAAAAATTAATATTAAAATTTTGGAAAGGCCCTATAACCCCCACAATTAAAATGTGGACTATGGAAATGTCGGAGACCCTACATTTGGAAAGATTAAGATTTGTCTTAATGGACAAACAAGAACTATTTACTAGAATATGGTCTCCATTCACTGAATATTTGAAGGGGCAAATCGGTTTGGCACGAGAACCTGACTGAAACCCGAATCAAGGATTAGATGAAGAATTACATTTTATAATTCACGGACATATTTCCAATGATGTATAATTAGCTGATTACTCCATTCTCTTTTACTTTTTTTTGGTCTCTTTTTTTTCCCCTCTCTATTATTTTCTATCTATATGAAAATTTAAAAAAATATATTAAGTACAATTATTATACAATTGTTAATACAAACAATATTAATAGTGTATGACTACAACAATCCAAATGTTTTTTAATTACGTATTTACTTCTAATAAAAAAATGTATTAAATAAGTAAATAAATACATAAACACATCCCCTGAAATCTTCTTGCGTGTGGCGTGCCCAAAGCTCCAAGGCTTCAAAACATGCGCTACTGAGAAAGGGGCTGGAGATGGGGGCAGTGATGGAAATGGGGGGGGTACGCAGGGGGATGGCGTTCCCCTACTTTTCATTTTCCAGTCTCCATGAGATGGAGAGTGTGGAGGAAAGCGGCGCTGTAAGAGCAGCCCATTACTGTGACGGAACTTGAACTCCCAGTCAAATTAGCAAACATGGTTGTTTACAACATGGTATCTTGGTCCACGTGGCTCGAACTGGAGGGGGGCGATAGGTTTGAAACTTCTGGCAAGGTCTCAGCGAGGTGCAGCTGGGATCCGAATCCGTCGTTTGGATCTCTCTCGCTCCCTCACTCCCTCTCTCTCACCTCGGCATTCCTGGAATCATTTGGCGTTTTGCGGGGACGGCTGCATCTGCGGTTCCTTCCTGTTGGGGGGGGGGGGGGGGGGTGCTGGGGGTAAGAGTACATTCTTGTACTCCTACATGGGTATGACTGCACATAAAAACATGTCCCCCCCCCTTCCTTTCCAACCTCTGCCTCACGGACCTTAGAGTACCCCTAGTGCCTAAAACCCATTTCCATCACTGGATGGGGTCACAAGCACAGCCGAGGCATTGGCTGCGGGTGGTGTCGACATTCTGGCCTGGGAGTAGGTCTGTCCACTAATAACCAAAATCCATAACAAAGAGGTCCGTAAAAGCAAGGGTTTACTGTATATATCCAATTTCCTTTTTAAGCTTAGCACTGAAAACAGTGTCAATGAATTCATTCCAAATCCTAATCACTTACAAGGCAATGATGCCTTCCTCATATCAAATTAAATTGAGTTTATTGTCATATGCTCAAGTACAGTGAGGTGTAGAGACAATGGCAATCCTGCTTGTAGCAATTTCACAGGCATGCACTCAGACAGCACACACAACAAATTATACAAGACAGTAAAAGAAAAGGACTGTGCAAAAATAAGATATTAATACCAGACACAATTAGAAACACAAGTCTATGGTAGTGCAAGAGGTGGTTCATAGTGTTCCATTGTTCATGCCACCTCGGGATATTTTGCCATCTTAAATATACAGAGATATGCAAAATAGGGAGGGGTAGTAATTGAAGAACTTGGGGGGGGAGGGGTTCAAGCATATAGATCTAGGAATTTGTCAGGTCATTATGAGGGAATAATTGATTAATTGATTCAAACAGGGTATGGGACTGAGTACAAAAGCAGGGAAGCCATACTGAAACAATATAAAGCTGTAATTTAGGAAGAGCATTAAAGTTATTGAAAGAATGAAGAGGAAAATGTATAATAATATTTCTGACAATGAGTTGCAAGGTATTTTTTGTAACTGGGATTGTTCTCTTTGAAGCAAGAGAAATTAAGGAAACATTTGAAATTGATGTACAAAAGTTTATATAAAATGACAAAGAAAGTTTGTTTCACATACTGGTTGCACACAAACTAATATAATTCAATTTATGGTTTTAGAAAAGGTATACAGACAGGAAGTGTTGTAGAACATTTTAATGCAGTGAGTGAAAGTGGCTTGGAATCTGCTGATGACAAGATTACTGGAAATGGAGATCAATAATTTCAGAAGGAAATTGAATAGGTGCTTAAGAGAAGTACATTTGGAGGACTTCAGGGATGGAACTGGAGAATTGCATAATCTGCTTTATCGACCAGTAATGCCTCAATGAGCCAAATGGCCTCCCTCTCTGCCACAGTGACTTAATGGAATTTTTCTGTTCGCCTTCAAAATGAAGCCATAGTATGTGTATGTACCCACAGTGAGCAGACAGGACCCCAGGTTAACATTTAATTTGAAAGCTGGGACTCCCAATAATTCCACACTCTTGGATGGAGGTTCAAACTGTTGCTAAAAACTGAAACCAAAAGGAGAGTGCTAGAATTGCTCAGGATGACAGGGATGATAGCCCAGAACATTTGTGCTTTTGTCACTGAAGTGAAACTCAGCCCACAACTTTCTGACTCAGACTAGCATGAACCAAGCAATAGTGAGCATTAAACCTTTATACAGGACCAAATGGCAGCACAACAGCAGAAATGCAAACGCTGGACTTTCTGAATTGCAAAGCTCATTACTAATCAGGAAACTAATCTGATACATCTATGGGCACATTCAATGACTGAAAGGCATTGAGCTGTAGATCACATTTCTGTTTCAGGTATTCAATGAGATCATAGTTCATATGGCCAGTTGCAGTCAGAGCACTAACCAGGAACACAACGCATCCCTTCTGTCAGGGCACATCATTACTTTCCAAATTCAAAATTAAATAGAACAATTTCACATACCTCACTTTTTCTTTTGTATGAGAATTGGCCTCTTCTTCACTGGGTTATCCACCTGTCATATTGATGGAGCGTTTCCTCTCCTGGGCAATTCTAGCACTCTCCTTTGGGCTTCAGTTTTCAGCAACAGTTTTAACCTCCATGTCCTAACTTTAATATGTCCCATTGTTTCTTTTCTTCACGGTGTTCTCATTAGTTTATTAATTAATTAGGTGGCTATATAAACCGTGGCCCAACCTGATCAGAGATATTCCTTTTCTTAATTCCAACCCTACGTTTAAACAGTTTTCTCACTTTCCCAGTTCTGGCTAAGGATCTTTCACTTGATATGTTGACGGTTTCTCTTTACATACTTGCTAACCTGCTGAGTGTTTCCACAATTTTCTGTTTTTATTTCATTTCATCATAATCCGGTTCTTGCTTTTGCTGCCTCCAACATGTCACTTTGTTCATCCTGACATCAGCACTAAATGAGCAGCAATCCAGTCGGATGACCAAAGCTGTCCATTTTGGTCCCACTCACTGTCCCTCAGCTACTGACTCCTTCCTGACTAGTGTCTAACCGATACAGTTCGCAACCTTGGTGTCATGCCAGACATGTATTTTGTACCTCACATTCATGATATCACTTAAGCTATCTATTCCCTTTCCAATAATTTGCCGCAGCTCATCTGCTGCTTGCACGCACACCTTCAGTACCTCTAGATTGAACAACTCCAATGCACTCATGCCCCCCCCCCCCCCCCCCCCCCCCATTCTGCTCCATTAAGCATGAGTCCATACAAAATGCTGCTGCCCATTTCCAATGCACAGCAAATTCTGTTCACTCTCCACATGTGTTCACTGAAGAACATTCACTCTGTTGAATGGCCCTTTGATTTTATAATTACCATCCTTGATGTTGGGTCTCAACGTCATCCTCAGCACCACAAAATTACCATCAGTCCCAGAGCAATACCCACTGCACCCCCAATCTCCTCCTTCAGCTTTATAACCCTCTGCAGTCCTGGTATTTTGATCGTCTGTGAATTTAATCACTCGATCACTGGCAGCCATGCCTTCAGCTGCCAAGGGCCTAGTCACTGAACCTTTCATCGTAGACCTCCCTCCCTCTACGTATCTTGTGGATTACACTTATACGACCAAGGATTTTGTAATCCATCGCAACGTCTTTGGAAAACCAAAACCAAATGTTATGTTGGAAGTATGAAATAAAAAATATAAAATGATGGAAACAGTGGCAGGTTAGGTAGCATTGGTGGAATAAGAAAGAGTCAATATTTCAGATCAAAGGGCCTTCGATAGACATGGACAAAATGGACCACAAACGGAAACATTAACGTCCTTTGCTTTTGTAAGATGCTGCCTGACCTGTTGATTGTTGCTTCCATTTTTAGTTAATAATTTCTGCTGTGGCAATGCTCCAATTTCTATTTCATACCATTCCTGTTGCTACATTAAATACAGTGCATTAATGGAATCAGTTGCTGTCATTTCCTTACTTGGAACCTCCACTGAATAATATTTGATCCACCAAAATTTCTAGCACAGTTCATTTTGATATTCTTCACACAAAGCCATCTAGATGGGAAATAAATGGTAGCAAATATTTTGTTAAAAGTAGGACTTTACATTTCCACTGTTATTATTAAGAGATGATAGCCTTCATTGTGTTTCATAGCCAAGGAGATAGCATTAAAGTACAGTCACCGTTGCACTGTAGGGAGTAATTTGCATTCAGCAAGCTCCCATAAAGAGTAGTGTGATAATGTCAAAAAGTTTGTTTTGGAAATGCTTATGAAGGATAAATATTGCCAAGAAAACCAGAGAAAACTCTTCTTAGAAATAAGGCCTTTGGATATCTTACATCGATCTGAGGGAGCATTTGGGGCCTCATTTCAATGTCTGATGATAGAGAGCACATCTGACTGTGCAGCACTTACCTCCCCTCTCCCACACCACAACACCAATACACGCTCACATCTCCTGACCACCACCATACTCCACAGGAAGCAACAGCATCTTTGAGCTCAAGACACTGGACTGGGACTCAAACACACATTCTGACTCAGAGGTGGCAGTGTTACACTGAGTCATAACAGTAATTCATGATGACCGCACCCTTGACAGCTGTTTCTGCCAGTATTGCTCAACATCCAGTTTGAGATGTATTAGGTCTGTGTCATGATATTAAAAAAAAGTATGACTGTAAGTTCAAACGTTACTGCAAATACCACGAGAGGCATTGCAGTTAGACATCTGAAAATAATTATATTTGCATGACTTACATTACAACCTTAGAATGCAGTGTTATGCTGCACAGTAAAAAAATACACAAGCAATGTCAATAGCCACGGTTAATAGAGTGGTGTCTATTTTCTGTCAGGCTGGAGACAAGGGGGAAAATACAATAACAAAGGGATCAATGAAAGAGGTATTGGAGGTAATTTAGTTTGAGATACAGTTCTGCGAGTCATTAGACAATAGGTGCAGGAGTACTTAATAGTGGCCCTTCGAGCCAGCACCGCCATTCAATGTGATCATGGCTGATCATCCCCAATCAGTACCCCGTTCCTGCCTTCTCCCCATATCCCCTGACTCCACTATTTTTAAGAGCCCTATCTAGTTCTCTCTTGAAAGCATCCAGAGAACCTGCCTCCGCCACCCTCTGAGGCAGAGAATTCCACAGACTCACCACTCTCTGTGAGAAAAAGTGTTTCCTCGTCTCCGTTCTAAATGGCTTACTCCTTATTCTTAAACTGTGGCCCCTGGTTCTGGACTCCCCAACATCGGAACATGTTTCCTTCCTCTAGTGTGTCCAAGCCCTTAACAATCTTATATGTTTCAATGAGATCCCCTCTCATCCTGAACTCCAGAGTGTACAAGCCCAGCCACTCCATTCTCTCAGCATATGACAGTCCCGCCATCCCAGGAATTAACCTTGTAAACCTACGCTGCACTCCCTCAATAGCAAGAATGTCCTTCCTCAAATTAGGGGACCAAAACTGCACACAATACTCCAGGTGTGGTCTCACTAGGGCTCTGTACAAATGCAGAAGGTCCTCTTTACTCTATATTCGATTCCTTGTGTTATAAAGGCCAACATGCCATTGGCTTTCTTCACTGCCTGTTTTACCTACATGTTTACTTTCATAGACTGATGTCCCAGATCCCGTTGTACTTCCCCTTTTCCCAAATTGACGCCATTTAGAGTCCGCGCTGACCAGCAATCCCCGTACAACAGCACTATCCTACATACTAAGGACAATTTACGATTTTTAACCAAAGTCAATTGACCTACAAACCTGTACATCTTTGGAGAGTTGGAGCACCCAGGGAAGACCCACGTGGTCACGGGGAGAATGTACAAACTCCATGCAGACAGCGGTCATGTTCTCCAGCGATGCTGCCTGATTTGCTGAGTTACTCCAGCACTTTGTGCCTTTATCTGTGATACTGTGACAGTCTTTCTTTTTATTGATGCAGCCTGATTTTCTGGTCAGAGATACTGCCTGACCTACTTAGTTACTCCAGCACTTTGTGTCTATTATTATGGTTATGGTGCTAAGTCCCGCATTTCACTCGTTTTCATATTCCTTTGTGTTCTTAATCTCCAACAGCCTTCAGTTCACACTTCTTGTTCACTTTCTCTTGACCGCTCCATTAACCCATCAAAAAGATGATTTCTACAACCTACCCCCATGGCAACTCTGGATTCATCCAACCAGAGATGTCCCCTTAGTGCTGTCTGCCCCTCCATACATTCCCTCTTTCCCAATCATGTCAAATGCTCTTTGAACGAAAACCTTAACTCTGATCCTCTTTCTACAGAGGCTGCTTGACCTGCGGAGTGTTTCCAGCAGTTAATTTTTCTTAACTTTAAATTTTCAGCTTTTGCAGTTATTTTTTATTTTCAGGATATTTGGAGATAGATAAAAATGATTTCCAAAAGAACAGATGAAAGGGGAAAAGAGGTTGGGTTTAATCAGGAAAGTTCCACAGCAGTGCTAAGTCATCATATAAAGTGGTTGGTGATTTGGAATCAGTTTGGGTTGAAATCATGAAAATCAGGGGAGTAAAATATACAGCCACTAAATCTGACCACTCAATAAATCGATGCCTAAGTGGGGAAACATCAAGGGCATTTTTCTCTATCCAACTTCCCCATTTGGAATTCTATCATATCATGATCACTGCCCCCTCAAAATCTTTAACTACCACAAGACCAAATCTAAAATAGCCTGTTCCCAGATAGGCCCCTTAAAATGCTGCTCTAAACAGCCATCCGTTACACCATCCACAAATTCTTCTTCAATGAAACTCTTGCTGGTTTATTTCAACCGATCAATTTGTAGGTTAAAATCATGAACACCATAAGTCCATGCTAGTATCTTCAATTAAAAACAGGGCAATTATAATGGTATGAGGGAAGAGTTGTCTAAGGTGGTCAGGGTAAAAGAGCTGAGAGACGGGTCAAATGACGAACAATGGTAACTATTGAACAGCTGATCTATAATGCTCAGCCAAAGTTGATCAAGAATTATCTGCACTGGCAAATGGTGGCAGCTGTACCATTAGAAATATTTAAGGTGGAGGTTGATAAATATTTTACGCTTTGGGGAATATGAGGGATATGTAGAAATGGCACAGAAGAGTAGTTGAGATCGGCTGGGGTCATCTACTGTATTGGGGTGGAAGATTGAAACCTTCACGTGGTCCACCTTGTTTCGACGAATGCAATCAACCTGGCGTGCACAATCAAATAAGATCAAATAGAAGAAGTTGTCCTACAACCTTATGCTGTGCACGTCACACGCAAAAAGATGATCTGCTGTATTGTCATTTGCTGAAATCAAGGACTTGCTTGAGGGTCCATTGGACTAATCCTGTTCCTACTTTCTTGTGTTCCTTTTTTTCCCTTCTCTTTCCTCGTTCTCAAGAAAGGTCTGAGGCCTGAAACATTAATTCTGCTACCTGTCCTGCTGTCTCCAGAATTTGTCTTTATTTCAGGCTTACAGATTGTGCAGTTTTTTTTTCCTTATCACAAATGTTTTTCTAGGCAATACCGTACTAAGAAGGAATTTTCACACAATGCATGGTGAATATTTTAAATATAATAATTGTAGCATTTTATTTGATACAGAGGAGCACAATCTAAAAAGTAAATCCTCTCCCGAGTGAAATCAGGAAACCCTCCCACCCAAAGCAGGGCACTAGAAATTGGTAGTTCCTTCTGCAAACAGCAATTGGTTCTCAGTGAATTTTTTGTTCATTAATTATAAAGGGGGAAAGGGAAAATACAGGTAGTTGGAATTAGGCAACGTTATCTTTGATTTCATTTAAAGTAAAAAATGATTCAAAGGGCTAAATTGCCTTTTTTCTTGCTATGCTCCTGTCATGATTATGTTGCCCAATCAAAATAAAACCCGAAGAAAGAGTTGGAGACATTCTACATAAAAAAACAGCAAAACTTCCTTTTGTTCCAAATAATAGTCAAGGCCTTGGAGAATGTCCATAAAGGCTGGTTTCCTTTTTATTTTTACCATTTGTGCACTGATGGTCACCCATTGTGAACTGATGCTTCATTGCCTAAGCACTGTGTTATAGTATACATCACATTAATAGGGCTGCTTTGCTAGAGTTCCTGGAGTGTGCACTGGCTCCTTCAAGTTTTTACAAGCATTGTCTGCAGATTGTTGCATTTGGAATCCTTTCTGAAATACACGATCCACGTTACAGCTATAGTGATATTGTCTCCGAGGCAGTTTTACATGTTTACAGAAACAGAGCCAGCAGCAATTTGTTAAAGAACAAACAGAGAAAGAAAAAAAAATCAAAGTGTGAAGGTTTAGACTTTACTGTGAAATTTGTAACAGAGATTAATGTGCATTACCAACACAATACTCGTTGAAAAACCCCACAAAAGAACAATGCCATAATGAAAACCCAACATGGAGATCTAGATGTCAGGGGTTAGAGGGAGAAGGCAGGAGAATGGGTTGGTTAGGGAGAGAGGTCAGCCCTGATTGAATGGTGGAGTAGACTTGATGGGCCGAATGGCCTAATTCTGCTCCTATCACTTACAATCTTATGTAGTGATGTTACAATACTTACCTTCAGAGGCGCTGCATTCCGCCACTGGCCGTGTGCGCGACTTTGGCGCCTTTGAGGGGGGAGGCGGGATTAAAATGCTGTTTTCTCCTGCCTGTCGGAGTCGAACTTTCTCAGGCTGTTCAGCTGCTGCAGAAAAATCGTTCCAACTTCCGTTCTCGGAAGTTTAAAAAGAAATCGCGGGACAATAATCCCTGGAGTAAAATAAATAAGCGACTTCTAACGCCTACAACTGACCCCCCGAGCTACTCCAGGATCCGGTCTTCTGTTGGAACCCAGCATCTGCAGTTCCTTGTGAATATACTTAGCAGCTTAGGCAGTAATCTTCAGCAAGAGACAAAAAAGATGATGTTTCACGTCAATGCCCTGTCGTTTCATGCTTACTGTCCTGAAACATTAACTTCCATCTCTTTGAACCATTTTGATCCACAGTTGCTGACAACATGGTGTTTTGAGATTTTCTGTTTTTATTACCGATTTCCAGGACTTGTATTTTGTTTTTGTATAAAACACTGTTACATAAAACTTAAAACCAATTGGAGAGATGCAGTCTGAACCGCTGAGCTACTCCGGCTTTTTGTGTCTATCATCAGTTTATTTTAACCAGCATCTGCAGTTCCTTTCTACACAAATAATCACACGTGTTATTTTTACATTGAATGGGGAAAGTGGGCTTGTTTGCGCAATATCACTTCTAAAAATTACCGTATTATTTTATAATCTCATCCTTAAACAAAAGCTCCTGGTAGTTTGTTTCCTTTGATGTGAATTCATTGCATTTGCAAAATAATTGAAGATGAATGGAACATAAAATCTGGAGAATTTTAACTTGGAGATCATTTAACATTGTAAAATATTTGTCCAAAGCACTTTGATTTCACAAACCAACAACTTCAGTTTCATATATAAAGAATATACTCAGGAAAAAAATCATTAATCTAAAACAGTAATGTCGCTTCTTTCTCCATTGATACCACCTGATATGCTGTGTTTATCCAGCATTTTCTGGGGGTTTTTTCAGATTTCGAGCATCTGAATTGTTGACTTTCAAACTTCGGTCTTCTGTTCATTGCAGCAGACAGTGTTCTATCACATGTCCTGTACTGCAGCCAAGAGGAGTGAATGATCAACATTATTATTGACAGCATTTCGTCAAGGAGATAAGGCATCATCTGTCTGCTTTGTAAGTCCACACCTTTGCTGAAGGTTTCCAGACTGGAGTAAGCAGCTGATAGCAACAATATACAAACCATCAAAACGATCTTGGTAATTTGAGGGCCCACCTCTTGATATCCTTGCATGTATAAAGTGATGACTTAACTCACACCTGTCACGAAGGTTGCATTCACAAGATTATTATTCCACTAGAAAGTTGATGAGAGTGGCCCTGGGAGAAAGGATGGCTCTCTTGATGGGGCGTCCCTGCAGCTGCCTGATCCCTAATTCACTCTGAAGGATCAGCTCTTGCACCCGCTCTGCATTCTTCACCACATGTTGGGGCACATTCACCGAGCCACAGACCTTGTTGTTGATCTGTTGGGGAAGAGTTGAGCAAAATTGGTCAAAGACATACTTACATTGCGTTATCACTCTTAACACCAGCAAATATAAATGAGATGTGAAAGCTGCTTTTGAAATTACAGCCTTTTGCAGATAGATTTCTCCATGGCTTGTTAAAGCCACTTTCAAGATTCCCACTTTGTGGCTATTTTGAGTAGGGCAGCTTTGAGGCGCAGGTGTTGTGGTGGTCTAAGAGTTGGCTGGGTGGGAGGCCTTCAGGTACATGGACCACTGTGTTCTCTTTCAAGTAAGATAGGATCTATACATTGAGAATGGGTTGCATCTAAACAGAACAACACCAATATCCTGGTGGTGAGATTTTCTAGTCGTACTCAGAAGGGTTTAAAGTAGTCTGGCAAGGGTTGGGATGCAAAGCAATAATGTGGTATATGTGGAAATAGAGCCTAATACAGATATTAGTGTGCGTTAATTTCGTAATAGACATCAGGTAGAGGCAAGTCAAGGAGCGAGAGAGGTCTAATAGACTAATCTGCATCTAATGTAAGAAGCCTAATGGATAAGGCAGATGAGCTCAGGGTATGGGCTGCTATATGGGACTGGGATATTATCGCCAGTGGAATCATGGATGGGAGAGGGGCAGAACTGGCAGCTCAATGTTCCATAGGGCAGACACGACAAGGTAGACAGAGTGGCAGGTAAGAGAGGGGGCAGAGTTGTTTTTTTATTTTGTGGAACATGACAGCAGCGCTTGGAAGGATATTTTTGGGAGATCGCCCAGTGAGGCAATATGAGTGACACTGACCATGAAGTGTGCAGAGATGGCAAAGAGTTGATTATGCTTTGACGGATTTAATCCAACTGTGGTGCAAAAATTAGATGGTTGATGTCACGCCGGCAGTTAGAAATAAAGAGGTCTAGAGAAGTTAGAAGGCCATTGTGGGGAGTCCCAGTGGAAACGGGAGAAGGGGTCATCACCGGGTAGTGACTCTTTTGAGGACCGACCTTTCCGTATCGGAAAGAGGGTGGTCGGGGGGGGGGGGGGGGGGGGGGATGGTGAAGACACGACAAGGGTGGGGGTTGGGCTCAGAGGAGGGCCAGGGAGTGGAGAAAGGCCGAGGTGCGATTTGGTGGGGGGGGATGGTTCAGAGAGGAGGGAGGCGTGAGGACTATTGGATGGGTGGTGTGTGGTCGGGGTAACCTTGTTGAATGAGGGGGAAGGGGAAGACCCATCACTACTGAGGTTCCCTGTAGGAGGGTGGGCGGCAGTAGGACCCAGCAGAGTCTGCATTGTGGAGACTGTGGGCCTGGTGTTGAGCCTGGGATTCAGGTGAGGCGACGTCTCCGGCCCGCTGGAGGGCGGTGGAGAGGTGAGGGTGGGCAGAGTCGCTGCTGGAGGCGCATGGGTGGCTGGAATAGAGATACAGGTCGGCAGCAGCAGCATCGGTGTTCCTGGGGAGACAGTGCAGGTCGGCGACAGCAGTTTCGGTGGTCCGGGCCTGGGATCGGCCGGGAAGGCGTTGAGAGTCGGAGAGGCAGTGGATGTTGGTGCTGCTTCCCATCTATGTCTCTCGTTCCCCTCATCCCTAACCATTCTGAAGACTGGGCGGCCACCGTGGCGTTGCTGCCTTACAGCGCATGCAGCGCCGGAGACCCAGGCTTGATCCCGACTACAGATGCTGTCTGCACAGAGTTTGTACGTTCTCCCTGCGTGGGTTTTCTCCGAGATCTTTGGTTTCCTCCCACACTCCAAAAACATGCAGGTTTGTCGGTTAATTGGCTTGGTGTATGCGTAAATTGTCCCTGGTGCGTGTAGGATACTGTTAATGTGCAGAGATCACTGGTCGGTGGGCCAAGAGGCCCGTTTCCGCACTGTATCTCTAAACTAAACTAAACTAAAAGGTCTCGACCCAAAACGTCACCCATTCCATCTTTCCAGAGATGCTCTCTATCTCTATTCTATAGTGTTTATAAGATTGAAATCTGTCCTCATTATCAATGGTGTAGAAGCAGAAAGGAGTTTCCCATAGCTGAGGAGTCCAGAACTAGGGTCCAAAATTTCCAAATAAGAGGGAAGCCATTTAGGACTGAATCAAGGAGCAGTACTGTTTTTCTGAGCAGAATTAATCTTTGTCATTCTTTATCTCGGTGTGCTGTGGAAGTATAGTCAGTTGATTTTACTGAAAACAAAGACACTAGATTTCTGGATTTTAGAGGAATTGAGGACTATGAGGATAGAGCAGGAAAATAGTAATGATCAGCCACAATCGTACTGAATGCTGAAGCAGTCTCTCGGGGCCATAAACGTCTGCTCCTGATCCTATTTCTTATGCTCTTGCAAAACCATATGGTGAGAAATTTAAATTCTGTCTGCTTCTGGTGATGTCTAAGTGACAATATTGGAAAAGACATTAGATTTTGCTCCCATGATATGCAAATAATGTCAAGGATATTTTTAATTTTCAATTGGGAGTCTCAAGTTGGGCCTTGGTTTAAAATGTCATCTGAAATATACCATTTTTGACAGCATGGTACTTCCCTCCAGACTGCAACAGAGCTCTGCCTGAATCTTGTGCTCAAATCTCTCAAGGATGTCTTGAGGGAAATATTATTTTGATACTCCTGGGGACTTACTAATTAACCGAACTAGTATGTTTCTGTTGGTTTTAACTTCTCAAGTTTCTGACTAAAATGCAGAAAAGGAATCCCATCCACCGACCCAGATAATACTTGGTCCAAGGGAAGCGGCACTGTCAGCCACTGAATCTAGAACTACAGCAGCAAAACTATATTTCCTTCCTATACTGGGAGAAAACTTTAAACTTATGAAAAAGTGATCTCCTTTCTCACTTTTCTTCCCAATTGCGATCATTATGATTCAAACAAAAAGTTGCTTGCTCCATATTCTATTTTGAGAATCAAATGGTGAATGAGAGCATTAGAAAATATCTATCTACTATGTCTTGGAATCAGAGAATTGTGACCCACTCACTGAAAGATCCATGCCTCAATGTTTCCCTGTCTTCACAGAGACCATCTGCAGCAGGAAGATGGATTTAGGAGGTTAGTCCATTGATCAACCATGGTAGAAAATGGATGAAATTAGAAATGAATGGCCTCTTCCTGTTACGTAAAGAAAACATTGATGCCATCGGCTTGTAGCAGTTGATGTCGGGCCCAATCTATCACCCATCTTGGAGATGCAAGGAGAAGACCTCCTTGGGAACAAAATGTTGGAACGTTTCAAATATGCAAAGAAAAGAACAATAAATTATGTGTGGTGGAAGAAAAAGAGGAATTGTACAAAAAGTAAGAGTTATTTATGAGTATACCGTGTGGAAGAGTTATTTCATATTTCTGCTCTTACCCTGACTATCATCTGCACAGTATCTGGCTGCTGCATATACACTGGGTCCACCCTTGGCCATTGTTGAAGAAGCACATCAGTGTTCCATTGACAGAGAGTGAAAAACTTATTTTGAACACTGGAAAGACCTGAAAAGTAAAGAAACACATTAATTTGTGCATTAATGTAAAGATAAGATTGTAGTTCCCAAAAATACATCAGCTGGTGGTGGTGGCAACCACGGTGCCATTCCTCTCAACACTAGACGGAGAAATCCAGTCATATCAGACTCTGAATTATGTGACTTTAATATAAATTATACTTTTAAGTGTTATAAAAAGCACTTAATGGTTGTAAAAGATAATGAAAGGCACTCAAGGAATGTATGTTTTTGCTTTTATAATTGTGCAGAGTTGTTGTTGTAGACAGGAAATACAGCAGCTAATTTGCACAACACAAGCTTCCAGGTGGCATTGATTTATTAGCTTATAATATTATTCCAAATAATAAACCAAACCAACTGGTAGGATTGACCACTACAATTCAACAAACCAAATTTGGATATGGCGCTCCTATGAGCACACCATTCACATGTGCCATGAACTATATTTTAGGATTCAGATAGGTGGATTTAAATGCTCAATTGGGATAGCATTTAAACAATTTTACTAAAACCTCACATTAATTTCTTTGACCCTATCTGCTTTACATTTTAGATTTATTTTTCACTCTTCAAAATGTCTCAGATGAGGACGGCGCTGCAGGTAGGTTCAAGAAGTGGAATGGTAAATGTAGAGTTGTACTGCTTGAGTATTTACAAACCTCGTTTCCAGACGAGTACCAGGAGTCAAGGTACAAGGTTTGCTGGAAGAGCCTACTGTGGGTGGGCACAACATTCAGTGAACTATCTCAGCAATTCTCATCGCCGATAAAATAAAAAGAGCAGCTGGAGGAATTCAGAGGGTCAAGCAATATTTGTGGAGGGAAATGGACAGTTGTCATTTTGGGCCGATACCATTCATCCTGATTAAAGGATTACGGAGAAGTAGCCAGTTTTAAGAGTGGGGGGGTGAATGGGGCAAGAGCAAAAAAAATTGATACAGGTGAGAAGTTAATTGGTATTTAACCTTCAGATGGTAAAACGAAGGGTGCAGTTAGTAACACTGGCTGCGAGGTGATAAATAGATATCTGATGTGTTGCTGCAAGTAAAAATGGAATTGATCCGTTTCAGAAAATATGACAATAAAACCCTATTGGCCAGCCTTCAAAAGTGATGAGAGAAAGGGACACAGGGTGAGAGTCACCTGAAATTGGAGAAGTTAATGTTCATGCCATTGGGCACCACAACAGAATCCAAGGTGATTTTCAGGCAGAAGAGCAGACTACACAGGGAGGATACATAGTGCAATTCCTTTAAGGGCCTGTCCCACTTGGCCGTCATTCACGCGTCACTTACGCGACCTGCTAGCGTGTGGGTAGCGCAGGACGGGCGCATGGAGTTGTGTGGAGCGGCGTGGAGGAGTGTGGACTTCGTCCTGCACGAAATCCTCGCGCGCCATCAGACTGTCGCATAACTGACGGCCAAAGTGGGACAGGCCCAA
Source organism: Raja brachyura (assembly GCA_963514005.1). The sequence goes on from OY740782.1 coordinate 67,477,797, forward strand.
GACCCGCAACGTCTCACCTCCAACAGCAGCAGAAGCAGGCAAACGATCGCCGAGCTTGGCCTGAAGCTCATGGCCGTTGCAGATCCTGATCCACCCCCACTCCTACTGCCAGAGAGGGACCAAGACGATTGGAGATAGACACAAAATGCTGGAGTAACTCAGCGGGACCGGCAGCATCTCTGGAGAGAAGCATTGGGTGATGTTTCGGGTCGAGACCCTTCTTTAGACTGGAGAAGAGTCTCGACCTGAAACATCATCCATTCCTTCTCCCATTCTCTTCAAATGACGTCACTCGCGCCAGACGGCTGTGCGGACGCATGATGGCGCGCGCGACCGTCGCATGTCAGTCACTACCGGCCTGTCGTGTAAATGACGGCCAAGTGGGACAGGCCCTTCAGTTTGCGTTTGGCCTCAACCTGGCAGGACAGACAGGTGGATCTGGGATAAAAGGGGAATTGACAACCAGGGATCTAATGGCCACAGCAGACAAAGCTCAGGTGCTCGGCAAAGTGGTCGCCTCGCCTGCATTTGATTTCACCGCTGCAGAGAAGGTCACTTCAAGAGCACTAAGTTCAATAGACAAGGTTGGAGGAGGTGCATGTTAATCTCGGTCTCACGTGGTGTTTAGGTCACAGGTGTAGGGATATGTGTTACACCTCCATTAGTGGCTGGGGAACGTAGTCGGGTTTGGGGGAGGGATGGGTGTGGAGGATTGAGCCAACCATGGAGTCACAGAAAGCAGCAAGGGGAGGGGAAGATGTGACTGATGTTAGGATCATGTTGTTGCTGGTGGAAATGTTAAAGGATGATGTGCTGGATATGGAGTTAGTGGGCTGAAGGGTAATAACTAAGACAACTCTACTGCAGTTCCCCCAGCTGCTCTTTTTTTTGCTACATCTGCAGTCTATTATTGTGCTTCCATTTTCATAGCCAGATTTGATCTGGATTGTGGCAAGCCATAGAAATGTGGATAGACACAAAAAGCTGGAGTAACTCAGCGGGACAGGCAGCATCTCTGGAGAAAATTAATGGGTGACGTTTCAGGTCGAGAAAAGAATGGTCTCAACCCAAAACGTCACCCATTCCTTCTCTCCAGAGATGCTGCCTATCCCACTGAGTTATTCCAGCTTTTTGTGACAGGACGGACTTAAAACTGGGAAAAATTGAAAACCTGCACACTCAAGACAAGTTTCATGAGAGTGAATTTGCAAGTTTGCTACCTTGAAACTACCTCGTACTAGAAAGGGGCCCCTTGAAGCAAATATTATCAGAAAGTTTAGACGACAGTTGGATGCAATCCAGAAGAAGAAAAATATGGGGATTCAAAGGGCAGCCTTTTTGGATGAAATAGCATTGCTTCTATTGCCAATTATATTCTTGAACAGATTTGTGTCTTGTAACGCTGCCTGAACTCAAGAATGTTGCTGAGCAAAATCTCTTTCAATATGCCTTGAAAAGTAATTTGCAAAGCAGGATAGTATGATTATACAAGGAAGTGAAAGACATGAGATAATTGAAAGGAATACATTCAGATCAGTTTATTGTTATATACACCAAGATGCAATGAAATTCCTTGTGCACATGAAACTCAAAGTGAATAGCATCCACTAATAACAGATACAACAATAAATATAACAAATGCAAAACAGCAGAACGGTGTAAAGGTAGACGAGCCAGCCCTTACTGGATAGAGTTAAAACACACATTGACTAATGGTTTAGCATTTTAGATATTCATTGCTGGAAGGTCCAAATACTGCTTCACAAGTGCAAGGCACCAAGGCAAATTCCTTGTATGTCATACTTGGCTAATAAAATGGATTCAATTCAATTCAATTAAAAATATATATTCAATAAGCTTGATTTTTATAAGTAGATTTGGCCTATCTAGCTATGTAGCTAGGCAACAGGGACTCGTACGTTATTAGACTCCTATTTATCGACTATACTCTGCCTTCAACACCATAATCCAATCCAAACCCATCACTAAATTATTAAACTCGCTCTAGGTGACATGTTTCAATTACTACCAACTGGCGGCACCACCATCTGTGTGATGAATTGCTTTGAGAGGTTGGTTATGGCGCATATCAACTCTTACCACAATAAGGAACAGGACCCACATAATTTGTCTACAATAGATTAACTGGGAAGGAGGGATGGAGGGAGGGAGGGTGCGATCTTGTTGGCTCTTCACTCTGCACTGGACCACTTGGAAAATAAGAACACGTAATGTCAGACAGGTGATGGCGCACATTAAATCCAGCCTTCCTTGATTCACTGCAGCTTGCTTACTGTCGCAACATTTCCACAGCAGACGTCATCCCCCTGTCACTAAGCTCATCGCTGGAACGCCTAGGCAACAGGGACTCGTACGTTAGATTTTTACTTAGCGACTATACTCTGCCTTCAACACCATAATCCTAACCAAACCTATCACTAAATTTCAGGACCTAGGAATCAGCCTCACCTCTGCCACTGGATCCTCGACTTCCGGACCCACAGACCACAGTCAGTGAGAATACGTGACAACATCTCTTCCACAATAATTCTCCACACTGGTACCCAATAGGATGTATTTTCAGTCCCTAACTATACTCCCTATATACTCACGTCTGTACAGCTAAATTCGACTCCATCTACACATTTTGAGGTGACACTGCAGTGGTGGGCAAAATCAGGAATGATGGGACGGAATACAGGAAGGAGATAGAGAACATAGTAATGTGGTGTCAAGACAATAACCTCTGCTTCAATGTCAGCAAGATGAACCAGATAGTTATCGACTTCAGGAAGCATGGTGGGGTATAATCCCCAACCAGCATTAATGGTGCCGAAATAGTTGAGATGCTAAAATTTTCCTGGCTTTAGTATTACCAATGATGTCGGGGACCAACCATATTAATGCGATAGCCAAGAAGGCCCACCAATGCCTCTACTTCCTTAGCAGATTGAGGAAATTCAGCACAACTCCAATGTCCCATAGAAAACATAGACACAAAATGCTTGAGTACCTTAGCAGGACAAGCAGCACCTCTGGATAGAAGGAATGGGTGACATTTCTGGTCGAGACCCTTCTTCAGAATGAGTCAGGGGAGAGGGAGTTACAGAGATAAGGACGTGTAAGGTGTGAAAATGAGACAAAGGGGATGAAGTTCAAGGAATATGTAGATCATTGTTAGCTCGGAGAAGGTAACAACAAAGCAAACAAATAAAATGTAAATGTGGACAGACAGATTAGTTGGAAAACTGGGAAGGGGGGGACGGATGGAGAGAGAAGGAAGGCAAGTGTTACTTGAAGTTAGAGAAGTCAATTTTTATACTGGGGTGTAAGCTGCCCAAGCGAAATATGAGGTGCTGTTCCTCAAATTTACACTGGGCCTCACTCTAACAATGGAGGAGTCCCAGGACAGAAAGGTCAGAATGGGAGGGGGAGTTAAAGTGTTGAGCAACTGGGAGATCAGGTAGGTTTAGGCGGACTGAGTGAATTCAGGTTGCATCATAGTTTGGTTAGATCTGTTCAAGACTGCTCGAAATTGCAGGGTTGTGTTTGTAGCCCCAAACATCACATAGACCATACTCCCCACTGTTGGCCACATCTACACTTTGCACTGCCTCCAAATAGCTGCCAACATAATCAAATACATGTCCCATCTTGGTCATTCCTTCTTCTCCCTACTCCTGTCAGGCAGAAGATACAAGAGCTTGAAAGCACGCATCCTCATACTCAGGAACATCTTCTTCCCCTCTGTTATCAAGCTTCTGAACAGTTCTTCCATAAGGTAGGGTACTGTCCAATTTACCTCTACCCCATTGTGGACTTTGTTAATGGAACTGATACATTACAATGCTGTGAACTATACTCCACACTCTGTCATCTTAGCCTTTGCTCAATCTATGGTACCCGAGTTTGGCCTGATTGTATTTATTGTGGTATTAGGGTTGATGCCAGGTTCGACAACTCAGGTTTATTGATAGTGACAAGAAAGCCCACGTCCACATGGGGATGCTGTCCGTCGTTGGCAGGGTGCATGTGAGGAGAAGCTGGCAACCTCGGGTTTGTCGCGGCACCTCAGTCGTGGTCTCGAAGGAGGAAGCATGGAGATCACGGGCTTCTCCCAGCAGTTCAACCTTGAGTGGAAATGCTAGCCATCTCAGGCTTGTCCTGACAGCTCAGCTTCAGGGCTTCAAGAGGTGATACTGGTGGTCTCAGTCTTATCTTGATGGCTCAATGTTTGCCTCTGTGTGGGCGCAGTCCCTCGTTGTCTGTGGGCAGGTAAGAGACACTTGCAGTCTTAGGCTTGCCCCAGCCGCTCAGTCTTGGCCTCAGAGGAGGCACTAGCTGTCTATGGCTTTTCCTGGCAGCTCAGTCTTGAACACATGGTGGTGCTGGTGGTCTTGGGTCTGTCCCAATGGCTTAGTCTTCTTCCCAATCTGCAACAGGGGAACACAGCTAGCAGGAAGGCATCCCACTTCTTTTTCTCTCTCTCTCTTTTCCGCTCCCTCTCTTTTTCACTCTCTCTCTCTCCCTTCCTTTCCTCTCTCCTGCTTCTCTCAAGTTCAAATAAATTTGAACTCTCTCTCTCCCTTCCTTCCTCCCTGTCCTCTCTCCTGCTTCTCTCACCCTTTCACTTCCCCCCTCTGGCTGGAACGCCTGGTTTTACAATCCAATATCAGCTAATTGGACACAGCTGTTACTTATATAATTGTGGCCTCAGCTCAAGTTTGGCCTCTCCTGGCAGTGATGGTGATCAGAGTGTCATCCGAGGGAGGGGGAGCTGTCACATTATAATATTACCTGATCTAATTACACAGCATGCAAAACAAAGCTTTTCACTGTATGTCAGTTCACATGACAATAATAATAAATAAATCTAAAGCTGTTGTTCATCGATTACACCTCAACGTTCAACACCATCATCCCCTCCAAACATATTATTAGATAAACTAAGGGAAAGGCACAAAATGCTGAGGTAACTCAGCGGGTCAAGCAGCCTCTCTGGAGAAATGAATCGGTGACGTCCTAAAATGTCACCTATTCATTTTCTCTTGAAATGCTGCCTGCCCCGCTGAGTTACTCCAGCATTTTGTGCCTGTAACTTGCTCGTTCTAAGCTTCAGCCCAGTCTAGTTTCAGTCAAAATCTTTATTTTGACAAAGCACAATTACAGTTCAACTACTGTACCTATCCCACCGTGGGTTTGATCCTCGTGTCTGCCTGATCAAGCCCTCTAGGTCTCGCTCAAACAGAGACACTCCAGAAGGTCACGCAGTCCCAAGGACTCTCCCAGAAGATTGACGCTGGACCTCGTGGCAGCGGACTTTTATATGTCTCGGGACCTCGAGGGGCTGAACCACATCAGGGTTGTCTCTTAATAATCCAATTACAGATATCGATTAATCCCATACATAACAGACATTTCCCTAACCCAATAATGCAGCAGCTTAATACATTGTATTCAAACAGGACTTCTCAAGGAAGCCAACAGAAACATTTACCCTGATCTGCAAGAACACCAGACAAGGCTCAATACCTCATCCAATCAACACTCGGCAAAGTAGAACTCTGCAACATTATTTACAAGGTGTATGTCTGGTTTGCAGCCATCCAATCCATTCAATGCATTTTGCACCTAATTGACATGGTCTGCAGATGTTCTTATTCTTTTCTTGCAACTTGTATCTAGGCTCTAGACACTCTGGCACCACTCCGCAGCTTATCCCAGCTCTGCAGAGAGCAATTCCAAATTGACCAAATCTCCCAGCAGCCCTGAATCTTTTACCCCATTTTAAAGTCCTAGCCTCTCCAATTTGGCCAGAATTAACATGCCCATCTTTGAACCAGCATCTGCAGTTCCTTTTTATTACATTAAACTAAGGGAACTAGGTCTCTTCTCATCCCCATGCAACTGGATCATTGACTTTCTTATCAGCAGAAAACAACAAAGTACAAATCAGTATGAATTGACAACAATGTTTCCTCCTCAAAAAGGCAGCTAACACCATCCTGTCTATGTGCAAGAAGGAACTGCAGATACTGTTTTAAACCGAATATAGACATAAAAAGCTGGAGTAACTTAGCGGGACAGGCAGCATCTCTGGAGAGAACGAATGGGTGACGTTTAGGGTCGAGATCCTTCTTCAGATACATACGGTGAAGTGGAGAGATAAAGAACAATGAATGAAAGATATGCAAAAAAAGTAACAATGATAAAGTAAACAGGCCATTGTAAGCCTGTAGGGTGAAAATAAAAAGCTAGTGCGACTCTGGTGGGGGAGGGATAGAGAGAGGGGGAATGCCAGAGCTACCTAAAGTGAGAGAAATCAATATTCATACCCTTGGGCCGTAATATTCATAACTTGGCTGACACAATTGCCCAGTCTGCGTTTGGTCTCGCCTATGTATAAGAGTCCACATCTTGAAAAACAGATACAGTGGATGAGGTTGGAAGAGGTTCAAGTGAACCTCTGCCTAACCAGAAATGACTGTCGGGGTCCCTGGACAGAGTCGAGGGAGGATGTATAGCGACAGGTGTTGCATCTTCTGCAGTTGCAGGGAAAGGTACCTGGGAAGGGGGTGGGAAGGGTGGGAAGGGATGAGTTAACCAGGGAGTTGCGGAGGGAATGGTCTCTGGGGAAGGCAGAAAGGGGTGGAGATGGGAAAATGTGGCTAGTGGTGGGATCCCGTTGGAGGTGGCGGAAATTTTGGAGGATCATGTGTTGTATGCGACGGCAGATGGGGTGGAGGGTAAGGGCTATGGAGACTCTGTCTCTGTGCGACTAGGGGAGGGGGAGCAAGGGTGGAGCTGTGGGGTACTCAGGGCCTCATCTGTGATGGGAGAGGGGAACCCCCGTCCCCTAAAGAATGAGGACATCTCGGATGTTCTAGTATGCAACACCTCATCTTGGACGCAGAAGCGGCGTGGACGGAGGAATTGGGAGTTGGGGTTAGAGTTTTGCAGGAAGCAGGGTGGGAAGAAGCAAGATCGAGATATTTGTGGGAGTCACTGGGTTTGTAATAGACGTCAGTCAATAGTCAATTGTGATGGAGTCTGTGAGATCAAGAAATGGGAGGAAGGTGTCGGAGATGGTCCAAGTAAATTTGAGTGCAGGATGAAAATTGGTGCTGAAGTTGATAAAGTCCGTGAGTTCTGCATGGGTGCAGGAGGTAGCACTGATGCAGTCAACAATGTAACGGAGATAAAGGGATTGTTTAATGTACACTACAAAGAGGCAGGCATAGCTGGAGCCCATGTGGGTGTCTATAGCTACGCCTTGGACTAGGAGGAAGTGGGAGGAGTCAAAGGAGAAGTTGTTGCGGGTGAGGATCAACTGTGTTAGGCGGAGTAGACAGTTAGTAGAAGGGAATGGTTCTGCGGTCGAGGGAGAAACGGAGGGCCTTAAGGCCTTCCTGGTGGGGTATGAAGATGTAGAGTGACTTCATGTCCATAGTAAAGATGGGGGAGTGGGGGCTCGGAAAACGCAAGTCATTAAGGAGACGAAGGGCATGTGATGTATCTTGGACATAGGTCGGGCGAGATTGGACCGGGGGATAGGATGGCGTCGAGGTACGTGGAAATCATTTCCGTGAGACAGGAGCAAGCAGAAACAATGGGTCTGCCAGGGCAGGTATGCTTGTAGATTTTTGGGAGAAGGTAAAACCGGGCTGTGCGGGGGCTGGGAAATGATAAAGTTGGAAGCTTTGGAAGGCTGTTGCTGTCGTAGGCGGACGTACGTGTTGTCGTGGGTGCAGTCGTCAGTTGTCGCCAGGTGTCGTGGGTGAATTCCATGAAAAGTAGTCTCTGGCAGTCGCCTAAAGGGTCCCTTAATTTAAAAAAAGACATTTAAGGGTCTGTAAGAAACTTCCAGTTCATTTGAATCTGTCAGTTGGTTCAAAGAGGTATGAAGTCCATCCTGGCAGTAAGTATTGAAAACTACCATCACCCAATCCATTGGATGTAGAAGAGGCCCTTAAAGGGAGTGGAAAAGTTGAGAAGTATGCCGGAAGTTAGAAATAAAGAGGTCTAGAGAGGGTAGAAGGCAGTTCTGGGGAGTCCAAGAGGAGGGGACCGATTGAGGCAGGAGAAGGGGTCATCACTTGGTGGTGAGGACCCCTTCCCATAGAAAAAGGCAAGGCGGAGGTGAAGAAAAAAAACTCTACATCATGGCAGACCCGCAACTCATTGAGTGGGGCGGAGGGGAATGAAGGTGAGGCTTCTGTTGAGGACAGACCATTCCGTATCAGAAAGGCGGAGGTCGGGGGGGATGGTGAACACACGATAAGTAGACATGTTACAAAACTTACCTTCAGAGGCGCTGCAGTTCTGTCACTGGCCGTGTGCGCGACTTTGGCACCTTGGGGGGGGGGGGGGCGGGGTTAAAATGCAGTTTTTCTCCTGCCTGCCGGAGTTATATTTTCTCGGGGTCCAAGAGTTTCTTGAAGATTTGTTCCGACAGCCGTTCTGTGAATTTTTGTTTTGTTTTTTATTTTATTTTTGTAAGTCGCTGGACAATTTCAGCGCTGGAGTAAAATAAAAATCAGCTTCTAATGCCGTGAACGCCGACAACGGGGACGGATTTTACGTACGGGACAGGTAAAGGAAAGCCATTTATTTTGCAGATAAACGTGCTGCTTAGGATGCTTTTAATCCAAATTTTACATTGCGAAAAGGTGATTTAGGACCCATACGAACTGGCAGTATTTCTCCTGCCGATATGGGGTTTAAATTCACCGCAACCGCAACGTTCCAAACGATCGCGTTCCACAAAATCCCACTCGCAAGATGATTTAAATGGCCATTAATTTACGGGAATTAAACACTAAATTCCTTCCATTTGGCCTATAAATTCATGACAATGAGATTGAAAAATCATGTTATATTGTGAATTGTTGTGTAAATGTTATTTGGACACTTGGGCTATTTAAAAATGTTAATCTTTTCTTAAGAAATGGATAGATGTTTAGATCTAGTAATTGAATATTGTAATTAGCTACATTTGGGTAACTAACTAATTATATGCTTTAATTTCAGGTCATCCAAGTAAGATTGTGTCATGTTTGTTTCAGAATACTTCAATCTATAATAACTGAAAATTTCGGGTTGGGTCCGAGCTATGTTGTCTGGAATCGGAGCTGGAATCCCCGAGGTAGAAGAAGGAGGCGCAGGCAAGCACCGACAAAACACATGTGGCTGTGGTAGCGAGCCTGGGTTAAAATGTCATCATGCAGCAGGGGAGCCACGAGAGAGGATGCTGCAGAACTCTCGTCAGAAAGAGGAGGAGAGCTTCTTCAAAGTAGACATACCTTGAGGAGATTTTGCAGTGGAACAGATGAAATGAGTAAGAAGGAAATACAGATGCTGGTTTAAACCGAAGATGGACAGAAAAAGCTGGAGTAACTCAGTAGCATAGTACAGACAGAATGGTGGGACCCTGTCTGTGCTCTCATTTCACTCCTGCCATCAGGATGAAGGTATAAAATCTGAAAATTGTGACATCAAGTTCAAGAATTGCTTCTTCCCAATAACTATCAGGCTCTTGGACACTATACAACATTAAGCTATGAAAAATGGACTGTCTTGGGTTGCACTAATGACAAGGCTTTTTGCACTATATTAGGATTCTTGATTTATCCAATTTTTGTTTATTACATATTATCAATGTGTATTTAGTTTACAGTCGTGTAATGCTGCTGCAAGTAAGAATTTCATTCTTCCATTGTAGTTATGGCAATTAAACACATATGTATTTGGTGAACAAATGGTTAGAACCTGTGCTCTTTAATTTTGATGATCATGCTAAGCCTATTAAATGTTCTTCAAAGAATTAAAGCATGATTAATGGTCAATAAATTAAAAGACTATTTGTGAAACAAAAGCACAGGTGATAGGAATATTCAAAACATGAAGTCTTCAGAAGAGATTGGGTAAACCTCATTGTCTCTTGATAAACTACTGATTATTAAGGGTGTCAGGGGTTATGTGGTGAAGGCAGGAGAATGGGGTTGAGAGGGAAAGATTGAGAATCGGCCATGATTTGATGGCAGACGTGATGGGCCAATTGGCCTTATTCTGCTCCTAGAACTTATGAACTACTGCAAACTATAAAAACACACGCCTGGACTGTGCTGCACTGGTGTGTCAACCGAGATTTTCTACTCAACTAAAGGCCAAGAGTCAAGCTACACAGAAACAAAGTAATGTTCACGAATGAGCCTTAGCTGACACCTAATGGTGGTTGTTGCAGAAAGTATCTGAAACAAGCTGCCAGGGGGAGCTGTAGAAGCGGATACAATTATGAATTTCATAAGATATTTGGACAGATATATAGATTAGAAGTTGAGAAGAATGCGAACTAAAAGCAGGCAAATATGACTAGCTCAGAATGCCAATTTGGTCAGCATGGACAAGTTGGGCTGAAGGGCTGGTTTTAATGTTGTATAACTAACTCTATAACAAGATGTGTGGTTTAGAGAGAAAAGCTGTTCTGTAATTTGATCAAGCAAATTGTCAAGTGATGCAAGGCACACACTAAAAATGACCTTCAGTTGCAAAGGAGGAGGAAAATCAATAAATAAACATTCATTGTTCCTGTTATTGTATGCGAGCCAGCAGCTGGAAGTCATCTGGAGAAACAATAGCCGTGATTGATTAATCTTAAGATAGTGTGGCTCCATTACGAGTTCATTAACATACAAGAAAATAATAAACACATGAATGTACCTCAGCACAAATCACAGATCAACTCATACCTGCTATGGACTTAAAACATATGTCCCTTCATCGTAACTGGGTCCAAATTCCAGAACACCCCATGCAACAACTCTGTGGGAATACTCAGCGTAGTGGATCAAAAGAAAGCTCAAATAGAAATGCAAAATAAATGCCAGGTTTACCAACAACAGCCACATCCAATGAAAAATACAGAAACTTGGGAGCAGGAAAATGCCACCAACTTGGATGTGGAGAGGATTTTTCCATTGGCGGGAGAGTCTAGAATTAGCGGTCATATCCTCAGAATTAAAGGACACGCTTTTAGGAAGATGAGGAGAAATTTCTTTAGTCAGAGGGTGGTGAATCTGTGGAATTATTTGCCACAGAATGCTCCTGAGGCCAAGTCAGTAGATATTTTTAAGGCAGAGATAGATAGATTCTTGATTAGTACAGGTGTCATAGGTTGTGGGGAGAAGGGGGCTAGGAGGGAGAAATAGATCAGCCATGATTGAATGGCAGGGTAGACTTGATGGGCTGAATGGCCTCATTCTATTTCTGTTTCTTATGTCTTTAATTTATCAAATATCATTCACAATTTCCATGGCTGATGGCTTATGTCGCTAGTAAATAGAACCCTTGACTGTTAACCTGTTTTGATATGACCTTTGTCATTTCACTGTAGTATTCTTTGTCATCATAGATTCTAAACACCTGGGAGCAATGAGAAACCACATCCTTGCTGCTGCTGATAACATGAGAGCTTAATGCTCAACGTCAATTTGAAAACAGTCAAAATGTCTAATCAGAACAGATGTTTGGCATCCAATGGATTATCTCCCAATGCCTCAAAGACTTTTCACAATTCACATGGCACAGGTCAGGTGTGTAATAAAATAATCTTTGCATGCCTGGGTGAGTGCAGTTCCAAAAGCACGCAAACCACTCATCACCAATTGGCATAAAGCAGCTCCCTTAATTGGACCCTCTTCAGTATCATTGCCTTCACACCCTTCAGTGCAGCTGCCAGAATGCAATATCTACTGAATCCACTTCATCAACTCTTTAATCTATTACTCAACGTCGCGAGGTCTATCATCTGGAAGAACAAAGGCAGCAGGTGCAAGGGTTCACCATCACCAACAATTTACTCTTCTTGTTGTACACTGTCCAACTTGGTAAATATCAATATTCTGTCATTATCACCAGATCAAAGTTCTGCAAATCCTTCTAAATGCCACTGCTGGAGTATCTTCACCACACTGACTGCAGGACATTATGAACGCAACTCAAAATCACCTTCACGATAATGGATAGACAAATTTAAATTTATCAGTGTTAAACTCAGTATTACAGTCATGGGCTGGTTTTATAACTCTTTTTGATAAACACAACAATTTTTTGTTGCAACACAAAAATTGATTTTACCTTTCCATAATTCTGATGCCAGATGTGGAGCCATAGGAGCCATCATAATGCACAAGGCCACTAGAGCCTCTTCATACTCCCTGCTATGGAGAATTACCCGAGGAGTAGCTTGCTGAAAGAAAGGTTAAGAGGAAGAAAAAAATAAAATCTTAATTTACAGTATGAACGGAGCCAATTCCTTCAAGATCAGAAATCAGAATTTACTATACAGTAAACCCTCATTTTAGTGGACCCCTTTATAACAGATTTTGGTTCTAGGGGGCGGACCTGCCTTCGCCAACCCAGCTCGCGTGTTCTCCCCAGCCCTGGCCAACTCCCTCCCCCTACAGTTTGATATAATGAGGGTTAATGGTACTGCCCTTTCAGCCAGCACTGCTACTCAGTAAGATCACAGCTCATCTTCCACCTTTGCCATATCCTTTGATTACCTTAATGCTTAAAAACCAATTAATTTCAGAAATAAAAAGATTAATTGCCAGGATATCAACGGACCTCAATAATAGAATCTCTAAAGATTTGGCACATTGGCGCAGCGGAAGAGTTGCTATCTTACAGCGCCAGAGACCAGAGTTCGATCTGGACTTCGGGTACTATCTGTATGCAGTTGTTGTTTGCAAATTGGTCCTTGTGAGTAGGACTAGTGTATATGTGATGGCTGGTTGGCATGGGCATGGTGAGCCGACAGGCCTGTAGCTATGCTGTAACTCTAAATTAAAACTAACATTTACAACATTTTCAATTAAGAATTTTACATTCTCTTGATTCCAAACACCTAAACCATAATTCCAAAATTCTCCACCCCCCATCCATCCATCATTAAAACTCTGATCTTGTTATCTTCCGGTTTGGTGGTCTTTCTATTTGCGCAAAAACTATTGGCGATAGCACTACGATTTTTCGCCAGTTCACTCACCGTTCTCCTGTGCTGCGCTTGCACCAAGTTTCGTTCCGATCGGTTGAATGGCGTAAAGGTTAGCGAGGTTTAAAATATCCTAAAAACTGCGCACGCGCAATTCGATCTCTTCTCCTGCCATTCAGCGCCGCGCGGATTAGTCTCTTCCCCTGTCACTCACCAGGACGGTCCGCCCCCTCCTGTGCTATCACGTCTTTACTGGATCTGAAGATGGCTGGTGGAGGTTTCCAACCGGACACCATTTTCGGAGGGACCCGAAGTAACTCGGCCCCAAGCAGCCCCAGCATTGGAGACCTAATGTCGGAGACCCTGCCCAGCATCGGAGACACTGCCCAGCCCAGCTCAGCGTGGGAAACACAGCCCAGCTTGGCGTCGGTGACCCAGCCCAGCACAGCGTCGGTGACCCAGTCCAGCCCAGAGTCAGAGATGTCGCCAAACAGAAAGCAGAGACTCTGATCCTGATGGAGAAGAAGGACCAGTGACCAGCGCCCGCTGTAAATCCCCATCGCAGCTCCAGCCACGACCCCTCTGGTCCCCCTCCTCCCCTCCCACGTAATACCTCCCTCAAGCCCATGGCTCTTCCCCGTATTTTCTCTGAGCTCACTCCCCCCGCCCACATCCCTCCTATCCCGCCCACACCCCCCTCCCTGTCCACACACCCACCTCCCCCGCACACACACCCCTCTGCCCCTAACAACCCCCCCCCCCCCCACCCCACCCATATGGCAAATTTCCTGTCCTAATTGGAGCCAATTATGCTTGTGAGCCCAATAACTCCACAGTTACCATTAATAACTAGCTTTATAATTCATGTTAATTCAATTATGTGAAGCAATTAATCATGAAATTTCAACCTTATCCTCAGATTGTGAATTATTAGTTCCTTAACAACACCATAATTCACTCATGAGCTCAGACGGCTTGCAATCGCCGAGACCGCCCATGTGCATGAGCCGCGCTGCGCGGTCACGGCAGCTGAGCCCAAAGATACGCAGGATAAGCGCTTTGAAACCCTCGTATTTGTCCTCATCCGGCGGTGTGCGTAGGTAATGGAGCAGGTGACTGGCAGTCTCCTGATCCAGCGCGCTGACCACATAATAATGCCGGGTGTAATCAGCTGTGATGCGTCGGATGTGAAATTGGGCCTCAGCCTGCTGAAACCACACTTGGGGCTGCGATGACCAGAAAAACGGACGGTTTAAGAGAGACGGAATAATGCTGCCATTATTCAAATCCATAATAACCGTTGTGGATCGTCGCAATATAGTAAACCAAGCGTTGGGAATCAAAGTAATCATTATTGGTAAAATACAGAGAACAGCACACACTCGACTGGGGAGGCTACTCCCATAGTTCTGAATATATACCATGGCACACCCCTAAACCCCGTGATGACTCCTTTCCGCCAAACAGTCACGTGACCCTGCCAGTCCTAGTGCCGAGGGTTCGCTCAGCAAGTGGCTTAACAACCAGGTGACGCCACAAAGAAATCATTTCGATCAAAGAAAGAAATTGCTTATCTGAATTTTCTCTAGCATTGTTCAGTCTGGAGACTACAATTTCATATGATTTGAAATGACTTTTTCCCAAGCTCCAGTGGTGATAATTAATTGGTTCCAAAGTTAAAATTCAGCTGGTGTTTGCTGAAAACTGAAGTAACATTAAAAGACTAGCTGTTGTGTTTAAAAAGGAACCATTAAGCAGATGCTGGAAAATCGAAGGTAGCCAAAAATGCTGGAGAAACTCAGCAGGTAAGGCAGCATCCAAAGAGCAAAGGAAATAGGCGATGTTTCGGGTCGAGACCCTTCTTCAGACTGGCTTCTACTTTTCTAAATCCAGGCTCTTTCTCACGCACAAGTTCATCTATTATCCCTTTAGTGTAATAAATTATTTGGGGTTACACAAAAAGCTGGAGAAACTCAGCGGGTGCAGCAGCATCTAAGGAGCGAAGGAGATAGGCGACGTTTCGGGTCGAGACTTATTTGTACTGATTTAGACATAAAAATCACATCTGAGGTGTAGTGGGAATATTTTATTTTTCTCACAATGTAGCCTGTGCTTTTAATTAAACAATGATTTTCTTCGTCAGCACAGCACTTCAAATTTATCCTCTTGTATTCCAAAATCATTGGAAGAGCTATTGTGCTGAAAGTGCTTGAAATAAAAGTGACTGAGCAGTGCAGATGGACCGAGGAGATTCAATGTGTTGCTAATTTTCAAACCGCACAATTTTGTATGGGTTCAAGCAAAAATATTAACCCCATTCTCAGTTTTTGGAAATGGATAATCTTTAAAAATATATAATGAAGGCAAGGTACAAAAGAAATGCAATGGTTTGATCAAAAAATATTAATGTATTTTTAACTTCAACCATGAAGGGATACTGGATATTTGAAATTCTTAATACAAAGCAAGAAATGGCAACAGAAATGTTTGGGAGAAGCATTTTGATATGGTGGTCGGCTTTGGCAATCTCAAAAGAATCTATTTATTGTAATGCAACGTCCATTTAGGTACCACCCTGTGATAATTTAGAACAAAAGTTATCACCACAATTAAATAGGTTCTTCAGGTTGAGTTTTCAATGAAACAAATGTCCAAGGATTGAATTTAATAGTTACATGAAAATTCAAAGGGGCACAGCACACTGGAAATCAAAGGCTACAATTTTTTATAAGGTCAGGAACATTTTGCCAAGTACAACACAAATAATAATTGTTCTGTTAAATTGCAGAAATGTGTTCTCTTCGGGCCATAAAGTTTAACTTGTCTAATATAATTAATGTTTAAGAGGTACTGCAGATGCTGGAAAATCGAAGGTAGACAAAAATGCTGGAGAAACTCAGCGGGTGCAGCAGCATCTATGGAGCGAAGGAAATAGGCAACGTTTCAACCCAAAACGTTGCTTAATTCCTTTGCTTCACAGATGCTGCCGCACCCACTGAATTTCTCCAGCATTTTTGTGTAATGTAATTCATGAGTGTGTTCTTGCCAAGGTCAATTAAATGGGGCAAGGATGTCTGATGAAATCTCTTACTTATCCAAGAGAAGAAAGAGGAAATATATATAGGATTTGGGCACAGTGTAGGTGAAAAGTGAAAGACACAGTTGAAAATAGTTTTAAGAAGGTTTGAAAGAGGAAGTGGCCAAGCAGAAGGAGCTTTGCAGTGTAAGTTTAACTTTGTGTCTTTAAAACCATGAACATCAGCGAAAAAGTGGAGAACCAAGGAGAAGCTAAATACAGAAATACAAAACAGACAGCACAACCATGGGAGATCGCATCAGCGAGACAGAACATAGTCATGGGCGGGGGGTTGACGATCATTCAACTTGGAGGTTATGGGGCACAGAGAGGAAAACAGCGAACACAAAATGTTGTCTGCAGTTTGAGCTATTCAAAATGAGTTAAATACAAAACACTGCAATGTCCATCTTTGTGCTTTCTCACAAAGAATGCTTCCCGTCTAAAAATAAATTATTTTTTCCCCCAGGAAGATGATGAAAACAACCCGCAGGAAATGGGACTTTGGAAAAATAATGAGGTTTGGCCTTGGGGAATGGGACTTGCTTAAACGAAGATCTCTTCAAATAGAAACCAATTGAAAAAACTTGGAGAAACTTATCAAAGGAGATTAGAGCATCCACTGCAAAATGCCAATAGACATCATTAACGGCAACAGCCAGCTGTTCATTACCTACAGCTTGCATACTGTTTCAAGGCCAGAAACCCAGTGCCTTGGAAATTTGTGAGAGGTTTCTTTAATTATTGTTGAAAAATCTAGTCATTCCTCAGACAGAAGCTAGTCCCAAATGACTACATAGACAGCAAATCAAAATTGCCTTTAGAGATTTGTTTATTCAACTGCTGTGGTATTGATTGGGAAAGTAAACAAGAGTGCAGAAGATGCCAACATCGTTCTCATTACTTAGAACAGTAATTGTGTTGCAGCTTATTGCTAAGGCAACCACTTGAGCAAGTTCCTTTTAAAGTGGCCCCTGAAAGCTGATAACTTTCAGCTCTATTGTGCATTACTCATAATGGAGGGCAATACCTCAAAGGATAAGGGGGAGATTTAAAGAATGAACAGGGGAAACATAGAGCAGGGGTCGGCAACCTTGTTCTGCATAGGAGCCAGGACGCATGTCTGTGAGTGGATGGCAGGCGACATCTATCACGTGTACTCATTTTCCCGCCCCCATCCCACCCCGGATGGCAGGCATCAAATCACGTGTTCACAGTAGGTAGACAAAAATGCAGGAGAAACTCAGCGGGTGAGACAGACCCAAGCAATCCTTGCATGTCTCACCCGCTGAGTTTCTCCTGCGTTTTTGTCTACTTTTGATGTTTCCAACATCTGCAGTTCTTTCTTAAATGTGTTCAGAAAAGGTGCGCGGCCGAGCCGGCCGCTTTGCGCAGGATGCGGTATAGCCAGAGCTCGGCGCCTGGATGATTTTGGTTTACGGGCCACATTCGGCCCGGGGGCCGTAGGTTGCCGACCCCTGACATAGTGGAAAGAAAACAAAAGGTGTGCATAAACAACAGTGCAAGTTTCCTCCTAAAGGTGTCAAACTCACCCCTGAGAAAACTTCACTGAGTAATTAATTTACCCAAGATTAATTCCATCTGTTTATTTACAATTGGGTCAAATATGGCCACCACATATGGCAAATACCCCTGTAGGCATTGCCTGAAAGGAGAACAAAGATAAACAGCATCAAATGAACTTTAGAAACACAAAAGAACAGAGGTCCAAACCGAAATCAAAATGACAATAATTGAAATTGCATCTCAAGATTTAAAAAAACTGCAGATTGCAAGCTTTCTTTTATGATTCCAAAGCAGAAATTGAATTGAAACACCAACAAAATAAATGAGGTTATTATAACAATTGATTTAAAAATGGATAGAATTTACTCATTCAATAACAGTTGTTCAGTCTTATATATTGAAGAAGCTTGCTGTAAACAGAAAATAAACTGACCAATGACAACTTATATTATACACATAAACGAGTTTAAATCATCAACTCAAATATTGTGCAGTTATGAAAAAGATATTTCACACTTCTAAAATACATGAAATAAAGCTTCATTTCTGCATCCCAGCCCATTCTTTCCTTTTAGACTTAGTTTCGAGAGATCTTAAGATCATATGAGATAGGAGCAGAATTAGGCCATTCAGCCCATCAAGTCATTCAATCCAGGCACGTGCCGTGAGTAATTACTCAGGGTAGGCAGTCAGTCGGCTTTAAAAAAAAACTTTAACCGCGCTTGCGCAGATTGTTCTCTCCGTAAAAATAAAAAATAAAAATAAAGACAGTAACAATTCAATTTGCCCAAGGCTTCCAAATCTCCTTTATTCTGAATTACTGAATGGGTGGAGGGTGAAGGGTGATGGCTGGTGGAAAGATGGTGGGAAAAACGGGGGTACAGGGAAAAGTTGAATCAGTTGTCATCTTATTGAATTACAACACTTGTTCGAGGGACCAATTGGAGGGACAGTTCCTTTCACAGCGTGTGGAGAGTCTGTGCCAGGGGTAAAGTTGCGGGGAGGGCAGGAGTGTTGAGAAGGTGGGGGTCGGCGATAATGCCAGTAACTCACTCAGTCACTGCTGCTGCGGCACTCCGGACGTGGAGCCACCGTATTGTAGCCGGGGACAGAAGCAGCTCGGGCAGCTGCGAGCGACCGCCGGGACCCGACAGCAGAACTGGCCGCCACTTCAGCGCCTTCTGCCGGCCTGCTCACCTCTGCCAGTGCTCTCCGTCTGAACACGTCTCACCTGCCGCTCGCCGACTTCGCTCATGTCAGTCGCTTCCCGCAAATCCTTAAATTCCCACATCCGAGTAACCTCAATCGTGCTGTCGGAACTTAAAGATTTGCGGGAAGCGGTGACATGAGTGAGGCCAGCGAGGAGCAGGAGGGAGGTTTTTAGATGGAGAGCTGCCAGAGGTGAGCGGGGGGCGGCAGAAGGCGCTGAGGTGGCGGCCGGTTCCACTGTCCGGCCTGGAGGCTGCTCCCAGCCACCCGAGCTACTTCTCCCCCCAGTCTCAATGTGGTGGCTCCGTGCAAGGATACTGACCCCCCCCCTTCACAACGCTCCTGCCCTCCCCGCAACTTTACCCCGGGCCAGACTCGCCAAACGCTGAGAAAGGAACTCTTCCACCAACCCCCCACCCCTGGAAATATGGTATTTAAAAACATATAGCACTAAGAAATGTACTTACCATATTATTGGTACACAAAGTCCATTCTTCTCTCTTTGTTTCCTAAGATACTCTTCAGATAATGGCACTCCATATTTGTAAAACCCGCCAAGAAACTAGCGCTGCACATGACAGAAGGGTTCTGCACCTGCGCAGTACAGCAAAGGCAGAATTTCTGCTGCCTTCAGCTCCCCTTGAAATTGACGGCTTCAGGCAGCGCTGACAGCACATGGGCTAAACAGACCTTCGCGTGTTGCAAGTGCTGCGGATGAAAGGCACAGAGAATTATGCCTACCTAAGAGATCGATCTCTTAGATAGGCATAATTCTCCAATGCCGTTACTATTTATATTTAGTCAGTACCATTTTATAATTTTAGTAAGGGTAGGCAGTGCCTACCTTGCCTACCCTGACGGCACGTGCCTGATTCAATCATTGCTGACCTATCTCTACCTCCTAGCCCCATTTTACTGCCTTCTCCTCATAACCTCTCATACCTGTACTAATCAAAAATCTATCTATCTCTGCCTTAAAAAATATCCACTGACTTTGCGTCCACAGCCTTCTGTGGCAAAGAATTCCACAAATTCACCACCCTCTGACTGAAGAAATTCCTTCTCATCTCCTTCCTGAAAGAACACCCTTTAATTCTGAGGCTATGACCTCTAGATTTTCCAACTAGTAGAAACATCCTCTCCACATCCACTCGATCCAAGCCTTTCACTATTCTGTACGTTTCAATGAGGTCCCCCCACATTGGGTTGGGTTTAATTTAAGATGGGTGAAGGGAGAAACGGTGAAGAAGAGTACGACTTATAGCAGCATCATTCTCACCACCTCACAAACACTGAACTTTGAACCCTACGACTCTTTTCTGCATTCTCCTGTCCATTCACTTCATAGATGCTGCCTTACCCGCTGAGTTACTCCAGCAGTCTGTGTTTTACTCAAGATTCCAGCATTCGCAGTTCTTGCATCAGCATTTTCCTTTTGCTATAATCTCCTCATTCCCATTGCTACCTCCAGTTCCTTTAGTTTGAGCTACCTACATAATGGGAATGATATCAGCACGTATTTCAGGGCTGCCAACTTTCACGCTTTGAGTGTGAGAATCATGCATTTGAAGAAACTCTCACGCCCACACGCTGATCAGAAATTTCTCACGCTGAGTGGTGAGAAATTCTGTGATCAACCAAAATTTCAAAACTCAGATAAACTGCATGGTCCGCGGGTGTTGGAGAGCGGAGCTGAGGGAGGAATGGAAGCAGATGTAGGGCGGGAACAGATGCGGACGGAAAGCCAGGGCTGCCGAGTGTTTGCGGGGCCTGTGAGTCGCTCGCTGCATCTCCGGCCATGGAGCAGCCTCAGTGCAAGAGTCCAGGGCAGATCGGAGGCGTCGGAAGCGTTGCGCCGCTGCCGCGAGAGTATCTATGCCAAAGGGACAGAGACTCTCAGAGGGAGGTGGAGAGAGAGGGGAGAGACAGAGGGAAAGTAAATGGGGAGAGAGAAGGAGAGGGGGGGAGAGGGGAGAGAGTGAGGCGGGAGAGGGGGGGAAGAGAGAGGGGTAAGAGGGAAGGGAGAGGGGGTGGAGAGGGAGGAGAGGGTAGGAGAGAATGGGAGAGGGGGGCGAAGTGAGGGGGAAGAGGGAAAAGGGGAAAGAGAAAAACAGGGGAAAGAAGGAAATGGGGGGCAAAGAGAAATACAAGAGAGACAGAGGAGAAAGATAGAGGGGCGAGTGAGCAAGGGGGAGAGTGAGGTAGGAGGGAGATATGGGGGAGAGAGAGGGGGAGAGACAGAAGAGAGAGGGAGCAAGAGGGAGAGGGGGAGATAGAGAGTGAGGGAGAAAGATAGAGGGGGAGAGAGAGAGAAGAGAGAGCGAGAGAGAGTAAGGGAAAGAGGGGAGAGAGAGAGGGAGAGGGGAGAGAGAGAGAGGGAGAGGCACTGGGTAGAAACGGTGGAAGATAGTATACTTCAAATGGGGATGGTTGGAGAAAGCATCCTGCTTGCTGCTAGATTTTCACTTACTGTAACTGCAGGAAAAATGTTCCCAATGTTGGGGGAGTTCAGAACCAGGGGTCACAGTTTAAGAATAAAGGGGGGGGGGCAGTTAGGACTGAGATGAGGACAAACGTTCTTCACACAGAGAGTTGTGAATCTGTGGAATTCTCTGCCACAGAAGGCAGCGCAGGCCAATTCACTGGATGTTTTCAAGAAAGAGTTACACTTCATACTTCTACTTCTACAATGCTCTAAAACATGATTTTAATACATTAAATTTCAAAAAGTTCCTACCCTGGGAGGGGGGACACCCTTCTTCCACACCCTCTCCCCACTCGGTTGCTCCACTCCCTCACCGGGTACCCCCAAGGCCAGTGATCAGTGATCACTCAGCCTCCCCACTTTCAAAAACGCTCCGCGGCCCCTGGTTCAGATGGAAAACACTGCCAGATGTGAGCGGGGAACTGAGGCCAGTTGTCCATGATGTTTGGATCCCAATGCTCAGCGCTTTATATTTCGGAGTTGGCTAATGTTATTGATTTGCAATTAGCCTGATGACTTCAGGACGGTTTGTTACGAAAATGAAAGAAATTGTATCAGAATACTTTTACAGCTGAGTGAGTATAATTTTATGGATGGGAATTATGTTCAACCAATTGATGACTTCTTTGACAAAGTGACTAGCATGTTAGATAACAAGGAAGCAATGTAGCAAGTTTTGTTATCCATAATTTGGTCTGTGAAGTGCCCATAAAGGATTACTGCATTAGCTAAGCACCTGTGGACTTGAACGTAATAGGTTAAGTCCATGGGGTCAGATATGGAGCATTATGTGTGGGCCAGATATATTGTCAGTGCAAAGGGGCTAGGAGCAAGGACAAGTGTGCATCCAGAGTCAAGGTATGGAGTAGTACTAGGTGTGCAGTCAAAGCTGGGCCAGGAGTGTGTTCAGTACTGTGAAACCTAAACAGGTAAGCAGCTATGATCAGGGTAGAATAGGGGGCCAGGTGTAAGGCTGGACTCAGGGACAGGAATGAGAGAAGGTATGCAACTGGAGTCAGGGCCAGGAGTAGTACCAGGTGTGCAGTGAGACCAAGGTTGGCCAACATAGACCAAGTGTTTGATTATAATCTGATTTCCATACATGAATACACTAAGATCATTCATGTTCTGCACGTATGGATCAGAGCCTGGGCTCTACTGTGGAATGTAATTGGGAATGTAATTTACTCTAACCTTATTCATAGCTAATCACATTTAAAGCATATATAAGTGTAAGTTAAAAGACCCGATACAGTATGCACCATGTTACACAATTTGAAGCTGAAAAATGCAAAAGTTCCGTACCAATGGGAGGGAGGACGCCCTTCTCCCACACCCCCCCAAATGCAAGACAGATGGTGAGTATGATTGGGAATGTGGGAAGAGTGAAATGGGTTTTGTGTAAATGGATGCTAAACACAAAGTGGGGGCTCGATGTATCAAAGAGCCTCTGTGTGGCATGAATCTATCTCCCTCCCCCTCTCTATTTTTACTGGTCTGGAAGGCTTCTATTTTCTTTCAAAATTAAACTTGAGGGGCTCCATAAAATTAATTCTGATTGTGCATTTTTGTATCCGCTACTGGTCACCTTCGTAACAACCTAGCAAAAGTTAGGTTAACGAAAACAGTTCTTGCGTCATGTTCTCTTCTAACGCTGCTGCAAGATCTATCATCTACTGTTCCTCCATGTGGGAAGACATTGTTTACAGATCTGCACTGACAAAAGTGCAAAGGTCATAATGCCATTCACTACTGCAGTGCATGTTATTTGATAACTATAAAAAGTGTTAAGAAATAAATTCATAAAAATGTAAACTAAATATTCTAGCTCTTAATGACATGAATATGCAAAGCTGCCCGACAGATATTCTGTGCTTTCCCTGGCTGACTGAGATACTTGAAGCCAGTTGTACACAGTAACTTCCTGTTTCTTAACGTTTAGAGATTTGTGGAACTGCACTTACTGATAAAGTGTTTGTGAGGCCCATTAGCCGGGATATTGCAGCATTCAGCAGGAAATCCTTGGTCAAGTAGCTGGTTACCTAAACACATTTAAGCAAGGGAAACAAGATTAAAAACAATTGTTGCAATGCTTGGCTAGCCAAGTGAAAATTGCAGACAGCTATCCTGTGATCGAGAAACAAAGGCACACATTTGGTGCAGTTTTACCTTGGGAACGAGATTAAAAATAATAATGCTTGCTGTCAATTGTGGCACACTTGGCAGCAGTCTTGTTGGATAAGAAAACAGATTGCTTAAATACCACTCCAGAGAACCAAAGCAGGGCTGCCAACTCTCACGTGAGAATCACACCTTGGAGCTATTTCTCACGCCCATGACCGAGTTCTCACGATGAGTTCAGTCCCTGCGTCGGTTTGTCCGTTTGCGCCGGCTGCGAAGATCTGTGCGGTCTGGGGAAGTGCGTTGCTTGACGGTTGTGAGTAATGTTGTTTCTCTTCCCTTTGGTCGAATGTGCAGCTGCCGACAACAACCACCAGGTGAATCAGTTGTCAAACATGGGGGGTGGGGGAGGGGGCGACGATGACCACAATGAGGTCAAACATCTAGGACAGGGCTAGGACTACGGGCAAAGAGCCCGTAACCCGAAAAACCGTGTGTTTTTTTTTCAATTCGTTTTCGCGGGGTCCCGACCTGGAACAGAAGCCATGACCACCCCCTCCCCTCAACACTAGCGGGCAGCAGCAACAGCAACGCTCTCACTGCAAGTTGCTTCAATTAAACCTCTCTCCCTCTTCCTTCTCTCCCCCCCCCCCCCCCCCCCCCTCTCCCTCTCAATGCCTTCCCCGCCCACCACTCATTCTGTTGCAGGCGAGCCGACCTGGGAACTGCGGCCAGTCCCTGGGACGCGAGCTGACCTGGGAACGGCAGCCAGTCCCTGGGCATGCAGAATGCCAACTTGATCAGTATGGACAAATTGGACCAGCCATGTACATGTTGTATAACTGACTCTGTGCAGATCTGAATGGGCTTAAAATTACCATTTAAGAAAATTGCCCTCACTTTCCTCATTTTGATTCTTGAAATTAATATCCTTTTGCTCTGTTAACAGCGTTAAAGTACTTATGAGATAGTCAGGAAAGGGAACATGTTATTTTTTTTTAGTTTGCTTTAATTTGTTAGTTGATTTTTTGTTGACCGCCATAATTTCTGAAATAGTCTTAAAGTAACTTAACTATTATAAAGCAGTAATGTTATTTTTGTCTAAACAATTAGAACTTGCATAAAATGTTTGAATTGTTAGCAAGGCTGCCAACTCTCACGAATTGAGCGTGAGACCCGCGCATTTCACAAAATTCTCATGCTCTCACTCTGATCACAAAATTATATAATGAGAATTTGCCTTTTGCTTAAAAAATAGTGTAGGAAGGAATTGCAGATGCTGGTTTAAACTGAAGAGAGACACTAAAAACTAGAAAAACTCAGCAGGACAGGCAGCATCTCTGGAGAGATAGAATGGGTGATGTTTCGAGTCAAGACCTTCAGCCTGAAGAGGTTGAAAACCAGCCATAAAACTCAATGACTGGACGTGTGTTATCCAACTAAGGGCAGAAATCAGAATCATGTGTTCATCTTTATTCACGCGACACCATAATAAATATATTACAGAAAAAATAATTTATTGGGGTGGCACGGTGGTGCAGCGGTAGAATTGCTGCCTTACTACCACACGGGTTTTCACTGGATATTCCGGTTTCTCCCATATCCAAAAGAAGTGCAGGTTTGTAGGTTAATTGGCTTCTGTAAATTGTCCCTGGCGTGATGGATGGAATTGGTGTATGATAGATTGCTGGTCGGTGTGGGCTTGGTGGGCAGAATGGCCTCTTTGCATATATATTTTTACATATATCTCTTAATTTCATTGAACCATATATGATTGAATATGTGGCATTATTTTCGTCTTGTATCTATATTCAAAGGGTAAGGTTGAAACCGTCTGAAGAAGGGTTTCGGGTCGAAACGGTGCCTATTTCCTTCGCTCCATAGATGCTGCCGCACCCACTGAGTTTCTCCAGCAATTTTGTCTACCATCGATTCTCCAATATCTGCAGTTCCTTCTTGAACAAGGTCGATTGATTTATTTGTGAAGAACAGTGATGGGTCTGACTTTTGCTTTGTTTCTCTGAGTTTTTCTCTATATATATGCATAACAGCATGAATACAATCTGATTTCCATACATGAATACAGTCATTCATGTGCTGCACCTGTTGAGCAGAGCTTGGCTCTATTGTGGAATGTAATTAGGAGCATAAATGTTGCATCCAAGTGTAAGTTAAAAGACTCGCTACAGTATGCACCAGATTGCACAATTTCAAGCTTAAAAATGTAAAAGCTCCTTACTGTGGGAGGGTGACCCCCCACCCCCACCCCCCGGTCGCTACGCTCCGTCGCAATTTCTCACTCTCAACTCTCACCCAATGTTGGCAGCCCTGCAAAGACTGCTGCATTGGCTAGAATGCCATTTTTTGGCAGAGATATGGCAGGAGAAAATGACCCTAAACCGAGGCTCTATCAGGAAACTATCCTTGCAACCTTGCATCCTTTCATCCTTGCAACAGGTCACTGCGCTACCGTTTGTGAGAACTTGCCACATGTAAATTGTCTACTGCATTTTCTACATTACAGTGGAATTCTCCAATTCCAAAGTTATTAATCGATTGTGAAACACACTAGATCAAACTGTGGATATGAAGATTTTTTAGAAATGTAATTAAAAAGAGAATTGCAAGTCAGAATGTGGAGCCTAGTTCACAAATAACAAAAACAGAACTTGAATAGTTAATCATTGCTCACAAGAACACAGATATTACAACTTCAGCTTGCTTTAAATTTTGTAAGCTATTAACTTCTGTTTTCCATAATTCAGAGCAAACTTCACCACTGACAAACAACTATTTATCTATAAATAGACACAAAATGCTGGAGTAACTCAGCGGGATATGCAGCATCTCTGGAGGGAGGGAAAGGGTGACGTTTCGGGTTGAGTATGAAGAAGGGTTTCGACCCGAAACGTCATCTCTCCAGAGATGCTGCCTTTCCGCTGAGTTACTCCAGTATTTTTGTCTGACTTTGGATTAAACCAGCGTCTGCAATTCCTTCCTACACTAACTAATTATCCATAAACTCTTAGCTAAAGGATCAAGGATCACAAATGATTAATGATTACCCCAATTTTTCACTGTGTTGGCAATCTTTTCACCTAAATATGGCAAGATTTTTGTTGAGCTTTCATTTTAAGGGCATCCTTGAAGCGAATAAACAAGTACAAGCAGAGCTGTCTCAGCTGTCTCCAATCTTCAATCGATAGACATAAAATGTTTTTAATGATAGTTCCAGTGGCAGAAGCAAAGATAATCGATGACACAAATTTTCTCCATGACATTGTACAATTTCTTCTTTAACTCTATTTAATTTATCTGGATCGAAAGTGTAGCTAGGGGTAAGTCCAAGCTATGCCCATCCATTTGTGAGATATGTCAAAGAGTTTTTTTCAACAATCCTACCTAGACTGCATTCCCCAACTCTTTTTTTCCAGTAAACTGCCAATAGTAATGGTGCTGTTACCTGGATTCATGCAGGTAACAGTGAAGATAGTTATCAAGAATCACAGTGGGATCTTGATCAGCTGGGCAAGGCGGTCGAGGAATGTCTAATGGAATTTAATTCAGATAAGTGTAAGGTGTTGCATTTTGGGAAGCTAAAGCAGGGCAGGACATTGACTGTGAACGATGGGGCCCTGGGGAGTTGTGCAGCAGATGGATCTAGGAGTACAAGTACATAGTTCCCCAAAAGTGACGTTGCGGGTGGGATGTGAAGACAACTTTTGGCATCCTAGCCTTCATCAGTCAGGTAATGGAATGAGGTTGGGACATTTTATTACAGTTGGAGCAGACGTTTAAAAGTCCCACAAATGGAGTATCGTGTTTAGTTCTGGACACCCTGCTGCAGGAAACATGCCATTAAGATGCAGAAAAGATATGCAAGGATGTTGGCAGGTACCTTTTTGTGCTCAACAGCAGATTGATTCGTGAAGGTCTCATTTTAGTATTTGGTCATTTTCATTACTTTGGTGGGAAATACAATGCCCTCCATAATGTTTGGGACAAAGACCCATCACTTATTTATTTGCCTCTGTACTCCACAATTTGAGATTTGTAATACAAAAAAAAATCACATGTTGTTAAAGTGACATTGTCAGGTTTTATTAATGTGTATTTGTATGCATTTTGGTTTCACCATGTAGAAATTACAGCTGTGTTTATACATTGTCCCCCCCATTTCAGGGCACCATGTTTGGGACACATGGCTTCACAGGTGTTTGTAATTGCTCAGGTGTGTTTAAATGCCTCCTTAATGCAGATATAAGGGAGCTCTCAGTACCTAATCTTTCCTCCAGTCTTTCCATCACCTTTGGAAACTTTTATTGCTGTTTATCAATGAGGATCAAAGTTGTGCCAATGAAAGTGAAAGAAACCATTATGAGACTGAGAAACAAGAATAAAACTGTTAGAGACATCAGGCAAACCTTAGGCTTACCAAAATCAACTGTTTTGAACATCATTAAGAAGAAAGAGAGCACTAGTGAGCTTACTAATCGCAAACGGACTGGCGGGCCAAGGAAGACGTCCACAGCCGATGACAGAAGAATTCTCTCTATAATAAAGAAAAATCCCCAAACACCTGTCTGACAGATCAGAAACACTCTTCAGCAACTGGTGATGTCCATGAATCGTAGACTACCGAGCAGTCATTGCTTGCGAAGGATATGCAAAATACTAAACATAACTCATTTACATGACATTGCTGTGCCCCAAACATTATGGTGCCCTGAAATGGGGGGACTACGTATAAACATTGCTGTAATTTCTACATGGCGAAACCAAAATGTACAAAAATGGCCTTTATTAAAATCTGACAATGTGCACGTTATCCGCATGTGATTTTTTTCTATTACATATCTCAAATGGTGGAGTACAGAGGCAAATAACTAAATGATGGGTCTTTGCCCCAAACATTATGGAGGGCACTGTATTTGCTTGGTAAAGGATAGTTCAAGACAGCATGAAAGCAGCCAACGCACAAGTATCCCACACAGCACAGGCTCAATTTGTGCCTCATCACTGGGAATTCACTGACAAGACCGAACTGATCGGCCCTAACCATAAGAAATAGCAGGAGAAGGACATTGTGTATTCATCCCAGTAAGCCAGTGGCTGATCCATTGCCTCCACATGATTTCCAAACATACATCAATCTCAACTCTGTAAAGTCAACAACTGAACATCCGCAGATGTGATGGTGAGAAAATCCAAAGATTCACGGCACTGTCATTGAAAAGTTCAGATCGATTTAGACAATAGGTGCAGGAGTAGGCCATATGGCCCTTCGAGCCAGCACCGCCATTCAATGTGATCATGGCTGATCATCCCAAATCAGTACCCCGTTCCTGCCTTCTCCCCATATCCCAACTCAGCTATTTTTAAGAGCCCTATCTAGCTCTCTCATGAAAGCATCCAGAGAACCTGCCTCCACCGCCCTCAGAGGCAGAGAATTCCACAGACTCGCCACACTCTGTGAAAAAAAGTGTTTCCTCGTCTCCGTTCTAAATGGCCTACTCCATATTCTTAAATTTCTTGCTAAGAGTGATTGCACTCAAATAGAGAGATATTTTACACGGAACACTTATTTTCCTAACAATTTACAGGCATTTCAGCACAGAAAAATAATTGATCACCAATTGAAGGAGATGTCCCTTAACCATTCTGTTTTACACAAACCATATGAATTGGTATCTCACCCAGCAAAACACACGTACTTACTTGAGAAATGGCGTAGTTTTTGCTCTGCCACATCCTCTTGGCTTCTGATGTCTCCTTTTCATTCAGTAGGTCTGGACAGGGCAGTACACCAGCGTTCCGAGCATCAATCAACTTTGTAACCAGGGCCCAGAGCCGCACTTGCCACCTCAGGACACCAGGAATGGCATCCGCTGCGGATAGAGAGAGACAAACCAATAAGCAGTCTGCAGCATCTAGCACTCTCAGGTCTGCTCACCATCCCTTTGCTGGATGCCATGCCGAGCCACGAATTAGTTTTTATTTATTACTCTGTGAACTCATGTTCCTGATGGAATCAGCTTTTAGGAAATTATCAGACTGAACGAGCCAGGTCCTGACAATCTCTTGAGCGCAGAAATTATTTTCATCAGTCACCAATGACTCTCACCCTTCACATTCACATATTTGCATCTCCTCAAGTAACATCATCTGCAACTAATAAAACCTTTATCATCCTCTGTCAGCCTCCAATGTGTTGTTTTATCTCGTGTCAAATCGGAGATATTCAGTCTGAAGAAGGGTCTCAACCCGAAACGTCACCCATTCCTACTCTGCAGAGATGCTGCCTGTCCTGCTGAGTTACTCCAGCATTTTGTGTCTACCTCAGCGATATTCGTCCTTTCACCTTCCCCATTCTCTGCAACTTAAAACAACGTTTGATATCTAATGTTGCTCAGTTCTGATAAAAAGGTCAGCAATCTGAAATGCAAAATAGTTCCGTTCTTCAGAGATGGTCTGATCTGCTGAGCATTTCCTGTTTTATTTCAGACTTCCTGGGATTGGCAGTTTTTGTTTTTTTGTCGATTTTGTGAGTCCGCGACTACTCTCATTATCATCTCAAATCTAACCAAATCGACATATTTAATTCCCAACTTAATTCGCGGGATGGGAGAGTCACCAGCAAAAGCTGCTCATCCCTAAATGTTCTCAAGGTCATGGTGTTGCATCTTTTTGAACTTTTTCCCTACTCTTGAACTTTTGCAGTCTGTGTGAAGATACAAATACATTATTGTAATGGACTAATAAATTGTGACGACTGGCAATTGATTTTGTACTAAGTTGGTGTGCGACTTCGAGGACAACTTGCAATGTGTTCCCAGTCCACTGCTTGGTGTTCCCTTAGGTGGCAGAGATCACGGATTTGGAGGAGATCCTATTAAAGTAGCCTTGATCTGAGGCAGCACAATGGTGCATTGGTAGAGTCGCTACTTTACAGTGCCAGAGACCCGGGTTCGATCCTGTCTACGGGTGTTGTCTGTATGGAGTTTGTACATTCTCCCAGTGATCTGTGTGGGTTTTCTCTCCCACTTCATAGATGTACAGGTTTGCAGGCTAATTGGCTTGGTAATATTGTAAATTGTCTGTAGTATGCGTAGGATGGTGTTAGTGCGCTGGGATCGTGGTCAGCGCAGACTCAGTGGGCCAAAGGGCCTGTGTCCATGCTGTATCTCTACCGCAAGAACAGGAGTACGGAAGATGCCATCTCAACGGCATTCCACTCCGTCCTCTCCCACCTTGACAACAGAGACACTTACGTGAGAATGCTGTTCATCGACTATAGCTCAGCATTTAACACCATTATCCCCTCAAAACTGATCACCAAAATCAGCGACCTGGGCAACAACCCCTCCCTTTCAACTTGTTACTGGACTTTCTAACTAACAGACCCCTATTCTGTTAGGTTGGACAACCACACCTCTTCAACCCTCACCCTGAACACCGGCGTTCCACAGGGCTGTGTACTGAGCCCCCTCCTCTCCTCCCTCTTCACCTACGACTGCACACCTGTACATGGTTCTAACACCATCAAGTATGCAGATGATACAACGGTGATTGGCCTCATCAGCAACAACGATAAGTTGGCCTATAGGTAGGAGGTTCAGCTCCTAGCAGCATGGTGCACTGACAACAAGCTGGCCCTTAACTCCAAGATGACCAAGGAGCTCATTGTGGACTACAGAAGGTCTAGGGGCTGCATGCACACCCCCATCCATATTAACGGGACAGAGGTGGAATGTGTTTCCAGCTTCAGGTTTCTGGAGGTCAACATCTCTGATGACCTCTCTTGAACCCACAATACCTCAACACTGGTCAAGAAGGCTCACCAGCGTCTCTTCTTCCTGAAAAGACTTAAGAAGGTCTATCTGTCTCCTCAGATTCTGGTGAACTTCTATCGCTGCACCATCGAGAGCATCCTTACCAACAGTATCACAGTATAGTATGGCAACTGCTCTGTGTCCGACCGGAAAGCACTGCAGAGGGTGATGAAAACTGCCCAACGCATCACAGGTTCCTCACTCCCCTCCATTGAGTCTGTCCAAAGCAAGCAATGTCCGCGAAGGGCGCGCAGCATCGTCAAGGACTGCTCTCACCCCAATCACAGACTCTTTACCCTCCTCCCATCCGGTAGGCACTACAGGTCTCTCCGTTGCCGGACCAGCAGGTTCAGGAACAGCTTCTTCCCTGCGGCTGTTACACTACTTAACTCTGCACCTCGGTGATTGCCAGTCACCCCCCCCCTCCCAGACACTCCTTCCCTCCAGTAAAATTGCACTACTGATACTGTTTGTACATATATATATATATATATATATATATATATATATATATATATATATATATATATATATATATATATATATATATTTATTTCACTGTTCATTATTCTATGTTCGCTCTTCTGGGTGAGATGCTAACTGCATTTCGTTGTCTCTGTACTGTACACTGCACAATGACAATTAAAGATTGAAATGAATTGAATTATCTAATGCATTTTGCAGACGATACACACTATGGCCAAAGTAGTGTGGTGGAGGGAGGGAGGGAGTCGGATTTAAAGTGAGGGGATGCTCTGTGCTGGAAGATCTTAAGCATATAAAGAGCAATAAGTCGCTTGAGTTAAGTTACTTACTTTTAATGTCCCATAGAATGTCTTGCTCAGGAGGGGCAGCGTACAGAATGTACAGGCGCACGGTATCAATTCCATACTGCTGGACTACTATTGCTGGATCAACACCATTATATTTGGATTTGCTCATCTTTTCCCAGGTGATCTGGAGTTTCTCGGAGGTCTTAGCATGGACTGGATCAGGGCCTTGTAAGAAAAATGAAAACAGTAAAATAAATGTTAATTTTCCAAGCTCACTTTGTAATGTGCAAAAATGTGTAGTTTGGTTTAATTCATCGTCAAAGCCATCATATTGATGAGTAGGACTGGATGTTACAATCCCTAAGGTTTTTCACTACAATTGACATTCTTGGGAATGACCACTAGGTGATTTTGTTACCAATCAGACACATCCTCAGTTGTGTACCTCAACATCACTGGGTATTTTGGCCTTTTATCACAAGCCACCCTCAGTCGAGGCAGGCCCACCACAGGGAGATCAGACCTGGGTGTGTGTCTTATGGTTAGCCTCTAGATGGTCACGTGGCAGCCCAGACAGCATATTTTCTCTTCAGCAACAGCCAGTGACTGCTCCATTCGGCTTTTTACCTTCCTTCTTCCTCTCTACCGCTGACTGTGGCTGGTTGGGCTCTGGACCCGTGTACGTTGGTGGTACTGTACCTGATCGAGCTTCACCTGGGGTGTTGATACCCTGTGGACTGTGGTGGTTAACCTGCCACTGGGTTTCACTCGACGGAATTGGCCTACCTCTTAGAAAGTAATGGTCAATGCAAGGCCCCTCACCAAGCTCTCTCAGGCACTTTTTCCTGCCCTGGTGGATCTTGAGACCCTTCTCTGATGTTATCTGTTCCCAGCACAGATGCAGCTTAGTAGCTTATGTCCTGCCGGTGCTGCTGCTCTGTCAACTGCTGTGCCAGTTGTAATACTCATAGTCGATTCCTTCTGCAGCGATATATGGGTGGATCCAAAACGCTGATTAGCGATGGATCCTGCTGGCATGAGGAGCTAGCCCATGCCAGCCCCGGTGGGGTCTATTCCCTCTGGTCAGCAGTCTCTCCAAGCCGTCACTAGGTCTTTCCCTGGTTGTCAGCTGCTCTTTCGCAGAGGTCACTGGTTTGATCCAGATGTTCAGATTGATTAGTAGGACTGGATGCTACAATCCCTAAGGTTTTTCACTATAATTGACATTTGGTATTCTTGGGGATGACCACTAGGTGATTTTGCTACCAATCAGACACATCTTCAGTTGAATTAACCATGAACAGAGTGGTTTGTTTGGCCTTTTCAGGAAAATGGTCTGAGTCAACCATATTGCTGTGGTTTGGAATTACATGAAGGCCTAACAAGCAAAGGTGATAGATTTCCTTCATTAAAGAACATCTGTGAAACAATTGGATTTCTAAGATCATCCAATACATGGTCACTGCAACTGACACTAATTTTTCAATTTAGGAAGATACATGTAATTAACGATATTTGACTTTGCCAAGTGCTGTGGTGAGATTTTAGTTTCCGTCCCTTGCCCAGTTACATTACCACAATGTTTTATTCCACCTTTTCCTGATGAAACAGAACTGGGTTGATGCATTACCATGGAATCAGATACTGTAGGTACACACATCTTAAGTAATACTGCTCAAACACACTTGAAAAATAGATAGTTTTTCAGGAAGTTAATTCAATTGGTTATATCATTATTCTTCAAGCTGACATACTGTATAGGTCATTCTCCCCTCTAAGCTTGGTTCTCAACAGCAGCAGACTAATGATAAGAACATTTTTTTGTAAACACTTATTTATACTGTGTGAAATTGAGCAGATCACAGCGAGGATAGCAATAAATAGAGCTGCTGGATACATCTGTCTGGAGGATGAAAACAGCTTTGATGAAACAGGGGATCAGCTCAAGGTCTCCATAGCTGTTCTTTCATTACTCGAAATCTGCAGCATAATCAAATCCAGTTGTCGTTGCTCCTTTGGCATTTAAACACTTCTCCCGAAAGTCTATCAATTTTAGCAAAGTTGGGGGCAACCAAGGGAGAGTGAAATATCATCTACAACAAAAACGTGTTCATTATTTAAAACAAATGCTTTTTGCCGTAGTCCAAACTGTTCAATACGAGTCTTGCACAACTGGATATTCAAATGCTCCTGGTTAAGTAGCATCTTCATTTAAAGTTTTCATCCTTATTTTTACATTTCTCCATTAATGTGTCTTTTTTTCTTGTCTAATATTCACCTCCATCCCTGCAACTTTCCAATATTTCTCATTTTTTCTAATTCTGGCCTCTTAAGCAACCCTGAACAATGGTTTCTCCATTGACAAGATCCCAAGCTCAGGAATTTCTTGTTAAAGCCTCTCTGTCTAATTATCTCCTTCCTCCTTTAGGATGTTTTTTAAAACCTAACATTAATCTAATCTTTTTATCCATCCTCTGATGTTATATGGTATGGCATCAAATTCTGTGTTTGATAAACTTGCCAAGTGCCTTGGGATCTTTTTTCCCTTCATTGTTTGTATTATATAAATCAAAGCAGTCGTCAAAATAACCTTAAACCATTCAGGCAATAGAAAATGATATGTCAGCGAGGAGCCAGTAATTTAATCTTATTCGTAATTTTAATTTTCTTTTAATTTTAATATAATCAGTAATTTTCCTTATCCACCTTTTGATAAGTTCCAACTTGCTACTTACCACTGAAACTTATTTCTTCGTTTTTCAGATACCGGCCATTCGATGGCAATCGATATGTCTTCCCCTTAATAAGTCCATGAACGAGGAGTTTATGGAAAGGTTCCCTACAGACAGATCAGAGAATAGGAAAGCTCAGATTATGCAAAAGAAATCAAACAATCAGAGAGTGACAGATGTCTAACATTTACTGAAACTCCACGTCAACTGTTAACTCCACGGCAACACAGACCAAAAGACAAAACAATTACCCCCACTATGAAAAGTTGGTATTGGAATTGATTTTGTGTGAGATCAGTGCCAAAATAAATTAAATTTGAATAAGTTTAAATAACTGCACTTCTTTCAGCTAAAATCACCAGCAATGCATCCTTTCAGGTCTGCCCCTTTACTTCCCCCTCCATTTCTCCACATCTTAGAAATTGTTTCACCACTGATTTTTCCCAGTTCCAATAAAAGATCCTCGTTCTGAAACATTAACTCTGTTTCTCTATCCACAGGTGCTGCCAACACTGCTGAGTATTTCCAACATCCATGTTATTTACAGACTCTTATACATCGTCGAGACCAAACACAGACTGGGCGATCGTTTCGCGGAACACCTTCGCTCAGCCCGCGTGAACCAACCTGATCTCCCGGTTGTTGGACACTTTAATTCTCCTTCCCATTCCTACGCAGACCTTTCTGTCCCCAGTGTCCTCCATTATCAGAGTGAGGCTAAATGCAAATTGGAGGAATAGCATCTCATATTTCGCTTGGGCAGCTTACAGCCCAGTTGTATGAATTGTGATTTTTCTCACTTCAGGTAGTCCCGGCATTCCCCCTCTCTTTATCCTTCCCCCACCCAAGTCACACAAGCTTCTCATTTTCACCCTGGAAATGGCCTGTTTCCTTTATTATTGTTACTTTTTTGCAAATCTTTCATTCATTGTTCTTTATCTCTCCACATCACCGTCTATATCTCTCTTTTCCCTTATCCCTAACCAGTCTGAAGAAGGGTCTCGACCTGAAACGTCACCCATTCCTTCTATCCAGAGATGTTGCCTGTCCCACTGAGTTACTCCAGTTTTGTGTCTTTACGTGTTATTTTTCTTTCTTTCGCTTTGGCTTCCCACTTTTTAAGTAATTCATTTATCAGTCTTGGCAATGGCCAGAGATAGAATGGACAAAATCTGGTTTGAGGCATTCTTTGGTCTTCAACCCTTTTATACACTGTTCCAGAAAAGGGTCTAAGTTTGTTATGTGGCTATAAGCAGAGAACAGCAGAAAAAGAAACCAAGCTTTCATTTTTAAATAACCTTCATCGTCATCAAATGGTCCAGTTTAAAGAAAACATAATTTGTTTAAGTTAGAACGTCCTGTAAAGTTCAACTCCAACCAGATGAGCTGATACATCAGAGCGGAACATGTAGAGGTAG
The DNA here is from genome assembly GCA_963514005.1 of Raja brachyura. Next base: position 67,513,964 of record OY740782.1, read on the forward strand.
TGTACTTGGGTTTACCGTTCCATTTATTCAACAAAGTACCACATAAAAGGCTGGTGCAGAAGTTTAGAATTCATGGTACTGGGGGAAGTGTGCAAATATGAATTGAAAATCAAAGGAAACAGCAAACGCTAAAAATCTTATATGAAAACAAACTTCTGCCTGGGAGGGTTAGTGTGTTTGATAATCAGCACGGACTCGGAGAGCCTGTTTCCATGCCGTGTTATCCTCTGGTTCTATGGTTCTTGAGAGTAGATTGAGCTTTATTTCATCTGAAAATAGGTACTTCCTGCAGTGCAGCAGTCATTCATGTGACCATTAGTGGCTGTCAAGAATATTATGCTAAATTTGTAGTCAATTGGAGCCCTCTTCCATAAAATAATCATCCTGCTATTTATAGTGCCTCGTCAACAGGTGTTCAATTCATCCTGTGCTCTTTTTAAAAGTTTATATTAGCCAAGGTCATGGCTGTTGAAAAAGGCACGCCCAAGATTTTTTTGTCCGAAAATGAAAGGTCACTGACAAATCATATCCAGAAGGACATCCATCTTCCCACTGGAAGGAACGTGTGGACATGCAGCTCAACGTCCCTGCCTAGGGGACAAATGCCTCCTACTGCTACTACTAGAGAATTTAGTCCAAGCATACTACACCGACTCACACAATAACAAATTATCCTCTTGACACATCATGGTAGCTTAAAAAGAACAACACAGGCTCAATTCCAATGGCCTAGTGTGACATATGGGTTATTAAAATACTATAAAGCCACTGGGGAAAGAAAACAATCACAGCGGCAAACATTTTTGTTGCTTGCATCTTTTCAGTAGAGATGGACTTGCCTGTATTTGACCATGTTTTGATCATTGCAGAAGTGACTAATGAATCTTGCATAGTATAGATGCATGACAGCGTGCTCTTTCCCTCCAATGTACAGATCTACAGGCATCCAGAAGTCTGCTAATACGGTGTCAAAGGGCCTTGAAAGTAAGTAGTTACAGACAGTTATATTCATAACAAAGTAATAATCAGATATGTGTTATTAAATTCTCATCCCGTTGCTTGGCAACCAATTATCACAGAAAATTTGAGGTTGGGCAAGAAGTTGGGTCTGAAAAAGGGTTTCGACCTGAAACGTTGCCTATTTACTTCACTCCATAGATGCTGCCTAACCCGCTGAGTTTCTCCAGCATTTTTGTCTACCTTTGATTTTCCAGCATCTGCAGTTCCTTCTTAAACACTTCATAACAAAGACATTGTTTTCCAAGTATACCTGCATTCATTCCTTGGTTAAGCCAAACAACTTTCATTTATATTGCCTAACCTCAAATTTTCTGGGATAACTGGTTGCCAAGCAACAAGATGAGAATTTAAAAACACATATCTGATTATTACTGCTGTTGTTGTCTTTAGTGGAACATCCATTATATGTATTGGAAATGAATACATTTTACTGTATTGCCATTATACTTAAAAGAGAATTCAGGGAGGAAATTCATCTACACCTAATATGACTTTAATTATATCCACTTTGAAACCCAACAACACACGTGCCCAACCCATTCCCTAACTAAACACACAAGAATAAACGCCTCACCATTCCTCATTCAGAGCTCAGTAAATTATAATGCTTTCTTTCAATATAAAGACTCAAATTTAACCGAGAAACTAAAATGGACTTTCCTTTAACAGTTGGCTCATCATCAGTTATCATTCAAGGAGGAGACACCCACATTTCTATCTTACCCAACAATGTAAAGTGTTACTCTCTTATCCATTCTATCAGTTCTTTCTGATGCCTTGAAATTTTGATCTACCTCTACACTATCCCCCATCTACGCAGTCAACATAAAGGAACACTCACACCATTGTTTCTTTGCCGTTCTCTCATCTTACAGAATATTTAAAAGCCTGAAAGCACGCACCACAAGATTCAAGACAACTCCCCCCCCCCCCCCCCCCCCCCCCCCACCACTGTTATCAGATTCTTGAATGAACCTCTAATATACTAAGGATGTATTCCCATCAGCCAATCCACCCAGGTGTGGCTCTTGCACTTTCTCTGTAGGTGTAACACTGTATTTCCATTCTCTTTTTGCCCTACTTTACTATGATTTGCCTGAAATAACACAAAACAAAGTGCATGTGACAGCAATAAACAAATACCTCCTAAATTTTAGGATATGTGTACTTTGGGTAATCTTTCTTCTTGCCTTTGAAGTTGAGAATCATTCCAGTAAAACCACTCCACAGACACTCCAATGAAAATATGCCCTCACTATGGTCTAACTTGACAATTGTAAGAACAGAAAAATATTGAATTATTTGATTCAATCTGAAAAAATGCACAATATGAATACTTTAAAGAGTGTCAGGAACAGGCTACTTTACAATGCGGTAAAGATTGAGCAGAATTTGCAGACCACATATGGAGTTCTGAACACCACACTTTGGTCAGTAATGAGTTAAATCATGGAACTCATATCTGAAAGGGTCTGGAGGCAAATCCTCATGACATTTAAAAAAAATCTGAACAGGTTTTGATCCATTTTAATTTTCAATTTAATTTCCATTTAAATGCAATTGTCTCTTCTTGTGTTGTAATTTTTTATGATTCAACATTGACCTTGACTCCATTTACAGTACTAGCAAGGATTGTGGCAAAAGAGGGAAAATAGATTTCATAATATAAGAATAGTCATTTCAAACTCACTTCTGACTATTATGAGGATCAGTGTATCTGTAGTAATACCAAGCTGAATCCACAAACGTATCCATGGTGTCGGTCTCTCGTTTGGCAGGGCCCTTACACCTGCACAAGAAGAGACAAGTTGTAAGCTCTGCAAGTTTTGCAGCAGGCAGCAAACGGGGAAAGGTGCTAACTGAACTTAGCAACATTACAAGCTATGCAACATCTCAGCCTGAATGATAACTGCTCTGCTTTTGACCAACTTAACCTGCAGTGAATGATGAACACAGCCCAGTCCATCACAGACTCATCACTTTCTTCCATTCAGTCCATCTTCACATGCTTCGTGAAGGATGGAAATATTGTCAAGAGTGCCTGCCACCCTGGCCATTCCCACTTCTCTCCTCTACCTTGTGGGAGACATCCAGACTTGAAAACTGTTGCTGCCCAGAGTTGATTAATCGAGAACCAGAGAACGTATGTTTAAGGTGGAGAAAAGATTTACTAGGAATCTGAGACGTAGCTTTTTCATACAAAGGGTGGTGGGTGTATGGAATTAGGTGCCAGAGGAGGTAGTTGACGCAGGGACTATCGTAACATTTAGAAACAATTAGACATGTACATGGATAGGACAGGTTTAGAGTGATACAGGTCGGACTAGTGGAGATGGGCCACATTGGTCAGCGTGGGCACATTGGGGCAAAGGGCCTGTTTCCATGCCGTATGACTGTATTGCTATCAGACTTCTGAATCACCTCTTTCACTGCCCCTTTCCAGGGCTGCTGCTCCTGCATACTTTTAACTCTATTCAATTGCGCCATCGTTGTATTTTAACATTTTTTGCAATACTTCAGATTGCACTACAATGCTGCACTATTCTGCTGTTTTCTACTTGTCACATTTATCATTACTGTATGGATCCTGTTTGCTCTGTGAACAAGGAATATTATTGCATGTGGTGTTTATGACAACAAACTAATCTAAACCTGCAGCAGCAAGCACCATATGAAAGGTGGCAAATGATTGGGTCATTCTCTTCTGAAAAGACAAATCTATTTAGAGCCAGAATTATCTCCAATAAAGATCCTTTATTTGTTACACTATTCAAATGCTCTCCAGTAATCAAATGTACTTGAAGAAAATAACAATTTATACTTGCAGGACAATTCAAATAACTTGTTATCTGAAAATCCTGTTGATTTGACACCTGGCTCATTGGGTGCTGATTCCTGCATCTATTTTCACTTCCTCATAGGCCCCTGTTCCCACCCTCCTTTCCAGTCACAGGGTCCCACTTCCCTTCCATTTACCAGAGCCCCACCTCCACACTTCCCTTCACTCGCCATGGTCCAGACTGTTACAGAATAGGACATGGCCAGAGCTATATCCTTCTTAATAAGTGAACATCATATAGCAAATGGGTTGTGATTAGCTTTAAACGACAGATATGCAAGTCAGCAATCCCGAGCTTGGTTGAGTGGGAGCAAGTTGCATTTGCAGGGTAGTACAGGAATCTGGGCGAGGTTAATTTGATGGCAAAATAATTATCGGCACTCATCCTCAGTGGGTTTGTTGCCAGGTTTTAACTGTGCACCCAAGCTGACCTCTAAGCCATCTAACCTCATTTCTTATAAAGTGTTGCAGTAACCAATAGGTCATGCAGCATCTGGGGTGGAAGATTGCAACCTTCACGTGGCCACCCTGTTTCGACGAATGCAACAACCCGGCATGCACAAACAAATAAGATCAAATAGAACAAGTTGTCCTACAACTTTAGGATGTGCAGGCCATAGGCAAGAAGAAGGCAGCATCTCTGGAGAACAGGTATAATTGACATTTCGGGTCGAGACCCTTCTTCAGTCAAGACATGTTCTGCAGGGTTGCTGCCTGTTCTGCTGAGTTACTCCAGAACTTTATGCCTTTTTTTATGTCAATATCTGCAGCTCCTTTTTTTCATCTATTTCTCAATAGCTATAATTTATTCTGCAAATCCTTTTAAAAATGAATGAGGACATGGTTTTAGCATCCATTACAGTTTCCAGTAAGACATTTAATTTGCTAACTATCTTAAGTATTTAAAAAAAAAAAAAATTCCCTCTTTCAGCCTTTGATGAAGATTTTAAAACATTGTGCCCTCTATTTATTAATTATTTAACCAGTGATAACATATATCTGCATATCCTCCAATGTTGCTGAATAAGAATCTATTCTTGTTTTGGTACAACTTATATTTTAGTCCATACTTTCAGAATGTTCCAATTAAAAATTAAATAAGTTTAGTCAATGTCCAATGAGGCAAGATGGCCATGGAGATAAGATTGTGTTTAGTATTGGTTACAAAATTGTGTTTTGTTTTGGTTAACGACTTGATTTACAAGCAAGCCTCGTCAATAAACTGGCTATCTGACATTGTACCTCATGCAATGTAAAATATTTTAACAAAATCAATTCACATTTGATGGCATGAGCAATCTTCTACCATCGATTTTTTTAACTTAATGTTTAACCTGCTATGCATTTAAACAATTCTTTCTTTTTATTTCAATAAGCTATCACAGCAATTTGAAGCTAAATTTTGAGGAAACAAAAAAAATACTTACTTAGGACATGTACAATTAAACCATTCGGAGGCTGTAGATAGTGGGGAAGTTCCTTTGGCTGTAAATGACTTAAGTTTGGGCAGAGGTACAGGAAGTTCTTCATAAGGAACTGGCACAATGCCGCAAGATGGGCAATGGATGATGGGAATCGGCGTCCCCCAGTAACGTTGCCGGGATATCAACCAGTCACGCATTTTTGTACTCGTAAAATGGCCACCAATTCCAAGGTCCCTTGCATGCTTTAGTATGGCCTGAATTGCAGATCGTCTATCTAGTCCTGTGAACTAAAGATAAAATAGTCTAATTTAACTAGAAATTTGTATGATTTCATTTTTTTTTTTCAGTATCTGAGGTTACTCAATTTTTCCCCCATCTCTAATTGTCTTCGGGAGTGTGGCATCTGTGGAGAGAAATGGACAGGTGACGTTTCAGGTCAGGACCCTTCTTCAGACCAACGGAGTAGAGGGGAGATCGCTGGCAGAAAGAGGTGAGGGAAAAGGATGGACAATATTCCCCATATCTGTTCAATATTCTCCTACTTCAAGGCTACGATGAAATCCACAAGTGATACCTTATCAATCAGTATCTGTTAACTCTAAATGTACATTGTATAAAATATATTTCCTTCTGCTGCTCCCAGATCTTTTACTGAAAATCTTGGCAGATAAATCCTCACATCACTGTTATATTGATGCAAATTTAAACACTCATCCTTGGAAGCATTCTTGTTAATTTGTTCTGAACGCAGTTACAAGTACCCCAAACACAGCAGGCTCAGCTGCAGCACTAACCTCACCAGAATTCCGTAATTTTTCTGTACCATCAGGTAATGTTTCAAAGACCTCTCTCCACTGCAGGCCCAACTTTTGTGCAACTGCAGAATCTTCTGGATTTACACATGGAATACCTTTGTTAAAAAAAAACAAGATTAACTGGACTATATTAAGAAATATATTTGCTGCCATTTTTCTGCTGTGTAAATAGCTGCCATATGTCTTCATTTTGAACCACACGCCAACAGCATTGGTCGTGACCCAAGGCTCAGTGAGTAGCACTTCCACCCCTTTTAAATCAGAAGGCTGTGGTGTGAAATCTGACTGGAGACCCAAGCAGGTGATTTTCTGATGAGACTCCAATACAGTATTGAAGGTGAACTGTTCTATCATAGAAGCCCTCTATTGCACGAGGTGCTAAACTAGGACCCCATTAGTTTATCAAATGAGTTAAAAGACCCATGGGATTATTTCAGTAAAAGTAGAGGAGTCCTCCTCAACATCTCTGCCAATATTTATTCCTCACTCAATATTTCTGCAACAATTATGTGATCAACATCACATTCGGGGATACCAACCATAAATCAATTAATACAATTATAGACCTTGAGGTTAGCTGAACAATGCTATGGAAATGTAAATCACTCTTGTTCATTCCAACTCGCCACAGTATAATTGAGAACTCTGCAGTTAATGGGATTAGGCCATCTGCTCCTGTGACTCTAAACCCGCTAACAGAGGGGCACAATGGTAACAAAGAATTGCTCTCTTTCCTTCAGCCCCATGCCTGTCACATGGGAAGCATCTCATTGCACTTAATGACTTCATACGTTCTCACAGTTTTTTCACAAAATGGATTGTTATGGACATTAGGGCTGCAAACAGACCATTCATTCTTCATTTCAAATTCCTCCATGGCCCTGTCCCTCCAAACCTTTAATTTCACCCAGACCTGCAACCAATCAGGATTTAAGCACTCAAACAATTCTGGCCTCTTGCGCATCTCCAAATTTTACTCTCCCCACCCTTGGAGGTCACAGGTCAATCAACGGTTTCTTAACTGTCATGTGCACCAGGTACAGTGACATACATTTTCTCATACAGATCAGCAAGACTATTCCCTACATAACTACAAACCTCAGGTCAGTACAGAATATACAATATGTGTATTGCCTTCTGTGGCAATTAATTCCATAGATTCACCACTCTCTGGCTAAAAAAAAAAAGAAATGTCCTTTAATTCTGGGGCTATGACCTCTGGTCCTAGACTCTCCCACTAGTGGAAACATCCTCTCCACATCCACTCTACATAAGCCTTTCATTATTCGGTACATTTCAATGAGGACCCCCCTTATGCTTCTAAATTCCAGCAAGTAGAGGCCCAGTGCCATCAAACGCTCATCATATGTTAATCCACTCATTCTCGTAATCCTCCTCTGGACCAGAGGTCATCTCCAGAGCCAGCATATCCTTCCTCAGATATGGGGCCCAAAATTGCTAACAATTTCTTCCACCCTTCGCCGATTTCCAATTCACAAAGCGAGCAGGAGCCGGGGTCGGCAGTCTTTCCTCTCCAAGTGAGCAGGGCCTGCGGCTGGGATAATGCCATGGCTCGCTGGGCCGAGCCCCAGGCTGCTTCTGGGCCTCCAGTGGCCCTGTCCACCATCTAGGCCCTGGCCTGCTTCCCGCCACCAGTCCGCTTAACGACCCTCGGTTCGACCTCCTCCTCTCCGGTGTACGGGGTGAGCAGAGGCCGGGCATGGCGGCAACCTCTCCGGGCCTGTTCTTGTTGACGCGACAGTGTGATGCAGCTCGTTGGGAGGTGACCCTCTGCCGCGCGGCCCGCCCACTTACATAAACTAAATTTAAAAATGATACAGGTCATCTAAGAAATTTACTGATAGACCCAGGAGATAAAACAACCTGGAATACATTACCTGATCAGAGCAAATTGAAGTAGAAACGTATGCTTTACCTATGACAGTGTCGAGACGATCTTCAAACTCTTCCTTGGCTGAAATTATAAGAGGAATTTCTTGACCATTTAAAAGGTTTACAGCAGTCACTGGAGTTTGGCAATCTGGAATTCAATTAGTAATGAATTATGGTTAGGTCCTTACAAATCAATTTTTTATCCAGTAAGTATTCAACTGTGTTTCCATGAATGGACCTCCTCAGAATCAAGTAGTTCTAGCTTTCCATAAAATAAAAGCTTTGTGCTTCCCTTTGCAGACATACTGCTTGTACTGCTATAGAACACAACAACATTAAAAAAAATATCAGCCATTGAGAGTTGCTGCCTTACAGCAAATGCAGCGCCAGAGACACAGGTTTGATCCCGACTACGGGTGCTGTCTGCACAAAGTTTGTACGTACTCCCTGTGATCTGTGTGAGTTTTCTCCGAGATCTTCAGTTTCCTCCCACACTCCAAAGATGCACAGGTTTGCTGGTTAAGTGGCTTGGTAAATGTAAAAAAATATTGCCCCTATTGGGTGTAGGATAGTGTTAATGTGCGGGATCGCTGGTCGGCGCGGATCCGGTGGGCTGAAGAGTTAGTTTCCACGCTATATCTCTAAAACTGAAATATTCATGATTATACTGTAGTTTAAAAGGCCCGTCTCACGGTGCGAGTTGACCCACGAGTGAACCCGAGTTTTCACTTGCGGTAATCACGTACAATTAACGTAGCAGGAACGTCGGAACTCGCACGCGCAAGCGGCAGGTACCCGTGAAACTTGTTAACTCGTGAAAAAATTCAAACATGTTTGAGGTTTTCCACGAGTCAAATTTACTGTTCAAGTTAAAAATTGAAACATTTAAACTCGTTGTAATAATGTACAACGTGCGTTTACCTTAGTGATTCGCGAGTCTACCGTGGGAACTCTTTAACTCAGCGGGCAGGCAGCATCTCTGGTGAGATGGAATTGGTGACGGGATGACATTTCCAAATTTCTCCAGCACCATGTGTTCACTTTTTGTCAACCAGCATCTGCCCTTTCTTGTGTATGACATAATTTGTATCACGGCAGTTGATTGTCGCTCCCTTCGGTTTCCCAGGGGATCGGGACGGGACTGGAGTTGGGGGGGAAAGGTGGGGGGGGTAAATAACTTTGAATTCGTGATTTTTTTTAAAGGAACCAACATCTACACTGCCTTGTGTCTTGGCAATTTATGATTCTCCACGCTGAGCAGAGAATGGGATTTGTAAGCAACTAACTTCATTCTAAAACTTGGAATGTCACATTGGCGGTGCAGCAGTAGAGTTGCTGCCTCACAACGCCAGAGACCAGAGTTTAATCCTGACGACTGGTGCTGTCCGTACGGAGCTTGCACGTTTGCCCAGAGACCAAGTAGATTTTTTCCGGGTGCTCCAGTTTCCTCCCACATTCCAAAGACGTGCAGTTTTGTATGTTAATTGTCGTCTGTAAATTGTCCCGCAGTGTGTAGGATAGAACTAGTGTCCAGGTGATGGTGGTCAGCATGGGCTCGGTGGGCCAAAGGGCCTGTTTCCACACTGTATCTAAACTAAACTAAAGGCCCTGAAGAAGAGTCCCGACCCAAAAAGTCAACTATCCATTTTCTCCAGAGATGCTGCCTGACCCGTTGAGTTATTCCAACAGTTTGTGACCTTTTGTGAGATGCGTTCTCGAGGAATGGGAATTAGGGGAAGCAGTAGGAAATATGTTGCTTGGCATTTAAAATAAATAGATTAGTCAGTACAGTAATTATTAAGTCAAAGTTACAGTTATTTACGTGCAACTGCAGTAGAAGTGAGGAGAGGGGTGGGATAATCAGGGGAACAAATGTATAATTCGCCTATCTGGAAAACGAGCAGGACGACTGGACGAGGGTTTGTTTGATGCCCAACACAAAATGCTGGAGTAACTTGGCGGGTTAGGCAGCAAATCTGGAGAGAAGGAATAGGTGACTTTTCGGGTCGAGATCCTTCTTCAGAAGATGAGCCCTTATCCGAAATGTCACATATCCACGTTATCCAGAGATGTTTCCTGGCCCGCGTTGTTACTCCAGCTCGTCGCGTCTGCCTTCCGTCTAAGGCCTTGGGATCGTCGCTGACGCGAAGACGGTGCGAAGCCCCGCGCCCGGTGCAATGGGCGGGGAGCTGGAGAGGGGAGGGAAGGGGTCACACACATGGCCGGGAAGCAGAGGGGTGGGGGTGGGGGTGGCGACAGACAGGGCCAACAATGAGATGGAGAAAGATAGAAACACCGACGTGCAAAGGAGACCTACAATAGCGCATGACCACCCTCGCGTTATGGCAGGTGATTGTCGCCTGCCCGCTGTTTCTGACGCCAAAGCCTTGGGATCGTTGCGCTTTGTGTTGGCGTGGAGGGGGAGGGGGGTATTGTGCTGTTTGATCGCCCCCTGCTATCCCAGGGACCAGACACAGCGGCTTTTGAGACTGGTGGGCAATCACTACCAAAGTGTCTGCCCACACAGTCAGTACACCTCTCCTACACGTCTCCCGCACTAAGATCATCCCGCAGAGAATGATCCCAGCCTAACCCAAGAGCCTTGTCACCCCAGACAGATTAATGACCCACCCCCCCCCCCTTCAACTCACGGCTGGGCACCTAAGCAACTCAGGAGGCAAACCCTGAGCTCCGTCTCCCAACAATCTGATGTGCAACTAATGTGAAAGAACAGCGGCTGCGGCCGGCCTGCACCCGGCAAGGATTTCTCACACCCTCACACACTTACCTTCATTCATGGTTGGCTCAAGAGTAATGGGAGAGGAACTTGGTAAATCAGGAGAGGAACTTGGAACATCGCAGAAATGACATACCCGTGGGAACTCGGTTACACACATGAACATAAACTTGTAATCTCGTACATAACCACAAATCTGTTTTTTTTCTTTTGCTTGGGGTCACTCGTGAGTGGACTCGCACCGTGAGACAGGGCTTTAACTGTCCCAAAGATTAGGGCCACATGATTTTTAGGAAAATGGAAACCAATGCTAATTTGAACTGATCATCAAAAGTACATGTAATCAGAATGGAATTTGACCCATTTAATCGCGTTGAGGCAGTAGCCCAGAATACAGGAATAACAGATCTTTTATATGTTATATACTAAGTGACTAGCTTTACAGTGCCGCAAAAACAGAAAGAAACTTGTAATGAGATGTGTAAAACACTGGCAACATTTCCACAATCCAATGCAGATGCATTGTCTGCAGTTTGTTAATATGTGAGCAAAGACAATGTGGTGGATTACACAATGAGAAAGAATGAGAAATTGTTTATAGCCAAATTTCACTTGGCTGACAAGTAAATATTCTGACAGGATGTTTTCATGGACCTCACAGGATGAGAGTAACTTTAAAAAGGTACAGTCTGGGAAAACAGATTTCAGTTTGGTTATTTTTTCTGTCTGAACCATCCTGCTGGGTGTGGAAAATGAATGCAGCTCTGCCGGTTATGGGAAAGCACATTACGGCATTGCCTTCCATAGACGCAGAAGGACATTTCTATCAAAGGCACTTCCTGATGAAGACACATCTTGTGACAAGATTTCCTTCAGTTCCATATTTAGAGGGGAAAGAATTCATCATTTTTGGACAGTAAATTATATTACAGGGAAACAGAGACAATTGGAATTTACTGCTAAAACAAAATTGTCTTGCAAACATAACCTTGTTTCTAATTCTCACCCAGTGAATGGTATGGCACATAGTTTCTTATATTAGCAGCCTTATTGTTCAATGCTTAGTAAAAAGTTGACTCAATGCTAAACAACTCTTCACCTACAAATCAAATGCCATCCGAGGGTCAGTTCTTAGCATTCTAACCAAGTCAGTCCCTATAATATGCCAGAGAACTGTGAGCAAAAATCCTGGCCTGTTTGTCAGCATGATGTGTCACACTGTCAGATTGTCATCAACTAAGCTGCAGCCCCGTCTGTTTTTTCAGGTGCAAAGATCTAGGGAAATGTCACCAGTATCCTGGAGTATTATGCGTGTTACTTGTGCATTAGGAGGTGCAGCAAAATCATCTATTGCATAAGGTGGCCACCTCTATGTCAGTAAGACCAAGTGCAGACTAGGCAACTTCTTTGTCATGGCCACATTGAGCTCCCGATTCCCACACCAAAACCTATCTGCCATTGGCCTCCTCTATTCCCCAAACTCCCCACCTTTGCATACTGGCGACCTCTTCGGCACTATTTCAGTCCAGAGGAAGGATCTCAACCTGAAACACCAAATGTCCATTCCCCTCTACAGATGATGTCTGACACTTCAAGATCCTCCAGCAATTGTTTTGTTTTTTCAATATCTACAGTCCTTTGTGTCTTCGCAATCATTTTCCAGCTCATTTCACCTTCCCCAACTCTAAAGCAGCTTGGGGGTTACCAAGACTAATTGTAGTGTCCCAGACCTGGGACAATAATAAATAAACTAAACAGTTCTGCCAACAATTTTTTTCCACAAAACCTTACCCATATCAGATACGAATTGCTCTTGAAGCAGATGTCTCAGCTTACTGTCGCCATGTAGCAATCTATGACTAGGCAAGATGGATAGATGGGACGCTCCATAAACTGCCTCTGGAAAGAAGGCATACGCAGCAAGCTTTTCACCAACCTTTTCACCATTCACCTAGGTAGAAAGATTCACACTATTTGAATCATACAGTAACTGGGAACCTCACAGCTGCAAGCCACATTTAAATGTTTTACATTTCTATATTCAATCCCATTCCAACACCAAAAAATGGCATTCATTTAACTGTTTTTACATGTCTAAAACAAGCCCAAGATTCCCACATCTGCAATACCCAGCCTATGATTTTCTATTTCTTGCGGTAAAATAACAAAAAAACTTCAGATGGGCAAACAAGAACATGGAGGAACTGCCCAAAGTTGTTTATACCTTTAACTCAAAGTCAAAATAGCATCCAGTACAAGCACCAATCCAGTTTGCTTGCATTTCTTTGACACCGTACCAATCAGGAAGGCCTTCCAGGGCATCCAGCAAAGACTGTAAAACATAAAAGCATGCTGAAATAACAGTTTGTAAAGTAACAAATCACATACATTAACCACCAGCCCATCCTTGACCATGCCTTACCTCACCTTTTTGGCCAAAGTAAAAATTCAATTTCACATATATTCTATTGAAAAGGGCCCTATTTAATTAAAACGAGTCATAAACTCAGATTTCATAAGAGGAAAGAATGGTCGAGTGGTCGGGGGGTTTAGACATTAAAATGTAGATCTTGTAAACACAAGATTTTGTAGACTCAAGATGTGGACACAAACAATCTTCCTGATATAGTAGTGGCCAGAGAATCTGGGGTGACGGAGGAACAGAAGAAAATCCACATTAGGCAGGAAATGGTGTTGGATGGACTGATGGGACTGAAGGCTGATTAATCCCCAGGGCCTGATAGTGTGCATCCCAGGGTACTTAAGGAAGTGGCTCTAGAAATCGTGGATGCATTGGTGATAATTTTCCAATGTTCTATAGACTCAGGATCAGTTCCTGTGGATTGGAGGGTAGCTAATGTTATCCCACTTTTTAAGAAAGGCGGGAGAGAGAAAACAGGGAATTATAGACCAGTTAGCCTGATATCGGTGGTGGGGAAGATGCTGGAGTCAATTATAAAAGATGAGATAGCCGAACATTTGGATAGCAGTAACAGGATCGGTCCGAGTCACCATGGATTTACGAAGGGGAAATCATGCTTGACTAATCTTCTGGAATTTTTTGAAGATGTAACCAGGATAATGGACAAGGGAGACCCAGTGGTTGTAGTGTACCTGGACTTTCAGAAAGCATTTGATAAGGTCCCACATAGGAGATTAGTGGGCAAAATTAGGGCATATGGTATTGGGGGTAAAGTGCTGACATGGATAGAGAAGTGGTTGGCAGACAGGAAACAAAGAGTAGGGATTAACGGGTCCCTGTCAGAATGACAGGCAGTGACTAGTGGGATACCGCAAGGCTCGGTGCTGGGACCACAGCTATTTACAATATACATCAATGATTTGGATGAAGGGATTCGAAGTAACATTAGCAAATTTGCAGATGACACAAAGCTGCGTGGCAGTGTGAACTGTGAGGAGGATGCTATGAGAATGCAGGGTGATTTGGACAGGTTGGGGGAGTGGGCAGATGAATGGCAGATGAAGTTTAATGCGGATAAATGTGAGGTTATTACTATATAAATGGCTCAAGTTGGGAAAAGAGGAAGTACAACGGGATCAGAGGGACCTTGTACATTAGTCTATGAAAGTAAGCATGCAGGTACAGCAGGCAGTGAAGAAAGTGAATGACATGTTGGCCTTCATAACAAGACATATCGAATATAGGAGCAAACAGGTCCTTCTGCAGTTGTACAGAGCCCTAGTGAGACCACACCTGGAGTATTGTGTGCAGTTTTGGTCCCATAATTTGAGGAAGGACATTCTTGCTATTGAGGGAGTGCAGCGTAGGTTTACAAGGTTAATTAACGGGATGGTGGGACTGTCATATGCTGAGAGAATGGAGCAGCTGGACTTGTACACTCTGGAGTTTTGGATGAGAGGGGATCTCATTGAAACATATAAGATTGTTATGGGTTTGGACACGCTAATGGCAGGAAACATGGTCCCGATGTTGGGGGAGTCCAGAACCATGGGCGACAGTTTAAGAATAAGCAGTAAGCCATTTAGAACAGAGACAAGGAAACACTTTTTCTCACGGAGAGTCGTGAGTCTGTTGAATTCTCTGCCTCAGAGGGCAGTGGAGGCCGGTTCTCTGGATGCTTTTAAGAGAGGGCTAGATAGGGCTCTTAAAAGTCTGGACTTACCATCGTGGGGCTGGCTGGCCTCGGAGCGTGGGGAGCGGTGGTGGCTCGCCGCTGCGGCCCGACTCCGGGCTCCGGAGTACCGCGTGGGGAGCGGTAGTGGCTCGCCGCTGCGGCCCGACTCCGGAGCTGCAGCTGCAGACCGGTGGACTGTCGGGATATCGGGAGCTCGCGGGTGGGAGACCGCTCTCTGGAGCTCCCGCAGCACAGCTTCTCCAGCCCGTGTCGCGGGGTTGGAGCGACCTGGAGCAGGGCCGTACATCGCCCGACGCGGCTTTAATGGCCGCGGGACATTCCAGCGCCCGCCGGGGGCTCCAATGTTGTGACTTTGGGCCTAGAGCTGGGCCGTACATCGCCCCGCGCTGCCTCAATGGCCATGGGACTTAACATCGCCCGCCTGGGGCTTCAACCTCGGGAGAGAAATGGTGCGGGGGAGAGAGAAATCTTTGCCTTCCATCACAGTGAGGAGGAGATTCACTGTGATGGACGTTTGTGCAAATTGAATTGTTTGTGTGTGTTTTTTATGAATTGTTCTGTTTGTATGGCTTGTAGAAACAGAGTTTCGTTTGAGCCTCTCTGAGGTTCGAATGACAAGTAATAAAATCAAAAATAGGAGAGTCAGGGGATATGGAGAGAAGGCAGGAACGGGGTACTGATTAGGGATGATCAGCCATGATCACATTGAATGGCGGTGCTGGCTCGAATGGCTGAATGGCCTACTCCTGCACCTATTGTCTAGTGTAGGATAAATGGGACTTAGAGTTAGTACGTATACAGTAGATATAATGGGGAAGGCCAACTAAATGCGTTTGGTGACAAACAAATCGAAAGATAACAAAAGCATAGAACATTTCAGCAGATGAGCTGAAATGGAGTGCAATGTCACTAAGATAGCAACAGTGAAAAAATCAGTGGATCCAAGTACTTGCGCTGTCATTGTCTGCAGCTCTTCTAAAGGTCCAATATGTATCTAAGGTATTGATCAGCTTGGTTCAATTTTAGAAGGTGGGCAGGTGATAGGAAGATGACAGTTTATAATGGGACTTTGGGGAAAAAAAACTGTTCTTCCCTGCTGTTAGCAGACGATTGAGCAGTCCTCTCATATACAGGTATACTCCCAATCTCCCAATCCACCTGTTTGCGGCCCTTGCACTTTCATAAAAATCTGCAGCTTCTCTGTAGCTGTAACACTATAATCTGCACTCCCATATTTTACTCTATGCACTACTTATTGAACTCGCGTATGGCTTGATTGAACTCATATATAGTATGATTTGACTGGACAAAATGTTTTTCACTGTACCTCGGCATATGTGATAATTATTAATCAATGTTTAGGTGCTGAGAATCCATCCTTACTGACGACCGGTATTGAGAATTATAGTGAAGGATGTTTTGCTGACTTAAGTTTAAGGTCCTGCATATATATTCAGCTGAGAGGGCATAGGACTTTAAATGTATCATCACAGGAATACTCAATGGTGTAACAGTGTCAGTCAAGAGTTTGTGCTCAATAACCTTTTGATTCAGAAGGGAGAGCACTGTGAGGACCACCAGAAAATGTAGCAACAAAATATTGTGAAGACAAAATAAATATTTAATGCACATATATATACTTTAGCTATTTTGTAGTCTGGATTATCATTCAGATCATTCAACACAAATTGTCTTAATTCACATTCGACAGGCTAGATGCAGGAAGATTGTTCCCGATGTTGGGGAAGTCCAGAACAAGGGGTCACAGTTTAAGGATAAGGGGGAAGTCTTTTGGGACCGAGCAGAGAAAATCATTTTTCACACAGAGAGTGGTGAATCTGTGGAATTCTCTGCCACAGAAGGTAGTTGAGGCCAGTTCATTGGCTATATTTAAGAGGGAGTTAGATGTGGCCCTTGTGGCTAAAGGGATCAGGGGGTATGGAGAGAAGGCAGGTACAGGATACTGAGTTGGATGTTCAGCCATGATCATATTGAATGGCTGTGCAGGCTCGAAGGGCCGAATGGCCTACACCTGCACCTATTTTCTACGTTTCTATGTTTCTACATGATTCAAAAAGATTACCCAATTGCAACTTTATTGTTCAAACCATAAGAAAGAATTGTGATAATTTAAAGAACAGCTGTTTTAAAAATAGTAAAAGGCAACTTGCAATGTAATGGTGTTTATTCAGAGTTATCCTGGAACATTGCATCTTTGTCCCCATGATATGCTCACCTTGGCATAGTTTGTTGTCCTTATGAACCACTGTTTGAGATACTTTTGTTCAACCTTTGCTCCAGAGCGCCAGGAGCAGCCATTTTCATCTACCTGCTCATCTGCCAACACTGTCTGATCCACTGGGTCCCAGTTGACCAGTCCCTGAAGAGCAATGGAAAATGCATTACAACATGTTGAGATTGAACGTATAACTCATCCACACACAATGAATTCAGTTCACCAACAACAAACATGTGCAGTGGTAGGCAACCCGTGCTATGTGCATGGATATTCTTTCCTCTCATTGGGAAAGGAATAAAGTGAAAGGGTGGAGAGAATTTTACCAAATATTTTATTTGCACAGAATTTGCTAACATCAACCAATCCAGCCATAGTCAGGAGGCTACTCTGATCAGCATCGTACCACAGATTGAGCAGAGGAACAAGTAAACATTGCTGTTCTAACTATTATTAAACCCGCAATTCTTCTTATGGAAGGTGACTCCGGACTGTCAAAGCTGCCACAGCCAGACATAAAAACAGTTTTTATCCACGACTAGTTGCTCTACTCAACAGCCAAAAATCTGTAGCCTCCCTTTGATCTGGTCTTTTGTTGGTTCACATGCTTGATCAATGGTTTTTTATCATTAATGCGTTATTATTATTAATGTTTAGTGTTTTCTGAGTCATTCTTAACTGTCACTATGTCATGTTGTTACTTGTGGGCGGAGCACCAAGGCAAATTCCTTGTATGTGAATACTTGGCCAATAAACTTACTTATATTAGTTTGACCAATAGTTTTCACCCTGGCACTGCTATTCAGCTATTTGTTTGGAGACAACAATATTTGCTGTTCAAATAGCGGTGGCAATCTGAAAGGACTTTAAAGGCGGAACATTTTATCATTTGTTAAAACATTTTAACAAAATGGATGAACCTTGATGCACTGTGATTTCCAAGGCTATATATTTAAATCGGGGAACTGGGAAGTCCTAGTTTTGTTCATCTGTGTGGACATGATGTGCTTTCCTTCCCTTCATGCCATAGGTTTCTAGTAACACTAAACACATGATGCATACTTTTAAACTTAAGATGACATTGGATTGATCCCAAGATGTGGATATTTTAATTTCAACCACTTATACATTGTCAATATCACTTACAACAATCTCTGCCAAGCAGGTGAAATGTTTACCTTCCTTTTTATGTGGCTGTGCCTTGAAGGCAACATTATGATTCATCAACACAGACATTTCTATGTATTAAGACCCAATATATGCTGCACTAGCGGCCACTAGCAATTGCACAAATGATCCCTGAGATATATAACACTATCACAATGAGTCACAGATCACCCATCTGCTCTGCAATAACTAAGATGTGTTGAATGATTTCACAGATATAAATAACTTGAGTATTGTTTATGTCATATTTGCATATTCGCTCCTTTGGAAATTACTGAACAAGTAGCCTGAGGAATGGATTTTAATACAAAACTACAAGATCAAATCGCACCACTGCAGATGGAGAATTCCTAATTCAATAAATCAGGAATAAGAAGCCACCATCAAAAATAATTACCAAAAAGTGGTTTTATAATTGCCACTGCGATTCCTCATGCCTTTTGGAGAAGGAAATAGGCAATTTTTTTCTAGCCCTGCCAGTGGTTGGCTTTCGGAGGAGAAATGCCAAGTAACAATGCATGAGCAATCAGGGGAAGATAATGAATATAAGCCTTACAATCAAAGGTCAAATTTCATTAATCAATAAAAACTCACTTCTTTTTGGTAAGCCATGCCGGCCATAAACAGCTTGAGAAAGAGGAATTGTGTCCACTTGTAATAGTCAGACTGGCTAGTGGTCACTTCCTAATAGGAGAAAGAGAAGAACAGATCAAAATACAAGAAAACAAAAGGACAACCTCTTTCAAATGACCATGTTTATTTTAGTGTAGATACAGCGCGGAAACAGGCCATTTGGTCCACCGAGTCCGCACCAACCAGCGATCCTGCATACTAATACTATCCCACACACACTAGGGACAATTTTACATTTATACCAAGCCAATGAGCCTACTAACCTGCACATCTTTGGAGTGTGGGCGGAAACCGAAGATGTCAGAAAAAACCCACACAGTCACAGGGAGAACAAACAAACTCTGTACAGATAGCATCCGTAGTCAGGATTGAACCCAGGTATCTGGCACTGTAAGGCAGCAACTCTACCGCTGCACCACCGTGCAGCCCACTTGACAATCCGAGTAAAATCATCTTCCAGCAAAAAGGACATTTCAGCCCATTACTTTCAAGCTGGCTTTCTGAAATAGCTCTTTGTCAGCTGCGCCTCAGTGGTAAACCTGTCCTTAGTCAGAGGGTAAGGGTTTAAATCTCACTCCAATGACGAAGAAGAAAAATGTAAGCTGGCATTTGGGTATAGCGCTGAGATAGTGCAGCATTATCTATTAGCTGAGTGTCTTACTGAGACATCTTCAAATTACTCAGGAAAATAGTGACACATTCTATGGCAGAATAAATAAATATGTCTCTGTTCTATAAAGAAGACATATATTGGCATCCAATGTTTACCCATCATTCAACAATTTATAAAGAAAAACTGTCGAGCAATTTGTGCTGGCAATTAATTTGCTGTGTGGATTTCCAGCATTATTGAGTGAATACAGAAGTCTGGGACTGTTGTCTGCATCCTCTCCAAGAATAAACATTTAAAGTTTTCAATCCAGAAATGACCACAAGAATCCAAAGAGCAACCTATGATTCTATTCAGATTCCTATAAATTGCTTGCTTTTATCTATACATAACTAAAACTCTTGTTATCTTCTGGTTTGCACGGTCATTCTATTTGCGCAAAATCGGTACACGATAGCGCTACGATTTTCGCCAGCTTACTCCGTTTTCCCCTGCCGCGATTGCGCCAAGTTTTGTTCCGATCGGGGATCAAATGTAAAAGTTAGCGAGGTTTGAAAGTCGCGCATGCACAGATCGATCTACTCTCCTGCCAGTCGGAATGGATGGAATGGTCTTTTCTCCTGTCACTCCGCGGGAGGCTCAGCCCTTCCTGCGCCATTCCATCTTTACTGGAGCTGAGGGAGGCTGGCGGAGGTCTCCAACCAGACACAGTTTTCGGAGGGACCGGAAGCGGCCCAACCCAGCGCGGAGTCAGAGGTGTCGCCAAAGGGAAACTCTGATCCTGGAGGAGGAGAACATCCAGAGACCAGCGCCCGCTGTGAGTCCACATCGCCCGCTGTGAGTCCTCCAGTCCATTCCCCTCTGGTCCCCCTTGCTGGCTCCTGCCCCCTTCCCCTGTGATACCCCGCCTCCACACCCCCTCCTCTCCCGCCTCCACACCGCCCCCCCCGCCCCCACATATCCCCCCGTCTCCGGCTCCACAACGCTCGCTGCCCCCCCCTCCCGCACAACCCCCACTACCCCACCCCCGGTTCCCCCCAACCTTCCACCCACACCCCTCCTACCCACACATGCGCTCACAAATGCCTACGCTGGCCCACGCACACCTCCCCTCACCCACACACACAACCCCACCCACACAACCCCCCCACCGCGCCACAACGCTAGCTGCCCCACCCCACCTAGCCCTCTATCCCACCCCCACCCCTCCATTACACCCCCTTGCCCCCACCCCCAAGCACACACCCCTCCCCCCAAGCACACCCCCCTCCCCTCCTACACTACCCCCCCACACCCCCCCCCCCCCCAACACATGAAGAGGACGGTGAGGGGGGATGAGGAGAAATGAGCCGCGCCTGCAGAGTTAGGGGCTATTGGTGAGTGGTGGAATATTGCGCTGGGGGAACGGACTGCGTTGGGGAACCATGCCTCCCGTGTGACTGGGGCCCAACGGGTCCGATTTATTTATTTATTTTTTGTATATATTTTTATTAGAGGCCATACGTATTACAAATAATATAATATTTTTTTCAGATATGCATATTACATATTTCCAAAATTATATGAGTATTACAAAGCAATATATATAAGCCTCAATTTTTTTTAATAGTGAAGAGAAAAAAAGAGTAAAGAAAGAATAGATGTTTAATTTAAAAAGTGTGATTATAATTTTGATTATATGTGAGAAGAGAAAGAGAGAGAGAGAAAAAATAAAAAAAATAAAAAATAAATAAAAACAAAAACAAACAAAATTAAAAAATCCATATTACTAGCAAACAATTATTATACTTAAAGATAGAAAAACAGTATACATCTTAACAATGAATGGAACCATTTCTAATAATGCATATATAGAGACAAGTATATAAATCTCAGATTAAACCTTTTCATTTGATCTTACCACCGGGTACTTGTTGAGTTTCAATGCTGAGCCCAGCTACCCCTTCATATAATCAGTGAAGGGAGACCATATTTGTTCTAAAAGTTTGTGTTTATCCATTAGGATAAACCTAATTCTCTTCAATTGCAGCGTCTCCAACATTTCCACTGTCCACATTTTGATTGTAGGGGATAATGGTCCCTTCCAAAATGTTAATATTATTTTTTTTCCAATTATTAAACAGTAATCAAGAAAATTTATTTGATTTGCTGTTAATGTTTGATTTAAATCTAAGACACCAAATATTATTAGCTTTGGGTCAGGATTTAATGTAATCTTAAGAACTATAGAAATAATTTTAAAGATCTCAGTCCAATAATTAAGTTTTGTACATATTACAAAACTATGAGTTAAATCAGCTTGTATGTGTTGACATTTATCACACAATGGTGATATATTAGGAAAAATTCTATTTAATTTATTTTTTGAGTAATGTAATCTATGTAATACTTTGAATTGTATCAAAGTATGTCTGGCATTTAACGAACAACGATGTATACGTTGTAAACTTTCTTCACAAAAATCTTTTAATATCGGTAAACCAGTTTCATTTTCCCATATTTGTCGAAATGATTCTGTTGTTGGTATTTCTCTGTCCCAAGGATGTTATATATATATGCTTTTAATTTCTCTGTGTTTGGATGCTTATTAAGCACTTCATCCAGTAAACCTGGTTCTCTATTTCTATAATCTTGCGTATTTGGTTTGACATAATCTCTGATTTGTAAATATCTAAGTAAGTTATTTGCATGCAATCCATAAATCTCTTTCAACTCCTGAAATGAGAGAAATTTCCCATTCCTGTAAAGATGTTCTATCCTTATAATTCCTAAATTTTTCCAATGTCTAAACCCCACATCCAATGACGAGGGCTTAAACAGAGGATTATTCATAATTGGTAAACAAAGCGGCATAGTTTCTAAATGTAAAGTCTTAACTATTTATTTCCAAATACGTATATTGCTTAAAATTATAGGATTTTCCTTATAATTTTTTTTGTACCACCCTTGGAGCAAGGAGTATCGTACTTATATCAAAGGGTAAACAATCTTCCTTTTCTATTCTTAACCAAACTGGGTCCTGTTCCATATGTACCAACCAAAAATTCATATTCTTAATCGCCCAGAAGTAATATAAGAAATTAGGTAGTGCTAGTCCACCATTTATCTTAGATTTACATAAGCGTATTTTACTTATTCTATGATTTTTATAATCCCAAATAAAGCCATTGACAATGAAATCAATTTTTAAAAAAATATATTAGGAAGATATAACGGGATGGCTTGGAATAAATATAGTAATTGTGGCAAAAAAATCATTTTAATGGCATTTATTCTACCAATCATTGATATTGGTAATGTTTTCCAATATAAGATATTATTTTTTAGTTTATTTAGTAATTGGGGGAAATTTGATTTAAATAGAGAATTATAAGATTTTGGTACATTAATTCCAAGATATTTAATTTGATCATTAACTATTTTAAATGGAAATTTTTGTAATTTATTCAATTTTATTCCTGTTATAGGCATAATTTCACTTTTATTCCAATTAATTCTATATCCTGAGAACATACTAAATTCAGTTATAACATTAAGTAATTTAGGGATACTAATCTCCAGTTTTGTTATGTATATTAAGACATCATCTGCATATAAAGATATTTTATTAATTGTGGTATTGGTATTATATCCATAAATTTCAGGTTCCGATCTAATCCTTTCGGCTAATAATTCTATAGCGAGTGCAAATAATAAAGGTGATAACTGACAACCTTGTCTACAACCCCTAGAAAGATTAAATTTTGCTGATAACATTTGATTTGTTAGGATTCTTGCTGTTGGGCCAGAATATAAAATTCTAACCCATTTGCAAACTCCTTCTCCCAGTTGAAATTTCTGCATTATCCTAAATAGGTAAGGCCATTCGACCTGGTCAAATGTTTTTTCTGCATCCAGGGATATAACTGCTAATTCAATATCATTCATTCTTTTTGAATATATGATATTGAATAGGCGTCTCAAATTATAAGTGGAATATCGTTTAGGGATAAAGCCTGTTTGATCATGATGTATTAATTTGTTGATCACTAAACTTAACCTTTGAGATAAAATTTTAGTTAATATTTTTTGATCTGTATTTAGAAGAGCAATTGCTCTATATGATCCTGGATCTTCTAGATCTTTATCTACTTTAGGAATAAGTGTAATTGTAGGTTCTTTTAGGGTTTCTGG
This sequence comes from Raja brachyura, assembly GCA_963514005.1. Next base: position 67,537,629 of record OY740782.1, read on the forward strand.
AAGCTGTTCTTGCTCGTAGGCATCTTTATGTATAGTTTGTAGACGTGGGGCAATCAAATCATGAAACTTCTTATAAAATTCAACACCTAAACCGTCAGGGCCAGCAACTTTACCATTCTTCAATAATCTAATTGATTCCTCAATATCTTTTGCTGAGATTTCAGCGTCTAATAAATCTCTACTTTCCTGATCCAATCCATTAATATGACAGTCATGTAGGAATGCTTCCATTCCATCAGATTGACCCGTCAATTTGGATGTGTAAAGTTTTTGATAGTAGTGCTGGAATCTATCATTAATGTCTTTTGGTAAAGTTAGTATTTCTCCTTCTTCAGATCTAACTTTATATATCATTTTTCTTCATCTGATTTTCTAAGTTGACGAGCTAACAATTTATGTGGTTTATCCCCGAATTCAAAATATACTTGTTTAGTCTGTTGAAAAGGTTTAATAACATACTTTGATTGTATCTCATTTAACTTATATTTTAATGTTGCAATTTTGTTATGTATCACCCTAGATGGTGATATAGCATTTTCCATGTCTAATTGCTTCATTTCATTTTCCAAATTCTGTTGAATCTTTCGATTTTCCTTATTAAGATGTGCCTGCGCAGATATTATAGCACCACGTATAAAAGCTTTAAATGTGTCCCATAAAAGAGACGAAGAAATTCTAGGTTTATCATTAGTCTCAAAGAATAGTTCAATCTGTTTAACCAGATAACCATAACAAGTCTTATCATTTAATATTTGAGGATTGAGTCTCCATTGTGAATATCTATTACTTATACCCTTTAAATTAATCTTGAATGTTAATGGAGCATGATCCGAAATAATAATATTATGATATTTTGAGTCATACGTGAATGGAATAAGCTTTGAACCTATTAGAAAATAATCTATCCTAGAATAAGTTCCGAATACCGGAGAATAGAATGAGTATTCTCGACCAGTGGGATTATCATTTCTCCAAATATCCTTGACATTAGCTGAACTAATAAACGAATTTATAAATTCACTTGATTTAGATATAGCCTTCCTTTTAGTTGATGATCTATCTAAATAATTATCCAAAGTGCAATTTAAGTCACCCCCGATTATTAAATTATGTTGTGTAACTATAGGAATAGTGTTGAATATTTTCTTAAAAAACAATGGATTATCAAAATCAGGTCCATATATATTCATAAATACAACCTTCTTCGAGTATAAATCACCGGTAACTATTATGTATCTACCTTCAGGATCTTCTATTATTGAACTATGTTTAAATTGGATACCCTTATGAATAAGTATAGCAACCCCTCTAGATTTATGAGTAAATGAAGAATGGTACACTCTCGAAATCCAATTTGCCGTTAATCTATATTGTGCGTCCTTTTTTAGGTGGATCTCTTGAAGATAAATTATGTCTGATTTCATTCTATTTAACTGAGCCAAAACCTTACCTCTTTTAATTGGTTCGTTAATACCTTTTACATTCCAACTACAGAAGGCGATTCCATCACCCCCATTTTTCCTGTTAGTGTCTTGCATTTTAGTATTAAGGTGGATTATAATGAGGTAGATGCCTCAGCATATTCATCCCAATTTCATACCCTAGTTTGTGATCAACAAATGCTAATACTAATAACTTTATCTGACATGCGTCTCTCTTCAAGTCTACTGTATACCATTCATAAGTAAAATAATATAATTCAGTGCATAACATAAAAAAACAATGTAAAAATAAAAATAAAAAAAAGTTAATAATATTAATAGAAAAGTGCAGGATAAAAAAGTGACTATTACTAAGTTAAGTGTGGTTAGTGCAAGCCACACTAGCGTGGCTATTAATCTATGGACTTCCGTTAGAAAAAAAAAAGATGTTTATAATTCCAGCTCCGTAAATGCCTTAAGGGCAATATATTTAAGGGCGGGGCGTTAAATTTCTGTGCTTATTAATGCTTTATTATTTTAACTACTACTATCGATTTAAACTATTTAAGGAGGAATAACATACATTTGTAAGTAATGATTAATACTAAGCTATTTCTATCGTATATTAGTTTATTATTAATAATCATTAAACTCTCCATGTCCAATGATTTTAAAAGTTCATCATTCTTCCTCCTTCTCGCTGGGTAAACAGCAACATCAGGTAAGTGTTGAATCTAATTCAAGTTCATTATTCTTCATCCTCATCTTCTTCTCTCTGTGTTCCCACTACTTCTTCTTCCTCTTCCAGCTCCTTCTCGATACTACGAGCGAACTCAAGAGCCTCGGTGTGCTTGATAAAGTGGTGCTCTTTATTATCATAGCTTACTCGTAGTGTGGCAGGATACATCAGGCCATATTTCAGGCCCTTTATATTCTTGAGGATGTTTCGTGTTTCAGGAAATAAGGCTCTTCTCTTGGCCACTTCCGCAGGATAATCTCTGAATATGCTGATCTTGTCGCCATCATAAAACAGATTCTTCTTACGAATTATTATCTTCATCATATCTTCCAAAACATGATCATAAACCACCTTCACAATCAGTTGTCTTGGTGGTGAGCCCGTCTTTGAGCGTCGTCTCAGTGCCCTGTGCGCTCGGCCAAGTAGGGGTGCTTGCTCCAGATTCAAGACATTTTTCAGAAGATTTGCAGCAAATTCTCTGGTGTCTTATACTTCCTCCTTGCCTTCACGCACTCCCACAATACGCAAGTTCTGGCGCCTTTGCCTTCCCTCTCAGTTATTTTATTCAATAAATCTGTTAAACGCTTGTTCTTGGATAGAAGTTTCTCATTTGCCTTAGCACTTGAGTCAGCAATACTGGTCAGTTCCTTTATTGCTTCGTGTTGTTGATCAAGTGATCTTATAATAGGTTCCAACTTGAGATCAACCGTAAATTCCACACCACCAACTTTGTGATTTACTTCATCCATCTGTTGTTTTAGATCAGCATCTGCTTTTATCTTCCATTCATCCATCATAGTTTTTACTGTGATTATTACTTCTTTTTTCAGTTCATCTTTAACTTGTTCTTTAAATAATTCAATATCAGATCGGAGTAACTTAAACTCTTCTTTATATTATTTTTTAATTTTTTTCAGCTCACCCATAATAGTAGTTTTCAGATCTTCCATTTCAGATTACTTCCTTGAAATATCCTCCAGAGAGCCAGTCAAACTCGAGGCCGAAGCTTCAGCTGGGCCTACTTTTTTTTTCGGCACTGTTTTTTTCACTTTGGGGGGGGGGGGGGGGGTTCGTTGAATCGACATTACCGTCGGTAAAGTTGCGTGCCTGATGACGTCACGGACCCTATCAAGCTGCTGGTGCCGTTCACAGACGTTCCTCTCTGGTAAGTGGCTTTAAATAACCCCGTTTTCTCCCGTTTATAATACAATTTTTATGGAGCTGGACAGGCGCGAGTTCCACCTACTCCATAGGGCCACCGGAAGTTCTGGATGGGTCCGATTTAGTGTAGTGATCTATATGAGTGTAAAAACCCAACGTGGGGCTTTGTTTTTTCAGAGGCCCAGGAGCCGTTGGCGAGGGAGGAACCAAAATCTGTAACGTTCTAAATCTGTAATGTTCCATTCAATTAAGTGGGCTTGAGGAAGCCGCTGATTGGTGGAAGTGGACTAGAGTAAGCAGCTGATTGGCAGTCAGATCCCTGCTGATTTCCCCCGGCAGTTTGTATCAATAATTATAGAGGAGCAAGATGCGCCACTCAGTGGAAATCCAATGGACTGGTGTGTAGTACGTAATGGAATGACACGGCCGCCATTTTGGCGGACTGCCTCCCCCTGTGTAATCCGCTCCAAAGCTTCAGAGCAGTTGTAAGCAAAGATTATGGAGGAGCACGATGCATTAGAAAGTTATTAGATTTATTTGTAATAGATCTTTACTTACCTCTCGATCCCTCTCTTCTCTCGATCCCTCTCACTCCCCCTCTCGATCTTTCTCTCCCTTCTCTTTTCTCGATCTTTCTCTCCCTCTCTTCTCTCGATCCCTCTCGATCCCTCTCTTCTCTCGATCTTTCTCTCCCTATCTCCCCTCTCTTCTCTCGATCCCTCTCTCTCCCCTCTACTCTCGATCTCTCTCTCCCCTATCTTCTCTCGATCGCTCTCCCCTCTCGATCTCCCTCCCTCCCCTCTCCCCCTCCCTCTCTTCCCTCTGCCCCTCCCCCCTCCCTTTTCCCCCATTTCCCTCGCATCTTTCCTCCCCAGCCCCCACCTTTGCGTAGTTTCCCTTGCATTGTATTGTGCAGCTTCCCTTGTATTGCTTTAACCCACACTGTGCACACAATTACAGGCACACAAACACACATTCATATAAATATATGGTGGGACAGATAGAAGAGCTTATTAAAATCTTCTTACAAAGACCATTATGTAATTTATTTCTAGCCTCTTTTGGGCCTAAGGCATAGCAGGGCTGCCAACTCTCACACAGAGGGAAGGGAGGAGAGAGGGAAATCGAGAAGCGAGGGGAGAGAGAGCGATCGAGAGGGGAGAGAGAGCGATCGAGAGGGGAGAGAGAGCGATCGAGAGGGGACAGAGAGCGATCGAGAGGGGAGAGAGAGCGATCGAGAGGGGAGAGAGAGCGATCGAGAGGGGAGAGAGAGCGATCGAGAGGGGAGAGAGAGCGATCGAGAGGGGAGAGAGCGATCGAGAGGGGAGAGAGAGCGATCGAGAGGGGAGAGAGAGCGATCGAGAGGGGAGAGAGAGCGATCGAGAGGGGAGAGAGAGCGATCGAGAGGGGAGAGAGAGCGATCGAGAGGGGAGAGAGAGCGACCGAGAGGGGAGAGAGAGCGACCGAGAGGGGAGAGAGAGCGACCGAGAGGGGAGAGAGAGCGACCGAGAGGGGGGAGAGAGCGACCGAGAGGGGGGAGAGAGCGACCGAGAGGGGGGAGAGAGCGACCGAGAGGGGGGAGAGAGCGACCGAGAGGGGGGAGAGAGCGACCGAGAGGGGGGAGAGAGCGACCGAGAGGGGGGAGAGAGCGACCGAGAGGGGGGAGAGAGCGACCGAGAGGGGGGAGAGAGCGACCGAGAGGGGGGAGAGAGCGACCGAGAGGGGGGAGAGAGCGACCGAGAGGGGGGAGAGAGCGACCGAGAGGGGGGAGAGAGCGACCGAGAGGGGGGAGAGAGCGACCGAGAGGGGGGAGAGAGCGACCGAGAGGGGGGGAGAGAGCGACCGAGAGGGGGGAGAGAGCGACCGAGAGGGGGGAGAGAGCGACCGAGAGGGGGGAGAGAGCGACCGAGAGGGGGGAGAGAGCGACCGAGAGGGGGGAGAGAGCGACCGAGAGGGGGGAGAGAGCGACCGAGAGGGGGGAGAGAGCGACCGAGAGGGGGGAGAGAGCGACCGAGAGGGGGGAGAGAGCGACCGAGAGGGGGGAGAGAGCGACCGAGAGGGGGGAGAGAGCGACCGAGAGGGGGGAGAGAGCGACCGAGAGGGGGGAGAGAGCGACCGAGAGGGGGGAGAGAGCGACCGAGAGGGGGGAGAGAGAGCGACCGAGAGGGGGGAGAGAGCGACGACCGAGAGGGGGGAGAGAGCGACCGAGAGGGGGGAGAGAGCGACCGAGAGGGGGGGAGAGAGCGACCGAGAGGGGGGAGAGAGCGACCGAGAGGGGGGAGAGAGCGACCGAGAGGGGGGAGAGAGCGACCGAGAGGGGGGAGAGAGCGACCGAGAGGGGGGAGAGAGCGACCGAGAGGGGGGAGAGAGCGACCGAGAGGGGGGAGAGAGCGACCGAGAGGGGGGAGAGAGCGACCGAGAGGGGGGGAGAGAGCGACCGAGAGGGGGGAGAGAGCGACCGAGAGGGGGGAGAGAGCGACCGAGAGGGGGGAGAGAGCGACCGAGAGGGGGGAGAGAGCGACCGAGAGGGGGGAGAGAGCGACCGAGAGGGGGGAGAGCGGAGGAGAGCGACCGAGAGGGGGGAGAGAGCGACCGAGAGGGGGGAGAGAGCGACCGAGAGGGGGGAGAGAGCGACCGAGAGGGGGGAGAGAGCGACCGAGAGGGGGGAGAGAGCGACCGAGAGGGGGGAGAGAGCGACCGAGAGGGGGGAGAGAGCGACCGAGAGGGGGGAGAGAGCGACCGAGAGGGGGGAGAGAGCGACCGAGAGGGGGGGAGAGAGCGACCGAGAGGGGGGAGAGAGCGACCGAGAGGGGGGAGAGAGCGACCGAGAGGGGGGAGAGAGCGACCGAGAGGGGGGAGAGAGCGACCGAGAGGGGGGAGAGAGCGACCGAGAGGGGGGAGAGAGCGACCGAGAGGGGGGAGAGAGCGACCGAGAGGGGGGAGAGAGCGACCGAGAGGGGGGAGAGAGCGACCGAGAGGGGGGAGAGAGCGACCGAGAGGGGGGAGAGCGCGACCGAGAGGGGGGAGAGAGCGACCGAGGGGGAGAGAGCGACCGAGAGGGGGGAGAGAGCGACCGAGAGGGGGGAGAGAGCGACCGAGAGGGGGGAGAGAGCGACCGAGAGGGGAGAGAGAGCGACCGAGAGGGGAGAGAGAGCGACCGAGAGGGGAGAGAGAGCGACCGAGAGGGGAGAGAGAGCGACCGAGAGGGGAGAGAGAGCGACCGAGAGGGGAGAGAGAGCGACCGAGAGGGGAGAGAGAGCGACCGAGAGGGGAGAGAGAGCGACCGAGAGGGGAGAGAGAGCGACCGAGAGGGGAGAGAGAGCGACCGAGAGGGGAGAGAGAGCGACCGAGAGGGGAGAGAGAGCGACCGAGAGGGGAGAGAGAGCGACCGAGAGGGGAGAGAGAGCGACCGAGAGGGGAGAGAGAGCGACCGAGAGGGGAGAGAGAGCGACCGAGAGGGGAGAGAGAGCGACCGAGAGGGGAGAGAGAGCGACCGAGAGGGGAGAGAGAGCGACCGAGAGGGGAGAGAGAGCGATCGAGAGGGGAGAGAGAGCGATCGAGAGGGGAGAGAGAGCGATCGAGAGGGGAGAGAGAGCGATAGAGAGAAGACAGGGAGATAGCGAGAAGAGAGGGGATAGAGAGGGATCAAGAGGTAAGTTAAGATCTATTACAAATAAATCTAATAACTTTCTAATGCAGCTTGCTCCTCTATAATCTTTGCTTGCAACTGCTCTGTAGCTTTGGAGCGGATTGCACAGTGGGAGATCAAGAGACAAAGATTATAGAGAAGCCTAGTTTCCCAATGATGTAGACGCCATAGTCAATGCCATCTCTGGTCCGCTAATATGGCGTCGACAATCACACATGTGATACTACGCCTTTTCCACTGAGTCTCCTCTATAATCTTTGGTTTGTATTGGATTCTATTGTATTTTGTGTTGTATCCTGGTTAAGGGGGGAGTATGAGGCCCAGGGCAGTTTACTGTTCTGGATGTCAGATGTGGGAGGTCATGGAGTCGGATAGCCCTCCAGACGTCCACATCTGCGCCAGGTGTGTCGAGATGGGGCTCCTAAGGAACTGTATTAGGAACCTGGAGTAGCAGCTCGATGACCTCCGTCTGGTCAAGGAGAGTGAGGGTGTCATAGAGAGGAGTTACAGAGAGGTAGTCACTCAAAAACCACAGGAGGCAGACACGTGGGTCACAGTTCGGAGGGGCAAGGGGCAGAAGCAGGGAGTAGAGTATCCCTGTGGCTGGACACCTTGACAATAAGTACTCCAGCTTGAGTACTGTTGGGGGGGACAGCCTACCTAGGGGTAGCAACAGCGACCGGGCCTCCGGCACAGAGACCCTTGCCCTTCTTTTCCTTACCCTTCTGTTGCTCAGAAGGGTAAGGAAAAGAAGAAGGGGGCAATAATAATAGGGGACTCTATAGTTAGGGGGTCAGACGGGCGTTTCTGTGGACGCAGTCCGGAGACGCGGATGGTAGTTTGCCTCCCTGGTGCCAGGGTCCGGGATGTGTCTGAACGTGTCCAAGATATCCTGAAAAGGGAGGGAGAGGAGCCTGAGGTCGTGGTGCATATTGGTACCAATGACAAAAGGAGAAAAAGAGAAGAGGTCCTGAAAGGAGAATTTAGGGAGTTAGGAAGAGAGTTAAGGAAAAGGAGCGCAAAGGTAACAATGTCAGGAATGCTGCCTGTGCCACGCGACAGTGAGAGTGGGAATGGAGTGCGGCGGACGATAAATGCGTGGCTGAAGGACTGGTGCAGAGGGCACGGATTCAAGTTTCTGGATCATTGGAACCTCTTTTGGGGAAGGAGTGACCTGTATAAAAAGGACGGGTTGCACTTGAACCCGAGGGGTACCAGTATCCTGGCGGGGAAATTTGTAAAGGTTACTGGGGAGACTTTAAACTAGAACGGTTGGGGGGAGGGACCCATATAGAGAAAGCTAGTAGACAGTGTCTGAGGCAGGAGGCAGAGAAGGGAAGCACTCAGACCCAACATGTAGGGGGGAAAGAAGAAAAAAATAATAATTGGAGAATAAGAGCTGGTGGGTTTCTTAAATGTGTGAGCAGAGAGACAGAGGGGCGTAAAATGAGGGTAGAAGCAATAGGTAGCAAGCTGAAAAGTAAAATTGGCAGGCAGACAAATTCAGGGCAAAAATCAAAAACGGCCACTTTTCAACATAATTGTATAAGGAGTAAGAGTGTTGTAAAAACAAGCCTGAAGGCTTTGTGTCTCAATGCGAGGAGCATTCCTAATAAGGTGGATGAGTTGAAGATGCAGATAGCTATTAATGACTATGATATAGTTGGGATCACGGAGACATGATTCCAGGGTGACCAAGGCAGGGAGCCGAACATGCAGGGATATTCAATATTCAGGAGGGATAGACAGAAAGGTAAAGGAGGTGGGGTAGCGTTGCTGGTTAGAGAGGAGATTATCGCAATAGAACGGAAGGACATTAGTTTGGAGGATGTGGAATCGATATGGGTAGAGCTGCGAAACACTAAGGGGCAGAAAACGCTAGTGGGAGTTGTGTACAGGCCACCTAACAGTAGTGGAGTTGGGGATGGCATCAAACAGGAAATTAGAAATGCGTGCAACAAAGGTAAAACAGTTATAATGGGTGACTTCAATCTACATATAGATTGGGTGAATCAAATTGGCAGGAGTGCTGAGAAAGAGGATTTCTTGAAATGTATGCGGAATAGTTTTCTAAACCAACATGTAGAGGAACCAATGAGAGAGCAGGCTATTATAGACTGGGTACTGAGTAATGAGGAAGGGTTAGTTAGCAGTCTTGTTGTGCGTGGCCCCTTGGGCAAGGTTGAGTTCTATGTAACCATTGAGTGTAATATGGTTGAGTTCTTCATTAGGATGGAGAGTGACATAATTTTACTTCGGAGTCACGTGAGTGACTACGTGAAGAACCCCGTACAGCCGTTCGTGCGTCATTACGTCAGACGTTTTTCGTGCAGGCGACTGTGGAGCAGCGCAGCTCCTCCATGGTAAGTCTAAAAAAGTTGCAGGTAAGTGTTATTTTTTCTTACCTGTTCTAGGTCTCTGCAGGAACCTCCGGGGTTTTTTGCAGTGGATGTTCGCGATGACCGACGAGGGAACCAGCCTAGGGCTTTGGGGGGGGGAAACCCTGGTCCGACCGCGGAAGCGGAGAGCTGGGAAAGTCGGGTTCGCGATCGGAGTCACTGATAACGCGGTCAGTGACTCCACACGTTGGGTTCCCGGGTAGGGGAAACCCGAGAATAGTGCGGTTTTAGACCGCAGTAGTCCCTAGGGGATGGGGCTTAACGGACCTGAACGGTCTGCCTGGGTTCCCGGTGGAGGGGAAACTCAAGCATATGCGGTTCTAGACCGCAGTAGTCCCCAGGACATGGGGTTAAAATTAATTTAAATGGTTAAACTGGGTTCCCGGTGCAGGGGAAACCCAGGTATATGTGTGGTTCCCAGACCACAGTAGTCCCCAGCGCATGGGGTTAAGACAAACCTAAATGGTTAGGCTGGGTTCCCGGTGCAGGGGAAACCCAGGTATATGTGTGGTTCTCAGACCACAGTAGTCCCCAGGTAATGGGGTTAATTCACATAAATCATTAGCCTGCGTGCCAGGAGGGTACCGTGGGTATATATTTATATATATATATTATATTTATATGGATTCCTGGTGAGGGGAAATTCACCTATGGGGTTCCCAAACTACAATAATCCCCAGGATATGGGGACAACTGACAAAATAGTCAGTACAATTGGGAAAGTTGGGAGATTTCACCTCTGGGAATTAATTTAGAGAGCAGCACTTTTGGGAAGGGCTGCTTCATGGGAATGTCAAGTTATGGCAGTGCCAGCCTATGGGAAAGGCTGTGTCAGCAGTATCTTTGTTTAGGACTGCTAATGGGGATGCCAAGCTATGGTAGGCTAGCCTGATGGAGAGGCTGTGCCAGCAGTGCCTTTGCTCAGGACTGCTCATGGGGATGCCAAGCTATGGCAGGCAAGCCTATTGGAGAGGCTGTGCCAGCAGCACCTTTGCTCAGGGCTGCTTATGGGGATACCAAACTATGGCAGGCTAGCCTATTGCAGAGGCGGTGCCAGCAGTACCTTTGCTCAGGACTGCTCTAAGGGAATGCCAAGTTATGGTAGGCTACCCTATTGGAGAGGTTATGCCAGCAGCACCTTTGCTCAGGGCTGCTTGATGAGAATGCCAAATCTATGGCAAATACTGGGCTATGGGAAAGTCCGGGCCAGCAGCTACTTTGTTCGGGGCTGCTTCATGGGCACCAGGGGTACCTTGTTAGGGCTGCTTTATGGGAATAGCAGTTTAGTAGGGTATTCCCTTTCACAGTGATCATGGGGGATGAGGAGGCATTGTTAGGTTAAGGCAATATAACAGAATGATGACAAAAGTATTCAAAGTAAACTATACACAGTTTTTAAAAGCGCTTGTGCTAAAATCCGCTGTCTAGTCTCAAACTATATTTGAGAAATTGGGCTCCTCTATCCAGTTAGATTAAGTCCTATCAAATAGATTTGTAGGATGTTGGGATTTACTTTTAGGTATTCAATTGGCCATGATGCCGGCCTGGGCAACAGATTGCAGTCAATAAGACTTTGGTAACAGTTGTTGGTATAAAACAGTTATAGTCGTTGGATTAATTGTTAAGTGCATAGATGCAATTCAGGTGTGTAAGTACCTGCAACAGTTATTTTGTTAAATGGTTAATTAGTAAGTGCCATCTAGGTCATTGTTAACACCAGCTGAAATTAATAATGTCACGATGATGGACAAACAGTGTTCATTACTGCTCTAGTAGTTGTTAGGTAAACCTTTTATTCTATTGCAAATTGGTGCTAATGGCCTAAATGGGAAATGGTGTCAGCAGGGCTTTGTAGCAGGCCTGCTTTATGGCTCCCTCATGTAAGAGGTGAGCATGTGGGATTGGTATAGTTTAACGCCGAGTCTGAGGGTATAGCCATAGAGCATGCCCAAGAGATCGGGGCATGTGCCAGAGGTCTAGGCCTGGCAAGAAAGTTACCATCCCAAACACAATATGCAGTGAACACCGCTTTCAGGGGGATATTACAGTTGGCTGCCGAATCTTCTATTCAGGTAAGACTTTTCCATAGGAGTAACCTGGAGGGCGAAGCACAAGCTATTGGAACAAGCAAGGTTTCATAGTTTTGGCAACAATGCATCCCATGTCTTTTTTGGCAGTAGCGGTTCACTGAAGTTGCTGGCAGCATGAAACCTGGCCAGAGGTTCCATGCACTGGACTTGTGCTACTCTACAATTAAGGGACCACTTGCAGTTTGGTAGGTGTATACTTAGTTATACAGTACAAATGATTGAGACATTATCAGCTACTTTGAACGGTAAATGTAAAATGTACAATATTGGTTTTCAAGCAGATTAGAGTGGACAGGTTCAGTATAAGGACCAAGATTGTCTTGCTAGACTGGCTCGGAAATCGGGCCACAGTTGCTATTTAAGGTAGTTACCAAGTAGCTGAAAGATCATCTCGAGTTTGGAGATGGAACAGATGTGCATGACTTGCCCAAAAAGTTCTGTTATTAGTATCAACTATTTATAGACTCTACGGGCATTGTATGGGCTATAGAGTGATTGGACAAATAAGCATATTGTCATGCTCATGTTCAGGTTGATGCATTGTGATGATGGCATATGTTAGTCACGAGGGTGTAATCGGTTAAAGAATCACTGGAATGGTTACATAGTTTTGTTGCCACAGGAGAATCATCAAGTGTGGGTAATGGCAACACAGAGTTGGTGTTGAATTGCACTGTATTATGAAATTCTGGTTCAATGGAACACCTAATATGAATATATGTATATGTGTATACATATGTATGTTGGTTTCATGTTTATTTCACTGGTTGCAATATATTTGGCATAGCAGTGGTGAAAGATACATTCTCGCCAAAAGGAGCAGGAGGGTCTTTTATGGCTACCTCCATTTTGTCTCATCAATCAAGGTTTCAAATAAAGTCATTAAGAGGCTTTAAGTTCCTATTGTGTGATTATGCAAATTGATTCCCGATTTGTTGCAAATAATTATATAACCTTTTTGGTTATTTTAAACTTGAATTTGCTTGTTCAGCCTGAGGTTTCGGAAATCAGATGTTGCATGATAAACTCAAAGTTATGTTCTGCAGGTCTAACAAACTGCCTAAGGTTTGGGTTGTTACATCTATCCTTCTATGTGTTCAAAGTGTTTGCATAGCACCAAGCGGCTGAATTTCTTTTCCAGGAGATGAAAGAGTTTGTTATGCTTATGTTCCATGGAAAATGGTATTGATTGCTAATGTTTCAAGTTCATGCTTAATGATTGTCTGTTACTTATGGAGTTATACGGCCATTAATTGGCTCGATGAGCTTCCTCATTGAATTGGCTGTAGCAAACAAGACTCACTCTGTCGGGTCCACACCGGTTATCAAGGGGTAGGATATCTTCAACATGGGTCCCAGGACCAGTATAATGCCATATGCGATGTTGATATTTGTGAACACTATTTCACCAGGAGGCAGCAACTATATCCTTAAATTTGGCTGGATTAGGTAGTTATCCTTCTGGCTCTGGTTTAGTGCAGCAGGTTCAGTCGCTAAATAATTGTGATGGTACAGGATGATAATGTCTGTAAATTATAATATATAATATGTTATAAAGACTTGAGCAGACCAGAAGGGGGTCAGGTCTCAAAATAGTCACAGGCATACCAGGGGACCTTTGATAAGGTAAGCACACATGTATACAACCATATGTCAAGGTCATCAAGAACCTTGGAGTTCTGGACTAGCAATGTTGTTAGTCACAAAGAATTTGGGAGAACGTATTGTTCATGGCATTCCAGATGAGGAAAACTGAGTTATGTTATGTACTAATGGATTCTGTTTCCAGATCTCATTCCACCAGGGCTGCTACAACATCAGCAGCAAGGGTATTTATGTTCCGCTGGGTCGCATTGTTGCGGCTGGAGTATGGTCCATCGAATGAATCTCCAAACATCTGTAATGACCCATTGGTGCACCAGGAGTATTGTTAACTCTATTTATGTTCTGGTTATATGTTCCATCTGGGTGAGAGATGGAAATATTATTGTTTCATTTAAACAGCATCAGCATGTTTTACATCTATGTTATGACTGTATGCATTATGAATGTTTTCCCTTCATTTGTCAATGAAGCAGCTGTGGTTGTGTATACTCGTTTCACACGGCATGAAATCACAGAGCTTTGAAGTCTTCACGTAGTCACTCACGTGACTCCGAAGTAAAATAGTAAGATTAAACAAGAACTTACCAGTTTGAAGTTTGATCTTTATTTTATGAGGAGTCGAGTTGAGGGACTACGTGCCCTCCGCTCCCAGCCCTCATAGATTTCATCTGGTAGTTCTAGTCTTTATCTTATATTATACTTCAGTTATTATTTGCTGTGATTTCACACCGTTGCTTTGAAGATTGACGCACGAACGGCTGTACGGGGTTCTTCACGTAGTCCCTCAACTCGACTCCTCATAAAATAAAGATCAAACTTCAAACTGGTAAGTTCTTGTTTAATCTTACTATTAATTCAGAAACAAGGGTTCTGAACTTAGAGAAAGGTAACTTTGAAGGTATGAGACGTGAATTGGCCAAGATAGACTGGCAATTGATTCTTAAAGGGTTGACTGTGGATGTGCAATGGAAGGCATTTAAAGACTGCATGGACGAACTACAACAATTGTTCATCCCAGTTTGGCAAAAGAATAAATCAGGGAAGGTAGCGCATCGGTGGATAACAAGGGATAGTATCAAAACAAAAGATGAAGCATACAAATTAGCCAGAAAAAGCAACCTACCAGAGGCCTGGGAGAAATTCAGAGTCCAGCAGAGGAGAACAAAGGGCTTAATTAGGAAAGGGAAAATAGATTATAAAAGAAAACTGGCAGGGAACATAAAAACTGACTGCAAAAGTTTTTATAGATATGCAAAGAGAAAAAGATTAGTTAAAACAAATGTAGGTCCCTTGCAGTCAGAAACAGGTGAATTGATCATGGGGAACAAGGACATGGCAGACCAATTGAATAACTACTCTGGGGTTACACAAAAAGCTGGAGAAACTCAGCGGGTGCAGCAGCATCTAAGGAGTGAAGGAGATAGGCGACGTTTCGGGTCGAGACCCTTCTTCAGACCCTACGGTTCTGTCTTCACTAAGGAAGACATAAATAATCTGCCGGAAATAGCAGGGGACCGGGGGTCAAATAAGATGGAGGAACTGAATGAAATCCAGGTTAGGCAGGAAGTGGTGTTGGGTAAATTGAATGGATTAAAGGCAGATACATCCCCAGGGCCAGATAGTCTGCATCCCAGGGTACTCAAAGAAGTAGCCACAGAAATAGTGGATGCATTAGTGGTAATTTTGCAAAACTCTTTAGATTCTGGAGTAGTTCCTGAGGATTGGAGGGTAGCTAATGTAACCCCACTTTAAAAAAAAGGAGGGAGAGAGAAAACGGGGAATTACAGACCAATTATCTAACATCGGTAGTGGGGAAACTGCTAGAGTCAGTTATTAAAAATGGGATAGCGGCACATTTGGAAAGTGGTGAAATCATTGGACAGTCAGCATGGATTTACGAAAGGTAAATCATGTCTGACGAATCTTATAGAATTTTTCGAGGATGTAACTAGTAGAGTGGATAAGGGAGAACCAGTGGATGTGTTATATCTGGACTTTCAGAAGGCTTTCGACAAGGTCCCACATAAGAGATTAGTATACAAACTTAAAACACACGGTACTGGGGGTTCAGTATTGATGTGGTTAGAGAACTGGCTGGCAGACAGGAGGCAAAGGGTAGGAGTAAACGGGTCCTTTTCAGAATGGCAGGCAGTGACTAGTGGGGTACCGCAAGGCTCAATGCTGGGACCCCAGCTATTTACAATATATATTAATGATTTGGACGAGGGAATTGAATGCAACATCTCCAAGTTTGCGGATGACACGAAGCTGGGGGACAGTGTTACGTGTGAGGAGGATGCTAGGAGGCTGCAAGGTGACACGGATAGGCTGGGTGAGTGGGCAAATGCATGGCAGATGCAGTATAATGTGGATAAATGTGAGGTGATCCACTTTGGTGGCAAAAACAGGAGGGTAGACTATTATCTGAATGGTGGCCGATTAGAATAAGGGGAGATGCAACAAGACCTGGGTGTCATGGTACACCAGTCATTGAAAGTAGGCATGCAAGTGCAGCAGGCAGTGAAGAAAGCGAATGGTATGTTAGCATTCATAGCAAAAGGATTTGAGCATAGGAGCATGGAGGTTCTTCTGCAGTTGTACAGGGTTTTGGTGAGACCACGCCTGGAGTATTGCGTACAGTTTTGGTCTCCAAATCTGAGGAAAGACATTCTTGCCATAGAGGGGGTACAGAGAAGGTTCACCAGACTGATTCCTGGGATGTCAGGGGTTTCATATGAGGAAAGACTGGATAAACTCAGCTTGTACTCGCTAGAATTTAGAAGATTGAGGGGGGATCTTATGGAAACGTACAAAATTCTTAAGGGGTTGGACAGGCTAGATGCAGGAAGATTGTTCCCGATGTTGGAGAGTCCAGAACAAGGGGTCACAGTTCAAGGATAAGGGGGAATTCCTTTAGGACCGAGATGCGGAAAACATTTTTCACACAGAGAGTGGCGAGCCTCTGGAATTCTCTGCCACAGAAGGCAGTTGAGGCCAGTTCATTGGCTATATTTAAGAGGGAGTTAGATGTGGCCCTTGTGGCTAAAGGGATCAGGGGGTATGGAGAGAAGGCAGGTACAGGATACTGAGTTGGATGATCAGCCATGCTCATATAGAATGGCGGTGCAGGCTCGAAGGGCCGAATGACCTACTCCTGCACCTATTTTTCTATGATTTCTAATATATATAAACGTGAGCATTAAGATCCTATACCGTTATTCCATTATCTATCCTGTATGCTTAAAATAATTCAGAGTTGTACTTGTTTGTGATTTTACACCATTTGCACCACAGTATTATATTAACAAGTCATGGAAATGACATTTGAATAACTCAGCATGGCATCAAACCAGAAAATCGAGAAAGGTTCCACACCTTGCAGTGATCCCATCACACAAGAATCATTTTTATAACTGTGCAATCTTTGCAGAAAAAAAACAGAAAACAGAATACGAGATAAAAACCAACAACAGAATATAATGTAGAATGGAGACATCTTTGAGTTATAGCATCATATATCTCAGAAACTGGCCCTTTGGTCCACCACATCTATACCAACCACCAAGTACCTATCTAAACTAATTCAATTTAACAGCACTTCGTCCATAGATTTCTATGCCGTGGCAATTTAAGAGGTTGTCCAAAAACCTGTCATTCGGTGTGAGAGTATCTGCCTCCACCATCTTCTCAGGCAGTATGTTCCAAAGTTCAATTACCCTCTGGGTGAAAGAAAATGTTCTCAGAAACCCTCTCAACCTCTTTCTCATTCCTTTAAACTTCTGTCCTCTGGCTTTAGACTCCTCTGCCATGGGGAAGACTTTCTGGCCATCCATGCTTCTCATAATTTTGGACACCCAGGTCCCCACCAGCCGCTTCCACTCCAAGAAAACAGCCTATTCAGCCTCTCTTCATAAATGAGACATTTTATGGTAACATCATGGTAAATATACTCTGCACCCTAAAGTGCATATGATATTCCACCTGCAGTCTAACCAACGCTTTATAAAGTTTTGTGAAAACTTTCCTGCTCTTACATTCTACAAAAACAAAAACAAGCAAGATTTCTTCACCACCCTGTATCTCTGCGGCCACTTCTGGGATCCTTGCATGTGGACCAAGGTCCCTTTGTTCTTCAATACTCCCTGCAGCCCGACCAAGTTGTACATGTCATATTCTTATTAGAACCGCTTCCCCCCTAAAAAAATGCATCACCTCACTTATCAAGTTTAAATTCCATTTGTCATTGCTCTGTCCAACTGGCCAGCTAATGAATATCATTGACTCATGTCTACCCTCCTTACGATCAACAACATCACCATTTTTCATGGAATCCACAAATTTACTAGTCCTATCTCTTACATTCACATTTTTGGCTACAAAAGTGGTTGGGCACTTTGCTCTATTTCAACTTATTTCCAAGTGATAGAGCAATAATTCACGTTGCTATTTAAGTGCAGAGGCCTTAACAAAGACACCACCCAGAATGTCCAGTCGTCGTTATATACTTGTCTAACTCCTCTATCCTACAAAGCAATAAAGCAACCAGAATTTGGCCAATTGCTAATTTCTCCTCTCTGCTGTTCACACAATTTCCCTCTTGGGGAATGTACAGTCTCTTTACAAAAATACATTTTAATGCATAACATTCAGCCAGAAACTGGTTTCGAAGGGAAATAATACTATAGTTAAAAGTTTATTTAGCCTGCTCGGCCATTAAATAAGATTGCATATTCTATGGCAAATAACAACCAATTTGCGGTGACCAAATAATCTACCAACCCTTGTGTCTTTGACAAGCGGGAGAAAACCCACAAGGTCACATGGAGAATGTGCAAACTCCACACAGAGAGAATTGAACCCAGGATGCTAGAGAAGTGAGGGAACGGCACTACCAGCTGCATCACGACGCCACTCCTGTAAGTTTCACACTGGCTTCACAATTTTCATCATTTATTCTTAAATAACAATTTCAAAACTAACTGTAACCATCACTCACCTTATTCCAATCAAAGCACAGACCAAGTCTATGAAGTTGCTCTTTCATGTGTGCAATGTTACTGGAAGGAAACAGATCATATTTATTTAAAGTACAGTAATATATTTTTTGTCAGAGTATATCCAAAGATACTTTGTTGCATGATGTAGAAATTAAAATTTAAATTTTAGAATAATCTGGCACGTATTGAGCATTTTTTTTAAAAGACAAACAACCAAGCATAAACATAATGAACAGGAGAAGCCCAAAGGCTTCTGACTAACTCCATTATGCACCTTAAGAAACCTTTCCCAACATTTCCTAGAACCATAATTCCCTGAGAAGCCAACAGAATATTTTTTGACCAACATCCATAGCAGTCAGAGTTAGGGGAGTCCAAAGGTTCTGGAAAATTTACAATCCTCTGAGTGAAGATAAATCTTTTCATTAAAAAAGGAGGCACCAAGTAAGTACGTTACGTCAGGATTGAGTTTTGGATAGGTTTAAGCCCCTGTCCCACTTTCCCGAGTCACTCATGAGTTCTCCCGAGTTTTCCCCTTGGATCAAACTCGGTGAATGTCCGTAGCGAGTGCGTGGGAGTCCGTACCAACTCTGTAGGGGGCCGTAGATATTTCGTAGCGGCTCGTAATGCCAGCCGTAGGTACTTGGGGCATCAGGTAAGTCGGGATATTTTTTCAGCATGTTGAAAAATGTCCACGAGTAAAAATAAATAGCCCCGAATACCTACGGCTGGCTATTGCTGTAATTCTCTGAGTTTGAATCAAGGGGAATTTGTGGTAAATCAGGAAAGTGGGACAGGGGCTTTACTGGTTGAGGAACCTATATAAACATTCGCTGAAATCCACACATCCCAAATTCAGATCATTAACACCATGGATTTCCTTTAGTGTTAAATCAGCATACGTCAATATTTCGCATTCTACTTCCCTCTCAACTCATCAGAGCCTACCTTCTAACTATCACAGAAATCAGAAATAGAGTGGGAAATATTCTTTGTTGACATGCTTGAGTGCAACAGCAACAACATTCAAGTAGTTTGACAGCGTTCAGAGCACTCCAGTCTGCTTCTCCCACTAATCTAACTGTTAACTGTTTAATATGTCTAACATTGTAGCCACAGTGTGAACTATCTAAAGGATGTGCTGTAAAAACTCAACAAAGCTTCCTGTGCCTTTTCTTAATGGATCGACTGGACTTATACCAGGGCTGCCAACATTGGGTGAGAGTTGAGAGTGAGAAATTGTGAGGTCACTTAGCGACAGGAATGGTGGGGGTGGGGGGTGTTCCCCCTCCCATGGTAAAGAGCGTTTACATTTTTCAGCTTGAAATTGCGCAATCTGGTGCATACTGTAGTGAGTCTTTTAACTTACACTTGGATGCAACATTTATGCTTTAAATTGAATTAGGTATGAATAAGGTTGGGCTAAATTACATTCCACAGTAGAGCCAAGTAGAGTCAACAGGTGCAGCACATGAATGACTACATTCATGTATGGAAATCAGATTATATTCATGCTGTTATATATATATATATATATATATATATATATATATATATATATATATATATATATATATATATATATATATATATATATGGAGAGAGAAAAAAAACTCAGAAACAAAGCAAAAGTCTTCCATCACTGTTCTGCACAAATAAATCAATCAACCTTGTTCAAGAAGGAACTGCAGATGTTGGAGAATCGATGGTACACAAAATTGCTGGAGAAACTCAGTGGGTGCGGCAGCATCTATGGAGCGAAGAAAATAGGCAACGTTTCATCCCAAAACCCTTCTTCAGATGGTGTCAACCTTACCCATTGAATATAGAAACAAGACGAAAATAATGCCACATATTCAATCATATATGGTTCAATGAAATTAAGATATATATGTAAAAATATATATGGAAACAGGCCCTTCCACCCACCAGGTCCACACCGACCAGCAATCTATCATACACCAATTCCATCCATCACGCCAGGGACAATTTACAGAAGCCAATTAACCTACAAACCTGCACTTCTTTTGGATATGGGAGAAACCGGAATATCCAGACAAACCCATGTGGTAGTAAGGCAGCAATTCTTTCTGTAATATATTTATTATGGTGTCGCGTGAATAAAGATGAACACATGATTCTGATTTCTGCCCTTAGTTGGATAACACACGTCCAGTCATTGAGTTTTATGGCTGGTTTTCAACCTCTTCAGGCTGAAGGTCTCGACTCGAAACATCACCCATTCTTTCTCTCCAGAGATGCTGCCTGTCCTGCTGAGTTTTTCTAGTTTTTAGTGTCTCTCTTCAATTGAAACCAGCATCTGCAATTCCTTCCTACACCATTTGTTAAGCAAAACGCAAATTCTCATTATATAATTTTGTGATCAGAGTGAGAGCATGAGAATTTTGTGAAATGCGCAGGTTTCACGCTCAATGCGTGAGAGTTGGCAGCCTTGCTAATAATTCAAACATTTTATGCAAGTTCCAATTGTTTGGACAAAAATAAATTATTACTGCTTTATAACAGTTAAGTTACTTTAAGACTATTTCAGAAATTATGGCGGTCAACAAAAAATCAACTAACAAATTAAAGCAAACTAAAAAAAAAATAACATGTTCCCTTTCCTGACTATCTCATAAGTACTTTAACGCTGTTAACAGAGCAAAAGGATATTAATCTCAAGAATCAAAATGGGGAAAGTGAGGGCAATTTTGCTTAATTGGTAATTCTAAGCCCATTCAGATCTGCACAGAGTCAGTTATACAACACGTACATGGCTGGCCCAATTTGTCCATACTGATCAAGTTGGCATTCTGCATGCCCAGGGACTGGCTGCCGTTCCCAGGTCAGCTCGCGTCCCAGGGACTGGCTGCCATTCCCAGGTCGGCTCGCCTGCAACAGAATGAGTGGTGGGCGGGGAAGGTATTGAGAGGGAGAAGAAGGGGGGGGGGGGGGGGGAGAGAAGGAAGAGGGAGAGGTTTAATTGAAGCAGTTAGAGCGTTGCTGTTGCTGCTGCCCGCTAGTGTTGAGGGGAGGGGATGGTCGTGGCTTCTGTTCCGACGCGCTTCCCCATGCCGCACAGATCGTTGGCAGCCAGCGCAATGGGACAAACTGACGCAGGGACTGGACTCATGAGCATGAGGGCATGAGAAATAGCTCCAAGGCGTGATTCTCACGCTGAAAGCGTGAGCGTTGACAGCCCTGCTTATACTCATTGGAATTAATGGATCGACTGAGTTTATATTCACTGGAATTTAGGATGAAAGGGGATCTTATAGAAACATATAAAATTCTTAAGGGATTGGACAGGCTAGATGTAGGAAAAATGTTCCCGAACTTGTGGGAGTCCAGAACCAGGGGTCACTGTTTAAGAATAAGGAGTAGGCCATTTAGGACTGAGATAAAGAAAAACCTTTACACTCAAAATGATGCGAATCTGTGGATTTTTCTGCCACAGAAGGCAGTGGAGGGCAATTCACAAAGCAGGTACAGGTTACTGATTCTGGATGATCACCAGTCTGAAGACTTGACACGCTGTCTCATCTAAAAGTTTGGTTTGTCCTTTTATTATAGATTTCTTCTGTTTTCCTCTCGTTTTAAACTGAACTGAAAACCAGGAAACACTAAGCAGCTCATGGTTGAATTATTGGTGAATCTTATTTGAATGGGTGCTTGGTATACTTTTAAGGTCACGGGGAAGCTTAGTTCCCTGACTTTTGTGGTTATCTTATGCTTTTGCAATGTGCTATACTTGCAAGTAACTACAATAAAATACACAGCAGTGTTGGTAAAACCAGCTGTCTGCACATTGTTTTAAAAATTTATTCTGTCACTGCCTCGCTACACAACCTTTCATTATGTAAACTAGCTGTACGTGGCTCATTGGCAACAGCTAGATTTTTTAATACTATCGAATGTCATGAAAATCATTCATTTGGGAGTCTATAAATGGTCGTGTCACAACAAGATCATACAGCAGACATTACAGTAATGTCATGAACATCTTTAGTTCAGTTTTTTTTGTCACGTGTACCGAGGTACAGTGAAAAGCTTTTGTTGCGTGATAACCAGTCAGCAGAAAGACAATACGCGATTAAAATCGATTCATTTACAGTGTAAAGACACATGATAAAGGAATAATGTTTAGTGCGAGGTAAAGTCAGCAAAGTCCGATCAAGGATAGTTCAAGGATCACCAAAGAGGTTGAGAATAGTTATATCTTTAATATCGGCTTCTGCTCTCTGTCTAATTACAATTCTTGATCTAATTCTTGCTCATATCTTTGCCATCAACATGGTGGAATCGTCTGCAGATGTGTGTTCAGCTTACGTATACATGTTGATGCCAAATAGAAATATTCAGACAAAGGTGAATCAGAAGTGAAAGGATCGCTGGCCCTGTCCAAGGCCTTGATTTCACCTTCCCATCCTGTACATCTCATTGAAATATAGTATCTGGGCTTGACGTGCACCAAGAATGCCATTTTCATAGA
Organism: Raja brachyura; assembly: GCA_963514005.1. Next base: position 67,560,182 of record OY740782.1, read on the forward strand.
GTCATACAGCACGGAAACAGGCTCTTCAGCCCAACTCGAAAATGACAACCATGATGCTTCATCTAAATTAGTCCCATTTGCCCACGTTTGGCCCATATCCCTTTAAAACATTCCTATCCATGTAAACGCATTCCTATCCTGTACATATAGTACAGCATAGGAATGAGGTGTAATGTTATTTATTTGGACCACATTTCTCAGGTAGATAATTGTACAAAAATAGTGATTTACATCTTCATTCGGATTTATCTAAACATAACCTGTAAAAAGTGCTAAGAAATGTCTTTGCTCTTGAATTCCAACACTAATCTATTCAGTAACCTTTTAAAACAACCACTAAATGATCAATGAAGGCAGCACATTGTCATGATGTACTTATTACAATGGCCTACTTTTAGTAAAGGTCCTGGTGTCACCAGTATCAATTATTGGGAAGAAAAGCAGCTCTGCTAAGCATCAAACCAGAACTGAAGTTTAGTTCATAGCTCAAGGTCACAGCTCACAAAAGCAATTCCCCCACACAGCCAGAGGCAACAATGCATGCACAAGATTGCAACCAAGGGACTCCCTTCTTTTGTGATCAGAGATGGAATGAGTCTTCGAACAGAGGAGCCTTCATCTTTGAATGGATTGGAAACGGGGAGGGGGTTGAATAATCTGTGTACCGAGGCCAGGCACATTATGTGGAATTTACAGCAGAGAAACAAAAACATTCAGTCCAACAGATCATCTCCAGAGTCTGCTCACACAAACCTTTGAAATATCCTTCCATCACAAACAGAAAATGCTGGGGATACTTAGCAAAATAGGCAGTGAGAAAAAGAGTTAACATTCACTAGAATTCTTGATCTTTCCACGTTACTGCCTGACCTGCCACATAACCTCAGCATGTTCTGTCTTTATTACAGATTTTCTCCAATTTTTTTGCTTTTTGACATATCCTTCCATTCCTGTATCATTCATACACATCATCTCTGGAGAAAAGGAATAGGTAACATTTCAGGTTGAAACCAAAGTCTCTCAACTCAAAATGTCACCTGTTCCTTTTCCCCAGAGATGCTACTTGACCCGCTGAGTTACTCCAGCATTTTGTGTCCATCTTCGATGTAACCCAGCATCTGCAGTTCCTTCTTACTCATTCATATGCATGTTCGGCTTCACCATAAATGCATCAGTACTACTGTCACCAAGCAACTGCCAAACGTTGCACCCCCTACTGAGAAGGACCAGAGCAGCTGATGCCTGGGCAGTAAATTCCCCTCAAAGACATGTATCATTATCCATTATCATCTTTTCATAGCCACAGGATAAAAATTCTGGGAAATCCATTCCCAACCTTTGAGAGCCTGTGCCTGATAGAAAAAAAAATCAAGGTGACAACTTATTGTCACAGTTTCAAAGAGAATATACTGGAAATCTTGTCATAAAACAGAAAATGGGGAATAGCTCACCAAGTATATTTTCGTACTCATTTGTCCAATTTTATACACTTGCTTTACCTTTTTGTCCACTCTTCTGGATCCAAGCCACGCTCAATTGCAGCATTTTCTGCCGGCAAGCCAAATGCATCCCATCCCATTGGATGCAAGACCTACAATTGACACAATCAAGTTACAATCTCTTTATTATTGAAGTATGCTTTTCCTTTAAATGTCTTTGCAGTTGTCTGTGATGTACACAGTTACAGCCGAGTTCTTTTACGAGAGTTTTATTGCTAAGATATTCAACATGAATCATATACATCTAATCTATTTTATCAATTAGGAAGGATGTCAGGGGAATGGGGTTGAGAGGGAAAAATAGATCAGCCATGATTGAATGGCAGAGTAGACCCGATGGGCTGAATGGCATAATTCTGTTCATATGTCTTATGGTCTTATCGTCTCATCTGCTTTAAAATATTAGTAAGTCAAACCGTTCCAGATAATTCTGGAAAAACTAGTGGCAGGAAACTTGCAGACTGTTATTAAAGTTATTACTGAACCCGCGGTCAGCACAGCTTCTAGCCGCGGGCTCTGTGTGGACTTTAAGAGCTCCGACCATCAGCCTGCGGTCCATTGTGAAGCCCCGGTCTGCGGTAGGAAGCTTTGCGACCTCCAAGCCACGGAGTGTCCTTCCGTCCCGACGTCGGAGTTACAAGCATCCCGACAAGAGGGCCTGTACATTCGGGCATCCGTAGCGGTGACTGCAGATGGTTCATGGCCCCGACCACGGATGAACAAAGGAGGATGACTGACAAAGTTATTGCCTTCCACCACAGTGAAGAATGTTGATTCCACTGTGATGGATGTTCATGTTACGTTCTATTGTGTATTGTGCTCTTTTGTTTGTATGGCTGCATGGCAAGTCAAATTCCACTGTACCTTAATTGGCGCATGTGGCAATAAATGTGAACTTGAACTTAAAGCCCACGTGTTTTACTGACACCCTTGAGCAAAGGAAATATGCTGTCCTTCCTCACTGATCTACTGTTGACACCATATCCATAGCAACAAAGCCAATTCTTAACTATCCTCTGAAACGAGCTTCAATTCAAGGGAAATTACAGATGGAAAATAAGTATTGACATTGGTTTTGCCAACATTATATGAAGAACATTTTCAAAAGATCAAAATCTTTTAAAATGAAATTAAACCATTGCCTCAGGCTTCATGGCATGATCAATGTTTTCTTGCATGTAAATTTTGAATTCCAGAAATATGTAGGCTTGGATATGTTTTTACATGACAACTGTTGTATAAACAGAAGACAGAAGACAGATAATGGATTCTATGCAGGCACGTGCCGTGAGTAATTACTCCGCGCATGCGCCGGTTGTTCTCCCCGTTAAATAAATACAAACAGCGACTTTTCAATTTTCCCCAAGGTTTCCTAGTCCTAGACCACTTGGGGGAACAGTTCCTTTCACAGCGTGTGGAGTGTCTGTGCCAGGGGTAAAGTTGTGGGGAGGGCTTGAGTGTTGAAATGGAGGGGGTCGGGGATAATGCCAGTAACTCACTCACTGCTACTGCAGCTCTCCGGGCGCGAAGCCACACACTGTAGCTGGGGATAGAAGAAGCTAGGGGAGCTACGAGCAGCCACCGGGACCCGTCAGCAGAACTGGCCGCCACTTCAGCGCCTTGTGCCGGCCGCTCACCTTTGGCAGTGTTCTCCGTCGGAACACCTGTCACCTGCCGTTCGCCGACTTCGCTCAAGTCAGCGGCTTCCTGCAAATCCTTAAATTGCCACAGCTAAGTAACCTCAATCGTGCTGTTGGAATTTAAGGACATAAGTGAGGTCAACAAGCGGCAGGAGAGAGGTTTTTAGACGGAGAGCTGCCAGAGGTGAGCGGGGACCGGCAGAAGGAGCTAGGGTGGCGGCTGGTTCCGCTGTCCGGCCTCCACCTCTTTCCACCTCCACCCCCCCCCCCCCCCGCCGGCCTCAATGCGGTGTCATTGCACGCCTCCGTGCAAGGAGCGTCACAAGTGGATGCTCCCAACCCCTCATTCATAACATTCGTGCCCTCCCCGCAACTTTGCCCCGGGCCAGACTCCCCAAACGCAGTGAAAGGAGCGCTCCCCCCACACCCACACCCCAGGAAATACGATATTTAAAAACATAAACACAAAATGTACTTACCACATTATTGGAACACGACAAACCATAGTTGAAAACCCCGCCAAGAAACTTGCGCTGTGCATGTGCAGTAGACTGATGCGCATGCGCAGTGCTGCAAAGGCAGAATTCCAGCTGCCTTCAGCCCCACTTGAAACTGACTGCTTCAGGCAGCGCTGATGGCACGTGGGCTGCACAGAGCTTCACATATTACAAGCGCTGCGGATAAAAGAAATAGAGAATTATGCCTACCTAAGAGATCAGTCTCTTACATAGGCATAATTCTCCCATGCCTTTATTACTTATATTTAGTTATTACTATGTCATAATTTTAGTCAGGGTAGGCAGTGCCTACCTTGCCTACCCTGACGGCACGTACCTGATTCTATGTTAATATGAGAGCGCAATTTTCTATTAATTACATCTATATGCGTTTCATTTAAGGGGCAGCACGGTGGCACAGCGGATTGTTGCTGCCTTACAGCGAATGAAATGCCGGAGACCAGGGGGAGGTGGGGCGGGGGGAAATGGTACTTCGAAGGGCTACAGGGGCCCCGCGATGGATGTGAAGGAGCAAGTGTAGGGACAGCTGTTATATCTCCTGCAGTTGCAAATAGTAGTTTAGTTTAGTTTAGAGATACAGCGTGGAGACAGGTCCTTTGGCCCACCCTGTCTGTACTGACCAATGATCACCCATACACAAGCTCTATCCTACACACTGGGGCCAATTTATAGAGGTAAATTAACCTAAAAAACCAGCATGCCTTTGGAATGTGGAAGGAAACCGGAGCGCTCAACACGGTCACAGGGAGAACGTACAAACTCCATACAGACAGGACTCGTTGTCAGGATCGAATCCGGGTTTCTGGTGCTCTTAAGGCATCAACTCTACTGCTGCGTCATTATTCCGCCGATGGCACAGAGGTTTGCAGATGGCACAAAAACCATGGAAGGGCCTTCACAGTGCACAGTGGGAGTGTTGTAGGGCAGGGGAGAGGAATATAAATACACACTGAAGAAGGGTCTCGACCCAAAACGTCACGTATCCCATCTCTCCAGAGATGCTGCCTGTCCCACTGAGTTACTCCAGCTTTTTTTGTGTCAATCTTCGGTTTAAACCAGCATCTGCAGTTCCTTCCTACACAAATACACAGTTCCCAGAAAGTGGCAATACAGGTAGATAGGATGGTGAAGAAAGCCTTTAGCACATTGCCCATCACCAGTTAGGGAAATGAGTATTGAATGTGTTGGAAGGAACTGCAGATGCTGGTTTACACCAAAGATAGGCACAAAATGCTGTAAAATGCAGTGGGTCATGCAGCATCTCTGGAGAAAAAGAATAGGTGACGTTTCAGGTCAATACCCTTCTTCAGTCTGGAAGTCAATTGGGGAGGGAAAATAGAGGTATGAAGATAAATGAATGAAAGGTGTGGAAAGAACAGATCAAAGCCAGCACCAATGAGCAAGAAAAGGTGGAGCCCACAATGGTCCAATGGCCATCGAAAAAGTGATAACAAGGGAATACGAAGAGCGAAACTAAGCAGGATGACAGTGAAACTAATATGAGGGTGAGGGAGGGACAGAGAGAAATGGAATGCACGGGATATTAGAGATATCAATTTCATACCACTGTGTTGTAAGCTGCCCAAGCGAAATATGAGTTTAAACAAATTGTTTAAACAAACAAATTTATGTTTGGCCTCACTCTGACAGTGCAGGAGGCCCAGGAACGAAAGGTCAGTATGGGAATGGGAAAGGGAGTTAAAGTGCTTGGCAACCAGGAGATCGCATACGCCAAGACGAACTGAGTGGAGGTGTTCAGGAAAATGATCGCCCAGATCATGGTCTCGCCGAAATATAGGAGTCCACACCTAGAACAGCGGATGCAGTAGATGAGGTTGCTGGAGGTGCAAGTGAACCTCTGCCTCACCTGAAAGGACTGTTGGGGTCCCTGGATGGAATTGAAGGGAGGACAAATAGGGACAGGTGTGGCATCTAATGTGGTTGCAGGGGAAATGTGTAAGAAGGAATTGCAGATGCTGGTTTAAACCAAAGATAGACACAAAATGCTGGAGTAACTCAGCGGGACAGGCAGCATCTCTGGAGAGAAGGAATGGGTGAAAAAGGATCTCAACCCAAAACGTAACCCATTCCTTCTCTCCAGAGATGCTGCCTGTCCCGCTTAGTTACTCCAGCTTTTTGTGTCTATCTTTGGTTCCAGGGGAAAGCACTTGGGGAGGTAGGGGTGATTTGGGTTGTAAGTGAAGAGTGCACCAGAGAGTTGTGGGTAGAACAGTCTCTGTGGAAAGTGGAGAGTTGGAGATGGGAAGATGTGACAAGTGGTGGGATCCGTTGGAGGTGGTGAAAATGGAGGGGAAACATAATCCTTTGACTGATCCTCACAAATAGTGAAAGGCTTGGATGGGGTGCATGTGGAGAGGGTGTTTCCACAAGTGGGGGAGTCTAAGACCAGAGGCCATAGCCTCCGAATTAAAGGACTTTCCTTTAGGACGGAGATCAGGAGAAATTTCTTTAATCAGAGGATGGTAAATCTCTGTGGAATTCATTGCCACAGAAGGCTATGGAGGCCGTCATTGGATATTTTACAGGCAGGGATAGATAGATTCTTGATTAGTACTGGTGTCAGGGGTTATGGGGAGAAGGCATGAGAATGGGATTAGGAAGGAGAGAGAGAGAGAGATCAGTCATGATTGAATGGTGGAGTAGACCAGTTGGGCCGAACAGCCTAATTCTGCTCCTATCACTTATGAACATGACATTTTCGCCACCTCCAAAAGGCACCTTTATATATTGATTAAGAAAGCTTTTTTGAACACATTTAATACATTCTACCCCATCTAGGTCCTTTACGTTATGGATGATCTAGTTAATATAAAGAAAATTGAAATCTCCCACTAATATGATCCTATTACTTTCACAGCTATCTGTAACCTCCCTACACATTGTTTCCTCTAATTTACGCTGACAATTGTGAGGCCTATAATATTATCTCATTAATGTAATTATTCTGTATTTCTATCCATATAGCCTCACTGGATGATTCTCAGAGAATATCCTTTCTGATATTTAGTTACTGTATGTTCTCCCTATCAAATAAGCAACCCCTGTTTCCTCCATCTCCGTCTCTGCATCTTTATCACATCGGTAGTATCTATACCATGGAATATTGAGGTACCATCCCTGCCCTTCTCCCAACCATGTTTCTGGTACGGCTATAATAATAAAAAAAACTATGTTAAAACTTCCACATGAGGTGGAGGCAAATAGGTAAGTGGCAATTTTGTTAGTTAAATTGAAATGCAGGGAATAGAGGGGTGCGGATCAGGTACAGGCAGATGAGATTGGTTAGCTTGGCATCATCTTTGACACAGACATTGTAAGCTGAAGGCCATGTACCCATGCTATACATTTTCTGTGTTCGACGGTGCCGTCCATAATGTTTAGGACAAAGACACATCATTTCTTTACTTGCCTCTGTACTCCACAATTTGAGATTTGTAATAGAAAAAAAACCACATGGTTAAAGTGCGCATTGTCAGGTTTTATTAAAGGCCATTTTTATACATTTTGTTTTCACCAGATTGAAATTACAGCTATGTTTTTACATAGTCCCCCAATTTCAGGGCATCATAATGTTTGGGACACATGGCTTCACAGGTGTTTGTAATTGCTCAGGTGTGTTTAATTGCCTCCTTAATGCAGCTATAAGAGAGCTCTCAACACCCAGTCTTTCCATCACCTTTGGAAACTTTTATTGCTGTTTATCAACATGAGGATCAAAGTTGTGCCAATGAAAATCAAAGAAGCCAATATGAGACTGAGAAACAAGAATAAAACTGTTAGAGACATCAGGCAAATCTTAGGCTTACCAAAATCAACTGTTTGGAACATCATTAAGAAGAAAGAGAGCACTGGTGAGCTTACCAATTGCAAAGGGACTGGCAGGCCAAGGAAGACCTCCACAGCTGATGACAGAGGAATTATTTCTATAATAAAGGAAAATCCCCAAACACCTGTCTGACAGATCAGAAACACTCTTCAGGAGACAGGTGTGGATTTGTCAATGACCACTGTCTGCAGAAGGCTTCATGAGGCTACACTGCAAGATGCAAACCACCAGTTAGCCACAAAAATAGGATGGCCAGGTTACAGTTTGCCAAGAAGTACTTAAATGAGCAACCACAGTTCTGGAAAAAGGTCTTGTGGACCAAACAAATGCCTCAAAACTCATTGGTCGGCATTTCATTCTACAGCAGGACAATGATCCCAAACATACTGCTAAAGCAACAAAGGAGTTTTTCAAAGCTAAAAAATGGTAATTCTTGAGTGGCCAAGTCAATCACCCAATCTGAACCCAATTGAGCATGCCTTTTCTGAAGAAAAAACTGAAGGGGCCTAGCCCACAAAACAAATATAGGCTAAAGATGGCTGCAATACAGGCCTAGCAGAGCATCACCAGAGATGACACCCAGCAACTGGTGATGTCCATGAATCGCAGACTTCAAGGAGTCATTGCATGCAAAGGATATGCAACAAAATACTAAACATGACTACTTTAATTTACATTACATTGCTGTGTCCCAAACATTATGGTGCCTTGAAATGGGGAGGGGGACTACGTATAAACACTGCTGCAATTTCTACATGGTGAAACCAAAATGTATAAAAAAGGCTTTTATTAAAATCTGACAATGTGCACTCTAACCACATGTGATTTTTTTCTATTACAAATTCAAATTGTGGAGTACAGAGGCCAAACATTATGGAGGGCACTGTATAGTCTGTGAAATTATTATAGAGGTGATCTGCTGATCAGATTGAAACAGAAAGGGACTCCAAGAATTAAGGAATTTTTTTAAAGATGGCTATTTTAGCCTTCCCCTTTTTGGTTGCCTCTGCCAAACACCTCTGTGTGAAGGCCCAGAAACTGGAAATGTTGCTGGTCTATGGAAATAAAAATTGTTGGAGGTTTCAAGCGTCATACTGTCAATTCTGCGTCACCATCCATGCAATTAGGTAGACTTTATAACCTGGTTACATCCAAATGTTGGGTTAAGTACCACCTCCTGAAATTACTGACTTAGAAAGATAGTTACTGAAAATATATTTTAAAATTGCTTGCATATACAGCTAAGCCTGTGCAGCACACAATAACATTAGCAATCAGTGCAAATATGTGTCCAGATTCTCTGCAGATTATATCCTTTTGTTTTCCTCATTCTTAATAAACTTGTTACAGATATCCTTTTATTATTTAGTATACTTTTAATGCCTCTTGGCTTGAGGAATATGTTCTAACTTAAGCATTATTTTTCATTTGGACCTGGCACAAATAATAAAGACAGAAATGAAAACAGCCTGAAGGTAAGTGAAGGCCATTGAGAGCCAGAGATTTCAAATGGTTGATTGATATTAATCCATATTATTAAGAACGATGCTAGATTACTTATAGTGCATTAAAGGTTGATGCTATCATCCAATAAGCATGTTCATGTCATCGGAGTAGATTTCGGACCATCGAGTCTACTCCGCCATTCAATCATGACTGATCTATCTTTCCCTCTTAACTCCATTCACTTGTCTTCTCTGCATAATCTTACAGCCTTACTGATCAAAAATCTGTCAATCTCCACTTTAAAAATACGCAATGACAGCCTCCACAATCATCTGTGGCAATGAATTTCACAGATTCACCACCCTTTGACTAAAGGACTTCCTCCCCATCTCTTTTCTAAAGGTACGTCCTTTTATTTGGAAGCTTTTGGTCCTTGCGTCTTGCAGTAATCTGTGGAATTGGTCATGGAGATTCAGCGACATGTACAGTTGTTTATTCTCTTCCTTCCTCTCAACAGTTTTAGTTGGCTTCCTATTCATAGCCATTTTGGGTTTGGCATTGCAGTATTCTTGCTGTAATAGTTATCCATGCTAAAAACCATCCACTGCATGCAGATATCCACATTCAGAGCTAGCACTGCCCGCCATTTGTTTTTAATCACACAAGTGTGCAATAGCCGAACATGGCTTTTGTTCACCCTTATAGTTTCTGCCAACACTCATATCTATTTGCATTAATTTTCATACCTCCGCAGATAAGTTACTGGATTGAGATACATCTTATCAGTGGGCATTCTCATTGGACAAATTACTGATAAATATGAAGCACAATAGCCAACATTGACTTTTTCTGGACTGCATTTGCAGTTGTTCCTCACAATAAACTAGGAGCCATGAAGCCATACAACATGGAAACAGGCCCGTCGGCCCAACTTGCCGATGCCGACCAAGATCCCCTATCTACACTAGTCCACCTACCCATGTTTGGTCCATGTCCCCCTAAGCCTTTCCTGTTCAAATGTCTTTTAAATGTTGTTCTAATACCTGTAACACCTACCTCCTCTGGCAGCTCATTCTGTATCCCCAACACCCTCTGTGTGAACAGGTTGCCCTTCAGGTTTCTAATAAATCTATCATAAACCTATGATCTCTGGTGCTTGATTCTCCTTCTCTGGGTAAGACTGTGTGTTTACCGTATCTATTCCCCTCTTGATCATATACACATCCTCTATAAGATCAGCCTCAACCTCAGTCTCCAGAGAATAGTCCTTATCTGCCCAACGTCTCCCTATAGCTCAAGCCCTCAAGTTCTGATGACATCATTGTAAAGCTTCTCTGCACTCATTCTAGCTTAACAACATCTTTCCTATAGCAGGGTGACTAAAAGTGAACCCACAACTCTAAATGTGGCTTCACCAATAACTTGTTCAACTTCTCCTCAACCTAACCCAACTTCTGTACTCACTACCCTTACTAATGCAGGCCAATGTACCAAAAGCTTTTTTGACCACCCGATCTACCTATGACACAACTTGCAAGGAATAATGTACCTGCACTCCTAGATTCTTCTTCTCCACAACATTCCTGAGGGCCCTGCCATTCCCTGTAAAGGCTATGCCCTTATTTAACTTCCAAAAGTGCAATGCCTCACATGAGAATACTGTTCTATCCACAAGAAAGAAATCAGTTTCACATCCAGCCAAGAACTTCATTGGCAATCTAAAAAGCTTGGACTTTTCTTGTTCACCTTTGTGCGGAAAACAACTTAAGATCCCCAGCAAGTATAGACTATAGATATAGGTGGTTTGCAATGTGTGGCTCCATTTCCTTTCATTTTGAACTATATAACCTATTTTTTCTTGAGTTAATTAATGGAAACCTACTTGCATATGCAACTGTTTGAAAAAAATAGGCCAATGTCAGCATGGATTTTTGATGGGGAAATCCTTTGAGAAAGTAAATAACAGAATGGACAAAGGAGAGTCAGTGGATGTTGTTTAACTGAAGGCCTTTGAAAAAGCACGTGAAGCTGCAAAAGAAGATGAGAGCCCATTAGCGGGATGATACTAGCATGGACAGAAGGTGGCTGAATTGCAGAAGGCAAAGAGTGGCAATAAAGGGGTCTTTATGTGGTTGGTTGCCCGTAACTAGAGGTGTTCTGCAGGGGTCGGTGTTGGAGCTGCTACGATTCATGTAGTATATCAATGATTTTGATGAAGCAATTGAAGGCTTTGTGGTCATATTTGCGAATGATAAAAAGATAGATGGGGGAGCAGGTAGTGTGGAGGAGGCAGGTACGCTGCAGAAGGACTAGGTCTGGCTGGGAGAAAGGCCAAAAAAAAAAAAAATTGCAGATGGAATACAGCATAGCAAAGTGTGCAGTCACGTATAGACTATTTTCTAAATGGGAAGAGGATTCAGAAATCGGAGAAAAATCTATCCATGCTTTATAGCTCTGTGACTCTATTCTAAAACCAAATTCTTAGAGATAACGTAGAATAATAAAATATATAGATAGTTCAATAACATTTATTAAGCAAAATGAAACAAAAAAGTTGGGCTGCAGATCTTGATTCTACGTAAACTTACACTAGAACTATGAGCTAAAAGCAAAAGTGCAGATCGAAGACATCTGAAGGAAAAAACAGGAAATACTCAAAATATTTAGCAGGCCAGATACTGTATGTGGAGTGTGTATCAGGGGCTTTCATTACAACCAGGAAATGTTAGAAATCAAAAATGTTTTAAAATACAGAGAAGGGGAAGGATGTCGAAAAGAGATTGAATGACAAGGCATACAAAGTCAGTCAATAAACTTTAGCTTATTTTAGCTAATCAATTTTGTGTGATTTAGTCATAGTCATCGCGACATGGAGCATGCAAAGAGACCGTTCGGCCCAACTTGCCCATGCTGACCAAGAGAGCCGACCTCCCCCCTTCTGCCCTCACCACCTTTTACAGGGGTGCCATTGAGAGCATTCTTACCAGCAGTCTCTCAGTCTGGTATGGCAGTTTCTCTGCTGCTGACCAGAGGCCCTACAGAGAGTGGTGAGGACAGCGGAGAAGATCACCAGATCACCCCAACCAGCAATCCAGGACTTATACCCATCTCGCTGTCACAAGAGAGCAACCAATATCATCAAGACACCACCCATCCAGCACACAAACTGTTCACCCTCCTTCCATCCGGCAAGCGGTGCAAAACCACCATATTCAAAAACAGCTTTTTCCCTCAGGCCATCAGACTACTCAACTCACTCAAGAAAATTCCTTGAACATTACACAAACAAAGATCAACTGACTGTCAAATAACCTTAACTCAATGTCTGCAGTATGCTATTTGCACTTTTCTATATTGTACCTTTTATTATTGCACTTCAATAACATGCCTCAAAATATTACTAGACTGGCACACTGTGATTTTTTTAATATAATGTCCATTTTTAATGGTATATTTTTGAATGGTATTTTTAATGGTATATTGTCTGTCTGTGTTATAAATATTACTTGCACATTTGGAGTATGGGGAAACGCAATTTCAATCCTCTGTGTAACCACTTGTTGCATTACTTGAATTGACAATAAAGTTTACTTTGACTTTGACATCCCATCTACACTAATTTCACCTGCCTGTGTTTGAGCCATATCTCTCTAAACCTCCCCTATCCAACTGTCCAAATATATTTTAAATGTTGTTATAGTACTTGCCTCAACTACTTTCTCTGGCAGCTCGTTCCATATACCCAACATTCTCTGTGTGAATATGTTGCTCCTCGGATTCTTTTAGAATCTTTCCCCTCTCACCTTAAACCTATTAACTCTGGTTCTTTATTTCTCTACCATGGGTAAAAGACATGATCTTATACACCTCTTTCAGATCACCCCTCAGCCTCCTGCAAGCTAAGGAATAAAGTTTTAGCACACCTCGCCTCTCTCTAGATCTCAGGCCCTCAAGTCCTAGCAACATCCTCGTAAATCCGCTCTGCACCCTTTCCAGCTAAACAACATCTTTCCAATAGCAAGGTGACCAAAACGGAATACAATACCCCAAATGTGGCCTCGTCAATGTCTTGTACTATTGCAACGCATCCCAATTTTTATACTCATTACACATGACTGATGAAGGCCAATGTGCCAAAACCCTTCTTGACCACCCCGTCTACCTGTGACACCACTTTCAAGGAACTATGTACCTGCATTCCTAGATGGCTCTGCTCTACAACACTTCCCATTCGATGCGAGGGTCCTACCTTGGTTTGATTTCTCAAAATGTAAAACGTATCTGCATTAAACTCCAGTAACCATTCCTCAGCCCAGTTGCCCAAGTGATCAAGATGTTGCTGTAATATCTGATTAAAACCTTCACTACGCACTTTAGTGTCATCTGCAAACTTACTAATCACGCCTTGTGCATTCTCATCCAAATCATTGATATAAACCACTAACAGCAATGGGCCCAGGACCGATTCCTGAAGCATACCACTCGTCACAGGCCTCCGGTCCAAAAAACAACCTTCCACCATCACCTTTTGAAGAAGGGTCCCGATCCGAAACATCACCCATCCCTTTTCTCCAGAGATGCTGCCTGACCCACTGAGTTACTCCAGGATTATGTGCCCATCTTCCACCATCACCCTCTGCTAATCCAGTCGGCTAGCCCTCACTGGATCCCACCTGAAATAACTTTCCAGAGCAGCCTAACATGCAGGTAAGTTCATTTTATGAGTATGAACAAGTAAGTACAGAAACATCACAATTTTTCTCCCCACAGGACCTTAGACAATAAATGCCATGGAGCGACATCTCCAAAAACACTTATGGGCCGTCCCACTTCGTTAATTTTTTCGGCGACTGTCATAGCCGTAGCAGGTCGCCGAAAACAGGAGACTCGACTCCCCTGTACGACAATGTCTACAACAACCTACCTCCTAGTCGACGGCAAGCTACTGACAACCGGCGACCCATGGGACATCCACCTATGACCACACCTACAACAACCTATGTCCACCCGCGACAAGCTACGACAAGATTCAGTCGCCGGACCTGTCGCCGGTTGATGTAGGTCGTCACCAATGGAATTCACCGAAGTCAGCACCGGCAACAACCTACATCACCCTGGCGACAGCGCTACATCAGGCTACAATCGTTGGCATCAAGCCCATGGGCACCGACTGTCAGGGAAAAGGTTTGAACATTTCAAAATTCTGCGGCGACCAGAAAAAAGTTACAACTCTTTGGGTGACAGAGGAGACCATACAGGTGACACCCCGGCGACCATGTGGCGACAGTCTAGTCACCTGTAGTCGCCTAAAAAATAGCCTAAGTGGGACAGGGGCATCAGACAGATATTCCAGTGCAATTAGTTACCTGAAATCCACGCATTCTCTGGAAGTGGGCCATTGTGTCACTGATGGTGTACACTCGAACATGCCCCATGTGGAGCTTCCCAGAAGGATATGGGAACATGGAAAGCACATAACACTTTGGCTTTGATTTCTGGGAAGAAAATAAAAATGATCGATAAATGATTAAACAACAGTAATTCAGTCTTAAGCTTATGATCATTCACTGGAGCATATGTTATTTTTCCAATGGAAATTAGGAATGGAATGTAGATTAAATAGTTACCACATAATAATGAATCTGCTTCTGATAATGTAACGTATACCTATTTAACTTGGGGCACCTCAGCAGCCCTGGGATGGCGGGACTGTCATATGAGGAAAGCTATGACAAGACTAGGCTTGTATTCACTGGAGTGTCCTCCTCCTGCACATATTTTCTACGACACTACAGTCACAATTGTTATTTCCAAATAAAAATCCATAATACATGTAAACAGATATAATGTTCAATTCAAAACAAAGTCAAACACAACTCTTAAAATGAAATTAAATCCCAAACGTGTTCTGTTGAAAGGTCATTGATTTAAAATGTTAACTTGAACAAAAAATTAATTAATGATGGGGTACTGAATTAGAATGCTGATAATATGAGAAATTGTTGAATTCAACACCAAATCAGGAAAGTAGCCAGACTGTTTCATTGTGACCTGGAACAGCAGTTCCAACATACAAGAACGCAAGAGGCTGCAGAGAGAAGTGAACTGAACTCAGTGCCTCATGGACACCGCCCGCCCCACCCTTGAATGCGGCTACATGAGCCTCATCTACCTTAAGGCATGTACCATTAAGGGCCATGCCTCTTCTCGGTGTTACCATTGTCAGACAGGAGCCATAGGAGCCTGAAGTTGCCCACCACCAGGTTCAGGAAAGCTCTCCTACAACTATCATGTTTTTGAATTAACCTGCACAACCCTAAACCAACCTCATCAAGAAAACCCTCTAGACCACCCCAAGCACTACCATGGACTTTTATTCCCTCTAATTGTGTTTCACAACAAATGTCTTGTTTTTTTTGGTCTTATTTATTTTTACTGTCTTGCAAAATGTTGCATATAATTTATGTATAATTTATGCTTTTGCGCGTTTGTGTCTACGTGCCTGCAATGCTGCTGCGCGTAAGCTTTTCATTGTACCTGTACCTCACTGTACATGCATGACAATAAACTCGCCTTGACTTGTCAAAGTCTCGAAAGATGTAATGCACCATCAGATTAGATGCAAATCAGCAAAATGACTTCACCTTTCATTGGAACAGTGTTGGACACCAAGGATCAAGATCAAAATGGAGCGGAAAATTCAAGTGACAGGCACTGGAGGGTCGCTTTTGGGGACTGGACAAAGATGTTCGGCAAAGTGGTCATCCAGTCCGCATTTGATTTCTCCAATGACCATAACACCAATATTTGTATTGTTCTCTATCCACTCCCCCCCCCAACTTTATCTGCAACCAAAACATGTTGTTTTTTGTAACTTTGGCCAAATATAATGGTTCAAATATAATAAATGTTTATTCGGGTCTTTCTGCGTATTGGATTTGCTGAGTTTTTTGCAGCATCTTTTTTTTATAAATTTCTTGTCATATGGTTCTTTGTCTTTTACATTGTCACCATCTGGTAACACTGGAAAAGAGAGAATTGATAGCTAACACATTGGCAAAACATTCAGCAAAACGGAGACATTTCCGGACACGAGAGTCACTGTCGTCAGTCAGTTATTGTTCATCCCCGAGACTCTTGAATCTGATGACCACTCGTGTTTCTATGCTTTTTCTTACCTGAATCTCAGTTTGATACATGATTGAGTTACAAATATACATACAAGTTGCATGTATTTGTGAATACTTACATCAGTTTCAGAAATAATTTGAAATTGCTCCTTTATTCTTGAATGCCAATACTCCTCTACGCTTTTCCGTGTTTCAGGTCGATAATCTCTCTCCCATGTCCCTGTTTCACTGTAAATATTTCTGTTACATCCCAGTGCTTGCCTTCCATTTTGTTTCAGTAAACTCTGCCATCCACACAAACGTCGTTCCAAACAGGATGTGGAATGCCTCAGCATCCACAAGGCAAGCTTCATCTTTTGTACAAATCAGATGCCTTCATAGATAAAAAAATATTATCAGAACCAGGGAAAAATGCAATCTTACTTTCATGATTAGTTGAGGTAGTACCACTGATAAATTTATGAGGATATCAAATAAGCAAATTATGGTGAAAGGAACTGAAGGAAATTTAAGGACAGTTAAAATAAATTTGGACGTACATGGATAGAAAAGGTTTAGAGAGATAAGGGCCAAACTCAAACCAGGGGAACTAGATGTTTAAGGAAACCACTGACTCCCACAGCTATCTGGACTACACTTATTTTCACCCTGCTTCCTGTAAGGACTCTATCCCCAACTCCCAATTCCTCAGTGTATGCTGCATCTGCACCCAGGATGAGGTGTTCCAGACCAGGGCAATGGAGATGTCCTGATTCTTTAGGGAACGGGGGTTCCTTTTTTCTATTATAGATGAGGCTCTCACCCGGGTCGCCTCTATATCCCACTGCACCGCTCTTACTCCCCATCCCCCTGCTCGTAACAAGGACATAGTCCCCCTTATCCTCACATTTTCGCCACCTCCAGCGGGATTCCACCACTAGCCACATGTTCCCATCTCCTCCCCTTTCTACTTTCCGCAGAGACCATTCCTTCCAAAACTCCCTTGTAAATTCGTCCCTTCCTACCCATACCACCCCCTCCCTGGGTACTTTCCCTTGCAACCACAAGACTTGTTACACTTGTCGCTTTACCTCCCCTCTCGACTCCATTCAAGGACCCAAGCTGTCTATCCAGGTGAGGCAGAGGTTCACCTTCACCTCCTCCAACCTCATCTACTGCATCCGCTGTTCTAGGTGTCAACTTCTCTGCATTGGCGAGATCAAGCGCAGGCTCGGCGATCGCTTCGCCCAACACCTCCGCTCAGTTCGCAATAATCACCATGATCTCCCGGTGGCTAAGCACTTCAAGTCCCCCTCCCATTCCGAATCTGACCTTTCTGTCCTGGGCCTTCTCCATTGCCAAAGTGAGGCCCAGCGCAAATTGAAAGAACGTCACCTCATATTTCACTTGAGTAGTTTACACCCCAGCGGCATGAGCATTGACTTCTCTAATTTCAGATAGTCCTTGCTTTCTCCCTCCTTCCCCGCTCTCCCACAAGCCTACTGTCTCCACCTCTTCCATATGGATACAGAAATAAAACAAATTGACAGATTTGTAAGGCCACATGTGTGTGTGTTAAGAGAAAGTAAACAAAATACCTGTAATGAGTAAATTCAATATTGCCCTGACAGTTATAAAATGCACAGACAAAGCATAGTTGCTGTACTCAAACATACACCAGGCATCACCAGAGTAACATAGGACCAAAAACAAATAGGCCAGAGTTGGGTGAAATGGAGAATTATATTGACAAGAAACTGGAACATCAGCCGCCTTTAATGAGAAACGTTCCATAAAGTATCTGCATTTGGTTTATCCAACGTTCAGACCTGATCATGGGGACGAAATGCAATCTACTGAAAGAATCTGAGTGAATCATGCTTTACCTAGAAAGTTTCAGTTGTACTTTAGTTTATTGTCACATGTACCGAGGTACAGTGAAAATCTTTTGTCACATGCTAACCACGTAACCTGGATCATTGAAAGAAAGGGATAAAAGAACGGATTTAAACTATCATGTTGCATAGAGAAATGTTCTGGGGGATAGTTGGAGGAGATGGAAATGCGGATATGGGATTTGCAGAGGAAAGGATCGCTTCAAGCATGGGCGAGTCTCCTATCATTTTAATTCCTCATTCTAAACACATTCTGATCTGCCTTGTGACTTCTATTCATTGCTAGTGATGTCCAACATAAGCTTGCCATTTTTATCTTGATATGTTGTAGTTTTAATAGAGAATTTAATAATTTAAGAGATAACACCTTTGATCTCATTTTTGTCGTCAACTACTATTTTAATATTACACATAATTATTATTTTTACAACATTGGTCAGCATCTCATCACAGACAGTCCCTCTATCCCTCCACCTATCCCCTATGTAACTTAAAACATCTGTTTTGAGATTTTTCCAATTTGAATTAAGATTTTTTTTTGGACCCAAAACATTGACTGTTTTTGTCACCATTGATCATGCCAGGCTTGCTAATTGGTATCAGCATTTTATGTTTTTGCTTTGGATTCCAACATCACCAGTTTTTGCATCAATCCACTGGCGTAGAAATAGAGAAAGAAAAATAAAACCACATTACATTCTGCCTCTGCAAGCAACAATATGTCTGAAAAAAGGTTACCATAGAAACTACACATCAATTTACATTGGTGGTAGCAAGGATTATTGCTGGTTATGAGGGTCACAAACAAGGATAATATCTGGCACTTTTTCTAAATACTCTTGAGAGCATGTGACTGATGGCAACAAGTCTTGTTATAGAGCTTTAAAGAACAAACTGAGTAATTCCATGGGTCGTAAGCACCAACCACACGGCAATGGGACATGAAAGCTAGGCAGAATAAGAAAAGCAGGTAATGGATATCAGTTAAGCATCATTATTGGCACTTAATAAACTGAACTAATATTCATCAATTGCCTTCCAAGGGTTAAAACCGTTTTCACTTCAGCATTCCCATACTAAAGATTTTGGAAAATTACTTTAGTTCAGAAATAACTTTTGCTGAAGCAAAATAAAAACAGAAGAATCTGGAAGTACCCAGCAGTTCATACAGTATCTGTGCAGAAAGAGATAGGCAGAGATTAAGTTTTTAGGTAGAAACATTTTATCAAAAATAGAAAAAAAAGTAGAAAGAAAGTAAGATTGCAGAGAGAGGAACTGGGATGAGGAAATTCATGGGGCCAGAAAAGATAGAATGACACAAGAAATGACAACAGCAGAAAATTAGTGAATTAGTATTCTTATTAACAGTAAGAATACAGCCAGTGTAGATGAAAATAAATAAAATCTGGTAAAGCATAAGATACAGTAAAATCATTGAATGCTGGGAATATTACATGGCAAAAATGCTGATTAGCTTTAAATCTATTTAATCTAATTTTGAATCCTGAAATCTGTAAGTGCTAAATCAGTTGATTTAGGTGTTGTTACACACAATTACTTTGAACAAAGTTGGATCCACGGCTGGAGGTCAGAATGGGATGGAAAATTAACATGACAAGCAACTGCAAACTCAGAGTTGCCTTTCAAACATTTGCCGTATTTTTCTTCACAATTGTTATGTTTAGTATTCCGATGCGAAATTTTACATCTACAATACCGGACCTGTGGGCCAGGGGACTGACACTTAGTGCAAAATCTAAGTACAGTACTTGCCTTTCCTTGGCACTGACTTTTTGTTGGTTTGGCGAGGAGCAGAATCGCTACTCATAGTCCAAGAACTAGCTGGGACGCATTATGGGGGAGGCGGGAGGGAGTGGACAATGAGAAATAAATAAGCAACTCCAATCTCAGGGGCCACAAAAATCCATTTGCTGCTATGAAATAAAACACAAAAACTGATTTAATAACCAGTTCTCCTTTTCACGGTTGACATTCCCTCCCTTGGCCGTTGTTCTTTGATATTTTGGAGGGTGCTTTGCTGCATCAACCAGTCAGACACACCTCACCCCCTGGGCGCCGCCATCTTCGCAACAATACTTTATTTAAACCGCTGCCGGAGCACAATCTTTATTGACAGAGGTCGGCCAAGTGCTAGCGCGCAGGCGCGGTGACGAGGGCATTGCGGCGCTGCCGGTCCCCAGGGCAGAGCTCACGTGGTCTGGTGCTTCAGTGCATCAGGGCGTGCAAAGGAATGCAATGCATATTCGCGATAAAACTAAATCATCATCCTTTAATATAATAAACTCTTAGTATGTATATGTGTAACCTGAATTAAGATTTCAAAATAAGGTTTAGGGTTGTATTTACTTGGGATGGGGTTTGTATGCTTCCAAGCGAAGGATTCTGGTGGTCATGCAAGTTTGTTGTGAGCTTGACTGAGTACAAGCAGGAGATAATTTAGTAACATGGTGTCAGAACAATAATCTCTCGGTCAATGTCAGCAAGACGAAGGGACCCGAAACGTCGCCTATCTCCTTCGCTCCTTAGATGCTGCTGCACCTGCTGAGTTTCTCCAGCTTTTCGTGTAACCATCAACTTAAGGAAGCTTGGAACATGCCCCAGCCACGTCAATGATGCTGAAATAAGAGAAGGTTGAGAGTTCCTTGTTAATATTACAGTGTAACGGAAATGGCAGGTATTTCTAGGAATAATACAGAAGGTGCAAGATCAGTTCATTCCTTGGGGGAAGAAAGATTCCAAGAGGAGAAAGGGACGACCGTGGCTGACAAGGGACGTCAGGGACAGTATACAAATTAAAGCGAAGAAGTACAACGTAGCAAAGATGAGCGGGTAAAAGGATTGGGTAACATTTAAAGAACAACAGAAGATAACCACAAAGAAGAAAAGATGAGGTACAAAGGTAAGCTAGCCAAGAATATAAAGCAGGATAGTAAAAGCTTTAGGTATGTGAAGAGGAAAAAATTAGTTAAGACCAAAGTTGGACCCTTGAAGACCAAAAAAGGTGAATTTATTATGGGGACCAAGGAAATGGCAGATGAGTAGAACAGGTACTTTGGATCTGTCTTCACTAAGGAGAACACAAACAATCTTCCTGATATAGTAGTGGCCAGAGGATCTGGGGTGACAGATGAACTGAAGGAAATCCACATTAGGCAGGAAATGGTGTTGGATAGACCGATGGGACTGAAGGCTCATAAATCCCCAGGGCCTGATGGTCTGCATCCCAGGGTACTCAAAAAATGGCTCTAGAAATCGTGGATGCATTGGTGATCATTTTCCAACGTTCTATAGACTCAGGATCAGTTCCTGTGGATTGGAGGGTAGCTAATGTTCTCCCACTTTTTAAGAAAGGCGGGAGAGAGAAAAAAGGGATTATGGACCAGTTAGCCTGATATCGGTGGTGGGGAAGATGCTGGAGTCAATTGTAAAAGATGAGATAGCCAAACATTTGGATAGCAGTAACAGAATTGGTCCGACTCATCATGGATTTACGTAGGTGAAATGATGCTTGACTAATCTTCTGGAATTTTTTGAATTAACTAGGAAAATGGACAAGGGAGAGCCAGTGGAGGTAGTGTACCTGGACTTTCAAAAAGCATTTGATAAGGTCCCACATAGGAGATTAGTGGGCAAATGAGGGCAAATAGCATTGGGGGTAGAGTGCTGACATGATAATGAAGTGGTTGGTAAACAGGAAACAAAGAGTAGGGATTAACAGGTCCCTTTCAGAATGGGAGGCAGTGACTAGTGGAGTACCGCAAGGCTCGGTTCTGGGACCGCAGCTATTTACAATATACATCAATAATTTGGATGAAGGGATTCAAAGTTACATTAGCAAATTTGCAGATGACACAAAGCTGGGTGGCAGTGTGAACTGTGAGGAGGATGCTATGAGAATGCAGGGTGACTTGAACAGGTTGGGGGAGTGGACAAATGCTTGGCAGATGAAGTTTAATGCAGATAAATGTGAGGTTATCCACTTTGGTAGCAAAAACAGGAAGGCAGGTTACTATCTAAATGGCGTCGTTGGGAAAGGGGGAAGTACAACGGGACCTGGGGGGCCTTGTCTATGAAAGTAAGCATGCAGGTACAGCAGGCAGTGATGAAAGCAAATGGCATGTTGGCCTTTATAACAAGAGGAATCGAATATAGGAGCAAAGAGAGCCTTCTGCAGTTGTACAGAGCCCTAGTGAGATTACACTTGGAGTATTGTGTGCAGTTTTGGTCCCTTAATTTGAGGAAGGACATTCTTGCTATTGAGGGAGTGCACCGCAGGTTTACAAGGTTAATTCCCGGGATGACGGGACTGCCATATGCTGAGATAATGGAGTAGCTGGGCTTGTACACTCTGGAGTTTGGAAGGATGAGATGGGATCTCATTGAAACATATAAGATTGTTAAGGGTTTGGACACGCTAGAGGCAGGAAACATGTTCCCGATGTTGAGGGAGTCCAGAACCAGGTGGCCACAGTTTAAGAATAAGGAGGAAGCCAATTAGAACAGAGACGAGGAAACACTTTTTCTCAGAGTGAGTTGTGAGTCTGTGGAATTCTCTGCCTCAGAGGGCGGTGGAGGCAGGTTCTCTGGATGCTTTCAAGAGAGAGCTAGATAGGGCTCTTAAAAATAGCGGGGATATGGGGAGAAGGCAGGAACGGGGTACTGATTTGGGATGATCAACCATGATCACATTGAATGGCGGTGCTGGCTCGAAGGGCCGAATGGCCTACTCCTGCACCTATTGTCTTTTGTGCAATGCCTTTACTTCCTTAGCAGACTGAGGGAATTCGGCATGTCTCCAATGACTCTTTACAAATTTCTACAAATGCCCTATAGAAAGCAAGTTGTCAAGTTGCATCACAGATTGGTTTGGGAAAACCTCTGTCGAAGACCACAAGAAATTGCAGAGAGTTGTAGATGTAGCCCAGTTAATCACACAGACCAGACTTCCCACCATTGGCTCCATCTACAGTTCAGTAAAGCAGCCAACGTAATCAAAGACTTGTCCCACCCTGCACATTCCTTCTTCTCCCGGCTCTTTTCTGCTTCTTCCCCTCTGTTGTCGGACTTCCCAACACCCTTCCATAAGCTAGGTTACTGTCTGATTCACCTCTATCTCATTGAGGACATTTGTCTTTCTCCATGGAACTTTTACAGTACAATGCTGAGAATAGTTTGCAGAACTCTATCCTTTGCTCTCTTGTACTTGAGTTTGCATCTCATCTATTTGGACAGCATGCAAAACAAAGCCTTTCACTGTACCTCGGAACACGTGACAATAATAAACCTAAATCTCTGCTTCTCGCGAGCCAACGGCCATCCACACTTCAGTAGAAGTTGCGATCACTGTCGTAAATCACATTGTAAGGAATGATGATAAAGCACACACACCAAAATCCTATACTTCCAGCGGCGGAAGTCCGCAGGAACTGGAAGACAGAGATGTCTGTCACCGATCCCATCGGAAACCAGCACCACTGTGTCGCTAATGTTTTCAACGATGATGAATGAATTTTCCCACCCCGGTGCACCCATTTCTCCCACCATCCTGTTCCTTTGTTCCCCCACGCCCGGTTCCATTCCACCCATATGGCTTTATGTTACACTCCTCCTCCCTTCTTATTTGACATCCTTTTGTTTGCTTTTCCTGCTTTTGTCCATCCATCAACCAAACAATCCCCCTCTGACATGTATCCACATCAAATGCAGCCTTGTTCAGCCCTCGCCATTTTTCAGCTTTCCCCCTCCCCCCTTCACACTACAATCAGCCTGAAGAAGGGTCCTGACCTGAAATGCCACCTCTCCATTCTTTCCACAGATGCTGTGTGATTGCTGAATTACTCCACCAATTTATGCTTCACACAAGATTCCAGTCTCTGCAATTCCTTATTTCTCCCTCTCTCTTATGTTCTATGCTCCAGCTAATGAAGGCCAGCATGGCATTGCTAAAGAATTTTCGGCACTCGAGAGTCAGCAAAAAGTGTCAAGGAAATGCAAGGTGTTTTTTCTAAGATGTATGACCCTTTTCACCTCTCCTCAAAAACGGAAACATTCCCCATCTTCATGCCCCTGGGCCTTACCAAAGTAAAAATACTGCTGCACAGGCTGGAAATCCAAAATAAAAGCATTGATTACCAATTAAGTCAAGTAACATCCTTGATGGGAAATATTAATTATTGTCCAGATTATAACTCGGGCAGCGCAATGTTCTGTAAGCTTATGGAAAATACAGAAGGAATTGTAACATATATGTTTGGCATTTCAACATAGTCATCTCTTGATCATCTCACTTCCAGGTTTATGTCAGTTAGGCAGCAGCAGACATAATGAAAGCACGCAAAATGCAATCTTAAAAGACCAACCATAAAAATGAAATTGGGAGAAGTTCAGAGATGGAAGAAAGATAGGAAAAACTTTGACAGAGGATTCAGGATGTTTGCCACATCCACTGAAGTACAACTGCCTGGGGGGTTATTTTACTTCGGAGTCACATGAGTGACTTCGTGAAGTCCGCGCCAGCAAGCATGCGCGACATATCATCAACCGCATGCGAAGCGACAGGCAGGTAGGAGGGTCGCTCCTCCACCAGAACGGACCTGCAGGTAAGGTGAACTAACCCGAGGTCGTGTTTCTTTCAGGGACTCTGTGGGACAGAGTACCCCACCAATGGGCCGCCTCGAGAAACTGACTACAGACCGCGGGACACGGGCAGTCAGCGGCAGCAGAAACAGACAGGAAGTCGGGCAAGCCCGTTGACCCAGGAGGGTCCGGGCTCACAGACTCGCCGTTCGCAGGTAGCGATGGCAGAGCGGCAGTCCCGACTCAACACCGCAATCCGCAGGATCACCGCGGACTGACGGCAACGCTACCCAGAAGTCGGGCAAGCCCGTTGACCCAGGAGGGTCCGGGATCGGAGACTGCCATTCGCGGGTAGCGTAGGCATAGCAGGAGCTCTGACTCAACGCCGCAGGAATACCGCGGACTAACGACAATGCTACCCGGTAGAGGTAGCAAAGACAGAGCCGGAGCCCCGACTCAAATGCAGGCGGCACAACGCGGCAGTCTATATTCCCGCAGGAGCAGGTGGGGAGCACTATCTCCAACATGGCACACCCCAGCAGGAGTCAAGTCACCATGGGAGCGGGGGGGGGGGGGGGGGGGGGTGGAGGGAGTGCGCTCCTCTACCGGCAGCTTCAAAAAAGTCCTCAGGTAAGTTGTACTAACCTTGAGTTGGCTCGTTTCTGTAGTTGTGTTATTTACTTACAGAAACAATGGAAAGGAGGACCAGAACGAAGGCATCGAAGCATGCTTCTAAGGACCGTGGGACTTTGGATAGAAGTCAGCGGCCGCAATCCCTGGAGCTGCCCGCCACACCGGCAGCACACGTACCACGCGCCGGGAAAAGAGCGCAGAAGTCGGGGAGGACCACTCAGTCGGCAGGACCCGACTCTCCACCACAGCAGGCCAGGGAGCTGAATACTGGTAGGAGGCCCACGCAGGAGCAGGGTAGGCAAGATCCTGACTCTCTACCACTTCAACCCAAACAGCACCAGGTAAAAAGGTGCGTAAACCAGTGCCTACTTCAATGGCACGTTCCATTTTCCCTCTACTACAGGTCGCCAGAGGGCAGACCAGGGGAAAAGCCGCACCGAAGTCGAGTAGCCCCGCTGCACCGACTCACCACCGTTACAGTCTGCTGGATCGCGGACCGGTGGGAAATCAACACGGAAGTCGCGTAGCCCCGCAGGAGCGGCTGACACCGACTAACCACCGCTTCAGTCCGCCAGATCGCGGACCGGTGGTAAGTAGTGTAGACCCGCAGCAGCGGCTGGCAGCGACTTTGCGTCGCATCAGTCCCGTACAACCAGGACAGGCGGCAAGCCCGCGCAGATGTCGTGTAGCCCCACTGGAGCGGCTGGCACCGACTCATCACCGCCGCAGGCGCACCAGACAGGTAAATACACCAACAGGAGGTTGAGTAGCCCCGCAGGAGCGGCATGCACCGACTACCTACCTAGGTTCCTTAGACATCACCTTGACGAGGTGTGGACCAATGGTAGAAGCCCCAATTGTTCATCAGAACTTGGGGAAGTCGACTTGCCGTCCACAGATAGCGGCGACGGTCACATGACTCGTATGGAGCGAATGGTCAAGCAGCTGCTCAATAAGGACCTTCTCCATCAAGAGCATGTGTCCCTAGGATCCAGAAGACACATAGCAGAACCACCAAATATCTCTCCCTCATCAATCGGGAGTGCCAGAGTCAGCCGTTAGCTGACTTTGAAGAGGGGTTGGCGCAAGAACCGATGTTGCAAGAGATGCCCGAGGAGGAACTACTGGAAGTAGTGTCAAAAATTCACCCAACCAGCACAATCTTGGGCAACCTCTTCAGCCCAGGCTAGCGGCCAGCATCAATTACTTAACCACATACCAGCTGCAGAAACAGGTGCTCACGGAGACTACAAACAAGTACAAAGCTCCGGGTAATTGTGTGTCGCTCAATGTCCCTACCGTCAACACATCCATCTGGGGTAACATCAGTCCTGGGGTCAGGGCCCAGGAATTAAAAATATAGAAAATCCTGAAATTATTGACCTCAGGCATTACTGTCTTTGCCAGGTCCATAGACGGGATGGACATGACGGTGGAGCAGCAGGATGCACTAGTGTTGCTGTGCAATACACAATATGAAATAAACTGCTTTCGCAAGCGCTCCATCCGCCCAACTCTCAACCCAAAATTCATGGGTTTGTCCAAAGCCTGTGCTACGCCGCCACCGAGACAGCTGTTCGGTGAAGACCTGCCAAAACAGGTAAAAGACCTGGACGAGGAGGCAAAAGCGGTTGGGTTGATGAAACCACCATCCTCGAGCAGGCCACCGGCGTATCGCAGACAGCATCCTTACGCAACATCTAACAGGCCTCGGGTTCAACCCGACAGGGCAACCAGAACCTATCCACTGGTCGCACCCTATCAACAAAAGCCTTTTTTAGGACAGGGCCCACAGCGACCAGCGTGGAAGATGCGCCAACCCCACACCCCACAAAACCCAGAACATCAAGCCCCGCTGGTAACCATGGAGGTAAGGGGGTCTGGTTCTCTTGGGAGTGCTGCATGTATAACCTCACAAGTAAGAGGAAGGTTGCATACATTCTGGGATGCAAGGGGTTCTGATTGTCACTATCCCAGGGAACAAAGGAACAGACATAATAGAGGCATCTAACAGCCTTGCTTGCGCCAGGAAACCGACTATTAGACATGCTGCTAAGGTGATTGGGAAGCTTGTAGCTACATTCCATCTGCACAATTTAGCCCATTACACTATCAAAACATGTAAAGAGCAAAAATCTCAGCATTAAAAGCGAATGCTGGACATTTTGACAGGCCTATGCAGCTGCCAAACAAGGCAAAAATTGAGCTACAATGGTGGATTAGCAATGTTTGTGATTGTTTTTTTTTGTTAAGTTTTTTTATTAGTTAGAAGCAATTACATAATTTTTTTAAAAAGATACGTGTTCATTGTTGACATAATAAAAATCATTTTGTTCTTTGTAGATATACATAATCAGTATTATTTATGTTAATCCTTGCTTAATAATTGTGCTTCTATATATATTTTTTCCATTTTTTATAAAGGTAGAAAATAGTGAAAAAAGATTAATAAAATATATATATATAAAGTTGGGAAAGAATGGAATATTCTACAGATTTTACATTATTGGAGATATATCCGCGTTTTATGAAATGTACTACTTCATCTATTCTTCGATTTCAGTCGGGTTCTCGTGCCGAACCAGTTTGCCCCTTCAAATATTCAATAAATGGGGACCATATTGTTTTAAATAGTTCTTGTTTGTCCATTAAGACAAATCTTATTCTTTCCAAATATAGGGTCTCCGACATTTCTGTGGTCCACATTTTAATTGTGGGGGTTATAGAGCCTTTCCAAAATTTTAATATTAATTTTTTCACAATTATTAAACTATAATCAATAAAGATTATTTGATTCGAAGCCAGGAATTGATTTGGTTCCGTTATTCCTAATATTATTCACTTTGAGTCAGGAGCCAGTTTGGTATTGACGACTTCTGAGATTATCTTAAAAATTTCCATCCAAAAATTATTAATTTTTATACAACTTACGAATGAGTGCAATAGGTTAGCCTCTAAATGTTGACATTTATCACAAATAGGGGAAACACTTGGAAACATTCTATTCAGTTTTGCTTTTGAATAATGCAGTCTATGCAATACTTTAAATTGTATTAAAGAATGTCTAGTGTTTAACGAACAGTGATGTATATGTTGTAAGCTATCATCCCAAATTTTCTGTCTAATTGTTTGACCTAATTCATTCTCCCATGATTGCCTATATAAATTCATCTTTGGAGCATCGCTATCTATTAAAATACTATAAATATGTGGTATCAGTTTTTCTGTGTTTGGATGTTTATTCAAACATTCATCAAAAATTTCTATCTTTCTAAATCTATATTCAATTGTAATTGACTTAACATAGTCTCTGATTTGTAAATATCTAAAGTAATCCTTTGATTGAAGCTCATACATTTGTTGTAATTCCTGAAATGAGAGAAATGTATTTTTCCTAGAGAGATCACCCATCTTTGTAATTCCATGGTTTTTCCATTGTAAAAAATCCTTATCCATCCATGAGGGTTTAAATGCTGCATTGTTTACAATAGGAAGAGATAGTGGTATATAATCCAATTTTAATGTTTTCTTTATTTGTTTCCAAGCGCGTATTCCACTATCTATTATAGGGTTTTCTTTAACGGTTTTTTTGCTTAATTTGGTAATAGCAACTAGAATTGACCCAATTTCAAAAGGTAAACAATCTTCTTTTTCCATTTTTAACCAGTCTGGTTGTTTATCTAATTCTTCCAACCAAAAGTTCATATTCTTGAAATGAACTGCCCAGAAATAAAACATAAAATTCGGTAATGCTAAGCCTCCATTTACTTTTGATTTACATAAATGTTTCTTGTTTATTCTGTGGTTCTTATAATCCCATATAAAATTAGTAACTATAGAATCAACCTTTTTAAAAAAAGGTTTTGGGAGATATATCGGGATTAATTGAAAAAGGTATAATAATTGCGGGAGAAAAATCATTTTTATCGCATTAATTCTACCCATCATAGAAATGGGTAATGTTTTCCAATACAAAATATTCTTATCTAATTTATTCAGTAAAGGCGGAAAATTAGATTTAAATAAATAAGTATAGAAACATAGAAAAATAGGTGCAGGAGTAGGCCATTCGGCCCTTCGAGCCTGCACCGCCATTCAATATGATCATGGCTGATCATCCAACTCAGTATCCCATACCTGCCTTCTCTCCATACCCCCTGATCCCTTTAGCCACAAGTGCCACATCTAATGCCCTCTTAAATATAGCCAATGAACTGGCCTCAACTACCTTCTGTGGCAGAGAATTCCAGAGACTCACCACTCTCTGTGTAAAGAATGTTTTCCTCATCTCGGTCCTAAAGGAATTCCCCCTTATCCTTAGACTGTGACTCCTTGTTCTGGACTCCCCCAACATCGGGAACAATCTTCCAGCATCTAGCTTGTCCAACCCCTTAAGAATTTTGTAAGTTTCTATAAGATCCCCCCTCAATCTTCTAAATTCCAGCGAGTACAAGCCGAGTCTATCCAATCTTTCCTCATATGAAAGTCCTGACATCCCAGGAATCAGTCTGGTGAATCTTCTCTGTACCCCCTCTATGGCAAGGATGTCTTTCCTCAGATTTGGAGACCAAAACTGTACGCAATACTCCAGGTGTGGCTTCACCAAAACCCTGTACAACTGCAGTAGAACCTCCCTGCTCCTATACTCAAATCCTTTCGCTATGAATGCTAACATACCATTTGCTTTCTTCACTGCCTGCTGCCCCTGCATGCCTACTTTCAATGACTGGTGTACCATGACACCCAGGTCTCGTTGCATCTCCCCTTTTCCTAATCTGCCACCATTCAGATAATAGTCTACCCTCATGTTTTTGCCACCAAAGTGGATAACCTCACATTTATCCACATTATACTGCAACTGCCATGCATCTGCCCATTCACTCAGCCTATCCAAATCACCCTGCAGCCTCCAAGCATCCTCCTCACACCTAACTATACCCCCCAGCTTGGTGTCATCTGCAAACTTGGAGATGTTGCATTGAATTCCCTCGTCCAAATCATTAATATATATTGTAAATAGCTACGGTCCCAGCACTGAGCCTTGCGGTACCCCACTAGTCACTGCCTGCCATTCTGAAAAGTTTATCTCTTTGTTACATAAATTCCAAGATATTTAAGTTTTTCTTTTACTATTTTAAAAGGGAATTGTTGTAAAATATGAGGGTTACTTTCCCTTATTGGCATAATTTCGCTTTTGTTCCAATTAATTCTGTATCCTGATAACGAACCATGTTGAGTTATTAAATTTAGTAGACTTGGGATACTAACTTCAGGTTTAGTAATGTAAACTAATACATCATCTGCGTATAATGAGATTTTATTTTCCGTATCTTTGGCTGTATACCCATATATTTCAGGATTGTACCTCACACTTTCTGCTAATGATTCTATTACCAATGCAAATAATAACGGGGATAATGGACATCCTTGTCTACAACCTCTGGATAAATTAAATTTAGTTGATAACATTTGATTTGTTGATGTTCTAGCTGTTGGATTAGTATATAGAAGTTTTCTCCATGTACTAAACTTCTCGCCCAGTTGAAAAATGTTCATAACCGAAAATAAATAGGCCCACTCCACCTGATCAAAAGCTTTCTTAGCGTCTAATGAAATAATTGCTAGGTCTTTGGTAATATTTCTTTTTGAGTATATAATATTGAATAACCGTCTCAGGTTGTATGAAGAATACCTTTTTGGTATAAATCCTGTTTGATCCTGTCCTGATTTTTGGTATAAGTGTTATAATTGATTCATTTAACGTTTCTGGTAATTTTTGTTGGGTATAGATATGTTCGTACAATGTCTTTAAATGCGGAACAATCAAATCATAAAATGTTTTATAAAATTCCGAGCCAATGCCATCTGGTCCCGGGGATTTACCATTTTTTAATGATCTGATAGACTCTTCGATTTCTTTTACTGTTATTTCCGCATCTAATAATTCTCTATCTTGCAAATCTAACCCTTTAAGATTGCATTTTTTTTTTAAATGCTTCTATCTCTGTCTGGTTGTCTATAGGTTTAGCAGAATAAAGATTTTGTTAGTATTGTAAAAATCTCTCGTTAATATCCTTAGGTTGTACTAATGATTCTCCTTTGTCTGATTTAATCTTATGTATTGTTTTTTCCCCGTCTAGTTTCCGTAATTGACGCACAAATAATTTTTGAGGTTTATCTCCAAATTCAAAATGTAATTGTTTAGTATATTGATAAAATTTAACAACTTGATCTGAATATATTTTATTTAATTTGTATTTCAAAGCTTCAATTTTATTATGTTTTATCGTAGTTGGTGTAGTCGCATTCTCTATGTCCAGTTGTTTAATTTCCCTCTCCAATGCCTGTTGCATCTCCTGATTCTTTTATTATAAAATGCTTGAGAAGAAATCACGGTTCCCCGCATAAATGCTTTCAATGTTTCCTATAGTAAAGAAGGAGAAGTTTCAGGACTATCGTTTGTTTCAAAGAACATATTAATCTGTTTAGTAAGATATACCTGAGATACTTTATCCTTTAAAATCTGCGGGCTAAGTCTCCATTGTCCCGGTGGCACTATGGAGGGATGGAGTCCAGTGCCAGCTAGCTCCATCTAAAAAACAAGAAAAACGGGGATAAAACGGACCTACCTGCTGTTCTGCACCGGCTGCCTGTAACACTGCTTGTAACGAGTGATTGAGTGACGTCATCAGGCTTGCGACTCCGGTATGTCTATGCAGCACTCCCCCCCCCAAACATCTGAAACGGCCGGTAAGGCAAAACCCGGCATTGGAAGAACAAGGCCCGACTGAAGCCTCAGCCTCAGGTACAACATCATCTCAAGAAGATGTCTCGAAAAAAACAAAGTCTAAAAAATCTTCTGAGATAGAAGATCTTAGGATTTTTCTTGCTCAGGAGATTAAAAATATAACACTAGCTCAGGAAGAGCTAAAAGAAGAAATGAAGAGAGTAAATGTCAGAGAAGAACTTCAAAATTTTAAGGAAGAGTTTAAGGAGTTAAAGTTGGAGATGAAGGAAGAAATTAACTCCACAGTCCTTAAATTAACGGAAAAATGGAGGTCGGAAACAGAAGCAAGGCTGAGCCAGCAAATTACAGATATGACTGCGGAGACGGAGGTTAAAATCAGCTCGGTGGAGACTAACTTTAATGCAAGAATGGAGCCTGCTGAGGAAGCATTGAATCAATATTCTACAACCATAACAAACCTGGAGGAGATTGCTTCAACAAGCGCTGAAACAACAAAGCAGCTTATCAAAGAAAACCAACGCTTATCAGACCTGCTGAGCAAAATAATTGAAAAATGGACGGAGCTGGAAGGACGTCAAAGGCGTCAGAACCTACGAATCATGGGTATTCAAGAAGGGAGGGAGGGGGATCGAGACCCCCGTGAATTTGCTGCAGACTTACTTCAAAAAGCTTTAAACTTGGATTATCAGCCTCTATTAGCCCGAGCACACAGGGTGATGAGACGTCGTCCACGACTGGGTGCCCCTCCAAAACAACTGATAGTAAAGGTACAATACAATCATGTACTGGAGGAGATGATGAAGAAAGTTATCCGTACCAGGAATCCTATGTATGAGGGAGATATACACTACCGAGATTACCCTGTGGAGGTCTCCAGGAAGAGATAGCAGTTTAAAGAGGCAAAGAATAAACTGAAGGAGGTGAAAGGATTGAAGTATGGTCTGATGTATCTGGCTACATTAAGAGTTACCCACGATAATAAAGAACACTTCTTCACTAAACCGGAGGAAGCACTGGAGTTTGCTCCGAAGATTAAGCCTGCCTGATGACTGAAAATTATTTTCAAAATAAATTACGTCAACGAATAATGTAACTGTGTGAGGCTGGATGGTTTTAAGGCCCGGTTATACCCAAGGACAATTGAAACTGGAGATGGATGCTGAATAAGGCCTTTTCTACAGACATTATTAACATAATAACTAATAAATATTAATATTATTGCGCGGTGCCATTAATAATTATTACTAACGGTTACTAATTACTCACATTTTAATTACTTAGAATTAGCTAAATGGTTGGATTTAAAGTTAAATTTCACTTTTCTTCACTTTTACTCCATTTTTTTTCCCTTTGGGAAGATTTTTATTTTTTCTCTTCTAATTCTTCTTTTTTAAATATATTTGACTAATGGAATCTGAATATTTTGTAACCTATAATGTTTATTACCCTCCGGTAAAATATCGTTATGGAAATGTTATTTTTAAGAGAGGATGGAGCTAGTTAAGTTTTTTTCTTTTACATCGACTACAGAAGTCGGTAGATGGCTAGCCATGTTAGTATGGCTATCACTAACTACACTACTAATAGATGTAGTTTTTTCTTCCTTTTTGCGCTCAACTAACCTTTTAATCCATCCTTTTTTTAATATAATACTTTATTATAACTTTAAGTTAGAATGGAATCATGAGCTTTATCAATGGAGATATATACGTAAGAAATATCAATGGGATTTAGGATTCATCTATTCGAGGTTCGGGAGTAAGGTGGGGTTTGTCAAGCTGAACCATCTGCTCTCTTATAGACCTCCCTAAACAAAAGATGCAAGACTTAAATATGAAGCCTGGGGGTGAAGGTATAACATTTCGTAGCTGGAATGTTAAGGGTATCAATGAACCAATTAAGAGAGGTAAAGTACTAGCACGTTTAAAAGCACTTAAAACAGATGTCATTTTTATTCAAGAGACTCATTTAAAAAAGGATGCAGAACATAGATTGAAAGCTAAATGGATTGATAAAGCATATTACTCTTCATTTACACACAAATCAGAGGTGTTGCAATACTAATCTGTAAAGGGATACCTTTTAAACATATATCAACAATAACGGACAGTGATGGTAGATATTTTATAATATGAGGTGAACTATATGCACAAAAATTGACTCTTATTAATGTTTATGAACCAAACTTTGATAGCCCTTTGTTTTTTAAGAAAATATTTAATACAATTCCGGAATTATCCCAACAAAATTTAATAATTGGAGGAGACTTAAATTGTACATTAGATCCCTATTTAGATAGGTCATCAAGACAACGGAAAACAAAATCCCATTCCAGTGATTTATTAAATGCATATATAGATACCAGTAATATTTAAGATGTCTGGAGAATAGAAAACCCAACTGGAAGAGAATATTCATTTTATTCACCGGTACATAAAACATATTCAAGAATAGATTATTTTTTGGTGGATTCTAAGCTAATTCCATTTACATATAATTCAAAATACCATAATATTATAATTTCGGATCATGCCTCTTTAACAGTTTGTGATTGTTTTAATCTCATCATTATATCAAACCCATCAGTCGTGTTACAAACCGACGCAAGTGCCCAGGGCTGGGGAGCTAACGACACCACTTCCAGTTGTGGCGGCAGATGGAATTTGCATGAGTCTACTCTTCTTCAATCACAAGGTATAAACTATTTGGAAATGCTGGGAGCATTTCACGGGCTGCGGGTTTACTGCACTAATCTGCATCATACGCATGTCCGTCTTCAAATAGATAATACCACTGTGGTGGCATATTTAAACCATATAGGTGGTATCAAGTCAATATCTTGTGATGAATTGGCAAATTTAATTTGGCTCTGGTGTATTGAAAGAAATATTTGGATATCAGCTACGTACCTTCCGGGTAAGCTCAATACAGTGGCGGACACCAGGTCACGAGTATTTAATGAAAACATCGAGTGGATGTTGAACCCCCAAATATTTGTTAAAATTATAGCCAAGTATGGAACACTAGATAGCGACCTCTTTGCGTCCAGGTTGAACCATCAGATACCAACATATGTCTCTTGGGAACCAGATCCTGGGGCAGTGGCGATGGACGCGTTCTCGCATTGGGGGAAATGGTTTTTCTATGCATTTCCCCCATTCTGCCTCATCAGTCGGGTATTGCAGAAAATTCAACTAGATTCTGCATCAGGTATACTGATAATACCCGACTGGCCCACACAACCATGGTATCCGGTGGTCCTCAACATGATAAAAGAACCATGGGCACAGGTTACCAAATGCCCGAATTTGATGACCAATCCAGGGGAAAATTACCCGTGCCATGGTCATCTGAACCTGTTGGCTTGTAGGTTCTGAGGAGGCCACTACTGGAATTCGGTCTGTCATTAAGAGCCATGGACATCACAACAGCATCGTGCAGAGAGTCTACAAGAAAGCAGTACCTCACCCACATAAGGAAATGGGAGGCCTTCTGCAGCGGACCAAGACCTACAACTCTGCTATGATCTCCAATATGATCCCCAACCACAATATAATATTACCTGGGATATAGGGGTGGTGTTGACACTACTCAGTAGCTGGTCGCCGATGATGGATTTACCACTGGACAAACTCACCTTCAAAGTGGTGATGTTAATGGCACTGACCACAGCACAACGGGTCCAGACTCTACAGAAACTAAAACTGGATAGAATGGTCTCGACCCCCAATAAAGTGACTTTCTTTATAGATGAGTTACTTAAACAACACAGACCTGGAACTACAGGACTTAAAATTGGAATTCCTAGCATACCCCGTTGATGTAAGACTCTGTATAGCCACCTATTTCCGACATTATATCAATGTCACACACTCCATCAGGAATATGGAGACGGGTCTGTTTATCAGTCATAAAAACCCACATCACAGGGTGACGGTGCAGACTATCTCCAGGTGGCTCAGGGTGGTATTGCGTGCAGCAGGTACAGACACTGCCATTTTTAAGTCTCATTCTACCAGGGCTGCATCCACATCGGCGGCGAGGACCATGGAGGTACCCATGGATCATGTCCTCGCAACAGCGGGCTGGGCCAGTGAACTACATTTTAGCGTTTTTATAATAAACCTGTGGCCGCTCCCGCAACGTTTGCGGAGTCATTTTTAACTGCTGTTCCCTAAACGTTTGTCCCCGAGTTCGGGGGTTTATTGTTTGTATTAACAAATACATTAATATTTTTCAGCGTGTTCAAGTCTGAAATATGTTATCATACTTCCTCCATCAGTGAATATGGCAGTGTGTGAGCATGGACGTGGTCCAGGGCATGGAATCACAGAGCTTTGAAATCTTCACGAAGTCACTCACGTGACTCCGAAGTAAAATAGTAAGATTAAACGAGAACTTACCAGTTTGAAGTTTGATCCTTATTTTATGAGGCGTTACGATGAAGGATTTAGTGCCCAACCCTCTATCATAAGGTCAACTGGCATATTAGAGTCTCTTAAATCTTACTATCTTCCGTCAATGTTGTTATCTGTGATTCCACACCGCTGCTTTGAAGAATGTCGCGCATGCGTGCTGGCGGGGTCTTCACGAAACCCCTCACCGTAACTCCTCATAAAATAAGGATCAAACTTCAAAGTTCTCATTTAATCGTACTATTTTTCCCTGCAAAGAAAGTAGAAAACTTCCATGGCAGAAAGGAGGAGGATGATGTGGAAGGTCAGCCGTAGCAACATTGTGGCATTCTCCTCCATCTGTACAGGATGTGCTTTGAATGATGTAACCAAGCAAGGACACCGCTTTGTCATCACTGGGTCAGAACTGTGGAAATCTCACCAGCAGGAATCTGGAACTGCCTTCATTAATTAGTTTCCAGAAAAGGTGCTTTGCCAAGGCTGCAAGGACAGTAAATGGATAGTAAATGCTGGCATTGCTAGCAATACTCAGACGAACAGATAAAAAATAAATCCTACTGCTATCAGGCTATTGATTGTGAGGATCACAGCGCACAATTTTTGCAGGTGCCCTTTGAACAAAGCGGATGTAACAGATGTGGAAGCAGGATTTTGCATGTTACAATGATATGTTGAAAATCGGATAAGGATTATTCTCTCTTAACATGACTTCATCTCCTTGTTGCCCTAGATTTAAAGATTTAGTTTTGGGGTCATACTCATTTGGAATGAAGCTTGTGTGTTGGTTTTAAAATGACACTACAGCATTTTGTTTTTGTACATTTCATTGTCTTTAAAGGGACACTAGATGACCCATGGACCCGTTGAGACCCGTTGTGATGCCTGTCAAAATAACGATCTGAAAATGGCGACGTGCCTGGCAACAATCCCCTAAATGCGCACGCGCAGATAGAGGGCCTGGAAAACCTCCCCCAACTGCGCAGGCACGGCTGACAGGGCCGGCAAGTGGTAGTGCAGTGCCGTTCACGGTATAAAGTAGATTAACATTTTTAAAAGGAATTACTTTGTCAAATCAAACGTAACTTGCTACTGCACACCGCAGGCGAATGGTGAGTAAGGTGGGCCTAAAACTGTTGCCCTATCATGTACTCTTTTGTCTGTATTTTGGGAACATACATACAAACAAATATATACTCATACAAGATGAGAGTTTTAGTTATAAACTAGGCCAAATGGGACCGGTTAGGTCCCTGTCACATGAGAGGCCTGGTCCCCCAACGCAACCCATTCGTCAATGCAATATTCCACCACTCACCCATTTCCACTTGGGTCCCTGTCACACGGGAGGCCTGGTCCCCAACACAATCCGTTTCCCAATGCAGTATTCCACCACTCACCCATTTCCCCAATGCAACTTGTTCCCCCAATGCAATATTCCACCACTCACCCATTCCCCAACATGGGTGGCCTGGTCCCCGAACACAACCTGTTCCCCAACGCAATATTCGACCACTCACCCATAGCCCCACGGGTGGCCTGATCCCCCAACACAAACCGTTTCCCAATGCAATATTCCACCACTCACCTGTTCCCCAACATGGGAGGCCTGATCCCCCAACACAATATTCAACCACTCACCCGTTCCCCCAATGCAACCCATTCCCCCAACGCAATATTCCACCACTCATCCATCTCATTTATGAAATATAACATCATTCTGAAGAAAACACAGGACAATTGTGATTAAGGTGGTGCAAAAATCTCAGAGCATCTTTGTTGATCAGAAAAACATAATAATTACAAGATTAGGTAAGAAAATTAGTAGGTTATAAGATACAAGAAGGAACTGTATTCAAGATAATTTTTAAAATTAACATGAATAAAGATTTTAGAAAAAGAGTGTGAAGTAATAGGGCAATGGAAACAGACTTTCAGATTCTGTTGTAGTACTGAATGGCTGTAAAAGCCAATGATTCAAATAAAATGATCATGTTGCTTAGTTTAGTGATGCAGTGCAGAAACAGGCCCTTCAGCCCACAGAGTACATGCCGACCCATCTACACACACGAGGACAATTTACAATTATACCAAGCCAAGTAACCTATAAAACTGTACATCTTTGAAGTGTGGGAGTAAACAGGAGCTCCCCGGAGAAAACCAACACAGGTCACGGAGAGAATGTACTAACTCCATACATCAGCACTCGTAGTCGGGATCGAACCCA
The DNA here is from genome assembly GCA_963514005.1 of Raja brachyura. Next base: position 67,598,753 of record OY740782.1, read on the forward strand.
GGTTTCTGGCACTGTAAGGCAGCAACTCCACTGCTGTGCCGTGGGCAACATGGGCCCATGTTGCGGAGACAGTTGAATACAAAGATTTATTGGTCATGCTGCTCAGCTGAAGATGCAGCAATGGCATTGTACTGACCATAACAATGATCACTAATACCATAATTCAGTCCTGCCCATTATTCTTCACCACTTGACTGACCATTTGGCTGATCATTATTTTGTCCACTCTACGGAACTTTGCACTAATAACTTCACACTGTCACCACACTACGTGCTATTCTTTATACCCGTCAATCCACTTGTACTTGGGCTATTTGTAGCGATCATTGAACACTTGTAACGGCCGCTAATTCTGGCAAATATACTGACTGATCACAGTGTCTTCTGTGTTGAGTACTACTACTGGCCTTATCTTACAAATCCGGTTGCAATTTCTCACAATCACGATCACATGCGACCTGCTGCTGAGCCACGGAAATAGTCCATCAGTTCAACTGATTGTTATCAAAGCAATGAGGTTAATACTTTGAGCTTTTAAGCCATTGAGACCTTTCCAAATCAGCACAAATGGCTCACAGAGCAGATGTAATGGATTGATGCAAGCTGTTGCCGAGACTGACCCTTAATTGGACTTGCTCTGAATTATATTTAAATAGAGCTTAAGATAACTTGGTAAGGCATAAAAGAATTCCTCCGCTTAATGAATTGATAACTAGATTTTTTTGTAGGAATAGTTTAAGCATTACGAAAGCTTCATTGTGCCCAGCTTGTTTTCTGATAAATCCTGGTAACAGCTATCTTTGTTGAAACTAATGGAGACAAGGATAATCAAGTGAATTTGACAGAATGTGTAGAACGAACTGCAAAGATTGGTTTAAACTGAAGATAGACACAAAATGCAAACATTATTTAACAGCCAACTGTTGTAATGAAGTCACTGCAGTATTATTCTGGGTTTGCAATTCAAGATCAGTCAGTTGGCTGTTAAATAATGTTTGCATTTGTGCCTCCACTAATCTGTTTGGCAACCTATTCCACACACTGATCGCTACTGTGGCAATCAATTCTAAAATTATCTTTCAATTGTTTAAATCTCTGTACCTTCTCATGCAGTTTCCTTCAGTGTAATAGTCGTGCTTTTCATTTTCTGTTTCCATGGCAGTCAGTCATATACCACCTTTCAAAGGTAACAGCACAAACTCCTCTGGCCTGCATATTTTCCACTCTTCTTGAACTTCAAGAGAATCAAGATTCAAGAGATTTTATTGCCACGTGTCCCAGATAGGACAATTATATTCTTGCTTTGCTTCAGCACAACAGAACATAGAATATAGAATATAGTAGAAACTTGAAGTTGTCTGCAAACTTGCTGCTCATGTTTGAACACTCAGTTCTATTCACCCCCAACTCACATGACTGCAATGGCTCTTGATCAGACAATAGACAATAGGCGCAGGAGTAGGCCATTCGGCCCTTCAAGCCAGCACTGCCATTCAATGTGATCATGGCTGATCATCCCCAATGAGAACCCCATTCCTGCCTTCTCCCCATATCCCCCGACTCCACTATCTTTAAGAGCCCTATCTAGCTCTCTCTTGAAAGTATCCAGAGAACCTGCCTCCACCCCCCCTGAGGGAGAGAATTCTACAGACTTTGAATTTTGGATTCAATTTATTGTCATTGTCTTCAATTAAGAAACGATGAAATACTATTTTCCTTACAGTCATACAAATAAAAAAAACACAAAACACAGAATACCGAAATCCACAACACAAAAATCCCCACAATGGCACCAAAGTTCCCCACTGTAAGGGACCGAACCAAAGACCAGTCAACCTCCTCACTGATGTTCCCAAATTTCACCCATGGTCGTGGCCTCCCGAGCCCCCCACAATTGCCGCTACGGGCGGCCCGATGTTCAGGCGCTCTCGCCGGGAACGATGGAACCCCGACGTCGAAAGGTAAGACATCCTCAGCTGCCTGGACCTCTGAATCGGCCACCTCCCACCGGAGTCCGCGGTGGAGGCTCACCACTCACTGTGAGAAAAAGTCTTTCCACGTCTCCGTTCTAAATGGCTTACTCCTTATTCTTAAACTGTGACCCCTAGTTCTGGACTCCCCCAACATCGGGAACATGTTTCCTGCCTCTAGCATGTCCAAACCCTTAACAATCTTATTTGTTTCAATGAGATACCCTCTCATCCTTCTAAACTCCAGTGTACATGCCCAGCTGCTCCATTCTCTCGGCATATGACAGTCCCGCCATCCCGGGAATTAACCTTGTAAACTTATGCTGCACTCCCTCAATAGCAAGAATGTCCGTCCTCAAATTAGGGGCCAAAACTGTACACTCCAGATGTGGTCTCATTAGGGCTCTGTACAACTGCAGAAGGACCTCTTTGTACTATATTTGGTTCCTCTTGTTATAAAGGCCAACATGCCATTCGCTTTCTTCACTGCCTGCTGTACCTGCTTGCTTGCTTTCATAGACTGATGTACAAGGACCCCCAGATCACGTTGTACTTCCCCTTTTCCCAACTTGATGCCATTTAGATAGTAATCTGCCTTCCAGTTTTTGCTACCAAAGTGGATAACCTCACATTTATCTGCATTAAACTTCACCTGCCATGCATCTGCCCACTCCCCCAACCTGTCCAAGTCACCCTGCATTCTCATAGCATCCTCCTCACAGTTCACACTGCCACCCAGCTTTATGTCATCTGCAAATTTGCTAATTTTACTTTGAATCCCTTCATCCAAATCATTGATGTATATTGTAAATAGCTGCAGTCCCAGCACCTTGCGGTACCCCACTAGTCACTGCCTGCCATTCTGAAAGAGACCGTTAACATGGAAACATAGAAAATAGGTGCAGGAGGAGGCCATTCGGCCCTTCGAGCCAGCACCGCCATTCATTGTGATCATGGCTGATCGTCCCCAATCAATAACCCGTGCTGCCTCCTCCCCATATCCCTTGACTCCACTAGCCCCTAGAGCTCCATCTAACTCTCTCTTAAATCCATCCAGTGATTTGGCCTCCACTGCCCTCTGTGGCAGGAAATTTCATAAATTCACAACTCTCTGGGTGATTTTTTTTTTCTCACCTCAGTCTTAAATGACCTCCCTTTTAAGACTGTGGCCCCTGGTTCTGGACTCGCCCAACATTGGGAACATTTTTCCTGCATCTAGCTTGTCCAGTCCTTTTATAATTTTATATGTTTCTATAAGAGCCCCCCTCATCCTTCTAAACTCCAGTGAATACAAGCCTAGTCTTTTCAATCTTTCCTCATATGACAGTCCCTCCATCCCAGGGATCAATCTCGTGAACCTACGCTGCACTGCCTCAATCACAAGGATGTCCTTCCTCAAATTAGGAGACTAAAACTGTACACAATACTCCAGATGTGGTCTCACCAGAGCCCTATACAACTGCAGAAGAACCTTTTTACTCCTATACTGAAATCCTCTTGTTATGAAGGCCAACATTCCATTAGCTTTCTTCACTGCCTGCTGTACCTGCAAGCCAACTTTCAGTGACCAGTGTACAAGGACGCCCAGGTCTCGCTGCACCTCCCCTTTACCTAACCTAACCCCATTGAGATAGTAACCTACCCCCTTGTTTTTGACGCCAAAGTGGATAACCTCACATTTATCTATATTATACTGCATCTGCCATGCATCTGCCCACTCACTCAACCTGTCCAGGTCACCCTGCAACCTCCTAACATCCTCTTCACAGTTCACACTGCCACCCAGCTTTGCATCATTTGCAAACTTGCTAGTGTTGCTCCTAATTCCCTCTTCCAAATCATTAATATATATGGTAAACAGTTGCGGCCTTGCGGAACTCCACTCGCCACTGCCTGGCATTCTGAAAAGGACCCGTTCACTCCTACTCCTTGCTTCCGGTCTGCCAACCAATTTTCTATCCATGTCAACACCCTACCCCCAATACCATGTGCTCTAATTTTAGTCACCAGTCTCCCGTGTGGGACCTTATCAAAGGCTTTCTGAAAGTCTAAACACACTACATCCACTGGCACTCCTTCATCCATTTTACTTGTCACATCCTCAAGAAATTCCAGAAGATTAGTCAAGCATGATTTCCCTTTCATAAATCCATGTTAACTTGGACTAATCCTTTTACTGCTATTCAAATGCCCCATTATTACCTCTTTAATAATTGACTCCAGCATCTGTCCCACCACCGAAGTCAGGCTAACTGGTCTGTAATTCCCAGTTTTCTCTCTCGCTCCTTTCTTGAAACGTGGGAACATTAGCTATCCTCCAATCCATAGGAACTGATCCTGAATCTATTGAACATTGGAAAACGATCAACAATGCGTCCACTATTTCTAGAGTCACCTCCCTGAGGACCCTGGGATGCAGACCATCAGGCCCAGGGGATTTATCATCCTTCAGTCCCATTAGCCTACCCAATACTATTTCTCGCCTAATGAAAATTTCTTTCAGTTCCTCTACCCCCTTAGATCCTCTCTCCTCCAGTACATCTGGGAGATTGTTTGTGTCTTAGTGACGACGGATCCGAAGTACCTGTTCAACTCTTCTGCCATTTCCTTGTTGCCCATAATAATTTCACCCGTGTCTGCCTTCAAGGGACCCACATTTGACTTTGCTACTCTTTTTCCCTTAACATACCTAAAGAAGCTTTTACTGTCCTTTATATTCCTGGCCAGCTTCCCTCCATACTTCATCTTTTCAGCCCGTACTGCCCGTTTTGTTTCCTTCTGTTGTCCTATGAAAGTTTCCCAATCCTCTGGCTTCCAACTACTCTTTGCTGTGTTATACATATTTTCTTTAAGTTTTATTCTATCCCTAACTTCTCTTGTCAGCCACAGTTGCCTCCTACTCCCCTTACAATCTTTCTTCCTTTTTGGAATGAAATGATCCTGCGTCTTCTGGATTATGCCCAGAAATTCCTGCCATTGCTGTTCCACCATCTTTCCTGCTAGGATCCCTTTCCAGTCTACTTTGGCCAGCTCCCCTCTCATGCCTTCATAGTCCCCTTTGTTCAACTGCATCACTGCCACTTCCGATTTAATGTTCTCTTTCTCAAATTGCGGATTAATCATATTATGATCACTACCTCCAAGCGGTTCCTTTACCTCGAGTTCTCTTATCATACCTGTTTCATTGGACAACATTAAAGCTAGAATTGCCTTTTCTCTGGTCGGCTCCATTACAAGCTACTCTAAGAATCCTTCTCGGAGGCATTCTACAAACTCGCTTTCTTGTGGTCCTGAACCAACCTGATTTTCCCAGTCTACCTGCATATTGAAATTCCCCATCACCACAGTGGCATTACCTTTGTTACATGCCAGTTTTAACTCCTGCTGCAACTTACACCCTACATCCAGGCTACTATTTGGGGGTCTGTAAATAACATCAATTAGTGTTGTCTTGCCTTTACAATTCCTCAACTCAATCCACGGTGACTACCTCATCTGAAGAAGGGTCTCGACCCGAAACGTCGCCTATCTCCTTCGCTCCTTAGATGCTGCTGCACCCGCTGAGTTTCTCCAGCTTTTTGTGTAACCCTCGATTTTCCAGCATGTGCAGTTCCTTCTTTAACACCTCATCAGTCCCTATGTCTTCCCTCACAAGGGACTGAATTCCATCCCTCACCAGCAGAGTTACCCCCTCCCCCCCCCCCCCCCCCCCCCCCCCGCCTCTGCCCATCTGCCTGTCCTTTCTATACGATGTATAAGCTTGAATATAAAATTCCCAGGCCCGATCCTCCTGCAGCCACGACTCAGTAATCCCCACAATGTCATATCTACTAACCTCTAACTGCGCCTCAAGCTCAATTACTTTACTTCTTATACTTCGCGCATTCATATACAATACTTTTAATTCCTTACGCATCTCACCTTTCACATCGATCCCTATTACACTTGGCCATACTCTCCTATCCCTTTGTGAGCTTCCTTTCCTGTTAATTCTGGGGTCATTAACCATCCCTTTACTCTCTTTCCCTTTAACTCTGTTCTCGACTATCCCATTTGACACCTCATCCCATTTATTCAGTTTAAAACCACCCGTGTAGCAGTGGCAAACTTGCTTGCCAGAATGCTGGTACCCCACCTGTTCAGATGCAATCCGTCCTTTTTGTACAGTTCCCCCTTACTCCAAAACAGATCCCAGTGATCTAAGAATCTAAATCCCTGCCCCCTGTACCAGTTCCTCAGTCACACATTCAGGTCCCGTATCTCCCTGTTCCTGCTCTCGCCAGCATGAGGAACTGGAAGCAAACCGGAGATAACAACCCTGGAGGTCCTGCTTTTCAGCATTTTTCCGAGCTCTCTAAAGTCACGCTGCAGAATATTCATCTTCTTTCCGACATAGTTTGTGCCGACATGCACTACCACTTCCGGCTGTTCACCTTCACCCTTGAGGATTTTCTGCACTCCGTCCGTGACATCCTGGATCCTGGCACCAGGAAGGTGGCACACCATCCTCGAATCCCGTCAGTTGCCGCAAAAAACCCTGTCCGTACCTCTCACAATGAAGTCTCCAACTACAATGGTGGTGCCTGACGTTGGCCTCGTTGGTTTTGGCTCAACAGCCCTTTTTGTTTCTCAAGCCAGTTCGCCGCTCAGTGTGATAACGTCTTCTGTCCCGACTGCTTCTAATCCCTTCTCTTTGTTTCCTGTCCGCCAACCACTTCTCTATCATGTCAGCACTCTACCCCCAATACCATGTGCCCTAATTTTGCCCACTAATCTCCTATGTGGGACCTTATCAAATGCTTTCTGAAAGTCCAGGTACACTACATTCACTAGCTCTCTCTCGTCCTACTTACATCTTCAAAAAATTCCAGAATATTAGTCAAGCATGATTTCCCCTTCTTAAATCCATGCTGACTCAGACCGATCCTGTTACTGCTATCCAAATGTTCGACTATCTCATCTTTTATAATTGACTCCAGCATCTTCCCCACCACTGATGTCAGGCTAACTGGCCTATAATTCCCTGTTTTCTCTCTCCCGCCATTCTTAAAAAGTGGGATAACATTAGCTTTAATTAAGCAATGCCTTAATTTAATAATTCTCACCACTCATTTCAGACCCCTCTTCGGCCTCACCCCTTTTATTCACTGCAATTATCTCCGAGCAGTTGTTGCTGCTGTTATTTTCAATATTTTCTCTAAACTGAAATAATTGACGCAAGGGATTTGTCACTGTTCCATTTGACAACTTTGTAATACACAATGCACATGATATGGAAGTCATTGATGAATTAAAAAAGGGCAGAGGGACTCCAATAAATGTAAAGTTACGACTGCCAGATGATCCCCAGATCAATGGAAGTGATTGAGCAAGTGAAAGCCCCTAAACTCACTAAATGAAGCCACTGGGCTGTCCTGCAGTGTTTTGCATTTATGGGCTTGTTAAGCTACTACAAGCAAAAATGTAATTGTTCCAGTACAGATGACAATTAAAGACTCCTTACTCTGCTGACTTTTGAACTTTGTCTCCTATGGTCATCTGCTCTACTCCACTCACGGGTGAGTTGCTGGAAGACTGAAGGGAAGCAAATGTGCCTCTATATAAGAAGGGCTGCAGGGAAACGCCTGGGAACTACAGGCCAGTGAAACTAATATCAGTGGTCAGAAAGTTCCTGGAGAGTATTCTGTGGAATAAAATATACAGTGTATACATATTTAGATGGACAAGGGCTGATTAGGGATGGTCAGCATGGTTTTGTACGTGGGAGATCGTGTCTCATGAATCTGAGTTTTTTGAAGATGTGAGTAAAAAGGCTCGAAGGGCCAAATGACCTACTCCTGCACCTATTGTCTAAAAGGCTTGAGTAACTCAGCGGGACAGGCAGCATCTCTGGAGAGAAGGAATGGGTGATGCTTCGGGTTGAGACCCTTCCTCAGAGAGAGTCAAGGGAAAGGGAAACGAGAGATAAAGACGGTGATGTAGAGAGATATAGAACAAATGAATGAAAGATATGCAAAAAAAGTAACGATTATAAAGGAAATAGGCCATTGTTAGCTGTTTGCTAGGTGAGAATGAAAAGCTGGTGCAACTTGGGTAGGGGTGTGATGGAGAGAGAGGGAATGCAGGGGTTACTTGAAGTTAGAGAAATCAATATTCATACCACTAGGTTGTAAGCTGCCCAAACAAAATATGAGATGCTGTTCCTCCAATTTGCGTTTGGCCTCACTCTGACAATGGAGGAGGCCCAGGATAGAAAGGTCAGGTGGGAATGGGAAGGGGAATGAAAGTGCATTATCTGGCCATGTTGTTTGAAAGATATCTCAATTTACAAATTGGCTGCTGTGCATCCTAGATGCAGCACATTGATTCTGAAAGACACTTGAAAGGGTTTCTCATCAATTTGATCTGAGGTTTCATCTGATCTCTCAGCTGTCTTAGTGTTTTGATGGTGTGGAAAGCATACATATTCTGACAGAGAGTATCTGGGGCAGATTTGTTTTTAGTTGTCATCATTTATGTGGATCTCAGCTACAATTCAAACACGTGAAGTGAAGTGGTTCAACATTTACAACTTTAGCTTAGACAGCATGGTAACAGGCCCTTCAGCCCACAGAGTCCTCGTTAGCCAGTGATCACCCATACACTAGTTCTATCCTACTACTGTGGCCTCACAGCTCCGAGGACCTAAGTTCATAAGGTCATAAGGAATAGGAGTAGAATTAGGCCATTCGGCCCATCAAGTCTACTCCGCCATTCAATCATGGCTGATCTGTCTCTCCCTTATAACCCCATTCTCCTGCCTTCCCATAACCTCTGACACCTGTACTAATCAAGAATCTATCTACTTCTGCCTTAAAAATATCCACTGACTTGGCTTCCACAGCCTTCTGTGGCAAAGCATTCCACAGATTCACCACCCTTTGACTAAAGAAATTTCTCATCTCCTTCTTAAAAGAATGCCCTTTAATTCTAAGACTATATCCTCTAGTCCTAGACGCTCCCACTAGTGGAAACATCCTCTCCACATCCACTCTATTCAAACCTGTGTTCCATGCTAACCTTGGACACTCTCTATGTGGAATTTGCAGGTTCTCCCCATGACTGCATGGTTTCTGCCAGGTGCACTGCTCTCCTCCCACATCCCAAACTCAGGCTGGTAGGCTAATTGGCCACTGTGGGTTACCATTTGGTATAGGTGAGTGGCAAAAGAATGAAAGAGAAGTTACTCACCCAAGCTACAATGTCAGCACCCATGGCTTTTACCCCCGAGTATGAGAGAGAATAATTTGTAAAGGTCCGGAGAAATGAGTGGGTGAATGAGGTCAATGTGCTGAAAGCCATCAGTCACCCAATGGGCTAAATAACTTCCCCTGTCACAGTGAGTCGAACAATGTTAAGTTGCCTTCCAATTTACTTTTAACATGTCAGCAAACTGAAATCACACCCCGAAAAGTACATAAGTATGAATTATTTTGGACTAGCGCTATCAAATATTTGGTTCCATGGTGACAAAGGAATCTGGTTAGAGAATTCATCTTTATGTCGCTTGAATACTGCATTTTCTGGAAGGTAACAGCATTAATGTCAAGAGTCAAGACATCCACTTTATTCTCCAAGGTGCCTGGTGTTGACAATGATCATTCATCTCATTAGTAAGTACACGTGTAAGAGTGACTCAATAGGAGCACAATGGATAATATGTGGCAGTACTGAATAATACATTGTATGTATAATCAACACTCGTTATTGATACGTCTATACATACTGTGCAAAATAATAATGTTACATTTTATGTGTGTCTCCATGTGGTTTTTATGGTCGTCATTTTTAAAATGTTGCTCTCTGCTCTTAACAATACCATTTAGCCTGATGGAGTATAATATGGGATAATGTGAAATTGTAAATTCTGGCAGAATAAAACAAAAAAGTGTACAGGTGATGCCCAGGTTACATAAAGGAGATGCCCAGGATACATAAAAGAGATAAGGTGTTAAAGAAGGAACTGCAGATGCTGGAGAATCGAGGGTACACAAAAGGCTGGAGAAACTCAGCAGGTGCAGCAGCATCTATGGAGCGAAGGATGTCTGAAGAAGGGTCTCGACCCGAAACGTCGCCTATCTCCTTCGCTCCTTAGATGCTGCTGCACCCGCTGAGTTTCTCCAGCCTTTTGTGTACCCTACATAAAAGAAATGGCATCCTTACAATAGTCAGGGTGTAGCCTGGCTAGCTGAGGCAATCTGGCTAGCTGTGATAACAGGTTATCATGTTAGTAAGGGTTAGATTGGCGAGGCTAATAGTGACTGAAGTTTTGCAGAGTATGAAGAGTCTTAGACAAAATATCAGATCCTGTGGAGTCTTTACAGGATAGATTTGGAGAGAACATTTCCTCTAGTGGCGGAATCTAGAATTGATGCTCACTCATTTCAGGCAGACAGGTGACAATATTTTTTTTGTCTCAGAAGATCCTTGCAACTTCCTCAAAGGTGAGTGAAAGCAGAATCTTTGAATATTTTAAAGGCTGAGGTAGATCCATATTAGATCAGCAAGGGGATGAAAGATTACTATAGGATATGCTCATGTTCACAAGTCACAGGAGCAGAATTAGGCCATTCAGCCCATCAAGTCTACTCCACCATTCAATCATGGCTGATCTATCTTTCCTTCTTAACCCCATTCTCCTGCCTTCTCTCCATAACCTTTGATAGATGGGAATGTGGAGTTGAATATATAATCAGACCATCCATGATCTTACTGAATAGCAGACAAGATTGAGGGGACAAGCTATTATTTCTACTCCCAATTTGTACATTTTAAATACAGAAGGAAACAATTATAAATTATCCCTGGATACAGACATACATTGTTTTCTGATACAACAGTGCAATTGGCAACATAGCCAAAATATGTTGGTGTAAGTGGTGCTGCTTGCCTACCTTCTGAGTCCTATGGGCATTTGCTGGTGCTTCGGGGTTGAGGAAGACTTACTTCCACTGCAGTCTTGTGATTCTGAAATGACCAAATAGTTCTGTTTGGTTCCACTGAACCCATTGAGCTTGGCCTGCTATTCAGTAAGACCATGGATGATCTCAACAAGTGCACGGAGTGGAGCTTACAGGGGGGAGGATTGTTTAGATCATTGTGCTGTCCTCCTGCTGTTCTTCACTGGGCCTCCTTCTGCTCTTACCAGAGAGATTTGAGCTGTGCATTATTTTCCTGAATGCTTCTCTACATTTGACAAATGAAAGTTAAACAGGTTTCTACTCATTCTATAGATAAACTACACTCCAAAAGCTTGTTAATGGTGAGGTGATGTATTTGCAACAAGAATGAAGAGGAAGAATGTTGGTGCAGTGACAGGTTACTAGGCACTGTATTTTGATTAGGACTGTGGTGTATCTCTTACTTCAAAAATGTACAGGCTTGTCGGTTAATTGACTTGGTATAAAAATGTAAATTGTCCCTAGTGTGTGTAGCATTGTGTTAATGTACAGGATCGCTGATCGGTGCTGACTCGGTAGGCCGAATGCCCGGTTTCTCCACGGGTATCTCTAAACGAAACTATATTAAACTAAACTGAACTGTGACATATCATAAGTGAAAATAAAATGTCATTTATTCATTCATTGACAACAGGGAGAATGTGTTGAAGAGGATCATTGTGATGAGTTCCCTGTAACAAATAGCAAGGAAACTCCTCTGTAAATTTCACAATTTAGTACTCCAGCAGAAATTTCAGAGGACTTGATTTTTTTGCAATTTGTAGCATCATGCGAGGCTTGGGTTGAATCCGGGTTACAGGGTTTGGGGGATGAAATCAAGGGCCGTCAAGTCAAAGGTTTATCCAGCAACTGCAGATAGCCTTGCCATCCCTGGCAAGCTCTCCTTTCTAGGCATTTAAAGGAATGAATGCTTGGGTGTTTGTAATGTATAAAGTTTGTCTTTGCTATGGACTCCATTCATGGTTGCTGGCAGATTATCAGATGCAATGATGTTTAAACCTGATTTGTGGCTCTGGTAATAGCACAGTGTGCGGTTGGGGAAGACAGAGGTGAGCTCAAGTGTAGACTAGATTAGACAACATCCACTACTTTGTCTCCTTGAATGTAATAACAAAATCTGTTAATTGAACACATTAGAGCAGCCGTCCAAATTAGTACTGGAGTGCAGCAAGCACATCAAACCTAGAGTTAGGGAGTCCAAATCACTTCATTGGAGCTGACATCAACGTCTAGTTGGTTTGAAACTGATATCTGCCCAAATAATCAGCAACTGAATGGTTCACTTAAGATTTATTGTGAATATCAGAACTTTTACTTTGCTGACAAGCATTCAATTATGTTAATCACATTCCACAGGTATAGGGGTGTGAAAGTAGAAATTCTCCCTTGATTGTGTGTCCTTGTGTGTCCTTGTGTGTCCTTGACCTCACCATCTCTATTGCAGGTGACACACTCCTGACTGACATCCACTACAAACCAACTGACTCCCACAGCTACCTGGACTACTCTTCCTCCCACCCTGCTTCCTGTAAGGACTCCATCCCCTATTCCCAATTCCTCCGACTACGCCGCATCTGCTCCCAGGATGACGTGTTCCACACCAGGTCATCGCAAATGTCCTCGTTCTTCAGAGAACGGGGTTTCCCCTCCCCCACTATCGATGAGGCTCGCACCAGGGTCTCCTCCATACCCCGCAACACTGCCCTCTCTCCCCATTCCCCCACTCACAACAAGGGCCGAGTCCCCCTGGTCCTCACCTTTCACCCCACCAGCCAGCGCATACAACAGATAGTCCTCCGCCAGTTTCGCCACCTCCAACGTGACCCCTCCACTCGCCACATCTTCCCATCTCCCCCCCTATCTGCCTTCCGCAAAGACCGCTCCCTCCGCAACTCCCTCGTCAATTCTTCCCTTCCCTCCTGCTCCACTCCTTCCCCGGGCACTTTCCCTTGCAACCGCAAGAGATGCTACACTTGTTCCTTCACCTCCCCCATCCACTCCTTTCAGGGACCCAAGCAGTCATTCCAAGTCCGACAGAGGTTCACCTGCACCTCCTCCAACCTCGTCTACTGCATCCGTTGCTCCAGATGCCAGCTAATCTACATCGGTGAGACCAAGCGGAGGCTAGGCGATCGTTTCGCCGAACACCTCCGCTCGGTCCGCAATAACCAACCCGACCTCCCGGTGGCTCAGCACTTCAACTCCCCCTCCCACTCCGTATCCGACCTCTCGGTCCTGGGCCTCCTCCATGGCCAGAGTGAACAACACCGCAAGTTTGAGGAACAACATCTCATATTCCGCTTGGGGAGTCTGCATCCTCTGGGCTTAAACATTGAATTTTCTCAATTCTGTTAACCCAGACTGCTCCTTTCCCCCCACCCCCCCACCTCTCCCTCAGCCCTCGGGCCCTGACATTCCTTCACCATCTCCCCCCCCCCCCCCCCCAAGTCGCACTAGCTTCTCATTTTCACACCAGAAACAGCTTACAATGGCCTGTTTTTCTTATCACCAATACTTTTTTGCATATCTTTCACTCATTGTTCTTGCTTTATCTCTCCATATCACTGTTTATATCTCTCGTTTCCCTGATCCCTGACCAGTCTGAAGAAGGGTCTCGACCCGAAACGTCGCCTATCTCCTTCACTCCTTAGATGCTGCTGCACCCGCTGAGTTTCTCCAGCTTTTTGTGTAACCCTTCTCCCTTGATTAGATATGCTGAATGCATAATGTAGGAGCTATGTTGGGTGGTTGCACTCTGATTCCAAAATTTGGTTATTTTGGTGTCAGCTGAGCATTTTTTTGGAAGAAGAATATTAAATGCAGCCTCCATCAAATATTTAGTTCAAATACAGATGAATGATTTCCCTCCCAAGAAGGCTTGCTGCATTATATAGGACCTTGGAGAGACGAAGCTGGGACCATGCCTGTGGAATAACCTTTAAGATAGCCAGTCTAAAGCAGGGTCCTAAGTTGAAACATTGTGTGTCCGTTTCCCTCTGCAGATGCAGCCTTGCGTTTGTTAAAGATTGCCATTCATCAGCAACTTGTTAAATAAAGATAGCTGTTTTTGCTTTAGAGGGGCTGCAGTGAAGGTTCATTTGACTAATTTTCAAGTGGGAAAGATTGAATTTACTAAACCTATATTCTGGAGCTCAGTATTTGGTGGGATCATGAAATATTTTAAGATTCTTATGGACTGATAAGAATAGATACAAGGAGGATGATTTTCCCAGCTCTGCGTAACGGCCTCACAGTACAGTTGAGCCATCAAGAACTCAGCTGAGGAGAAAGTTTTTCATGCAGAGAATCTTTGGAATTTTCTTCACAGAGGTGCAGTTGCTCTCTCCGTGAGTCCCTGGAAAGTTGTAATCGACAGATTCTTGGACACAGAAGGAATCATGGAATTTCAGTATTTTACAAGAGATGGAATTAGAACTTCAAAGGTAATTTAATTGAATGGCAGAGCATACTTAAGGGATCAAATGCTTTTTTCCTGTTCCGATTAGTTTTCTTCAAATGTAGCCAGCCATTGCAACCCATTCTGGCTGTAGACCTGAATGTCTTGATTCAGCCACGTTCCTCTCAGGATAGAAATAAGCACAGCACTGGCACAGGCACTCAATGGCCATGGCCACAACATGAATGGCTAAACCTGAAAAAGTATCCCCCATATTCTAGCATTATTACCCAGTTGCAGGGTGCTTTGATTTAACAAATTTAGTTTGAGTATATACAAGGATATGTGAAAGGTGACAGATTATCCTTTTTTTTGGGGTTTTTTTGTTTATTTTTGTTAGAAGTAAGTACAATAGTGTGGTACTTAAGTACCTAATACATACATACATATTTCCATTCTTGTACAACTTCATACTTTTGATTTAATAATAAAAGAACAATGGAAGAAAAAAGAAATAAAGAGTGTCGGAATAGATAGACAAGCGAGTGGAAACAGATAGCAAAAGAAATAAAGGGCATATAAGAGAAGCTGAAAAGATTGAAATAGAAGGAGAAAGTAAAGAAAAGAGAGATTATCCTTGGAATTAAATGAATATGAAGGGTGAGCCAAATATCCTCCCCCTCTTCAGCTGTTTCCCTTCTTGTGAATCCCTGATTCACACTGGTTTTCAACTACCACTCTGAAGAAGGAGAACCAACAGAGTAAATAATTTATTTTGCTACTTTTCGCAGAATTTTATCCCTTTCTCTCGTCACCACCTGTTTATTTTTTCAAAATATATTTAGATTTTTCTTCATTTTTTTCCTCGCCATCAAACAGAATGTTTCTCCTTAGAGCACCAGCAGGTGACTGAGCAGGTGTTAGAATGATATTCACAATGAGTTTGCAATCAAAGTGTGATGACCCTCAAGGCTTAAACTCGCCGGGGCATCGAGTTCAGTGATCTCTATATCGTAGTTCTCAAAACCAGAACCCTGCCCTTATTTGCCAGTATTGCTTTTGAAGTTAGCACAATTTTTATATCGTGATCAGCTGAATAAATACATGGGAAGCATGCCTATTAATGTTGATGAATGAGAAAATGGCAGGTTTTGATTGTATGTGTGTGTAGACCTTACCACACCCAATATCATATACAACAATCATATAGAACAGAGGGAGACCATTTCAGCTGCTGTACAGGCCAGCTCTTTGAAGTAGAGCTAATAGGGCTTGATGTTTCAATCCCTGCAATGTCGGCACTCTTGCTATTTGCAGTGGGATTGGAGTGGTGAAAGATAGGGTAGGTACGTTATCGGGGTCATCAGGTGGGCACCCTCCTTCTTTGAAGTTTCATTGATAAGCCCACAACATCTCCAGAGGGCTCAACGGTGATACCTGGTGTCCCAGTTACACCCCCCTCAATTCCATACCCTCCTGTCTTCATCTTGCAGCCCAACTGTTGTCTCTCCTTTTGATCCAAATCCAATTGCTGCTTTTTTCTGCAGAATTTGATAATGATTTGATTGCTTGTTGGAGGGAGCGACCCCTCACCCCCATTTTCTTTGATAGCCTGGTCATAGATGTACAACAAATCCCCTACATCCCACTTCGACAGGGAAAATCTTGGTTTTCCAGCCATTCTGGGAAGCTTCAGTTGCCAGTTCAGAGTACTTGGTCTTTTTCCTCTCATAAGCTTCTTCAACACCATCTTCCCATGGAACTGTCAATTCCACAACGTATGCCAACTTGGCTGTTGTGGACCACAGGACCATGTCTGGCCGGAGTGTTGTAACCACAATGTCTGGGGGAAACACAAGCCTTTTTTCTAAGTCCACTTCCATTTTCCAATCCCAAGCAGGTTGCAGAATGCTTGGTGGGGGAAGCATTTGTGATCTTTTGCCTCTGTTCAAGGATTGATGACAGCTGTCTGAGAACTTGGTTATGCCGCCAAGTGTAATGCCCTTGGCCGAGGCTCATAGTGCATCCTGTTAAAATGTGCCTTAGTGATGCAGGTGCTTGGCAAAGGGAGCAAGCGGGGTCTTCTCCGAACCACTGCTTCAGGTTCTGGGGTGATGGTAGAACATCATGTGGCTGACGACAAAACTTAGCCAAGATCCTTCCATTTGCCAGATTTCACGCCAGCTGAGTTTCCTCTTTTCCAGGCTCTCCCAGTTAGTCCATTGGCCCTGCTTGGCCATTGAGACGGCCTTGTTGTGTCACTCTGCCTCCTCCCATCTTCTCACCTCCTCCACCACGAGCCGTCTTTTCTGCACTGATGTTGCCTTGTGCCATTGAGGCTTTTGGGATGAGCCCGAGCCTGGCTCTCCCGTGTTGGACTGGCTAACCATATCCCGGAGACTTAGCACTCTGAACGGCTTAGATGGGGCTCACTTCCTCCCCGTTGCCACATGGGGGGCCGCTGTTCGAATAACAGTATCTTCAGATTCAATGAGGGTCATGACCAACCTTGCTTTAGTGCATTTGAACTCTTCCACAAGTCCTGTAACGGGTAATTCCAATTTGCCACTTCCATACAGTCCGACAGCACTTAAGCATCGTGGAAGTCCAAGCCCTGTTACACATGTGTGCTGATCATTCGTTCCAGCTTTTCCACTTTGTTGATGGGGATTTCATACATAGTTAAAGGCCACATAATTCAAGGTAGTATGCCAAATTGGAAATACCACAGCTTGAGTTTTCCTGGTTGCAAGGTCTTGTTGATGCAAGCTATGTGCATGATGGTATCCTTTTTCAGTTGGTCAAACTGCTCGGTGTCCTTGAGCTTTGCATCATACCATCGGCCCAAGCTCTTCACTGGCATTTCTGAAACAGTTGGAACTGGTATTCCGTCAATATGAAATCTTTGATCCTTGACTTGACCTTTGACAATGGAGATGCTTCTGCACTTGCTGGGTTTAATCTTCATCCTTGCACATGTGATGTTTTGATGAAGTTTTTCCAGAAGTCTCTTGGTGCAGGGGATAGTTGTTGTTAGTGTTGTTATATCATCCATATAGGCTCGTACCGGTGGCAATCGCTGACCACACTGTAGCCGTTTTCCTCCCATAACCCATTTTGATGCTCTGATAATGAGCTCCATTGCCATAGTGAAGGTCAATGGGGAGATGGTGCACCCCGCCATGATGCCTACTGCCAGTGGTTGTCACGCTCTGGTAAAGTCTGATGTTGTGAGACAAAATTGCAGATCCTGGAAGTAGTTTTTTACCAGATTTGTTATTATTGCAGGCACCTGAAAGAATTCAAAAGCAGTCCACAGTAGCGAATGAGAACCTGATCCATTGGGCGTTGGCCAGGTCGAGGAACAAGACATGCAGATTCTTTTGTTCTTTCTTAGCAGTCTGGATTTGATGCCATATGACGCTGGTAAGTTCAAGGCATCCCGAGAAGCCTGCTATGCCAGCCTTTTGGATTGACGTATCAATTAAATGGTTTTGTTTCAGATACTTTGTAAGTCTTTTCGCCACCACACTGGAAAAGATCTTGCCCTCTATGTTAAGAAGGTATATTTGGCTGAACTTTTCGATGGTCGATGTACCTTGGTTCGATGTACCTTGGGTGTACTTAAGGTACAAAGTGATTTATTTATGGAAAATAATGAATTGAACATAATGTGACTTTACATCTACAGAAAACAAAACCTTCCAGAGAAAATGGTTTACAATAAAGCAGAAAAAATCAACTAATTTTAAACTTACTTAAACTGTTTTAAACTGATGTCTTTATTTTAAGCCTTTGAATCCTGAGGTGACTGATCTGGGGGACTTTGCCTACATCATTAAGTAGAGGTGGGAGTAGGTTTAAGGAGGGAATTTTACATCTTAAGGAATAAACGTTTGAAGTGACTGTCACTGATGGAAATGAACCCAAAGCCCAAGAGCCCAAAGCCCAAGTTCAAGAGCCCAAAATTGGAAAAACTGGAGATCGCATCGGGTTGTGGAAGCTGAAGACGACAGAGAATTGGAAGGGATGAGTCCACCGAGGAATTTAAACATGAAGTCATCGATTTTAAATTATAAACTGACTTAAATTTTGCATTTTTCAAAAAAACAGCGTGTGGGTGTCATTATGTTGATTGCCAACATTCCTAATCTCCCAGCCATTAAAATTAATTTTCATTAACAATCAGAATATTTCGAGTGCTACATATCAAATTCTAAGGATCAAAGGTTTCAGTCGCCAAGCCTTACTCCAAACCCTCTTCCAAATTAGGAGTTGCACTTTGCACAGTTTACCCAAGTGAATCAATATCATTAATCGTAGAGAATAGAATAGAATGCCTTTTATGTCATTCACACAGACAAGGTTTGAACTAAATTTCATTCCTACAGTCATGACATTACAAAAAAACCCAAGACACACGCTTAACACAATTTACACAACATCCATCACAGTGGATCTCCAACACCTCCTCACTGTGATGGAAGGCAAAAGTCTTATCTCTTCCCTTTGTTCTTCTCCCGCGGTCCAGCCGTCCAACTGCAGCGTCCTGATGTTAAAGCACCCGGCGGGCAATGGTAAGTAAGTCCTGCGGCCGTTTAAGCTGCGCCGGGCAATGTTAGGCCCCGCTCCGAGTCATTTAAACCCTGTGATTCAGGCGGGAGAAGTTGCCGTTGCGGGAGCGTCAAGAAGCGGTCTCCCACCAGGGACCTGCGAGCTCCCAACGCTCCTGTCCACTGGGCCTGCGGCCGGAGCCTCCAAAGCTCCAAAGTCGGGTCGCAGCCGTGCGACACCACAGCTCTTCCCGTTCCGAAGACGGCCAGCCCCGTGATGTCAGGTCCGCAGGCTCCGCGACAGGTTGGTTCCGGCCGCAGGCCGCCGCCGGCTCCACGATGTTAGGCCCAACGACACCGGAGACCTGACAGGGAAAAAGTCGGGTCCCCGTACAGGGAAGAGATTAAACGGTTTCCTCCCATCCCCCCCCCCCCCCCCACATATACACAACTAAAAAATAATAAAAATTAGAACCAAAAACATACATCTAACGGGACAAAAATTAAAAAAAAAGACAGATGGACTGTAGTTGAGCCACTGCCGTTAGGCGCCGCCACTTCGTATATTGAATGAGATTTGTTATTGATTCCTAAGATTTTTTATTAACCTTCTTCCTGGATGATATTCCATTCCCCATCTCAGTGCTAACAATCCACCCCTCCCCCCCCCTCCCTTCCCCATCCCCTTGGGCACTTGGGCGTACGGTGACATTCCGAAGCAGTACCGTGAGTGCTGAACTTTTCGAAGAGCCATCTTTTGCATGGAAAGTTCAACTGAAGCCCTGTCTCCTCTGAGGTGGATATTAAAGATCGTGACATTATTTGGAAGATGATCCTGGGAATTATCCATGATGTTCAGTGCCAATGCGTATACCTCAATCAACTTCATTCAAACAGGTTAAGTGTTCCTTATTCCAGTGCTGTATTTTGGGTGCTTGTTGTTTACATTTAGCTTCCGATGTGAAAACTGTGACTGGAAGGTTGGGTACAGAAAGACCATCCACATCACGGTCATCTAATCCTTCTGTTAACTCAGTTTAATACAATTTAGCAAATTAGCCAGTACCACTGCACCTGCAGATAGAAAGATGCATAATTTTGGGAGAAAGGCTGTGAAAGTAGTGTAAAAATAGATAGAGTTTATGTATTAACACATCTTTCAGTATTACAACTTTTATTACATAGTGAGAGGTGTTCCGAAGGCAGTGCATAGACCAGAAAATTAGACGGATTTCACAGGGCATTGTAATCTTCATTCAACAAATTGCTCATGTCTGGGAAGTGAAATTCATCAATTTATTCATTCATCATCATTGAAAACCTTAGCGACGCACTGGTGCTGGTTTCCAACAGGAACGGTGACGGGCGCACCACACATCTCTGTTTTTCGGACTTCCGCCACTGGAAGTACAGGATTTTGGTGTGTGTGCTTTATCATCGTTCCTTACAATGCTATGTGCAACAGTGATCGCATTTTCTAATGAAGTGTGGATGGCCATTGGCTCGCTAGGAGCTCATCCGCCCTTTGACAGGTCTTGTTTTTGGTCCTGCTGGGGGTCCACAGCCCCCTCCTCACTTAGAAAACCAGTTGGGGGAGACGGTTTAGTCGCCGGCTATTCGACCATTGAGCAGGTAGCACAGGATTACATGTTACCCGTGGCGGGGAGAACTCCGCCCGATCTGACCTGATAAATTCATCAAGGCATCTTGTTATCATAAGATAGAGAAAGTTCCACTTCTTGCGCACTGTTGTAAAATCAAAATACTTTGGATGTTGGGAACCTAATTTTAAACCAGAAAAGTTTGGAAGTGTAAATAAGGAAATTACACAGTCTGGAGTTCAAAGTCATCTTTAATCTAGACACATAGTATAGCGGTACAGCAGGTTGTTAGTTGCTAGTTCATCGTCACTGCTTCCAAGACGTGGGTGTTAGTATGAAGCATACAGTAAGGTGGGGTTAGTGATGCTATATCTACTATGATTGGTTCACATGCAATAACCAATCTACATCCTTCCACGTAAAGAGCGAATATAGTTAAGCACATCTGCAGCTCTCTAATTTAACATACTCGCCGTATCTATCAGGCGGTCTACTAATGTGACCTGATCGCGTACGGACCAACCCCTCACCCTCCACGCCAGAAAGGTTAGTGGGGGAAGGAGGCAGTGAACCCGGAAGTGAAAAAGCAGCAGGAGAGACTTGAGACGACCAATAGGTAGAGCATGCTGGAAAGGTAGTGGAGTCGTTAGACAGAGCCGCCGGTCGTGGCAGAGAACTGGACATGCTGGGACTAGCGGTGGGCACATCAGCAGACGGCTGGAACATCAAAGTTGGTGCAAAGGGATCGGCTGGTGGAGACCGTGGTTCCTTTACAGACAGGAAGTGTTGGCGGCTACGTCGGTACAGGGCACCATCGATGTCAACAAGGTAGGAGCGGGGTTCCTTAGACGGGCCAACAACGCAACCTAGATGGGAATGTCCCAAAGTAGTTTGCAAGCGGACGACTTGGCCCAGCAGCAGAGGTTTCAGCGGTTTGATTGACTTGTCATATGATCGTTTCTGGATGTTGTGTTTCTCCTGGATGCGCTCTGGACCGCAGCTGGCTTGAGCACCTGTGGCACCAGCTTCTGCTGGGCAATTGGTATTGGAGGTTGCGTTGTTCTGGACATCAGTCGTTGAGCTGGTGAGCCCAGGACCCCGTCTCTGGCGATGTTTCTGAGGTTTAGGAGGTCGAGATAGACATCCGACTTGGCCAGATGGGCGCGTTCCATTAGTTGTTTTGCGCTCCTAATGGCCCGTTCAGCGAGCCCTTTACTTTGAGGGTATTCGGGGCTGCTTGTGACATTGTGGAAGTTCCATCGGTTGGCGAAACGTTTGAATGCGTGGCTGGTAAATTGTCTTCCATTGTCTGTTTGCGCCGAATGTGGAAAAGTGTCTCTGTAGCTTTTGAATGACCATTTCTGATGTGATAGAGGGCAGTAGATCAAGTTCGAACCAGTTAGAGTAGGAGTCGACCAGGACCAGCCCCTCACCAGCGGCTGGTCCTGGTCCTGGGGATTTTAAGATATAGAATGTTAGATTTCTTGTGGTGTTTTTCAACATGCATTTGAAAGTAGTTCTTCCCAGAGGATACAAAACCTCCCCCCCATAAGCATGTAAGGTGGAGCTGTCTCTAGTCAAGGCCTCATTTTTTCTCATCTTGTAGATGTGCACAGACATTACATTCACGCGGGCACTGGTGTCGGGTTTGGCCTTCATGGGCTTGTTATTAATTGTCATTAGAACAGAGGGATCCAGAATCTTACCAGCTGTGTGAAGGAGTGTGTGCACAGTCGACTCCTCATATGTGCTAATAGGATCATCCTCGTGGGCAGAGTCGACCTGGTCCTGTGAGTCTGGAATTGTTCGGATTTGTTGCAACAGGTGCAGATTAGACATTGAGCTGGAGGGTCTGTTCCCACGGGACCTGCAAACAACGGTGAAGTGATTCATCTTTTTGCAGTGGTTGCAAGGCTTTCTGTTCGCAGGGCAGAACGATCGTCCTTTGTTGTGGAAGTAGTTACTATTCGGGCAACTCTGAGGGGGCTCATTGGCGAATCCCCGGTTAGCCGGTTGAGGGGGTTCATTCATAAATCTTCTAGTGCATCCACTGGATGATATTCCTATGAACGGGATGAGTTTACGGTTCTCAAGATCGTCTCCGTTCCCACGGAACGTTTGTGCCGTCTAGCTGAACACACAGCCACCGATGGCACTCTCCAACTGGAGGCGTGGGTTCGTATCCCACTTCTGACACCATGTAAATAAGCAAATTACACAGTCTGTAGTTCAAAGTCATTTTTAATCGAGATACATAGTATAGCAGAACAGCAGGTTGTTAGTCGCTAGTTCATCGTCACTGCTTCCAAGACTGCCTAGTGTAGTTAATATAAAGCATACAGTAAGGTAGGGTTAGTGATGCTATATCTACTATGATTGGTTCACATGCAATAACCAATCTACAGGAAGTATCCAACAGGTCAACAGCATCGATAAGAACTGACATTTTTTTTTAGATAGGCACATAGACATGCAACAAATGGAGATATATGGATCACATGCAGACAGAAAATAATTTAGAGGTACAGCATGGAACCAGGCCCTCCGACCCACTGAGTCCGTGCTGACTAAGAATCACCCGCACACTACTTCTATGTTATCCCAATGTACTAAGATTAGTTTAATTTGGCATCATATTCGGCAGAGACATTGTGGTTCAAAGGGACTGTACCTGTACTGTATTTGTCTGTCTTCCACGATGACATCATCATTATGAGAGGCCAACTTTCTCACCAGGGCTTACTTGGTTAAATCCATATTTGGAGTAAAACAACAAATACACTATCATATTATTGAGCGTCTTTAATGGACCAATGTGTCCCAGTGCACTTCTCAGAAGCATTATCAAACACAATTTGATGCCAAGCCTTTGAAGCCAGAGAATTTGTTCTCTCCGTGACCACGTGGATTTTCTCCGGGTGCTCCGGTTTCCTCCCACACTCCA
The DNA here is from genome assembly GCA_963514005.1 of Raja brachyura. Next base: position 67,622,217 of record OY740782.1, read on the forward strand.
AAGACGTACAGTTTTGTACTTTAGCATCTGTAAATTGTAAATTGTCCCAAGTGCATAGGATAGTGTGAATGGGGATCGCTGGTCAGCTCGGACTGGGTGGGCCAATAGGCCTGTTTCCACTCTGTATCTCTAAAGTCAAAAGACAGTAATTCCAGAGTTTTGGATCATAGGAGATGAAATCAGAACTAAAAGGTCATTCACCTGAAAAGTATATTCTCTCCCCTAACATACTACTTGAATTCATGACTATTTTCAGCATTTTATTTATTTATTTGGATCCATTGTCCATTGCTGGGGGTCTTAATTAGGGGTGTGAATATGAGGAATACCTGATGCAGCTTAAACACGGCAGCCTTCAAAGCCTCACACCCATGACAGGTCAACCCCACTATTTTAATATGATACACACATCCTGTAAGCACTGTAGTCGGCCCAAGTAAACATCCTCCTCAACTGTATTTGGGAAGGTTCCCAGCAGTGGAAGGAAGGTGAAAGAACAGGAGGAAGGAGTCCATTGAAGTGCCTGAAAAATCAAGGAGGATATGATTGAGATTGAGGGGATTGGTCTCATCCATGCCGGGGCTCGAATGTGTGGTCTGCACCACACTTCCCTTTCTCACTGAAATCTTATGCACAATCTCTGACGTATTTAGCAACTGAACATCAATCTTTTTTTAACCCTTTGCTTATCCTTGGCCTTTGCTTTTCTCTTATCTCAAGCAAATGCTGGTGCTGGTGTGTGCTAAAGATGATAAAGGTAGGAGGAAGTACAGCAAGCCTCGAGGAGAGCAAAAAATGATCAATAGGAGGAAAGCTTCACATAGTGATGCAGCATCCCTGGAGCTTAGTTTAATGGGAACCTTGCATGCTTTAGAGTGCAGGCTAAGCACTTCTGGTCTGAGAGATTCAATAAGAACTAATGCAAAAGATGCAATCAAAGAGTCAGGTCAGGAGTCATTACTGACACAGTCAAGAAAGTAAATTTCTAAAACATGTGGCGCAGCAGTACAGCTGCTGCCTTAAAGCACCGGAGACCCGAGTTCAATCTTTTGTATGGAGCCTGTATAGAGTTTGTACATTATCTCTGTGACCGCATGGGTTTTCTCCGGGTGCTCCGGTTTTCTCCCACCCTCCAAAGTTGTGCAAGTTCGTAGGTTAATTATAATTTGTCCCTAAATAGTGCTACTGTACGGAGTGAACGCTGGTCTGCGCAGACTCGGTTGTCCGAAGAGCCTATTTCTACGCTACATCTCTAGAGTCTAAAGTCTAACACTTACCACAGAAGATGCTGACCAGCATCTTGAAGTTGTCTATGCATGATGCATCCCTCCCGGCAATCCTACACAACAGAAGAGGATGAAGGAATCCATCTCGAAAATATAAGAGGACATTTAGACCATCTGTACTTGAATGGGGGAGTCACCATGGTGGACTCTGGTCGCAACACCAACAACTTTGTTGGTGGAGGACTCCCCTGACATCAGTCTGAAAAAGGGTCTCGACCTGAAACGTCACCCATTCCTTCTCTCCAGTGATGCTGCCTGTTCCGCTGAGTTACTCCAGCATCTTGTGTTGACCAACTTTGTTGGAGATCAGACTCCTACTAGCAATGTTACAAAATTTTGAGATTTAAAAAATCAAGTCTGCAATTTATCCCATCAGATAAAGCATAAAAATAAGTTTAATTTGACACCTAATTCACTTTCATATCTTCAGTATTAAAAAAAGTTATGGCCATTTTCATACTCAGAAATTAGCATATTGTTCCCAATTGCTTTTCCATTGACTTAACACAAAAGCTGTGACCAAGGACAGTCAAAAGCCCATAACTTTCTTAAAAATTATGAGAACTGAATGAAATGTTCAATTATTATAGATTGAAGCATTCTGAAACAAATATGAAACAATCTTGTTAAAGAAGGAACTGCAGATGCTGGAAAATCAAGTGTACACAAAATGCTGGAGAAACTCAGCGGGTGCAGCAGCATCTATGGAGCGAAGGAGATAGGTAACATTTCGGGCCGAAACCCTTCTTCAGACTCTTACTTGGATGACCTGAAATTAAAGCATATAATTAGTTAGTTACCTAATTGTAGCTAATTACAAAATTCAATTACTAGATCCAAACATCTATCCATTTCTTAAGAAAAGGTTAACATTTAAAAAAAACCTAAGTGTCCAAATAACATTCACACAATAATTCACAATATAACATGATTTTTAAATCTCATTGTCATGAATTTATAGGCCATGAATTTATAGACTAAAACTACCTACGGCTGCCTCGAATACCTACAACCACATGGCGACCCCACTACCACTGCACCTACGACTACAAAAGTATCGATTTTCTCCATGGCGACCAATTTTTGGTCACAGAAAATGTTTCAATATGTTGAAAATTGTGCTGCGACCATACGGAGGCCGCGACTAGTTCCCAGAATGCGGGAACTCCTCTCGATGATGAAGGAGACTCACCAGAGACCACCAGCGAACATGTGGCGATCCTGAGGTGACTGCAGAGTCTCCTGCACTCGCCTAAAAAGTCGCCTAAGTGGGGCAGGCCCTTTAATTTATCTTCACAACTCTTTGTGCATTCTTGTTTGTCACATTATTCTTTAGTTTTATTTGAGTAATTTCAGTGTCTTAGAATGCCAAAAATAATCATGCTCACAGGATATTTAAATTAACAGCATGTATTTTAAGTTGAGTACAGATTGAGAGTGAACTGTCAACACCTGATCCCATGAATAGACGTGCTATTATGGAGATCCTCTCCTTAAAATCCATTCTTAGTAAAGTAGTGATCTCAGCTAGTTAACTCTTGCAAATTTCATTAATTGCTAGCCCTTATCAAATGCACAGGCTACCAAGCAGTACAGATGTTATAGCTAGAAATTTAGTCCAGATCTGGAGAATTTAAATTCAAATAAATACATTTATCTAAAATACCAGGATTACCTGGAAATACTAAAATGGAAAAAAACCATTTGATTCTCAATTGTCCTTAAAGGAAGAAAATACGCCTCTTAAATAAATCATGGGAATTGTTTAACATCGAACTTCCTTGGTGATGTTGGGAGATTATTAACATGATTTTCATTACAGCCTTTTGTTCATTCCACAGAAACTAAAAGCTTACACGTTCTCTCCAAAATGCTGCTAATAGTGTTCTTGTATGTTGTCTTGGAACATTTTGCTGCATTAAATGATACAACGTAAATATGAGTTGTTACTGTTGGCCTGTCCAATCTAATACGCTATTCAGAGCTTCCCTCATAATGATTGAAAGTAACTCACATGGGACACACACACACACAGTCTTGAGCCCTTGTTGTTGACATGTTAATGAAAATTAGAGTCACAGACTCTATGAGCACACAAAACAAACACTTTGGCCCACTGAGTCCAACAAATAGCCATTTCACTAATTTCATTTTATTCTGATACCTTTCAACTCTCTCAGGTTCTACCATTCACCTGCAGACTAGGGACAAATAACCTACAAACCCGCACATCTCTGGGGTGTAGGACAAATTTGGAGCACCCCTGGGAAACCTACGTAGTCAGAGGGAGAATGTGCAAACTCCACACAGACAGCACCAGAGGTCAGGATGGAACCCAGTTCAATGGATTTAGGAGATAGCAGCTTCACTGGGTTCCTCCAATGTTTTCATAGTTGCCGTGCAGAATTAAAATTGACACAGCGGGGAGAAGCTTACATCCCTGTCCCTGTCTGTGTTCACAAAGCTAATAATCGAATCCCAATTGTGATATACACATGAATTAAAGTTATTAGTATTGACCCACCAAGCTCAGGACTCGGGTTAATATCATGAAGGATTGAATCATGTTTAAGTGTTGTGACTCTGAAGCAAAGCGAATTTGTATAGAGTTATAATAGACATTGCCTGGAGGGATCAATGACTCCTATACGAGCTAGCTCACTGGTTATGCAACATCACAATGATTCATTCAGAATTATTTGCTTCATCCCAGCAATCATTTAAGATAGCACTTGTAATAAGAATGGTAAGTGTTATTTTGTATTTATTTTCAATAACTGTTTCTTAAACGTTGGGATATGTTGTGAGGTGTTGCATTTTTGGAAGTCTAACATGGGCAGGACCTACACAGTGAATGGTAGGGCTCTGGGGAGTGTTGTAAAGCAAAGGGATCTGGGAGTGCATGGTTCCTTGAAGGTGGAGTTGTAAGTAGATAAGGTGGTCAAAAAGGCTTTTGGCATATTGGTCAGCTAATCAAAGAATTGGAGAATTGTGTTTAGTTCTGGGCACCATGTTATTGGAAAGATGTTGTCAAGCTAGATAGGGTGCAGAGAAGATTTATGAGGGTGTTGCCAGGACAAGAGGATCTGAGCTATACGGAGAGGTTGAGTAGGCTGGGACTCTAGTTCATGGAGCGCAGGAGGATGAGGGGAGATCTGTTAAAGTCATGAGAGGAGTAGATCGAGTAGATGCACAGAGTCTTTTTCGCAGATTAGGTGAATTGAGGACCAGAGGACATAGGTTTAAGGTGAAGAGGAAAAGATTATTAGGAATTTGAGGAGTAACTTTTTTACACAAAGGCTTGTGGGTGGATGGAAGACGCTACCAGAGGAGGTATTTGAGAAACGGTTGAAAAACAGTTCGACAGGTACATGGATAGGACAGATTTGGAGGTATATGGACCAAATGCAGGCAGGTGTAGTGTAGCAGGGACATGTTGGCCAGTGTGGGGAAGTTGGGCCAAAAGGCCTGTTTCCACATGGTATCACTCTATGATTCTAATGAAACTCCCACTATTGAATAAATGAGTGGGAAGAACAAACAAAATCAATTAGTTTTTACAGTGTTGATGTTTCCTATTGATTCTACACATTTCTAAATTGTTTGTGAAAAATGTTTCTCCATTTCCACTGCATTGAATGATCTGCATGGATTGATCTGCACACACATTGAATACTTTAATTGGTGGCACGGTGGCGCAGCGGTAGAGTTGTTGCCTTACAGCAAATGCAGTGCAGGAGACCCGGGTTCGATCCCGACTGCAGGTGCTGTCTGTACGGAGTTTGTATGTTCTCCCCGTGACCTGCGTGGGTTTTCTCCGAGATCTTCGGTTTCCTCCCACACTCCAAAGACGTACAGGTTTGTAGGTTAATTGGCTTTGTAAATGTAAAGATTGTCCCTCGTGAGTGTAGGATAATGGTGATGTGTGGGGATTTCTGGTTGGCACGAACCCGGTGGGCCAAAGGGCCTATTTCCACGCTGTATCTCTAATATATATATATATAATAACCTCAGCAATTAGATCATCCCTTAATGGCCTTTATATGTGGGAATATAAACTTAGTCTTTGCCATCTGTTTCCCCTAATCATTTAACCTTTGTATTTCTGATGAATAGAGACTGCATTTCCTGCAGGCTGACCATTTTCTCTGGAGGTGCTTTTTCGAGAACTGAACAAAAACTCTCACTGGGGTTTTATTTAGACCAAACCTAAATTGAGTTCCCTTGACTTCCAGTATCTTTAACATAAAGGCCAGTATTTTGTTGCCTTGTTCATTTGTTTTAGGTACTTGCTAATTGGTTTTGAATTATCCTTGTACTTAGAGAGTAGTGGCAAACTGAGTAAAAAATGAAAAGACACTGTTGTAGCTGTTGTATCACTGTCAGACCCACACTATGCTGTATGTGACTAGGTGGTATGTAAATCATACACAGCACTGATGAAAATAACCAACTGCTCTATATGTGTAGGCAATCTGAGGCACACAGGAAACATGTGACAATGGTAGCGTTGTAACTTTTAACAAGGAGTCAAACTTTAGACCTGCCAGTTCATAATTTCCTGGCTCCAGTTGCCACGAGCTCCAACATCATTGCAAGCACCAATTAGAGTCTGCATCCTAAAAGATTTCTGTTGACCCCACTTAATCACCTCATGGAATTCATTGCAGATATCACTCAAATGAGGAAAACGTGCTTGAATGAGAAAATGGAATGCACAATAATGCAGATTGCCAACAATTTCAATTGTTAACAAACTATTGGGGAGATTGTTTAGGGTAGTGGTGTGGGCATACAGTTTGGTCTTGAGGAAGGCTAGAGAGATGCAGGAAAGTGGTGGGACAAGGTGAGGAGATAATAAAATTGTGTTGGAGAAGGCTGAAAAAGTATAGATGGGAAGTGTAAGATTGTGTTGGGTTGAGGGTAGTTTGCAGCTTTGTGTTGCGGTGAGAAGGAAGATACAGGATTGCGCGAAGGTGGGGTGGATAGATAATAGGACTATTTTGGGATGGGATGGGTAGTACAGAATTTATTTGAGAAGGATCTGAGAGATAACAAGAGATACAGAATAGTATTAAATATAGGAGGGAAATATCAGGATAGAGTTGGGAGAGAGCAGGATAGTTTTGGAAAGTAATAATGCAGTATGGAATAGCTTTTGGATTTGCTGTCGAGCTACATTACACATTTGTCCTGAATAAGCCGTTCAGTTCAGTTGGGGTGGCTGCAGAAATGTTAATGTGCCCTGACTGGGTTTTGTTGGAAAGATCTGAAGATGACAGATCTGCATAAGATGACAGATGTGCATAAATACAATGATGTTTCAACATCACAGGAGTTTGATATTAACATCAAACATTAATGACAATTGGGAATATTTAAAGCAAAAAGTGGCCTAAACTATTCTCCAATATTGGAAACTGTTCTGTCAATCAGGAGACAATTAATTTCTCTCTTTAAATGAATACAAAATAAATGAACTCCCATCTAGGTTCCTCTGTTTTTGGTTTCCAGTATTTTCTTTTACGATAAAGCTGTCAACAGCAGCAGCAGAAACACCATGCTTCATGATGCTATGGTTTTGCTTCGTGAAGTGGGCAATGCACAGCTTCCCTTCCATTCCTGATAGACCTTTCCATAAGCAATTATAGCAATTTCCTAGCATTTATAGCACAATTCCTAGCAATTATAGACCGGTTAGTTTGACTTCAGTGGTGGGCAAATTAATGGAAAAGATACTTAGAGATAATATATATAAGTATCTGGATAAACAGGGTCTAATTAGGAACAGTCAACATGGATTTATGCCTGGAAGGTCATGTTTGACTAAACTTCTTGAATTTTTTGAAGAGGTTACTAGGGAAATTGACACGGGTAAAGCAGTGGATGTTGTCTATATGGACTTTAGTAAGGCCTTTGACAAGGTTCCTCATGGAAGGTTGGTTAAGTAGGTTCAACTGTTGGGTATAAATGCAGGAATAGCAAGATGGATTCAACAGTGGCTGAATGGGAGAAGCCAGAGGGTAATGGTGGATGGCTGTTTGTCGGGTTGGAGGCAAGTGACTAGTGGGGTGCCTCAGGGATCTGTGTTGGGTCCTTTGTTGTTTGTCATGTACATCAATGATCTGGTTGAAGGGGTGGTAAATTGGATTAGTAAGTATGCAGATGATACCAAGATAGGGGGTGTTGTGGATAATGAAGAGGATTTCCAAAGTCTACAGAGTGATTTAGGCCAGTTGGAAAAATGGGCTGAAAGATGGCAGATGGAGTGTAATGCTGATAAATGTGAGGTGCTACACCTTGGCAGGACAAATCAAAATAGGACGTACATGGTAAACGGTAGGGAATTGAAGAATACAGTTGAACAGAGGGATCTGGGAATAACCGTGCATAGTTCCTTGAAGGTGAAATCTCATATAGATAGGGTGATAAAGAAAGCTTTTGGTATGCTAGCCTTTATAAATCAGAGCATTGAGTATAGAAGCTGGGATGTAATGTTAAAATTGTACAAGGCATTGGTGAGACCAAATCTGGAGTATGGTGTACAATTTTGGTCGCCCAATTATAGGAAGGATGTCAACAAAATAGAGAGGGTACAGGGGAGATTTACTAGAATGTTGCCTGGGTTTCAACAGCTAAGTTACAGAGATAGGTTGAATAAGTTAGGTCTTTATTCTCTGGAGCGCAGAAGGTTAAGGGGGGACTTGATAGAGGTCTTTAAAATGATGAGAGGGATAGACAGAGTTGATGTGGACAAGCTTTTCCCTTTGAGAATAGGGAAGATTCAAACAAGAGGACATGACTTTAGAATTAAGGGACAGAGGTTTAGGGGTAACATGAGGGGGAACTTCTTTACTCAGAGAGTGGTAGCGGTGTGGAATGAGCTTCCAGTGGAAGTGGTGGCGGCAGGTTCGTTGGTATCATTTAAAAATAAATTGGATAGGCATATGGATGAGAAGGGTATGGAGGGTTATGGTATGAGTGCAGGCAGGTGGGACTAAGGGAAAAAAGTTGTTCGGCACGGACTTGAAGGGCCGAGATGGCCTGTTTCCGTGCTGTAATTGTTATATGGTTATATGGTTATAAGGAAGAGGTCATCAGATAAGGAATCATTCAGTTTTCAATAGAAGAGTAGACTGAATAACTAGTCATCAGTCTAATCAGAAGTTGGTGTATTTTTGAGAGTGCAGGCCAACCCAGGAATGGGTTCTATTTTTACAGACGTCCAGAAGTTGATTTTGTCCAAAAGTCGGAAAATGTACAAAAATCACTTGGCATGGTAAACATGGCAATGAATGGCATCAAAACCATTTAAGGTTGATAGAAAAGACCAATTACTAGTAGTGGAGAGAGTGAGGGAGAGAAGAATGTAGTTCTGCCATTGAGAAAAACAAGTGTGTATACATATGTTGGACTTCGGAATTTAATAATATTATGAATACCCATACTTGTGTATAGGTATTCACGTCGGCCGTTCATAACGCACAAATGGCCTGCACATGTTTAGATTCCAAATATATGTTGATGATGGTCAGTTTGCCTTACCATAAGCTATCTCCTCTCTCTACTTTCCCCAGTTTACAGTGCTTATTGCTCAACATTCAGTGATAGGCAAGCACAGGTTTTCTCTATTTAAATGAATAGATTCTTGTTTATATCTATCCTTTTCTGTATCCACCCGTCCCTGACCATCAACTGAGACTTGGCCCATGTCATTGGCATTACTGCCCTCTCCTTCTGCAGGCTTTAAGCCCCTGTCCCACTGTATGAGGTAATTCACGAGTTCTCCCAAGTTTTACCCTGATTCGAACTCGGAGAATGTCCTTAGCGGGTCCGTAGGAGTTCGTGGATGTCTCGTACCGGCTCATACGAGTAAAAAGTAACAATTTTTTAAATCACAAGTATTTTTTTACTCGTGGACATTTTTTACATGGATGAAAAAATGTCACGAGTTTACCGGATGTCCAGAGTACCTAGCGTTAGCATTACGAGCCGCTACGAGACATCCACGAACTCCTACGGACCCGCTATGGACATTCGCCAAGTTCAAATCAGGGGAAAACTCGGGAGAACTCTTGATTTACCTCATACAGTGGGGCAGGGGCTTAACTGTTCCACTGCGCTTCCATCAACTATCACAATAAATTATCATCCAAAAACAAATTCCTGCATCCTGCAGATGCTCGCAGCCCAAAATATTATTGAAAATGCTAGAATTATCTAGTACATCAGGAGCATCCGTGGAGAGAGACCAACTTTTATTGTTTCAGTTTAATGACTTTTCAATTGATGAAACGTCATCAAACTTAAATGATGCCTCTCTTTCATCCTCAAATTTAATTTCTCCACCATTTACAGCTGAATGTTGAATGGCAACTTTAAGCATTGGCATTCTGATTCAATGATTCATTTCAATGATTCGATGATGCTGTATTGTCACGTGTACCGACCTGCAATGAAATGCTTTGTTTTTGCATACAACCCGGTAAAATCATATAGCAGACCACATCTAGGCAGGACACAAGTGTCACTACATTTCTGGCACAAACAAAGTTACAAAAGTTCACCGAACAGTCCTATCATCTGCCTGCTGCCGCATGTGGAAGCAGCCTTCCCCCTCCACGCTGGGTCCCCTTCATTCTCTGCGGCTCCCCATTCTCTCACTAAACTTTTCCATTTCACTCACTCTTCTTCTAAAGCTCTCCTTGAAACCTACCTCCTTGATTACGTTTTTTAACCTCAGCTTTGTAATGCTCGGTGTCAAATTATGAACATTCCAGTGTTAATAACACTTTATGATATTTTACTGTCGTGAGGATGACAAATGAGTTGTTCTATGCCTTCTAGTAAGTTTCTAAAAATGAGAACCTTTCTTATTGGAAATATAAAATGGGATCAAAATTCCTGCACCTGTAAGTAAGAGGTGACCTGCCTGTCCTTCATACCCACCCAAGCATAACAAAATGTCTTAACAGTATTATTTATACATGTTGCCATCTTGGCCTAATCAAGTGCTGAGGAAAACTGCATTTTACTCTGCTGACATAGATTTATTGAAATTAATGTACTTCCCTTCCTCATGTTCAAGATATTGAACATGGCAAGCATTTTTTTTAGAGAAATAGATTGTTACATATTCCTTTCTTTATGTTACTAAGCAACAGCTAGGCAATTATTTTGCAATTGTCAGACTCAACATTGTGATTTCTCATATCCATTGAACTTGTTCACAATAGCTGAATCGTGCATCGCAGAGTTTTAGAATTAATTAATAATACATTGGCAAACTGTTTTGAACTGGCATTACATGAAGATGCAAGATGTGAGAAGATTTGGGCTTGAAGTGGAAACAGGTAAGTTGATTGAATTAAAAATATATCTCAAATAGGATGCTATCGGTGACCCAATGATTCTAAACAGCCACAGATTTGATGGTGAAGGTGGGAAGGAAATTGATTTCTGCAACTTTGCAAATTAGCCAGCAAATACTTATTTCGAAGGGTGGAGAGGACAGGTGGGGGAGGTGGATAACTGGTGTGAGGTTCAGAAGGTGCATTCAGTCCACAGTGAGGATCAGGAAAACAACATTAACTTAATCATGGTGCTGTTTGGAAGTGAGCTTTTAGAAGCTACTCCTTAAAAGGAACCAAAAAGAGATTTTACATTTAGAAAGTCTTTTCGTTATCTTTGGATGTCGCAAAACTCTTTTGAAGGTGACAAAGTACATTTATCTGAAACTTAAGCACTATTGCAATGCAGTAAATACCAGTCAACCTCTGTATGGCAAACTTCTACAAACAACTGTGATAATAGCCAGGTAACCTGCACCAGCAGAAATATCGTGCCATTCCTTCAGCATTGCTCTTTCTACATCCTGTAACGTCCCATTGTTGGAGTAGCTTCACCAGGAGGATTGTGGTGGTTCAGGGAAATGGCTAATCACCACCATCTAAAGAGAAGTTCGGGTTTGAAAATAAATACTGGCTGCGGAAATGATGCCATCATCCCACAATAATACATTAGCAAAGTGGGAAGACCCTCCATTGGTATTAGCAAGAGGTGATCGTCTTGTATGGATCTGTAGAATTATCTCAACTCACTTGTAATCCAGGGCATTATCTGTCAGAACAGATTTATCAATGCACACCAGATACTGGTGGTCTCTGAAATAAGGTAGACAAAAATGCTGGAGAAACTCAACGGGTGAGGCAGCGTCTATGGAGCGAAGGAATAGGTGACGTTTCGGGTCGAGACCCTTCTTCACCACTGATAAGTGCAGCAGGGTGACCATGGCTGTGTCTCACTTTTATTCCCCAACAAGCTCAACGTTCACTGTCTATCTTTAGTTACTTTTGCACTTCAAGTTCCTATGTGTAAGCAAAACAAATTATTTGGTCTGGATCAACCACATTGAAGCTATAGCCAAGAAAACACACTAACGTCTCTTCAGAAGACTAAGGGTGTTTGGCATGCGTCCATTGAATCTTACCAGGATGCACCAAAAAAAGCATCCTGTTGGGATGCGTCACAACTTGGTTTGACAACAGCTCTGCCCAAGACCACAAGAAATTGCAGAGAGTAGTGAACGTAGCCCATCGTAGCCCATCACACAAACCAATATTCACCCGTTGACTATCCACACATCACATTGCCTTTGGAAAGCAGACATCATAATCAAGTCCTCATTTCCCCTCTCAAGTAGGGCAGAAGATTAAAATAATTGAATCCACAAACCACCAACGTCCGGAACAGTTTCTTCTCCACTATTATCAGACTACTGAATGGTCATCCCATTAGATAAGAGTGTAGTCCTAATCTCCCAAACTACACAGATATAACTCTCTCTCCTGCCGCCTGCAGACATTTTCAGATGACTCTGCAATTGTGGGCTGCATCAGAGGGAGGGAAACTGAATGCAAAGGTATAGTCAACGACTTTGTTATTTGGTGTGGGCTGAATCACCTGCACCTCAACACCGACAAGACTAAAGAGTTGGTCGTGGACTTTAGGAGGAGAGGAACGCCCCTGTCCCCAGTCTTCATCAATGGTGTGGATGTGCAGTTTTCCAGGGAGTACAAATACCTTGGAGTGTACCTGGACAGTAAACTGGACTGGTCCAGGAACAGTGAGGCCGTGTACAAGAAGGGGTCAGAGCCTGCTGTGCTCTTTGAGAAGGCTCTGCTCCTTGAATGTCTGCAGTAAACTGCTGCAGATATTCTACTAATCGGTGGTAGCCAGTGCCACCTTCTTCGCTGTCGTATGATGGGGCAGCTGGGCAAAGGCTGTGGATGCCAACAGGATTAACAAACTCATCAGGAAGGCTGGCTCCGTCCTGGGGGAGGAGTTGGATTCATGAGAGGTGGTCTTGGAGGGTAGGATGCTCATCAAACTGCAGAGCATCCTGGACAATACAGCTCACCCCCTCCATGACACACTGGTCAACTTGAGGAGTACCTTCAGCAACAGACTGGTTCCACCAAGATGCACGATAGAACGTCACAGAAGATCCTTCTTCCCTGTGGCTGTCAAACTGTACAATTCCTCCCCCCTTCTGTCGTGGGGTAGAGTGAGACTGACTCCCCCCACCCCCACAATCTTTGCACATTCCCAATCCTTTCCACTCGTCACTTTAATTTCATGTTTCATGTATTTTGTGTTTTTATGAAGGTTGGCAGACCAATTTCCCTCCTGGGGTAAATAAAATTCCATCATATCGTATCGTATATTGTTGCAGTTCTTGCACGTTTTGTTATTTGGACTTTCACTAAAGCTGTAATGATTATAATGCTGTAACACTATATTCTGCATTCTAGTTTCTTTTCTGAACTAGCTGTTGTGTATGACTTGGTTATGCTCATATATAGCATAATTTTATTGGATAATACAAAAATAAACAATTTCATGTTGTTCTGGTACGTGGCAATACACCAATACAATTCAGCATGTGTTTTCTGGAGTCCCCAAAGTCCATAGTGAGACAACGGAGCTTTTAACAACAGTTTAGTTGATTTAAAATCCATTACCTACTCTAATGTTGAATTCCACACATACAGTATTACTTAACTGAATTTATAAACTAGTAGCAGTGAGTGGTTTGTATTGGCTTCTGTTCCTGAAATAACTTTTGGGCTCATACTTCATCCGTATGGAAAGAATTCTGTGTCCTCCTGGTTTACTGTAACATCCAGACCCCTGCATTCCAGCAGTGGGCCCAGCCCACAAGATAGAGAGCGGTAGGAATCTCTGTTTACCTTTCTTCTCATTCCTGGGATTTAGATGGTAATTGCAGCTATTTCCTCTCTGAGAGGACTATAATATTCTGTTCTTTATCTTATTATGACCTGGTGATGAATTATCAATAGATATCACCAGTGTATCTGACTGCCTTTCTTTCATATCTCGGCAGATTACCAATTTTCCTTTGAGCTTTTCATGTATCGATGTCATTCGCAGTAAAGATTGAGGATCCTGACAAATGTTAGTGATCTGGATTTTACTAAATGCCACTAATTGTGAAGAATTAAGTATTGTCTTCAAACCCTGCACCCTAACCACATAGACTCTACCTCTTCCTAGTAAGAACCTGATGCTGAACAGACTGCACAACTTGAGTGTCATATTTGCCTCATTTGACCTTCCTACGAGGTCTATGTTATTTAGTCTCTCTGTTTCTACCTGGTTCGAGTTGAACCTCCAAAAGGTTTAGGTCACAAGAATCTTGCTGCTCTAATTTTCCCTGTTCACTTTTCTCTCCTGTGTTCTCATTAAGCAGTGCTCCAGTTTTAAAATACTCATAAAGTACTCATCATTGTTTTCAAGCCCCCGCCATAGCCTTCCATTCATTTTTCTTTGATTCAGCTGGATAGCCCTCTGAGTTCTCTGCATCCTTTTTATTCTCTGTTCTTGATCCTCCGCAAATGTAATTGCTTACAATAGGGAGCTTACCAACAGCTACCTTGATCCTGAGCTCGAAACTTCCCTCCCTAAAACTTTTTGTCCTTAAATATGCTGCTCCTTAAAATCTACATCTTTGACTTATTTTGGTCATTTGTCATGATATCTCCTTGGAACCATATCAAATAGTGATGATAATTGCCCTATGTGGCATTCGATCGTAGACATCTCCTCGCACTGGAAGAGCCAGCAATGTTTAGGTTGACCAATGTTCACCTATCGTCAAATTGATCATCCTCCAGCAGCAGTCATTGTTTACTTTAATTGCATCAATGAAAACAGCAGTGGAACACGGGGCCCACTGCATCCTGTTCCAGATCATATTTGGCAAACATATAGTCTGAAAGGAAAGGGATAACAATCTCACCTGCACCTCTCTGGCCGCCAGGAGGGCAGCGTGAGGTGGTATCGTAATGACCGTCTGAAATGCTTTAGAAGTCATTTATTTGTCTGAGCTGCCCACATGCTATGGTTCAATTTGTACCAAATAGTCTGCCAGGGAAGCTGCCCATTTTGTGTCAAGCAGAACATCCAGTGGTGATCTGGCCAAATCACTCAGTATCTTGATAGGAAACTTTAGTTAATTCCACACAGATTCTTAAAGATTATCTAAAGCTAAAAATGTGCTTCAGTCCACACTTTGGATTTGTGCAGGTAGAGAATCTGGCGAACAATAAAAAAACAATTTCTAACATAACATAAACTCTCAAAAAGCAAGCATCAGGGATTTTAACCCAGACCAACAGGCGTTAAAGTCTCTGCCAAGATGTTTGAAGGTGCCAATCCTGACAATCCATTTGTTTGTTAAGTTTGCACAAAGTGGAGGGTGTGGACATCCTGGCCCAGAACGCGGAGCACTCACTGAATAACCAGAAGTCACAGCAGATTGATGACAATGCAATTTTAACTCCCCTGGTCGTGAGCCTTGTATGCCGCGATGGCACCCATCAGGAATCGCCATGGTAACCAATGTGGGTTTCCTGCCTCATTCAGCTCAAGGGGCGATTGCCAGCCATTTATCACCATTTCCACTCAACCCGAAACCAACGGCATATTTACATTTTTTTTAGAATTGATAATATTCAAATAAAGCCAGCGAGTTGAATTGTCAATGGGCCTGACAAAGAACTCTCCATGATGGCTGCCCTGCAACTAATCCAGCATTGACACAAAATGCTGTAGTAACTTAGCGGGACAGGCAGCATCTCTGGAGAGAAGGAATAGGTTTAAACCAGCATCTGCAGTTCCTTCATACAACTACCCAGCATGTTTGAAGTTAAAGCAGAAGCTAACTGCGGACTCAAAACTTTAATCTGTGCAATATTTTGCTAAGCTTATCTCCATCGATATTACTTTATTGTTTCTGTGTCCTTCTCATTAGGCAATGTCTGTAATTTGGTTTTATTCTTCCTTAGCCCTGCAATCAATTCTGAGAGCGCAGATAATAGCAAACCACTTAGCAATTCTTCAATAATTCTGCCATCTGCGCAGATTAAGCTTTCCATCCAACATCACAATTTAAACAGAAAGAATGCCTGTGGATTAAATTTGAATCATGAAAAATAACATAACTTTAAGTCTTCTCTGTCTGCCTGCTAATATATAAATAGAACCTCGCGGGTGCCCACGCAGTTGTTTTGATTGACATACAACTCTCATAATCCATCATGATTTCAGTAAACTGTGCCTCGGTGGGTGGCTTTCTCTCTCTGAGTCAGAGGATTGTGGGTTGAAGCCCCTCTCCAGAGACTGAGGACAAAAAGCTGATGCTCCAGTGCTACAGTGAGGGGGTGTTGCACTGTCAGAGGTGCTGCTGTTCGGATGATGCATTAAAATGAGGTCCTCCCTGCTCACACAGGCGGATGTAAACATTTCATTGCTTCATTTCGAGAAAAGCAGCAGAAGTAACCTCAAGCCGCGTCATAGCCTCAGAATTAAAGGGCGCTCTTTTAGAAAGGAGGTGAGGAGGAACATGTTTAGTCAGAGGGTGGTTAATCTGTGGAACTCCGTAGACGACTGTGGAGGCCAAGTCAGTGGATATTGTTAAGGCAGGGATTGACAAATGTGATTAGAACAGATGTTTAGGGTTATGGGGAGAAGGCAGGAAAATGGCATTAGCAGGCAGAGGTCAGCCATGATTGAATGGCGGAGTAGACTTGATGGGCTGAATGGCCTAATTCTACTCCTAAAACGTTTTTTAAAAAACCCCAAGGGCATACACTAATTTTTCCCTGATTTATCCCTCCTATTTATCCCTGACAAAATGCCACTGTAAGGGATTGCCCCACTGAAGGAACTTTTAGTGTACAAATTGCTTGGTTTCTGATGACAACTGTGAGGATGCATAAAAAGCATTTAAAGTTCATATTGCCATGAAAGTTGCATCAAAGGTAGATAGGGTGGTAAAAACAGCTTAAGGCATGCTGAGTATAGATGTTGGAACAAAAAAACCCAAATGTGTTGGAGTAACTCAGTGGGTCAGGCGGCATCTCTGGAGAACACGGATAGGTGAAGTTTCAAGTCGAGTCTCCTCATCAGCACCTGCAGTCCCTTGCACCTCCATGGAAGTCGGGATGGTTTGTTGCAGTTATAGAAGACATTGATGAGGCTGCACTAGGAATATTGTGTTCAGTTTTAGTCACCCTGCTGTGGGAAAGATCCACTAAATTGGAAAGAATGCAGAAAAGATTTATGTGGATGTTGCAAAGAGTCAAGGGACTGAATTATAGGGAGAGAATGGTAAGGCTTGGAATTCCTTGGAGCATAGAAGATCAAGGTGTGATATAGTAATACGAATATCACTACCTTAATTGATCCACTAAAGGGTGTGTAATGTGCTACAGATGTGCAACCTTTTCATATTTTTCTGCAACGTGTAATTCAATAAAATATTTTTAAGTCAAATGACAAAGCTAATTCTGTTATGTAACATCAGAAATAGCTAACAGTGCAAAGATTTACATTTAATTATGTCTGCTTAATTCAGTTTGTCATACAAACTATGTGATGTCAGAGATGTGAGATTCACATTATAGTTGCAAGAACTGGGTGGTCATGGTGGCACAACGGTAGAGTTGCTGCCTTACAGCAAATTAAGTGCCGGAGACCCAACTACGGGTGCTGTTGTACGTTCTCCCTGTGACCTGCATGGGTTTTCTCCGAGATCTTTGGTTTCCTCCCACACTCCAAAGACGTACAGGTTTGTAATTTAATTGGCTTTGTAAATGTAAAAATTGTCCCTAGTGGGTGTAGGGATCGCATGGATCGAGAGGAGGCACTTTGTCCCTTGAGCTTTTTCCACCATTCATTGAAATCATAGCTGATCTGTGCCTTGAGAATATAAACCAAACAGGCAAATGTTTCATTTAATGGATCAATAGTAGAATAAGTATGACCTGCGAATCATAAAATTATGGAATCATAGAATCTTACTTAACAGGAACAGGCTCTTTTGAGTCATCTCATCAGTACCAACCATGATGTCTATTTACACTAATCCCATTTGCTTACATTAGACCCACATCCCACTATGATTTTTCTATCAAGGTGGCTGTCAAAACACTCTTCCAACATCATATTTATACCTCCCTCTACCATTTCCATTCAGTCTAGCTTGTTCTAGATAACTATGTGAAAAACCTACCCCTAATATCTACTTTAACCTTTCTCTCCTCTTATTTTATAACTGTGCTCTCACATTCTAGACTCCCCTGTCCTGGAAAAAAAACTGACTATTTATCCTATTAATGCCCCTCATAATTTCCTAAACCTGTAAGATCACTCCTCAGCCTCCTATGTCTCAGTGAAAATAAACCTAAACCTAACCATGCCTTGCCTGTCACCTATTGTGTGTTATATATGAATCTAAGGGGTGAAATGATTTACCAGATCTGACCCATTTTAAATGGCTTAATTGACAAGAAACCTTGAAAGGGTTTAATAGCAATAAGGGTTGTAATTATACAGTATCTTTATCAACCTACGAATGCTCCAAAGTGCTCTACAGTTCGTAAATAACTTATGTAGAATTATCATTATTGTAGTGTAGGAAGTACAACATCTCATTTACACAAATCTGGCATTCCTTTAGTGCCAGCAGTAGATTCAAGGCTTGGATCATGTGCCCTGGTCTCAGGCATGGGCTTGAATCCACATGAGTGTGAACCACAAGGCCATGGTACAGTACATAAGTACACAAAGAGTGAAAAATATTTGGAACAATCTGTCAGGCTGGTTGATATCATCGGAAAAATGTTTTAGGTTACAGTGGAATTAATCATGCATCAGAATAATCAGCACGTAAGTGAGTTTTAATTAACTAGTCTTGACCTTAGTATTTTGCAATGCTTGATAGAGCGTCAGTGTGTATTTTCCTCATCTCTGAATCACAAGGTACTTGTTCAAGTTCCATTCCAGACACTTGAACAGAAACAAAGGTTGAAACTCTACCATGGCCTGAAGACACTGTAGAGTCAAGGGGTGATGCCTTTCACAAAAGCCACCCTGTCTGCCCTTTTTGGAGGAATGTGAAAGACACAATTACAGCACTTCTATTCTCCCCACTGTCCCCTTATCAATACCAAAACTGATTTTCTGATTATTTCCATATTCTTGGAGCCTGGAAGCAAAGTGTCAGTTTACAAAAGTGTCACACTTCAAAAGTATTTAATTGGCTTATCTGTTTGGAGATATCGTATAGTCATAAAAGATCCTGAAGTATAAATGCATGGTATTTTTTTATGTTCAATTTATTTTATAAAGCTGAACAACTCAGGCCAAGGAATCACACTTTTAACAATATTCTCCCTTTTGAGGATCCCAAATATAATGGATCCAACCTGTTTTTGTCTTTAAATCAGATTTAGTGCATAGGAAAGGTTACTCCTCAGAGCATCTTTACTTCCATATATCACCCCTCAATAATCCTTGTGACGGTCATCGAGATGGCTACATTCTTCAGAAAAGTCGGGCTGAATTCATGCAGATCTTAAAATGTGACTACTGCACAGATGGTTTGTTTGAAAATGTGTTTGCTTATTTATCGAGTCACTCCATTCATATGGATTCTGTTTAGCAGATGTTATGTGAATTGTATGATCACACCTTTAATCAAAGAGACCATTACGATAAAGATTATTCAGCAAAGCTCCTCATTGCCATTTGTTTGGTTCGCATTGTGATGAAACTCTCTCCACAGGAAGGGAACAAGTCATGATAAACTGTTTCCATGGTCACAATATCAACCATCAGCTTCGATGTGTGTGATTTAACTTTGATAATGCTACAGCCTTAGGATACCCCACTCATCTCTCTCCTATACCCTTCTTCATGTTCAACAGATGTAATGTGCAAGAGAGGTCAAGGTCAGAGATAGTGCAACTCCAATTGGAATCAATTTTTCTTTGCCTTCACTGGGTGCATCTGGTAAACTCACTGCCTCACAGTGCGAGAGACCGGGTTCAATCCTGACCTCAAGTGGTGTGTGTGTGTGGATTTTGCATATTTTCCCTGAGATCGTGTGGGTTTCCTCCAGATGCTCCTGTTTTCTTTCACATCCTAAAGATGTGTGGGTTGTTAGGTTAATTAGCCACTGTAAATTGCCCTGTGTAGGTGAAGAGTAGAATCTTGGCGGAGTTTAGGAAAATGTGGAGAGAATTAAAAATGGGACTAATATAAGATTAGAGTAAATAGTTTAATGGCCAGCACTGACTTGGGGCTGCAGGACTGCTTCTGTGCTTATCTCTCTGTATGTTTACATTGGCTGAGGCTTCACCAACACAGACAGACAGAAACCTTAATCAAAGATCATGTCCTGAATGTAAGTTCGTCGGCCCCCCCCTCGGTCATGACTGACCATGGGTGATGCATCCTAGTTGTTAGCTGCTTGCTCCAAACCTCGGCCAGAGCAGCGTCGCTTGTGGCTGAAGAGACCAATGCGGGAGTGACAGTCTCTGTGGCAAAGGTCACATTCGTGTGTGGTCTCTGGTTTGTTGAAGTTGCTGCGGTCCTTTCTGCCGGCCCGCTTGTCTGCGGCTGCGTTCAACAGTTTCTCTTCCCCCGTTTTGAGATGTTGGTTCAGGGTACCTCTTCACCTCGTGCGGTCAGCTGCAAGGCTCTCCCAGGACTCCACATCGATGTTGAACACTTGCAGACATCCTTGTAACGTAGCTGGGGGCGGCCGATGGTTCTCCTCCCAGATGTCAGCTCTCCATAGAGGATATCCTCCATGCGGTGGACATGGCCCAGCCACCACAGTCTGCGCTGCCCGACTAGAGTGTATATACTGGGTCAAGTCAAAAGTAAAATTCAAACAAACTTTATTGTCATTTAGAAATACATCGATATATGCAATTCCAAATGAAGTTCCGTTGCATTTGGCTCCCTGTGCAACACGATAATTAACAGAAGGATTAACTGGAAAAAAATGGATAAAAGGATAAAGGATAAATAGACAATGGTGGCAGCCCATTACATGGCATTCAGGAGTCTGATGGCTCGTGGGAAGAAGCTGTTGCAGAACCTTGATGTTCTGCTCCTTATGCTGCGATATCTTTTGCCCGAGGGCAGCAGAGTGAACAGTTCGTGATGGAGATGTGTGGGGTCTTTTATAATACTGCTGGCCTTAGACACGCAACGTTTGGTCGCAATATCCCCGATTGAGGGGAGAGAAGTCCCGATAATTTTTTCCGCTGTCCTCACCACTCTCTGCACGGACTTCCAGTCGGAGGCTTTACAGTCCCCAAACCAGACAAAGATACAGCTGGTCAAAATACTCTCTATGGTGCCCCTGTAGAAAGTGGTGAGGATGGGATGGGGGAGGTGAGCTCTTCTCATCCGGCGCAGAAAGTGCAACCGCTGCTGCGCTCTCTTAACTGTTGATGAGATGTTATTTGACCAGGTCAGACTGTTAGTGATCTGCACCCCCAGGAACTTAGTGCTACTGACCACCTCCACATCGCTGTCATTGATGTGAAGTGGTATGGGACTGTGCCGGTTTTTCCTGAAGTCAACGATGACCTCCGAAGGTCAGCGCAAGACGGGATCTCGGCGTTGGACGCACTGTCTTGCCAGGATATGCCCAGGATATGGCGGATGCTTCTCAGGTGGAAGGAGTTGAGCTTTCTCTCCTGTCTGGCAGTCCTATGTAGTCCATGTCTCACTGCCGCACAGCAGCGTGCTGTTGACACAGGCGTTGTAGACTGGTATCTTTGTCTTCACTGTCAGCTTTGGGTTGGTCCACACTCGTGTTGTGAGGCGAGCGAGAGTTGTAGCTGCCTTCCTGATCCTGTTATCAATCTCTGTGTCCAAGGAGAGGTTGTCGGTGATGGTGGAGCCAAGGTACATGAACTGATGGACGGCATCAAGTTTGTATTCATTGATGGTGATGACAGGCGGTGCCTCTGTATCCTGCCCCAAGACGTTCAGCTTCTTCAGGCTGATGATCAGCCCGAAGTCCTTGCATGCCCGATAGAGGCGGTCCATCAGTGACTGTAGTTCCTGCTGGGTGTGGGACACAACTGCAGCATCATTGGCAAACAACATGTCTCTGATGAGAGATTCACGTACTTTTGTAAGTACGTCACAATTAACAGCAATGACTTGGACATTGGGGAATGCTAGGAAGGCGATTGCTGAGGCCCTGGTAGAGACATTTGCTTCATGCTTAGCCACAAGTGAGGCACAGAAGACTGGAGTTTGGCTAATGTTATGCCTTTACTCCAGAGAGGCTGCGTGGACCAGCTAGAGAATTACAGGCTGGTGACTCTGACATCAGTGGTGGGCAAGCCACTGGAGGAGGATCAGAAGGACAGGATCTACCAGCATTTGGGTAGGCAAGGGCTGCATCGGGATTGTCAGAATGGCACAAATTTGATAGTTTTTTGAAGAGGATTGATGAGGGCAAGGAATGGACATTATCTATTTGTAATTAGCAAGGCCTTTGATAAAGTCCCAAGTAGTTGACTAAAGGTTCAAAGGTTCATAGATATTTTATTGTCACGTGTACCGATTAAGGTACAGTGAAACTCTATTTACCATACAGTCATACTATAACAAGCAACAAGACTCACAACTCCATAAAAGTTAACATAAACATCCACCACAGCGGATCCCCCGCATTCCTCACTGTGATGGAAGGCAATAAAGTCTAATCTTCTTCTGTGGTCGGGGCAGTTGAACCATCCGCAGTCGGGGCGATCGAAGCTCCCGTAACCGTCGATCGAACCCCAGGTCGGGGCGATCGAAGCTCCCGCGATCGGGGCGGTCGAAGCTCCAGTGGCCAGGAGCTCCCGGTCCAGTTGGAGCTCTGAGGTCGATCCCCGATAAGGACCGCCAGCTCCGCAATGTTAAGTCCTGCAGGCTCCCAAAGTCGATCCCTAGCAAGAGGCTGCCAGCTCCTCGATGTTAGGCCATAGTGCGGACGCAGCCATTGCGGCGAGGCAGCCACTATGGCTTCTAGTCCAGAGATTAGATCAAATGAGATCCAGGGTGAGCTAGCCAACTAGATGCAGAATTGGCTTGGTAGGAGGAGTCAGAGGATGGTAATGAACTAGAGGCTTGTGATCAGTGGAGTGCTGCAGGGATCTGTGCTGTGTCCACAGTTGTTTGTCCTCCTATTTTCATGATTTAGATAACAATATAGTTAAAGTGGATGGTAAATTTGCAAGACACTAACAGTGGTGATATAGTAGATAGTAAAGGGAGCTATCTAAACTTACAAAAGGATCTGGATCAACTGGGGAAATGTGCAAAAGAATAGCAGATTAAATTTAACTTTAAAATTTAAAATTTAACAAGTGTGAGGTGATGCATTTTGGTAATTAATTCAGGACATGATAAATAATGGGGCCTTGGAGACACAGGAAGGTGTGGTGACGCACTTAGGCAGGGTGTGAAGAATTTGGTATTCAAGAGTTTTAGCATGCTTGTCTTCATCGGTACTGAGGGTACTGAGTACAGGATTTGGGACCAAACATTGTTGAGACCACATTTGGAGTATTGTTTGCAGTTCCAGTCTCCCTGGCAGAGGATGAATGTCAGCAAGCTGTAATGGGCACACAAAAGACTCATCAAGATGCTTGAGTTATAAGGAGAGTCTGGAATGGATGGGACTTCTTTCCCTGGCGTGTTGGAGACTACACAGTGACCTTATAGAGGTATGTACTGTAAAATCATGAGAAGCATTTCATAGAGTCATAAAGTCATAAAACATGGAAACAGGCCCTGCAGCCCGACTTGCCTACACCAACCAATATGTGCCATCTATACTAGTCCCACCAGCCTGCCTTTGGCCGATATATACCTCTAAACCTATCCAATTCACGTACCTGTTTAAATGTTTCTTAAACGTTGTGATAGTACCTGCCTCATCTATCTCCTTCGACAGCTTGTTTATACACCAGCCACCCTTTTTGTAAAAAAACGTTACCCCTCAGGTTCCCATTGAATCTCCCCCCCCCCCTCAACTTACACCTATGTCCTGTAGTCCTCCATTAAACATACTCTGGGCGTTTACCTGATCTAATCCTCTCGTGATTTTGTGAACTATAAGATCATCCCTTATCCTCCTACAGTTTAAAGAAGAATATGCTAGCCTGCTCAACCTCTCCCTATAGCTCAGTCCCTCGAGTCCTGGCAACATCTTTGTAAATCTTCTCTGAACCCTTTCAAGCTTGACTACATTTCTCCTATAACATGGTGACCAAAACTGAACACAATACTCCCTGTGGCCTCACCAACTTCTTGTATAACTGGATATGTTATATGTTTATAAGGTTAATGGTCACAATCTCTTTCCCAGGATAGAAGAGTCTGGAACTAATGGGACAGATTTAAGGTGTGGGGAAAAATTATTCACCTGAAATA
Organism: Raja brachyura; assembly: GCA_963514005.1. The sequence goes on from OY740782.1 coordinate 67,646,321, forward strand.
TTTCCTACATTTTAACTCACTTTTTCTCAATTTGGAAACTGCCTGACTTGCAACCCATATCAAGCATTCTCCAAAATGGTGAAAATGAAATTGACATGATTGATGGCATATTGCTTTATTAACCGGAATGATGAAAGTTTAATGTTTTATTTTACCAGCTATGTATAAGAATTGGCAAATGATCTGACTGTTCCTTCACTCTAATTGCTTCACAAAATAAGGAAGATTTGCCCGATTTAGTATTCTGAGGTTTGGTATTTGAGAAGGTTAGGTTAGTAATAAGCATCTGTCCCCAAAGAGTTTAAGAGCTGTTGCCAATGTATATGAAGCAAGCAATGTCATTAAACATGTGTTAAAACCTGAGCATTATACATTTTATCTTTCAGACTTTTCTGATTAAGTGATGATGTGTAAATACTGGTATATCCGTAGATATTGTCGCTACCAGATACATGAAGGGAATAAGCATTATTATTATGTTTTTATTTTCTTACACTGTTACATTTTTGCAACACAATCAGAGAATGTGATGACTGGGTTAGAATGCACAGTTGATGTTCAATGTAAGTCCTGATTGTGTTGTATAGCAGACCGTATTCCAGAGGCACAATGGCCCCCTCTCATGTACTTTGCAATTAAGGCTTACTTTTTGAATGTAGCAACTGTGTTTCAAGAATACAGCTTGAATACAGTTAAATCTTATAAACAGTTACAGGAATTACCAAATTGTGGTAGAATGTTGGATAAGAAAATGAGGGGAATCTTCCTTCGTATCATGATTTGGTTTCATGGGAAATGTAACCCACAGATATTAACGTTAATTGTCAAACCCACATTGTTCCTGTGGATATTTCCCAAGGATCAACTTTTATCTAACCTTTTACTTTTCTAAAAAAGTAGGGCATAGAGACATACAGCATGTAAACAAGTCCTTCGATTCAACTCATACATGTCAAACAAAATGCCCCATCTAAGCCAATCCCAGTCATCTGCATTTGGTCCATATTCCTCCAAACCTTTCGTATCCATTCACCTGTCCAAGTGTCTTTTAAATGTTATTTTAGTAGCTGCATCAACTGCCTCCTCTGGTAGCCCATTGCATATACCTACCACCTTTGAGTGAACAAATTGCCCCTCAGGTTATTTGGCCATTGGCATTAACCGCAGATATGGCGTCAGACTCTTAAATCCAATTGTTCCCAACAACTAACCTACTCTGTTGCCTCTTTGACGTCCAACAAGCAATCTTGGATGAACTACAAATACCTCAAACATTCAGGGGGCAGTAAACAATCCCCAATAAGGAAATTGCCTAATAACAGGATTTAAACAGGAATAAAAATATATTACTACAAATATACTGTGAGCTATTTTAGTGCACATCCTAGTAAAAGGATACTTTTGATGTAATGGAAGTGCAGTGGAGATTCATGATCTTGGGATTGCAGTTTTCCCATGAGAGAGATTGAGTGGCTGATCTGCTTTTAAATTTAGAATAATCATGAGGGAGCTCTTTAGCACTTATATAATTTTTTTATAGGACTTGTAAGGATGAATATAGCAAGAATGTTTTACCTGATTTGGAAGTCAAGTACCAAGGCATGCAATCTAAAAAAATGAACAGGCTATCTGGGACTGCAGTAAGGAGAAGTTTCTTCACACGGAGGATAGTTAATTGTTGGCATTCTCTATCCTGGGTTGTCATAGATGCTTCGTAATTGGGTTAATTCACAAGAACAATCAATAGGTTTCTGGAAATTTGGGGGAGGGATGTGTAAATAGTGCAGGAAAATGCCATTACGGTCGTAGATCAACAATGATAACATAATTGGTGGCAATCATTGAATTATATTGGCGCAACGTCGAATAGTGGAGTAGGCTTGAAGGTGCAAGATGGCTTATGGCTGTTCTGATTTATCATGTTCTTACATTTTTTATGAACACAAATTTATCTTTGATCACTAGTACCAAATATTTAAGTGGATGATCAATTATCTATTGTACTCATCTCCTAAATATTCAGTCCCATTGGCTTCAGTAGAACCAAATGTTCACATGTATTTAAAATTAGCAATAAACATTTGTATACAAAAGCACAGATGCACTTCCATTCCATGTACTTACTTGCATTATAACAGTGACCTCATTAATAAAGTACATCACTGTCTTTGCAACACCTTTGGACATCGCAATGTTGTGAAAGATACTATGTAAGTCCAAACTGCTGGAGGAACTCAGCAGGTCAGGCAGCATCTGTGGTGGGAAATGAACGGACAATGTTTCAGGTGGCAATCATTCTTCTGACTGATAAGTTGCAGCCCCAGTGGTGATGGTTGTATAGAGTTGGTCAGGAGAGGCAGCAGAGTGACCTAGGGACTGCTTAGGTTTGGTAGACTGGGCTATGTTCAAGGAATATTCAGCAAATCAGGCAGCATTTCTGGACAAAGAGGCAAACTTTTGTTAACCAGAAATTTTAATTTCATCTGCCTGAATTATTTATTAAATCCACATTGTCACTTCCACAACAAACTATTTTTATATCTTGTGGCATATTTCACATGCCAAGGTACTTTATAAGAGGGTTATCAAACAAAATTTAACATTGGGTAGCAAATTTCAGTTCACAATCACAGCAGTGAAGATATAGCCTTAGACCGATGTAATTAAAATATCATAGAACATAAGTAGGAGCTGGAATAGGTCATAGAAACATAGAAACATAGAAAATAGGTGCAGAAATAGGCCATTCGGCCCTTAAAGCCTGCACCGCCAATCAATATGATCATGGCTGATCATCCAACTCAGTATACTGTACCTGCCTTCTCTCCATACCCCCTGATCCCTTTAGCCACAAGGGCCACATCTAACTCCCTCTTAAATATAGCCAATGAACTGGCCTCAACTACCTTCTGTGGCAGATAATTCCAGAGACTCACCACTCTCTGTGTGAAAAATGTTTTCCTCATCTCGGTCCTAAAGGAATTCCCCCTTATCCTTAGACTGTGACCCCTTGTTCTGGACCTCCCCAACATCAGGAACAATCTTCCTGCATCTAGCCTATCCAACCCCTTAAGAATTTTGTACGTTTCTATAAGATCCCCCCTCAATCTTCTAAATTCCAGCGAATACAAGCCAAGTCTATCCAGTCTTTCCTCATATGAAAGTCCTGACATCCCAGGAATCAGTCTGGTGAACCTTCTCTGTACCCCCTCTATGGCAAGAATGTATTTTCTCAGATTTGGAGACCAAAACTGTACGCAATACTCCAGGTGTGGTCTCATCAAAACCCTGTACAACTGCAGTAGAACCTCCCTGCTCCTATACTCAAATCCTTTCGCTATGAATGCTAACATGCCAATTGCTTTCTTCACTGCCTGCTGCACCTGCATGCCTACTTTCAATGATTGGTGTACCATGACACCCAGGTCTCGTTGCATCTCCCCTTTTCCTAATTTGCCACAATTAAGATAATAGTCTACCCTCCCGTTTTTGCCACAAAAGTGGATAACCTCACATTTATCCACATTATATTGCATCTGCCATGCATTTGCCCACTCACCCAACCTATCCAAGTCATCTTGCAGCCTCCTAATATCCTCCTCACACCTAACACTACCCCCCAGCTTAGTGTCATCCGCAAACTTGGAGATGTTGCATTCAATTACCTCGTCCAAATCATTAATATATATTGTAAATAGCTGGGGTCCCAGCACTGAGCCTTGCGGTACCACATTAGTCACTGCCTGCCATTCTGAAAAGGACCCGTTTACTCCTACCCTTTGCTTCCTGTCTGCCAGCCAGTTCTCTATCCACATCAATACTGAACCCCCAATACCGTGTGCTTTAAGCTTGTATACTAATCTCTTATGTGGGACCTTGTCGAAAGCCTTCTGAAAGTCTAGATATAACACATCCACTGGTTCTCCCTTATCAACTCTGCTAGTTACATCCTCGAAAAATTCTATAAGATTCGTCAGACATGATTTACCTTTTGTAAATCCATGGTGACTTTGTCTAATGATTTCACCACTTTCCAAATGTACTGCTATCCCATCTTTAATAACTGACTCTAGCAGTTTCCCAACTACCAATGTTAGACTAACTGGTCTTTAATTCCCCGTTTTCTCTCTCCCTCCTTTCTTAAAAAGTGGGGTTACATTAGCTACCCTCCAATCCTCAGGAACTACTCCAGAATCTAAGGAGTTTTGAAAAATTATCACTAATGCATCCACTATTTCTGTAGCTACTTCCTTGAGTACTCTGGGATGCAGCCTATCTGGCCCTGGGGATTTATCGGCCTTTAATCGGTCATTGGTCCTTTAATTCTGCCCAACCTTTGATCATGATCCTGGCTATTCTACCTCAGTATCATTCTTTTGCGCTCTCCTAATATCTCATGATTCTCTTAAAAATGCAGAAATCTTGTTAATCTCTGTGAATGAACTCTCCCTGAGCTCCCACAGCCCTCTGCATTCCAAAGATTCGCCAACCTCTGTACAAAAATAAATGTCTCCTCATTTCTGTCCTAACCAGCTACGCATTTGTTTCTAATACTATGAAATTCCTGATTCTTGACTCCACAACCAGAGTAAACATCCTGCCTGCAATCATCTTGCGGAGCCTCGTATAATTTTTGTATGTATTCATGAGATCTGTTCTCATTTTTCTGAATTCACGAGCATACAAGCCTTCTTTAACTCAATCTCTCTCCATACAACATACTCAACATCCCAGCAGGTGTTAATGAATATTTGCTGCACTTCCTTTATGATTAGTATATTATTTTCCAGGTAAGGAGACAAAAACTGTGCACAATACTCCAGGTGCAGTCTCATCGGTACAGTACGATTTATTTTACTCCCATAATCAATTCCTCTTGTTATAAAGGCCAATTTACAATTTGCCTTCCTAATTACTTGCTTCACCTGCATTTTGGCTTTCAATTATTCTAATTCAAGGACAACTGGATCACTTTGAACATCAATAGTACCCATCCACATGATTAAAACAATATCTGCTTTTCTGCTTTATGCCAAAGTGAATTATTTCATTTTTTCCATATTATATTCCAACTGCCATGTTCTTGTTTACTCAAGTTGTCCATAATTCCCCTTTAATGCCTCTTAACAACCTCATCGCTGTTTGCCCCTACTTACAATGCAGTAAATTTTGTGTCACGCAAACTTGAAATATGATTTTTATTCCCAAATTGTTGATGTAAATTATGAATAGCTGGGACCTAAGCACCAATTTCTGCAGTAGCTCAAGCATCCAAGCCTGCCCATCGAGACAGATCCATTTATTTTCACTCTTTGTTTTCCATCCCGTAAAATAAAATGTCAGTCCATGTCAGTAGATTACTCCCAAGCCTATATTTTCTAACCAACCTCTTGTGTAGGATTTAATTAAAGGCCTTCTGAAAATCCATATCCATATCACCCATGCCTTCTTATCTCACCAACTAATCACCATTGAACCATCTTCATAGGCTTCTGATAGAAAATTGGTTTAACATGTTTTTTCTTTCATAATCCCATGCTGCCTCTGCTCAATCTTGTTAGCATTTTCAACCTTTCACTGTATTTGAGGATGATCAATATTTGAAAAGTGTCATGGTATGAGGCTGAGAGGTAAGTCAGGAGTGTACTGGAATAGTTAAGCTTCAAGGTAATAACGTTGTGAAATAAAGATTCAACAGCAGATGATCTGAGGTGGGATAGATTCAAGTGACCTACAGAAGTAGAAATAAATGACGTACATTTATAGTTGAAACATTCACTAAATCATTAAGTAATGGCCTTGCCAAATAGTTCAAATCGTTCACTGTGATATAATTTGCTGCTAAGTATATTATGGACACAACAGTTTTCTATTATTCAGCGGGTGCAGCAGCATCTAAGGAGCGAAGGAGATAGGCGACGTTTCGGGTCGAGACCCTTCTTCAGACTGGTCAGGGATCAGGGAAACGAGAGATATAAACAGTGATGTGGAGAGATAAGGAACAATGAGTGAAAGATATGCAAAAAAGTATTGGTGATAAAGGAAGCAGGCCATTGTAAGCTGTTTGTGGTGTGAAAATGAGAAGCTAGTGCGACTGGGGGGGGGGGAGATGGAGAAGGAATGTCAGGGCCAGAGGGCTGAGGGAGAGGTGGGGGGGGGGAGGCAGTCTGGGTTAACAGAATTGAGAAAATTCAATGTTTAAGCCCAGAGGATGCAGACTCCCCAAGCAGATTCCCCTATCTCCCATCTTTCTCCACCCTCTGCATTGCTCTATTCACCTATGTCCTTCTTATTAGATATTATTTCACAATAGCCTTGGAAGCGAGCTCATGGGCAAATACATTCAACTACAGAGTACCTGACATTTAGGATAAAAGGAAAAAGGAGGAGGAGGAACCCGAGGGCTGAGGGAGAGGTAAGAAGCGGAGGAGACAGCAAAGGTTAACAGAATTGAGAGAATTCAATGTTTAAGCCCAGAGGATGCAGACTCCCCAAGCGAAATATGAGGTGCTGTTCCTCCTTTTGCGGTGTTGCTCACTCTGGCCATGGAGGAGGCCCAGGACAGAGAGGTCAGATACAGAATGAGAGGCGGAGTTGAAGTGTTGAGCCACCGGTCGGGTTGGTTATTGCAGACCCAGCGGTGGTGTTCGGCGAAACGATCGTCAAGCCTCCGCTTGGTCTCACCGATATAGATCAGCTGACATCTAGAGCAGCGGATGCAATAGATGAGGTTGGAGGAGATGCAGGTGAACCTCTGTCGGACCTGGAATGACTGCTTGGGTCCTTGAATGGAGTGGAGGGGGGAGGTAAAGCGACAAGTGTAGCATCTCTTGCCGTTGCAAGGGAAAGTGCCCGGGGAAGTGGTGGAACGGGAGGGAAGGGAAGAATTGACAAAGGAGTTGCGGAGGGAGTGGTCTTTGCGGAAGGCAGACAGGGGGGGAGATGGGAGGATTGGAGAGTGGTGGGGTCACGTTGGAGGTGGCGAAACTGGCGAAGGACTATGTGTTGTATGTGCCGGCTGGTGGGGTGAAAGGTGAGGACCAGGGGGACTCCGCCCTTGTTGCGAGTGGGGGGATGGGGAGAGAGGGCAGTGGTATGGGGTATGGAGGAGACCCTGGTGCGAGCCTCATCTATAGTGGGGGAGGGGAATCCCCGTTCCCTGAAGAATGAGAACACCTCATCCTGGGAGCAGATGCGGCGTAGACGGAGGAATTGGGAATAGGGGATGGAGTCCTTACAGGAAGCAGGGTGGGAGGAAGAGTAGTCCAGATAGCCATGGGAGTCAGTGGGTTTATAGTGGATGTCGGTCAGGAGTCCATCACCTGCAATAGAGATGGTGAGGTCAAGGAATGGTAGGGAAGTGTCGGAAATGGCCCAGGTGTATTTGAGTGCCGGATGGAAGTTAGTGGTGAAATGGATGAAGTCAGTCAGTTGTGTGTGGGTGCAGGAGGTGACACCAAAGCAATCGTCGATGTAGCGGACGTAGAGGTCGTGGATGGGGCCCAGGTACGCCTTGAACAAGGATTGTTCGACATACCCGACAAAGAGGCAGGCGTAGCTGGGGCCCATCCCGGTGGCTCAGCACTTCAACTCCCCCTCCCATTCCGTAACAGTTTTGCCACCTCCAACGTGACCCCACCACTCGCCACATCTTCCCATCTCCCTTGTCAATTCTTCCCTTCCGTTCCACCCTTTCCCCGGGCCCCCCGCCTCCCCCACCCCCATCAGTCTGAAGAAGGGTTTCGGCCCGAAACGTTGCCTATCTCCTTTGCTCCATAGATGCTGCTGCACCCGCTGAGTTTCTCCAGCATTTTGTGTAAACCCTCGTTTTTCCTGCATCTGCAGTTCCTTCTTTAAAACTTTTATGCTTAAATGTCTCTTCAATAAAGTACCAACACAGGTTTCAATATGCAAAATCTGTGACAGATAAGACATTGGCACCAATAAAATTCATGACAGCTCTGCCAGCTCCTCTCTAAAGAGCACTTTGTACATGGGAAGAGATATCAGAATACAGTAATACTGGAAATGTGGTCGTTTCAAAAACATCAAATAATTAAAGCGTAGATTTGGGAGACAGAAGTGATCTGTAAATTGATGTGGGAAAATAACTCCTTTGCATTGATTTGCAGACACGAAAGTGATATAATATTGACGCAGTTGGTACCCTGGAGTTGCTGTCGGTCTCATGCGGCCAGACCACGCCAGTACTGGCTGTGTTTACAACGGAGAGGTGCACATTCTCAAATGAAAAATGTGATTTATCTGTGCGAGAACGGTTGTTTGGCAAGGAAACCGCTCGTTCTCCAGCTGCGTGGCAATTCTAAGAATTGAAAAAAACAATTGCAAGGTATGAAACAAAAAAATGTTCCTCCGGTGCGGCAGCTTTAAGCGGAGCTCGCATTACACGACTGTGTTGCAGGATTGTATAAAAACAGGAGGGAGTGTTGTGTAGCGATTGCAGCCGCTGGATCTCATGTGTTGCACAGAGAGAGAGGAGAGCGGCTCTTTCTCAGCACTTCCTTGATACCATGCGGTGTACAGGGAGAGGGTGATGTGGACCATCCAACTCCTGGCTGTGGCTCTGGTCGCTACCGCCAGCCTCCCGTCTTGCAAGGGCTGGAGTGGAGAGGACTTCTTCCTGCATCCCAACGGCACTTCGCTCAACTTCTCCTTAGCTGCCTTGGAGTTGGGCTCTGCCCCGGGCGCTGTCAAGGCTAACGGTGCCATTGCCCAGGGCAACCAGTGCAACATCACCGTCCTGAGGCTGGTATCCACCTCGCTGCTGGCCCGCTGGGATAGATCACTGGGCTTCCATTGCGACGTGCTTCTCTTCACCACCAACACCAATGCCAGGTCCTTCTTCTCGGCGGCTTTCAACAGGGTCTTCCCCCCTCTGATCATCGACCATGTGGGGGTCGGAGGCGCGGGGCAGCAGGAATTCAAACTCTGCGTAGGTTGCGGCCAGAGGCCGCGCAAGAGGAGGACAGCCCTTCAAGGGCAGCAGGTCAACTTTTGTTGCCTGGACTTTAGCCTGGGGGAGTTGAGCTGGGACAAGGGCTGGAGGCTCAACCGCAAGCCCATCGAATCCACCCTGGTGGCTTGTTTCATGACCATGGTGATCATCATTTGGAGCGTGGCTGCACTGATCTGGCCGGTACCCATCATTGCAGGCTTCCTACCCAACGGCATGGAGCAGAGGCGAGGCTGAAGTTTGCCATCTTGCCCGCTGAACGATGCACGGACGGACGACCTGGAACCTACCGACCTCTCCCACCCACCGTCCCATCCACGGGAAGTAAGTGAGCAACAGGCGTCTCTCTTTGTCTGCAACTACACAACTGTGGCAGCGCACACATCTTGGTGGCACCGATGACAACGAGAGTAAATGCACAGAAAGAATGAAGCTTTTGTTTACACAAACTGTGGCACAAATGTCTTTTGTACTCGCACTTAGATCTTCTGCAAGTTTGACGAGGGTTTGGAAGGGTCGGAGCAGCCTTTCTAATAGTTAAACATGTATACTTTTATTTTCTGGAGAATACAGGTAATAAATGTAAGCTTTAAGTGATGTGGCATTCCATCGATTTGCTGCATCTCGTCCTTTCGAGATTTGGGTAAGAGCATGATAATTTTCATTAGCAAATTTGTTAGGCTCCGGGCGATGCTTGTCGGAGAATCTGCTTTTTTTTTGCAATTCATTTTTCTGGTCGGGCAACTCCATCTCAAGGCAATGCCCACCACTGCCTGGTTACTGATCATTCAAGCAACACATAACACGTAACTATCATATGGCACTGTCTGGCATCGGCAGTTTGCAAAATGAGCTCCGGTCATGCACCAATTAATTTGTGTTTATTTTGTTGTACTGGTACACGCTTCAATTCACCTCCATTGGGGTAGATGAAGGAGCATGTTGGGCTTGTTCATAACAGCCTTTCCATCTCATTAAAAAAAAATGGTTTATTGAAATTTGTATTTGGAAAGAATTTGACCGGGGCTTTTGAAGTTGTATGAATTACATTTAAATGTGTTGATTTTTTATTGGATAAAAGTATTTGAAAACATAGTACTGTGTGGATTATTGACCCTCTGTTACAAACACTCCTTCCGTTCCTAACCATGGCTGTCTGTGTTAAGAACAGGGTTACCACATTTTCAGGATGTGATTATAAATCTCAACACAGTTTGAGGCAATGTGTTTATGGTGATTTGCAAAAGAACAGGGATATGGTGAATTTATGTGATCAGTTACTTCCCAGCAGAATCAATGGGAGCATTCAAAAAGATTTGGATAAATATCTTTAGTCAGAAGGTGGTGAATCTGTGGAATTCATTGTCAGAGATGGCTGTGGAGGCCAAGCCAATGGATATGTTTAAGACAGATTCTTGATTAGTACGGGTATCAAGGATTATGAGGAGAAGGCAGGAGAATGGGGTTGAGGGGAATGATAGATCAGCCACGATTGAATTGTGGAGTAGACTTGATGGGCTGATTGGCCTAATTCTGCTCCTAGAACTCATGAACTTATGAATATCTAAAGGGATATTCCCTTCAGAAAAGCATTGGCTTTGTGCGAATGGGCCAGGAATGAGACCAACTGAATCGATCTTGTAAAGAACTGAAAATTGTATAATGGACCAAATAACCTGTGCTGAAACATGATGGTGTCTGTGTATCTCTATGAATACAGACGTGGGGGTGTTGGAATTAAACCAAAGTTCCTATCCTTATTGAAAAGTGGAAGGTAATTAAATGCATCATTTGCTTGGATTTGATTGTTGTGAACCTTAAGGAACTACTGGTACAGTTTAGAGCTTCTGCACAGGGCAGGAATACAAGCCATCACACTACTGGTGATTGTGAACCAACTGCCAAGAAAGAGGTATGAAGACAAAAACCACTATGATCTGCGATCATGGAATTCTGGGTTTTGCAGCTGCAATGAGTTTTAGGAATGTAGGCTTGGCCTCCACTTAATGTTTGGTTCTCCAGATAGAACAACAATGTCAAAAGCACAAGCAAAAACATTCCTTTGCTAATGATAAATTCAAAATTCTAACCAGCTGCAAAGCTATGGTTGAATAAATGTATGAACTCTTGGAATTCCTTTGTATTTAAAGGGTAAAGAATCCAAAGACCTTTGTTCTTACTTTGTGTCAGTTGGCCTTTTGGTGCAATATTTTTGCATTTAGTCAAAACTACCCTGATGAAATATAAAATGCTTTTCTGCAAATAGTGATTATTAGTTTTAAATCAAAGATTGATGTGTTTTATGTTACCAAAAACATGTTAGATGCTAGACTGGGATTGAGGACATAATGGACTTGCCTATTCCCATGTACCTCCATAAACATAACTCATCACAAAAGGCTGTCAGCTACATAAGATATCGGGCCAGCATTTGGCCATACGATCCCTTGCACCTACTTCACTATTGACATCATACCTGATCTGCTAATTGCAAATACTCTTCTCCAATTCATCTCCGTGTCCAATGATTTCCCCAGTGTTCAAAAATTCATTGATTTCAGACATGATTATATTCACAGTTTCTGGACAGAGAAATCCAATTATTGCTGCCATGTTTCCATAGCAAGACTGATGTTCTCCCATTTCTCTAACAACAAAATAAAATTCTGAATAAGGTTGCTCTATGCGCTTATGCTTCATTTCATGAATGGCAGTGAAGCAAATGTTTATAGCATCATATCTGCTCTCATTTATTGTGCCACATTAATCCTATTTGTCTATGTCAATTGCCTATTCAAATAGAGCAAGTAATATGGTATGTTGTTTGTATCCCTCACTCAACATAACTACGTCAAATTATATGGTCATTACGACATGATTGTGTGTGGCTAATTTCTGTATATATTGGTTTCCTACTTCTGACCATGAGAAGTTATTTCCATCTGATGATAAAATACTTGGACAACATGGGAAATAAATGTGCAAGTGGCTGTGACAATAGGAGAAAAATACTCACGCTTTTTATCTTTTGATTATTGTAAAACTAAAATACACCCTGAATTGGATGATTTGTCATTTTCACTTGGATCTTTACATTTCCCAAAGTGCATGTTCCCAAAGTTCAATTTGCACAAGGTACTTTGACTGTAATTTAAAGAAGCGTATGGTCAAATTTTCACAGTGAATGTATGGAGTATGAGATTAAAAAGACTTCCCGTGGGCAGTACCATTGAATCAGAGGGCAGCAGGAATACGGAAGTGACGACAACTGACGAGCCAATTCCTGAACATTGTGACACAAAGTGCTGGAGTAACTCAGACAGTCAGGCAGCATCTCTGGACAACATGGATAGGTGACTTTTTGAGTACGATGAAGGGTCCTGACCCAAATCATCACCTATCCATGTTCTCCAGAGATCTCCAGAGATCTGCCTGACCCACTGAGTTAATCAGTGTCTTTGTGTCTTTTTTGTGTAAACCAGCACGTGCAGTTCGTTGTTTCTACATCCTGAAAGTTGTGCGATGTCAATGTAGGTGTTATGTTACATAGAAACATAGAAATTAGGTGCAGGAGTAGGCCATTCGGCCCTTCGAGCCTGCACCGCCATTCAATATGATCATGGCTGATCATCCAACTCAGTATCCTGTACCTGCCTTCTCTCCATACCCGCTGATCCCTTTAGCCACAAGGGCCACATCTAACTCCCTCTTAAATATAGCCAATGAACTGGCCTCAACTACCCTCTGTGGCAGAGAGTTCCAGAGAACCACCACTCTCTGTGTGAAAAAATTCCTTCTCATCTCGGTCCTAAAGGATTTCCCCCTTATCCTTAAGCTGTGACCCCTTGTCCTGGACCTCCCCAACATCGGGAACAATCTTCCTGCATCTAGCCTGTCCAACCCCTTAAGAATCTTGTAAGTTTCTATAAGATCCCCTCTCAATCTCCTAAATTCTAGAGAGTATAAACCGAGTCTATGCAGTCTTTGTTCATAAGACAGTCCTGACATCCCAGGAATCAGTCTGTTGATACCCATTTGGGCAGCATCAAAGTACTTCCATTCCTATTGGTTTCCAGTAAATCTTTCAATAATCCCCAGCAGTGTTTGGATCTTTCAGCTAGACTTCCCCCATGATTCTTCACCATAATGTTATCACAACCTCATTTTTACTTGCCAACAGATGTCGACCATGAGGAACTAACTTCTCTCTGAAGCATATGGCCAGTCCATTCCCAATGCCTTCATATCTTTACAATATATTCTGGGTCAACGATATAATAGATTTTGGCATCATGTATAAAATGATGAGAGCTTGTACTTGTCAGTTTCCAGATCTCCCAGTATTCTACACAATAGAGAAATGATGAAAATGTATAGTTTGAATAAATCTTCAGTTTGGTTTTAATATTGTGCTTTGCTACTATCCAGTCTACATTTAAGTTCTGGAAGTTGTTTGTTGCTTTGTTGGTTCTGTTCCAGTTGTCATGGATTTTTAGCCATTGGGTCAATGGTGCTTCCCAAGTATGTGAAATTCTGAATTAAGAGCAAGTGTGATTCTGAACCTGCACTGGTCACAGTGGGGTAATATTGGGTAATAACGCAACAAGGTATAGCACTGAAGGTCATGATCTCCGTTATAGTTCATCTTTCGACCGACTTGCTGGAATAATAATCAACAATGGTGGAAACAGTCTGAAGATCAGACAGCATCTGTGTAAAAGAAACAGAGTTAGTGATGTAAGTACAAAGACATTTTATCAGATGTGTGACACAGTAAAAAACAAGTTAGTTTAAAGTTGCAGAGAGGGTGGGGGAGGAATGGACAGGACAAACGGAGTATTTGTGAGAAGGTGTTAACAGGGTTGGCATGGGGAAATGCTGTAAAGGTCATCCAATGGAGAGGTTAATGATCAATCTTGACCCAAAACGTCACCCATTCCTTTTCTCCAGAGATGCTGCCTGTCCCACTGAGTTACTCCAGCATTTTTGTGTCTCTCTTTGGTTAATGAGGGCAGTTAGAGAGAGAGAACCTAAACAATTCTTCCCCATATAAGCTTCTTGTATGCATATCTGAAATATTAATGCACCAGTAATGACCACAGCATCATAGTTTCATGAACCAGTCTAGATTCTGATTGTCTTCACCCATAATATTCGAAAACTGGAAAGGGGGAAACTGTTTTTCAGTCGCTTCAGGCTCAATAAAAGGAGAGCTGCTAGAGGAACACAGCAAGTCAGGCAGCATCTGTGGAAGGAAATGGACAGTTTAGGTTTTGGCAGAGACCTTTTATCACGACTGAAATAGTAATTGGCAGATAACAGGGAAGGGAAGGGATGGGTGGAGACAGTGAGGCTGGGAGGTGCAAAGCGGAGAACAAAAGATTCTGGAAAGAAAAGTGAAGGATAGAACTGCATTAGGAATGATGATAGATGGGAACAACAGCGGGAAGGGATTGGTCAATAATAGGGGGAGAAGGGGATTCAGTGGGAGGAGTGTGGGTAGCGGGCAGTTGTAGGTGGGAGAAGAGAAAGAAACTGGGTGATAGGGGATATTATGGGTGCGTGTGAGAGGACCAGGGTAGATAGAAGAAGGAAAGGGACAGAGCAGGTGAGGGTTACCTGAAATAGGAGAATTCAATGTTTGTGCCATTGTGTTGTAGACTATCCAGGGGGAATATGAGGTCTGTTTGTCTAGTTTGTGTTTTTCGGCACCAGGTCAGTGAAAGAGGCCAACGAGAGACAGATTGGTGTGGAAATGGAAAGGGAAACTTAAATGGTTCATAATTGAGGCGATGTGGATAGTCGCAATTGACTAGTCTGTGTTTGGTCTCAACAATGTAGAGGAAGACACATCAAGAGCGCTGAATGCAATTGAAAGATTGGAGGAGGAACTGGTGTCCCTGGAAGAGTTGTTTAGGTCCCTGAATGGAGGTGATGGAAGAAGGGTAGGGACAGGTGTTCTGCTTTCTGTGGCTTCAGGGAAAAATGCTTGGGAGATGAGGGTATTAGTGGGGAGGTATGTGTGTTTGTACCATTTATGTTTCAATCTGTGGAACTTTGTTCTCTGACTCCCCGTTTCTTCAGGGCTTCTTCGGTTTCTATGGTGCACGGTGTCATCTTTTTGTTACTTCTGCAAAGCACCCATCATTGCCATGCTTTTAGAATGCTGCCACTTTGTCCCACTTATTGATCGCTTCAGCTGCTTTTCCTCCACTTCATCAAGGATGGCAAGTGCCCCAAACCTGTGCAGCTTCCTTTATTTCGGAGGATTCTGGCTAATCACAACACCTGTTACCATAGTTTGGTGGATCCACACTTCTCAGCTTTAGTCTAAAGGAGACTGTCATCAGGTGGAGGTCATTGCTAACCGCACCCCCATTTGCACTTCTCTGTAAGTAAGCAGCACCGTTGGCCATTGATCATTATGTGGACAATCTGGTTACATTTGGAGAACATAAGGTCAGCTCGAGGTGTTGAAACGATGCTCCACTGACAACTTCATTGTTCATATCACAGGGATCGACAAGCCTCTAATTTTCATTCACAGCGCCACATCCATGCCTTCCGGGGTGGAAGATTGCAACCTTCACACGGTCCACCCTGTTTCGACCCGACGTGCACAAACTTACTAACAGGTATACCTATGAACTATATTTAGGCTGTGCACGCCATACGCAAGAAGAAGAATCCATGCCTTCCCATCACTCTTCCACTATTTGTGTTTTCCTTACTGACCTTGGCATTCGGGCCTCCCATGGGAATAGTTAGGTCATGGCTTGATACTCTCTCCAATTTGTACTGACTGTGTGAAGAAGTATTTGCCATTTGCTTCTTCATCACTGTCCTTTGCAGGTGTGTGGCCCTGAAACTGGGAGATGTTGCTGCATTTCCCCTTCAGCCTAACACTAATCGATCTGTTGCTCAAAGGCTTCCGCTCAAGCAGGGTCTCTCTCCTCAAAAGGTGTTGCCCATGACTTCACTCACAACGCTGTTAAACATTCTGATCGATTCCATCTGTGCTCACTGACACGGGTTTTATAGGTTGTAGTGTCTCTTCTTTGCTGTGACCTGAATCCGTTTTTTTCCTGTTGCAAAAAAACAATTTTGATATTTCTCTTGACATTGAGCACTTCCATCTCAGGCTAATAACTGCCTTTTGTCTTTCATTGCTGGCAGTGGGATGAATCGTTGACCCTGAAGGCACAGCAGTAGTTTATTTCTCAGCTGCTGTTCCTATACTAGGAGCCAAAGCCCCACCACTGCAGGCTCTGGGGATCGTTACAATGTGCCAGCTCTTCTTCCATGGCAAGGCAAAAATACAGAGGACAAAATGCTAATGTTACTGGGTTAATAGAGTCATAGAGCCATGCAGCACAGAAACAGGCCCTTCAGCCCAACTTGCACATGCCGACCAAGCACATCCCCCATGCACACTAGCCCCACCTGCCTGCACCATATTCCCCTAATGGGCCTGTCCCACTTTGGCAACTTTTTAGGCGACTGCAGGAGACACTGAGGTCGCCACATTGTCGCCAGCTGTTCGCAGGTGGTTGCCGGGGAGTCGCCTTCATGGTCGTGAGGATTTCCCCGCATTCTGGGTACTAGTCGCAGCCTCATTATGGTCGCCGTGAATTTTTCAAAATGTTGAAAAATTAGCGGTGACTAGTATGAAGCCGCCATGGAGAGTAGCGAGAATTCTCAGGCTGTAGGTGGGTCGCCAGGAGGTCCTAATGGGTTGCCAGGAGGTCGGAGGATCTCGGAGGTTCTCACAGGTTGTAGCCGGTGCTGACCAGTGAATCTAATTGGCTCAGTGGGGAAAAAAAGGTAAGCAGTTGCTTTCAGAACCAAGGATAACCGACCGGTAATGTTCAATGTTCGCCGAGCTTTACAGCCGTGTATCTCTGGCTTCTTAAAAGTTATCTCCATTGCTTCTCCCCCCTCTCCTCCTCTTTTGAAGGCCTTACCGTACACTGTGCTTTAGCCGTCATTTTACAGAGTCAATCTTCCTGTTCATCACGGTGTGTGTCTGTTTAATCTTAGCTTTAGACAGTGCTCCCCCCGCTTGCCCTGTCCCCCGCCTGCATAACGGGCTGGTGAAGGAAGTGGTGTGTGTGTGTGTTCCACTCTGACAGTCGCCGTTTCAGTTGTCAGTTTTTCAGGTTGCTGCCGGCAACTTGACAGTCCCCTGCAGTCCGCTGAAATATCGCCTAAGTGGGACAAGCCCATTAATCTTTCCTGTCAGTAAATCTGAAGGCTTGCGTAAACTCTCCAGAAACAGGAGTTCAAATTTCACCATGATGCTGAGGAATTTATCCTCAGTGAATGAAACAACTAGAAGTAGAAAGTTGTAATCAGGTACTTACACGCTGGTGACCCCACAATTACATGATTTGTTCATACGTGGTTTCTGATATGGGGACCAGTGTGCCATACAGATCTACCACAATTGTCCAAAAAGATAAATTCTGAATACATTGATCAGGACAATGAAAAATATAAATGAATGATAACTAAACACAATCCTTTATGGGTGGGTGCAGCTTTTCTGTTTGAATTGTAGTTTGTGGATAGAAGGTTTTGAGATGGAAATGATCACAATGCAGCAATAGAAAATAGAAGTTGTTGGTTGTTATTCTCTAAGTTACAGAGCAAACTGCAATCTACTGGGTAAACATTGTTATAATTGTAATAACAATTAGATTTTATTAGGTTATGAGTGAGAAAGTAATTTTGTAATTTGGCTATAGAGACATGCCATCACAAGCCCCAAGATA
Source organism: Raja brachyura (assembly GCA_963514005.1). Next base: position 67,664,069 of record OY740782.1, read on the forward strand.
CATTGTACTGTTCCAGCAGACTGATTAACATCTTCCACATCTGTCATGTGTGTTACAGTCAAATTAAATTTCCATCTTCACTAAAGAGAAAATTAAAAAAGTTGTTGTATAATTTCGCAGTAAAACCTGCAATATTAAAAAAAGTTCTATCTAGCTTACAATTGTGCAATAAAATATCAACATTTACAGGATCATTGTTGCAAAGTAATATTTGCAAATCTTTACTGCTCTGTAAAACTTTCGTCTCTAATGTGCAATTTTTGTTTACTTCCTGACAGTACAGTAGTTTACTACATTACACCTATTTTCCATTTGTTTACTGTTCATAAATTCATAACCTTTAATGTGCATGTGGTCTGTATTTAGGTCCCAAGAATTGGAAAACTGCCAGCAAGATGTTCCAGTTGATATTCTGTGACGAAATTATAAAGGAGAACAATATTAAGGGATTTTGGCAGAAATATTAAAGACAAGGAATTTGAAGATCTGCTATTTCTTGCAATAATGTTTACTTTCAAGTAAATGTTTTCAGGGAGAGAAACTGACTAATATAACAATGATAATAAAGTACACATCTCCCATTTCTATGATTAAACATTAAACATTTCTTTTAGATAGCAGGTAATGCCAAATTCATTTTGTGCTTGCTTTGAGGACATATTTTATTTCCAGATGGAAATAATGTAAACAATGCCTGAAACATAGGAATGTTCTGTAATTCAATGGCAACAACATATTGGTATCTGATAATGTTGATCCAATCGTGAGTGGAAGTAGAATAACTTGGATTTATAAATGCTCTAAATGTAGCAAGAACATGTCTTGCCAAACCAGATGAAGATATTTTTGGAGAGGTGACAACGTGTCTGATCAAAGATGCAGGTTTTAAGGAGCATCTTAAATAAGGTAATCAAGGTAGGGAGGTGAAAAGGTTACAAGAGGCAATTAAATTTAGTTGAGGAAGACCCAAGAACTGGAAGAGCATGAGGATATGTCGAAGGACAAAAGGCTGGAGAAGATCATAAGGATAGGGAGGGACAAGACTATGCATAGATAGAGGCTTTTAAAAACAAGGACACAATTTTAAAATGGAGGCATTGCTTAAGCAGGATCAGTGTACGTGACCAAGCAGGGTAGTGAAATTGTGTGCCATGGGACAGAGACAGCAGAAATTTAGAGGACTACGTTGATGGAGTAGAATGAGGGCGATTGCTGAAACAGTCAAACCTGAAGGTAGCAGATGCATGCATGAAATTTTTTGCAGAAGGTGTATTGGGGCAGGGGTGGAGTTGGGACACATGCCAGAGGTAGAAATAGGTGGCCGCAGTGAGAACCTGAACAAGATGACACCATGATTACAAACAGTCTGATTCAGGCACAGACATAGACACAAAATGCTGGAAAAGCTCAGCGGGACAGGCATCATCTCTGGATAGAAGGAATTGGTGTCGTTTCCGGTAGAGGCCCTTCTTCAGACCGTTTTAGGAGAGAGGAAAACAGAGAAAAGGATGGGTGTGTGAAAACGAGACATCAAAGGGTATGAAAATCAAGCAAACGTAGAATAGATCATTGTTAGGTAGGAGCAGGTGACAACGAAGCATAGAGAGTTAATATTCCTACTCATATGATCCAATCCCTCCCTACCTATGTCCAAGACACCTCATACGCCCTTAGTCTCTTCAATGACTTCTGTTTTCTAGCCCCCCACTCCCTCATCTATGGATATTCAATCACTCTATACCTCCACCCCAAAGCAGGAAGGACTTAAAGCCCCCAGTTTCTTCCTTGTCTGCAGAACCAGCCAATTTCCCTCTACCAACACTCTCCTCCTAGTCCTTGCTCTTAACAACTTCTCCGACTCCTCCCACTTCTTCCAAATCCAAGGCTTAAACAATACGGGCATATATTGCATGGGCTCGCATGGGCACCAGCTACGCCTCTTTGCAGGGTACTATCCCCAAACTCTTATATCCGCTACATTGAGGATTGCATCGGGGCTACCTCCTGCACCCTTGCAGAACTCACGGACATCATAAACCACACTACTAATTTCCATCCTGCACTCAGATTCACTTGCACATCTCTGAAATCTCCCTACTGTGTTTTGATCTCACCGTTTCCATCACAGGAGATAGACTATCGACTGACATCTATTATAAACCTACGGTCTCCACAGCTATCTAGGCTACACTTCTTCCCACCCTGCCTCCTGCAAAGAATCTATCCCCTACTCCCATTCCTCCATCTACGCCACATCTGCGCCCAAGATGAGGTGTTCCAAACCAGGACATCTGAGATGTCCTCATTCTTTAGGGAACGGGGGTTCTCCACTTCCATCAGAGATGAGGCCCTCACAGGGGTCTCCTCGATATCCTGCAGCTCTGCTCTTGCTTCCCCTTCCCCCAGTCGCAACAGGGACAGAGTCCCCCTAGTCCTCACCTTTCACCCCATCAGCCGTTGCATACAGCACATAATCCTCTGACTTTTTTGCCATCTCCAATGGACCCGCCATAGCCTCATCTTCCCATCCCCACCCCTCTCCGCTTTACACAGGCAGTTCCCTCCGCTACTCCATGGTTAACTCGTCACTTCCCACCCCAACCACCCCCTCCCCAGGTACCTTCCCCTGCAAAATGCAGGAGATGCAACATCTGTCCTTATAACTCCTCCCTTGACTTCGACCAAGGACTCCAAAAGTATTTTCAGAGGTTCACTTGCACCTCCTCCAACTTTATCTATTTTATCCGTTGATCCAGGGTTGGACTCCTATATATCGCCGAGACCAAAGTCAGGCTAGGTGGTCGTTTCGCTGAACACCTCCACTCAGTCTGCCTAAACCTACATGATCTCCCAGTTGCTAAACACTTTAAATCCGCCTCCCATTCCCATATAGATCTTTCTGTGAGGAGCAGTATCTCATATTCCACTTGGGCAGCTTACACCCCAGAGGTATGAATATTGACTTTAACTTCAGGTAACCCTTGCTTTTCCTTTCTCGCCATCCCTCCCTCTCTAGTTCTCCTAACAGTCCGACTGTCCCCGATTAAAGTGTTATCTCTGTACACTTCGTCGTCACCTCCTCCTAGCTAACAATGATCTATTCTACATTTTCCTTGAACCTGATTCCCTTTGATGTCTCGTTTTCACACATTACCCTTTCTCATCTCTGTCTCCCTCTCCCCTGACTCACACTGAAGAAGGGTCTCGACCCACAACGTCACCCATTCCTTCACACCTGTGATGCTGCCTGTCCCGCTGAGTTACTCCAGCTTTTTGTGTCTATCTTCAGAGTAAACCTGCATCTGCAGGTCCCTTCTACACAGGAACAGACATGTAAAGGAAAGCAGCAAAGTCAATAGTCAAGGAACAAATTTATGCAGCTATGGGATTATGAACATTACAAAGGAATCTAACTGCGATGGTTATTAGATACAAGGTGGGCCTTTTAAATGCTTGCGATTAAATCACATAAATAATCCTTTCAAAGTAACATGAGGGTTAATGCAAGAGATGCTCACACATATTACAGTTTCAGAGGGGCTGACACCTCAGTGACAAATATGGCTGTGAATCTAAAGCAGATAGACAAGGTGCTAATTGCCTCTGCTGCAGACACTGATGGCAATTAACAAATATTTGAAACAAGAATGTTTAAACCAAATGTTTAAAACCAGAAGATTAAACAAACATCAGTGGAGCAGATGAAATCAGGCCAAAAGTTATTTTTCTATCCCAACTCACAAAGAAATTGTTTCATTCGGTGGTACATTGGAAAGTTTGGAAATGGGAGAAGCGTATTTTGCTGGCCAGAAGGACAATTTATGACGTTAATTAAGGTAAGGGAGAGGAAAATGCTGTTCCCCCACAGGAAATATTCCATGTTTTAGAGCAAAACTGGGAAGGAAAATCGCTATGTATTAAAATTTAGATTTGTGAACTTCATTTGATGTGAATGTGCAAAGGGCTAGAGAGGAAGACTAAATTGATCTGCTGGTTATTCTATTGTGTAGGAAGGAATTGCAGATGCTGGTTTACACCGAAGATAGACACAAAATGCTGGAGTAACTCAGTGGGACAGGCAGCATCTCTGGAGAGAAGGAATGGGTGACATTTGCGTTGAGACCTTTCTTCACACTGAGAGTCGGGGGAGAGGGAGTCATAAGGCATGAAAGGGTAAGATGTGAAAACGGCAGGTCAAATCAGATGATGATAATGAAACGTGGAATGGTTTATTGTTAGCTTTTATTGTCTTGGGAAGATGCATTAGCCACTTAAAGAAGACAATATATTGCATAAGCAGCATACTTATTATTTTAATAAATAAGAAATATTGCAATTCTGTGGTACCTTCCATGGTCCCAATAAATCATAAAGAGCTTTTCCGGTAAATGATTTGCTTCTGAATTGTGGTCATTTTTTAATGTAGCTCGTAAGGTATCTAATTAATTCTCAGCAAGCTCCTGCAAATAACAATGGATCATGGCAAAATATGTGTCTGTGAAATTGGTTGAAAGATAAATCTTAGCCAAGACTCCTGGGATAGTTCACTTGCTCTTTTTTTTTAAAGCCATTATTCCTGATGTCCCATAAGTCATAAACAAGGTGCACTTTACTCACTTTAAGTAGAGACACAATGGTAGAGCTCCTGCTTTACAGCACCAGAGACCAGGGTTCTATCCTGACTATGGGTACTGTCTGTACAGATATTGTACGTTCCCCCGGTGACTACATTGGTTTCCTCCAAGTGCTCCAGTTTCCTCCCACGTTTTCCAAAGATTTCCAAATTTGTTGATTTCTGTAAATTATCCCTAGTATGTAGAATAGAACTAGTGTATAGGTAATCTCTGGTCAGCATGGACACGTTGAGCAGAAGGACCTGTTTCCCTGCTGTATCCAGTGCTGGATATATACAAGGAAATGTAGAAATAGAACAACACTAATCCATGAGCCTGCTCCACCATTCAGTGGGATCATGGTTACTCTGATCCAACTCCTTATACCTGGGCATTGCCCCCATATTCCTTTATAATTTTGATTAACAAAAGTTTGTCAGTGACTGATTTTAAATTAACAGCTGACAGCCTCATTTATTGGTTGCAAAAGAGAATTACAAACTTCTACCAGATTCAAATTAGTTTATTGTCCAGGGTACAATTAAATTCCATAATGGCAGGCACATATACAAGATAATGATGGATACAACAATAAATATGACAAATGCAAAGCAACAAAATGCTGCAAACATTGTAGTGTCATGTGAAGTAGTGCAGAAAAAAAACCTAAAGTGCAATAATGAAAAAACAAATGAGGTCGAGTTAAGAGTATGTGATAATACCCTTGGAAAGATACTGTGAAATAGGTGAGATGCTGTGAAATAGTTCAGGAGTCAGTTAGCAGTGGGAAAGAACGTGTTCTTTAGTCTGTATATACAGGTATTCAAGCTCCTTTATCTTCTCTGAGAAGGTAGAAGAGAGAAAAGGGAATAGCCAGGATTTAATATATTCTTGACAATACTGCTCGCCTTCCTAACACAACACACTGTGAAGATAGACAGGATGAAAGGAAGTGACGAGCTGTGATGGATTGGACTGTGTTCACCTCACTCACTGCAAGTTCAGGCGGTCGGGACCTTTCTTCAGACAAAGTGGTGCTGGAATTCAGTGGATCAGGGTGGGGGAGAGTGGAAATAAAGCAGGAAGAAGACAGGGGCAGGGCAAAGCCTAGCAGGTAATGGGTGGAGCAGACTTTTTCTTTGTGAGGTGTCTTGGACATAGGTAGGGAGGGATTGGACCAGTAGGGATAGGATGGAGTCGAGGTACATGTAAATTAATTCAGTGGGGTCAGGAACAAGCAGAAACAATGGGTCTGCCAAGGCAGTTCTGTCTATAAATTTTGGGGATAAGGAGGTCTGAAGAAGGGTCTGGACATCCATCATCCATTCCTTCTATCCAGAGATGCTGCCTGTCCCGCTGAGTTATGGGCCTGTCCCACTTAGACGATTTTTTGAGCGACTGCCACAAAATTTTCAACATGTTGAAAATGTTTCGGCAACAGTGGCGGCAGTTTCTGCTGTCGTAGGTACTGTCTTATGTTGTCGATAGGTGTCGTAGGTAAATTCCATTAAAACTAGTCCCTGGCAGTCGCCTAAAGAGTCGCCTAAGTGGGACAGGCCATTTACTCCAGCATTTTGTGTTCACCTTGAGCAATGGATGGATACAGTTGAGGGCCACTTTTGATAGCCAGATTGTTGGAGAAAGGCCGGGGATGAAAAGGCAGAAGGTGTGAGAAATATGGATTGAAGTCCCACTTGGCCGTCATTTGCGCCTCATTTACGCGTCAGATGTAAAATAGGTCGACGCATCGTTACGCGCGACGTCACACGCAAATCACGCACCATCATGCCGTCTAGTGCGAGTGACGTAATTAGAATACCCTGCGGCCAGCGACGACGCATGGTTACACACGGTGACGTAACCATGCGTCACCACGCGATACACGTGAGAGTCAGGGACGCCAGCGTGCGACGCCAATGCATCAGCGTGCGTACCCAATCTATGCGCCCGTCCCGTGCCACCCACATGCTACCCATGCGTCACAATGCGACAACCACATTTTTGGAGGTCGCGTTAATGGCGCGCAAATGACGGCCAAGTGGGACAGGCCCTTTAGTGAGTGTGAAGCTAGTGGAAGGAATGTGGATGGAAGGGGAGGAGGAGGGGAGAAATAGGGGGTGAGTCCAGGTGGGGCACAGTGGTTTTTCTGCTTAAGATTTTGCTCTTCACTCAAAAATGTGGTGGTAAATTAATCAAGGATTTCTCAAATGATTGACAATGGTCTCCTCTGTCCCACCTTGACTCACACCTCCCTCCTCTTCTATGGAACTATCCTGCAAAGCAGTTTGAAAACCACATTAGATGCCAATTGTTTGAAGAATCTTTGATTAATTTAACCTCTTTTTTTCCAGTCAAAAGTAAAATCTGAACCAAGACCTAAGATCACCAGGAGATACTGTACAAGGACCTGCAAACATTGAAATCTTGATCAAAACATAAACTGCTGGTGGAAATCAGTGGATCAGGCAACATCTGTGGAGGGAATGGAGAGACGGTGTTTTGGGTTGGGATCCTTCGTGAGATGAGTTGTGACCCAAAATGTCAGTATGAACAAGAGTCCTTTCCTGAAATGTTGCATGTCCACTCCCCCCACAGATGTTGCCTGACCCGCTGAGTTTCTCTTGTACTTCATGTTTTGATCCGAGTTCACTTCTTGTTTCCATCTTGGTAGACAGCCAAAATATTTCCAGTAGCTGGCATGCTCTTCTGAAAAGGCTCTTATGGAAACTGCTAACTGGCCTAATCAGATTGAGATGGAATGATGCCAAGCACATCGCAACAAATTGGGCTGGGAAACATTTGATCAGGCTAAAGGAGAACAGAAAAGGACTGGGATGGGTAGAAGTCCAAAAAGCTACAAAGCATAGTTGACCTGTTCTTCTATCTACCCTATGTCCCCCCCTACCTCGGTCCTGGAGAAACACCCATCCCCTCCTCCACAACCCTACCCATAAACTAGAAACCTTAATTCTCAAGGAGGCAGATGCTCTGTGGCTGAAATAGATGGGAAATGGAGCAGTAACCTGGTATCAATGGTTAAAATCACTTCAATGTCATCTTGCCACTATGATACTAGAATGTTGCCTGGGTTCCAGCAACTAAGTTACAGAGAAAGGTTGAACAAGTTAGGTCTTTATTCATTGGAGCGCAGAAGGTTAAGGGGGGACTTGATTGAGGTCTTTAAAATGATGAAAGGGATAGACAGAGTTGACGTGGATAAGCTTTTCCCATTGAGGGTAGGGAAGATTCAAACAAGAGGGCATGACATGAGAATTAAGGGACAGAAGTTTAGGGGTAACATGAGGGGGAACTTCTTTACTGAGAGAGTGGTGGATGTGTGGAATGATCTTCCTGCAGAAGTGGTGGAGGCAGGATCGATTTTAACATTTAAAAGTAAAGTGGATAGGCATATGGATGGGAAGGGAATGGAAGGGTATGATCTGAGTGCAGGTAGATGGGACTAGGGGAAAATAAATGGTCGGCATGGACTGGAAGGGCCGAGAAGGCCTGTTTCCGTACTGTAATTGTTATATGATTATATGGTTATATGATAGATTGGAAGTTGCCCCTTCGTTAACTCATTAATCAACCATTAAGATTTGCATTTCTACCTGACCTCAAGCTCACCAAACAGTAGAAGAGATAGCACCAGATTAATGGTGTAAATCTGAAATAAAAATAGAAAATGCTGGAAACACATAGCAAGTCAGCCAGCACCTATTTAGAGAAATTGAGTTAAAATGCTTCAGGTTAGTCTATAACAAAAGGAAAAATCAGGAATCAAATGGATTTTACAGAAAGTAGGAAGAGGGAGGAGAACATAGGAAGGAAAGTTTGGTTATTATGGAAGGCAGAAAAGATTAAATAACTGTTGATATGAAGGTACAAGCCAAAACAGAACGGTAAACGGATGTAAAATAGAAAAAAATGCCTCTTGAGGAGGTTCAAATAGGAAAGGTGCAATTATATTAAAATTTTAAATTCGCTGTTGAAATTGGGAGGCTGCAATTTGGTTGGTAACAAAATGCGGTGCTATTTATAAACTTGAATTGAGTCTTATTGTACCAGAATAGAAGACCAATGTAAGAGAGGTCAGCTTGAGTGGGACAGAGAATTAAAGTGAGGAATGTGATACCGGTGACCGGCAATCTAACAGGAGCTCATACTACTTCAATGCAGTAAAGTACCACGTAGCTTAATCTCAAAATCAACACTTAAAAGAACTGTATAATGACCTGTAGATTTTAGAATGGAAAACATATTTACATGGGTTTATAATGAGTACAGCATGCCACATGATAGGCTTGCTGCATGAAGATTTATTTAAATCATGCATTAATTGGCACGGCAATTAATGCAAATTGGCACGGCAATTAAGAAAACATAAGAAATAAATCAATTAAATAAATCTTCACACAGTAAGCCTATCATGATGCTGCTCTAAACCCATTATAAATGGTCTCTTACGATTGTAAATATTCACAAAGAAAATTTTGTTGGCAAGAAGGCAGTACGCACATTAATAATAAATACCAGTGGAACATTTAAAGGGGCATTGCACAGATGGAAAAATGTTGAGCAAAATTGATTGCTCTCCAAAATTGAATCCCCTCCAGAAATGTATCCACTTCTTTGTATCTGTTATACGCTTGGTAAATTCAGATCTAGTTATGAAAAGGTCTGGGTTAAATATTTGGGTTCAAATTCCACCATAACAGTTTGATAAAAATGTTTTATTATTATTAATGTTTAGTGTTTTCTGAGATTCGTCACTGTCACTGTATGTCATGTTGTTACTTGTGGGTGGAGCATTAAGGCAAATTCCTTGTATGTGAATACTTGGCCAATAAACTTACTTACTTACTTATAACAGCGGAGAGATTTAGTGTTTACAATGACAATTAAACTAAAATATGTTGAAAAAAACCCCATTTGGTTGGTTACTGCAATTGAGTGAAGGAGGTCTACTGCCCTGACTGTGATTAGCTTTTTTTGACTTCAAACCACCGGCAACATGTTTGACATTTAACTATCGCCAAAATATCAAAACAAGCCATCCAGTTTGAGGAGTGTTAGGTGCGCATATTGATTACTTTGCGGTGGCCCAGCTTGCGGCCGTCCAGCTTGGAGCTGCGGTGCTCCAGCGGCGGCGGCGGCCCACCTTAGAGCTGCGGTGCTCTGGCTTGGAGCTGCGGTGCTCCAGCGGCGGCGGCAGCCCACCTTAGAGCTGCAGTGCTCCAGCAGAGGCGGTGGTCCGGCTTGGAGCTGCGGTGCTCCAGCAGCGGCAGCGGCCCACCTTAGATCTGCGGTGCTCCAGTGGCAGAGGTGGTCCGGCTTGGAGCTGTGGAGCTCCAGCGGCGGCAGCCCAGCTTAGAGCTGCGGTGCTCCAGCGGCAGCGGTGGTCCGGCTTGGAGCTGTGGTGCTCCAGCGGCGGCAGCCCAGCTTAGAGCTGCGGTGCTCCAGCGGGGTCGGAGGCCTGGATCGCCTCAGCGCAGAGGGAGAACTAGGAGGGATGAACACAATGACTTAAGACTTTTACCTTCCACCACAGTGAGGAGGTGCCTGGTAAACTCATTGTGGTGGATGTTGGATTTGTGTTTAATGTGTGTTTTGTTTTTTTATTATATGTTATGACTGTATGGTAACAATTTCGTTCAAACCGAAAGGTCTGAATGACAATAAAGGAATCTAATCTAATCTAATCTAATCTACTCATATCTTGTCATTGAGTTAAACAAAAACAAGAGTTTTTTAGTTGTTAAGGCAGATTGGAATAGAAAACCCAAAACGTCACCCGTTCCTTTTCTCCAGAGATGCTGCCTAACCCACTGAGTTAAGGGCCTGTCCCACTGTACGAGTTAAGGGCCTGTCCCACTGAACTAATTCAAGAGCTCTCCCGAGTTTAAAAAAAAATCAAACTCGTGGTAAGTATGTAGAATGTACGTAGCGGCTACGTCAGAGCTCGTGGATGTCTCGTAGCGGCTCTTCACGGCCGACCTTAAGCCGATTGGACCGATTGCTCCCAATTGGGGGGGGGGGTAGCGTTAATTTTCCGTATTTTATACGGAAATACAAATTCGCTTTGTTAAATAAAGATTTTTTTTAAATCATTCGCCAATGGATTTTTTTACAAAATGAACATGTATAACAACTGCTGCACGACCATCAGACACAAACGATTTGTTAACTACTACTGTTAGCGCTTGTTAACAGCCAGTAGTTAACAAGTAATTATACAATGTGTCATCAATGCATCGATCAACATTCCTTGGTAAATGTAATTGTGTTTTGAACAAGTACTAATGACGCTGTGTTCCTTTGAATACAATTCATGCGGCGTCATTAATACTTGATCAAAACACAATTACATTTACTGAGTAATGTAGATCAATGCATTGATGATGCATTGAGAATTTCTTAAAATTCACCATCATGATTGAGGACTTCTTCTTGGCGAGCTTCTTCTTGGTGTACAGGTTAGTCATTCAATTTACCTACTGACCCACGTTGTGTCTCTCTGTCTTTTGCTCCCTCCCTCTCTCTCTCTCTCTCTCCCGCTCCCCATCTCGTCTCTCTCAGCTATCTCACTCCCTCTCTCTCTCACTCTGTCGCCTTGGCATTCCCGGAATCATTGACGTTTTGCAGTAGACAAAAATGCTGGAGAAACTCAGCGGGTGAGGCAGCGTCTATGGAGCGAAGGAAATAGGCAACGTTTCGGGTCGAAACCCTTCTTAAGACCCGGCCCAAAACGTTGCCTATTTCCTTCGCTCCATAGATGCTGCCTCACCCGCTGAGTTCCTCCAGCATTTTTGTCTACCTTCGATTTTCCAACATATGCAGTTCCTTCTTAGACGTTTTGCGGTGATGGCTGCATCTGCGGTTCCTTTCTGTTGGGGGGGGAGGGGGGGGAGGAGAGTCCGGGCCCGTGGCGGCTCCTGATAAATGATATGCTCCCTCCGCAGGTGCTGCCTTGCCCGCTGAGGTCCTCCAGCAGTCTGTGATTTTTGTTTGGCTATGAGTTTGAAGGTGGACCCAGAGGACTGGGAGAAATTCAGAGACCAGCAGAGAAGGACAAAGGGCTTGTTTGGCTCTGAGTTTGGCTCGGAGTTTGAAGGTGTACCAGAGGACTGGGAGAAATTCAGAGACCAGCAGAGAAGGACAAAGGGCTTGATTAGGAAATGAAAAATAGATTATGAAAGAAAACTGGCAGGGAACATAAAAACTGACTGCAAAAGTTTTTATAGATATGTGAAGAGAAAGAGATTAGTTAAAACAAATGTAGGTCCCTTGCAGTCAGAAACAGGTGAGTTGATCATGGGGAACAAGGATATGGCGGACCAATTGAATAACTACTTTGGTTCCGTCTTCACTAAGGAAGACATAAATAATCTGCCGGAAATAGCAGGGGACCGCAGGTCAAAGGAGTACTTGAGTGAAATCCAGTTTAGTCGGGAAGTGGTGTTGGGTAAATTGAATGGATTAAAGGCCGATAAATCCCCAGGGCCAGATAGGCTGCATCCCAGAGTACTTAAGGAAGTAGCTCCGGAAATAGTGGATGCATTAGTGATAATCTTTCAAAACTCTTTAGATTCTGGAGTAGTTCCTGAGGATTGGCGGGTAGCAAACGTAACCCCTCTTTTTAAGAAGGGGGGGAGAGAGAAAACGGGGAATTACAGACCAGTTAGTCTAACATCGGTAGTGGGGAAACTGCTAGAGTCAGTTATTAAAGATGGGATAGCAGCACATTTGGAAAGTGGTGAAATCATTGGACAAAGTCAGCATGGATTTACGAAAGGTAAATCATGTCTGACGAATCTTGTGGAATTTTTCGAGGATGTAACTAGTAGCGTGGCTGGAGGAGAACCAGTGGATGTGGTGTATCTGGACTTCCAGAAGGCTTTCGACAAGGTCCCACATAAGTGATTAGTATATAAACTTAAAGCATATGGCATTGGGGGTTCAGTATTGATGTGGATAGAGAACTGGCTGGCAAACAGGAAGCAAAGAGTAGGAGTTAACGGGTCATTTTCACAATGGCAGGCAGTGACTAGTGGGGTACCGCAAGGCTCAGTGCTGGGACCCCAGCTATTTACAATATACATAAATGATCTGGATGAGGGAATTGAAGGCAATATCTCCAAGTTTGCGGATGACACTAAGCTGGGGGGCAGTGTTAGCTGTGAGGAGGATGCTAGGAGAATGCAAGGTGACTTGGATAGGCTGGGTGAGTGGGCAAATGTTTGGCAGATGCAGTATAATGTGGATAAATGTGAGGTTATCCACTTTGGTGGCAAAAATAGGAAAACCGACTACTATCTAAATGGTGGCTGATTAGGAAAAGGGGAGATGCAGCGCGACCTGGGTGTCATGGTACACCAGTCATTGAAAGTAGGCATGCAGGTACAACAGGCAGTGAAGAAAGCCAATGGTATGTTAGCTTTCATAGCAAAAGGATTTGAGTATAGGAGCAGGGAGGTTCTACTTCAGTTGTATAGGGTCTTGGTGAGGCCACACCTGGAGTATTGCGTACAGTTCTGGTCTCCAAATCTGAGGAAGGACATTATTGCCATAGAGGGAGTGCAGCGAAGGTTCACCAGACTGATTCCTGGGATGTCAGGACTGTCTTATGAACAAAGACTGCATAGACTCGGTTTATACTCTCTAGAATTTAGGAGATTGAGAGGGGATCTTATAGAAACTTACAAGATTCTTAAGGGGTTGGACAGGCTAGATGCAGGAAGATTGTTCCCGATGTTGGGGACGTCCAGGACAAGGGGTCACAGCTTAAGGATAAGGGGGAAATCCTTTAGGACCGAGATGAGAAGGAATTTTTTCACACAGAGAGTGGTGGGTCTCTGGAATTCTCTGCCACAGAGGGTAGTTGAGGCCAGTTCATTGGATATATTTAAGAGGGAGTTAGATGTGGCCCTTGTGGCTAAGGGGATCAGAGGGTATGGAGAGAAGGCAGGTACGGGATACTGAGTTGGATGATCAGCCATGATCATATTAAATGGCGGTGCAGGCTCGAAGGGCCGAATGGCCTATTCCTGCACCTAATTTCTATGTTTCTATGTTTCTATGACCCCCTGTGTCTACCTTCAACTTCCTGTCTGTGGTGGCTCAGCGGGACGGGCAGGGGCTCTGGGGAGAGGGTTGCATTTCTGGTCGAGACCCTTCTTCAGATAATCACAAGTACTTTCACCGGCGAGAGTTCAGTTCAGTCTGAAGAATAATAATTTTGATTATATTGAGTGGATGTTTTTTACATTAATTTATGGGAATTAAACATTAAATTCCTTTCATCTGGCATATAAATTCATGACAGTGAGATTTAAAAATCATGTTATATTGTGAATTCTTGTGTGAATGGGATTAGTTTGTTATTTGGATACTTAGGCTGTTTTTAAAAATTATCCTTTTCTTAAGAAATGGAATCTACAGGACATTCTTAATAGGAAGGTAGTGGGCAGAAAGGCATGTCATGCGTGGTTTGAAGAGCAAAAGCTTGTAGTTTACAATGCCACAATTGAAAAGTTGAGGAAAAACAAGGTTACTTGGTTTATTGGTTACAATCTGAGGAGGATGATGATGCTACTGATTATGATATACCAATGTATCAGCTTGCAAATGATCTTCTCCATAAAGACTGGTCTATTGCTAGAAATTGTAATGTCTTTACTTATCTGTTACGGACGTACAGCATATAATACAATAATATTAAAGTACTGTTCTTGAGAATATCACATTTTAGAATTTTCAAGGCAGTCTGGGTGTTTATTATTATTTCCGTCACAACGGTCAATTTTGTAATTATCTACAATTAGGTAATTAACTAATTATATGCTTTAACTTCCGGTCATCCAAGTGAGATGTTTTATATTTGTTTCAGAATGCTTCAATCTGTAATAACTGGAAATTTCATTCAGTTCTCTTAATTTTTAAGAAAGTTATGGACTTTTGACTGTCCTCGATCACAGCTTTTGTGTAAAGTCAATGGAAAAGCAATAGGGAACAAGATGCTAATTTCCGAGTATGAAAATGGCCATAACTTTTTTAATACTGAAGATATGAAAGTGAATTAGGTGTCAAATTAAACTTCTTTTTATGCTTTATCTGATGGGATAAATTGCAGACTTGATTTTTTAAATCTCAAAATTTTGTAACATTGCTAGAAAATGGAGGCCGAAGATTAGGTTGTTAGCCAAGAAAGATAGACTTAGTTATCCCTCAGTACAGCAACATCAAGAACAATGTTGCTGTACTGAGGGATAGCCAAGTCTATCCATCATTGCTAGCAGCTGATGGCAAGCGGCTGTAAAATGTGAAGCGGCTGTAATAGGACAGTGCTGCTGGGGTGGTGGGGGGGGGGGGGGGGGGAGAGTTCCTTTCACAGCGTGTGGGTAATCTGACCAGGGGTAAAGTTGTGGGGAGGGCAGGATCATTGAGAAGGAGGGGGTCGGGGATCATGCCAGCATCCAGCTCAAGAGCGGGTCAGCGGGCGATGGATAACAGGACAGCGGGTGATGGAGCTTACTCCATTTGTCAGCGTGAGCAACCTCAATTGATCCCTTGTTCGCGCTGACACAAGAGTGAGCTCCACCGCCCGCTGTGATGTTATCCATCACTCGCTGATCCACTCCGCTCTATGATCTTTACTCTTGAGCTGGATACATTGGCATATTCTTGAGGAGATTTGGAAGCCTTAGGCAAATTGAATTGTTACTTTATTTATTTTTATTTTTAATTTTTACGGAGAGGAGAACGATCTGCGCATGCGCGGTTTAAGATTTTTTTAAAGTCGACTGACTGTCATATTACTCACGACACGTGCTTGAATATGACTCATTTAGAATTATATATTTATATTTCTATGAAAATTGTTCCCAATTGGGCCCCGTAATGCTAACGGCAGGTACTCGGGAAATGCGGTAACACGTGAAGTTTTTTCAGCACTGTGAAAAATTTCCACGAGTGCCCCCGAGTACCTACGAACGGCTATTACCGTAATTCTCCGAGTTCGAATCAGGGGAAACTCGGGAGAACTCTTGAATTAACTCATACAATTACCTCATACAGGCTCTTTATTCCAGCATTTTGTGCAAATGTAGAGGGGAATTGAGTAGGACATGAATCTAAAGTAATTGATTGATGGAATAAAGTTGAGGATAAATGATGAGCCAAATAGTCTCCATGTGCCTTGCGCACCAAACCCATCTTAGAGTTTATAACTGAGAATAATTGGCTGGGATTTATGCAATAGTTGACATCCCTCCTCAAATTAAATTATATTTTTCAGATTCCATTAGCATCCCTAAAAGTGTCGGATAAAATTGTCAAATCGCAAATTGACACGGCAATTAAGAAAACAGAAGAAATAAATCAATTAATGCATGATTTAAATAAATCTTCACACAGTAAGCCTATCACGAGGCATTCGTTAAAAGTAGTTCAGAAAGGGAACTCTTTGCTTTGCTGTGCCTCTGTTGCCATGGAAACTATTTCCAAACTGGATCACACTCCATAAGGTGAAACTTTGTCAGCTCAAAAGAATAAGGCTCTATCTGTAAATTATGTTACCATTGACTAATCTTAGAAGAGCACATATTCTGATTACCTTATGAGACGAAGAAACATTTCGAGTCAACTCTCTTGTTTGATTCTCTGGCACCAGTTCCAAACCCTGGTGAATCGTACCCACTGTTTAACCAATAGACCGGAAAAGCAGTCTCCCTCAAACCAAATAGCAAATTTAATTAATCAAATTCTCAAAGGTTTCTTGACAATTTGTAAAAGTAGACATTAAATATATATCACAAAATAATTTGCAGACATTCTTACGAAGCTCATAATTAGCTACATTTTTTGCAGGGATTTCATGAAAAACAATGATGTCAATGTAATTGAAATCTTCCACATCCATAAAGTCACCCCTTCTCAACTACCATCAATGTCTATGAACTCTGATTTTGGAATATTGGCAAATAATCTTTACAGTTTCCTTTGAAAATATTCTCCAAGAAAAACATTATTCACAAGTCTTTGTTCCTAGATCTAGAAAACAAACTCCAAGAGAGTCTCCCCTCATAACTAAACTTTCTCAGCCTTTTAATTTTCTCGAAATTCCCTCAATATGCTGTCGGATGCCATGAATTCTGACCTGATATTTGGTGATCAGAACTGTGGGCAGCACGATGGTAGAGCTGCTGCCTGCCTCACAACGCCAAAGATCCTGGTTCGATCCAGACCTCAGGCGCTGTCTGTGTGGAGTTTGCACATTCTCCTTGTGACTGTAAGGTTTTTCGCACAGAGAGTTGTGACTCTGCGGAATTCTCTGCCTCAGGAGGCCGGTTCTCTGGATACTTTCAAGAGAGAGCTAGATGGGGCTCTTAAAGATAGCGGAGTCATGGGATATCGGTTGAAGGCAGGAACGGGGTACTGATTGGGGGATGATCAGCCATCATCACATTGAATGGTGGGGTTGGGCCAAAGAGCCGAATGGCCTACTCCTGCACCTATTGTCTATTGTTTGCTCTGGTTTTCTCCCACCTTTTAAAGATGTGTGGGACTATGTAAATTGTGCCTCATGTGTAGCTGAGAAGTTGGGATGGCGCAGAACTAGTGTATCTTGTACCTTGTACCTTCCGAAGAGTCCACCAGGGACCATACTAGAAGTTGGACAATTTTATACTGGACATATTTTTTACATTTTATCAAGCCAATTAATCAAGCCAATTAACCGACAAACCTACTGTGAATTGGTGAACAATGGTCAGCATGGATTGAGGGGCCTGTTTCCAAGCTATATTTCTAAAGGCTTGTTGTACTCTTGTTGTGGTTTAACAAGAGCTTCTCCAATCTCCCTTCCGAAGGTTAAGATTTGGGAAACCGGGATTGTTTACACTAAAGCTAGGATAATAAGTACGTTTGATGTCGGAATGTTTAAGATGATGTGGCAGTGGAAAGGACAGCGAAGATAGGACCAAACCGTTCTGGTGATGGAGAGGGCAAGAATGAAGATCCACAATAGAATGCAAGTAATTTAGAGTAGCAAGCAGAAAACATTATTGTACAAGGTGATGTATATAAAAGGTAATTATCATGGCTGTATATGTATTTGTAAATGGATTTTAACAGAGCATCAGATGTCAGTTTCCAAATCTGAGCCATTGCCTTGCTTTCCACAAAAGCCACAACGCATGAAGAAGATTTATAAAAGCCACCAAACCTTTCATCCTGGCCTAGAGCCTGAAAAGCTTTGACTGACCTCACACTTACAGAGCTCCTTAATCAAGCTCTTATAGTAGTATTGATTAAGGATTTATCTACTCAACAATGGTTTGAGTTTGTAGAAACAAAGCACTGTAGGTTTGTGTTTAGTTATATGTACCAAGGTACAGTGAAAAGCTTTTGTTGCGTGCTAACCAATCAGCGGAAAGACACTAGATGATTACAATTGAGCTGCCCACAGTGTACAGATACATGATGAAGGGAATAAAATGAATAATGTTTAGTGCTAGGTAAAGTCATCAAAGATGGATGTTGGTTTACAAAAAAAGACACAAAGTGCTGGAATAACACGGGGAGCATCTCTGGAGAATGTGGAAAGGTGATGTTTTGGGTCTGATCAATCAGCAAGAAGCTGACCTTTCAGCCCATCTCATTCATCCCAATCATCTGAACTAACCTCATTTGCCCTGTTGGGCCTGTATCTATCCAGGCCTTGAGACTCTCCCTATATGTCCCCTGAACATAGTGATTGGACTGACTTCACTACCTGCCAGCAGGCTCCACATATATACCACTCTCTGTAAAAAATAAATCTCCTTATATTCATTACAATACTGCTTCCTTTCACCTTAAACCTACTCTCTTATTTTTAATATCGATATTAATGGAAAAAAGATTCTGGTTATCTATTCTATCAGCGCCTCTTATAATTTTATACACCTCTAGCAGGTCACCCTTAATCCCCCTCCGCACCAGCAAAAGCGACGTCAGTCCATCCAATCTCTCCTCATAACGAAAATCCTCCAAACCGAACAACATTCAGGTGAACCTTCTTTAGTTTGGTTTATTATTGTCACGTGTACAGAGGTACAGTGAAAAGCTTTTGTTTGCGTGCTATCCAGTCAAATAAAATATTGTACATGGTTACGTTCAAGCTGTCTGCAGTGCACAGAAAAAGGATAAAGGGTACAACATTTAGTGCAAAGTTTGGCTGACAAAGTTCGACTAAAGATAGTTCAAAGGCCTCCAATGGTAGATGGAAGGTCAGGACCGCATTCTAGCTGATGAGAGAACCATACAGTTGCCTGATAACAGCTCCAGCCCAACCCAGTAATGATGCTCCTAAAGCTTGCCCCCTTAGTCTAGCTCAGTAAAACACTGAGTCAAGCACTTGACCACTAAACTTTATTTTTTGAAAAAAATAATTAACTCCCTATACAATACCTAATGCAGCGGGTCCGATCCTTGTCTCTGCTTGTCCAAGCCCTCCAGCCTCGTGCAAGCAGATACCTTCAAAAGGTTACGCAGTCCCAAGTGCCCTTCCAGAAGTTCGACAACAATCCTCCTGGGAATCACCTTTTATAGGTTATCCGACCTGTGGGGCAGAACTATATGGGGCGGGCAGCCCCTACAAGCCAATCGCACATATAAATCACATTATACTGTAATTGACAGTTCCCCAACCCAATTACAAAGCGCCCCATTACAATGTTTCTACAGACGCTTCTAGAAAGAAGTCAGCTAACTAAGTAATGCAACATTTTCCCAGGCAGTATAAACAATTCAACCAATGCTTCACACTTCAGCCAATCCTCAAACAGCAGTACAAACATCTTGCAACGTTATTAACAGTATTTACAACCCTTATGCCGTCGGCCAATCCTGATTATACATCTGCAACACCTCTGAGTTTCTCTGCAGAGTCCTCATACAATAATAATAATAGAGAGGACATCTGGACCTTATCTGATATATCAATCTAGGACCTAGACTTCCTGATACTGGCTTGCAACCTGTAGCTTCGCACAGAAAAAAGCCAAGCAGGCCCTGCAGATGCATAGATCCTCTATTTTATAACAACTCCAATTTGGCCAATATTTACATTCCTCCCTTTTATTATTTATGATAATCCATCATTAATGATAACCAAAATATAATAGTGACTGCTTTTTATTCTGACAAATATCTTAACAAAAATGATGCTGATGTATTTTCCCAGAATTTCATCAAGCTTCCCGAGTTTGCGTGGGGGCGTAGCTTCATGATTTCCATCTGATGAGTCTTCACCTCCCAAGGTTTCATGGGTGCAAATCCCATCCATACATCTTGATAAGTCATCTGTGCTGGATCCATAGTAGAGTATGAAGTTTCTAAAAGAATCTGGAATAATGTAAGTTAGCAGTCCATACTTCCACTGATAAGCCTACAGTGGTGGAGATGTACCTATGCCTTCTTCCCTTCTACTTTCAACAAAAGGCCTCTCACTATATGCTGCTCCTACTCTACAACATAACTCTTTCAACACTAGTCAAAACTAGAGTGTAGTCGGTCATCTCCGCAGTCACATGATGGAAGTTGATCATTTCCATTGCACCTTGAGTCTAGGGTATTCTCAAGGGTCTATCCTATTGATTACAACTGGGTTCAGTCCAGATTTCCCCACAGGCGTGACTCTCATCTGAAATAAAGCTATGGGAAGTAATTTCATCCAACCATGTCTAGTCTCCGCCTTCAATTTGGCAAATTTAGTTTTAAGGGTCTGATTTATTCTCTCTACAAGTCCAGCAGCCTGTGGTCGATACTCACATTACAACTGCTGCTGGATCCCCAGCTGTTCGCATAATTTCTATTAATTTGTTCTAATATGATGTGGATCATTATCTATACTAAGTCGAATAAGGATCCAGGTATTATCCAGGGGTAATTTCTCTTTAACTCCTTGATAACAGTAGTTGCTTTATTATCAAGGGTTGGATAAGTTTTGATCCACTGGCCGAATACATCGACTTTGACAACAACACCTACAACCTTGGCATCTCCTCTGGTTTGATGTACTCCTTCTTATAGTATATTGAACAGACTCATAGACAATAGTGGTTCTTTCTCATCATTAGTCTCCTCCTGCAACTGAATAAATTTATGGATGGTTAGCATCGACCTCTCCAAGGGGTACTTGTTATTTAAACTTTCAGTCTACCTCATCATTTTTATACCACCACCTTATGTTCCCAGGGTATTTTTACTGTCAGATTAGTTCTGCAATTCCTGACATCTGCTAGGGTCTGTTCTCTCCTTAATGATCACTGAATAGTTCTGTCCCACTTCCGAGTGCTCTTCTGGGGATGAGACATGAAAATATACTAGGTCAATTTTATGTACAGTGCAATTTTCAATTATTTCTGAAATAGATCCCATGATATTCTGGTAGGAACATTGCCATGGACATGAATCATGTCCTACGATTTTCTAAAAAGGATCAAATTTGCAATCAGTTATAAACTGTTATATATGATAGTTAGAATGTAGGTGCAGAGTGGGTATACCCGAGCCACAGAGCAATGGTTATTCCTATATTTCTGTGTCAGTTTTGAGATTGCCCATTCAGACAAAATAGTGCAGTAGAGTTCGAAGGGACTGTTGTACAATGATCTTTCCAAAGTTGGAGCCCGCCTTGATGATCTCTTTTGATTTCTGGAGGCTTCCTGTAGCTTCTTAGTTCACTGAGACTCGATTCATCTTCTTCGCTGGTATGAAGTGTTACGTTTTAGCAGGGTTTGGCACTAGTGTATGTATGGATCAGCTTTACAACTGAGTTAATTGTTGTTATATTTTGTACCAGCCTATACTGATCTTCTTCTTTTAGTTGCGGAACAGCAAGAGTAGGAATGTTACTGTGAGGAGCAACCTTTGTAGTTCTTGTAGATTGACTAGTTTTATTCTGGCATTCCCCGAATCAATCTGTTAATGCTGTTGGTGGCCTATGATCTTCTTGGAAATGTGTTACCACTTTCTGGGGAGCTACTTGGATGGGATTTATGTTCACACATCCTACCTGAGCAGTGTCTTCTGCCCATTCTTGAGGGTTCACAGACTCGCATATGTCACTCCCCAGATGATGACGTAGGTAGGCAACACTGTCCAGAAGGCCAAATAAAACTCAACAACATTTTAGTTAAATACGTTTGCTTTACAATTGTTCAGGTCTGCCATAATGATTGCTCCTTTCCACTATTGCTCCTGCGTCTCTTGCACTTGCTGAATTATTTATTTAATCTTACTGGCACCTCAGTATATTCTACAGCTCCCTCCTCTTTTTCAACTAGTGCCAAATCTTATTCCTATCGGCTTCCTTCATATCACCACAGCTACTTTGTCTCCCTTCTTAGTTTCTTTATTGCCTCTTGATTCCTCTTACACTTTGCTCTATTTTGTCTTCTTGCTGGGCATTCCTTGCTCCAATGACCCATTTGGTTACAAATACAACAAGCTCTCGAGATTGCAATGTTCTTTTCTTTAAAATGTTCCTCTGGATAATTGTGAGACTGCTTATAGTTCCTCCTTGTATGATCTTCAGTTTTCACTATAATAGTACACCCAATTCTCTCATTTTGGTAAATTACTTGGGTGGGGTCAGGGGTAGGGGTCAGGTTACTTTGTCCACAAATTCTGGACCTGCTGGTGGATCAGGACTGTGAAAATGGGTTGGTTTGTGAGAAAGGTCTTTTTGGTCCCTGATATTCTGGCCTGCTTTCTCTTTGCTCTCTTGGATCCCAGAGGTCTCCTGGATTTAAAGACCGCCTATAATTTCTAGGATCTTGGATGTTTCTGTATCCTCTAGGATCCTGAGTGTGCCTATGATCCTGAAAGTTTCCTCTCTGACCCCTTCCTTCCATTCGTTCCCTAGTCGGACAGGCTCGACTCCAATGTCCTATCCCACCACAAGTATAGCACTGATTGGGTCTTATTATTGGATTTCTTCTACCACTCTCTCCCAGTAAGATTGGTTCCAAAATAGGCGTATTATTGTAATAATGATTTTGATATTCTGGGACTCCAATTTCTCCCATTCCATACTTTGCTAACATTTGAGGACTCCGTGGTCCTGGGTCAGAGCTTGGCCCCTCCTTTTAACCACATATTCGACTTGATTTTATTGCAGGATGATCTTCCTGCTTTCAACCATCTTTCCAGTTGTATCTCACAGCTTTGGCATCTGACCAGTGCGGTTTTCTGACCAGTCCATATTATTAGTTCTGATTGATTCAGCCACATTGGTAGGAAATCAGTTCAACAATGTGGCACAGTATTACGGATAATTTGCTCCGTTCTGATAATTTAGGTCACATGATTGATCCAAGTATGGTTCTGAAAATCTTTCCAAGAACTCATCTGCTCCCTCTCCCTTACTTGGTTTTATATCCAGGATTCTGGCTCAATCAATTGGTATCTGGAGAGTATTCGCAATGGCTCTTTAAACTGCCTCTTCCCTTGCACTATTGTCTGCTATTATGTTTGCCAGTGCTTCATGTGTCGGGTGTCCTAGGGCTGCTAGAAATCTGATATGTTCTGTTGGAGTAATTATCTGTTGTATCGTTGCCCATAGGTCTCGGGAGTCTGCATGATACACATGCAGGTGATTTCTTTCTATCAGGGATCCTGTTTAACACTGCTATCATTTTGTGGGGCTTCCATGGGGTATGAACATCTATTGTACAGGAATTATTTGCACCCACTGGACTGACCGGATCAAAGGAAGGATTGGGCATTTCCCTGACGGGGAACTGCCTACGAGTTACTTGTTTTGTTTTTGTACTTTCTGCCATATCGGGATCTATCTCGGTATCTTCAATTATTGTCTCACTCACAGATATATCTTCCTCTTCACTAGGGGGTTCTGAATGACTCACTCCTCTTTCTCGCTACTCGTCTAATTCGTCTAGGTCTAGGCTCGTAAAAATATTCTGGTGGTTGTGTAAATAGCTCGTTCTAAGCTCCCCCAAGTCTAGTTTCAGTCAATAAAATACTGAATCAAGCACTTGAGCAACTAAACCTTATTTTGGATAACACAGCAACAGTCCCCCTATACAATACATAACCACCACAGGTTCGATCCTTGTATCTGCTTGGCTAAGCCCTTCTAGCCTTGTGCACGTAGAGACACTCCAAAAGGTCACACATTCCCAAACGCTCTTCCAGAAGATCGACAAAGGACCTCGTGGGCGCTGCCTTTTATAGGTCCCCGAACCTTGAGGGGCCGAACTACATGGGGGTGGTCTCTTCATAACCCAATTAAACACAGTAATTATAACAGTAGCTAATTGACAGTTCTCCAACCAAATATTACAATCTTCAATACATTGTATTTGAAAGAAGCAAATTGTGTTTGCTTCGATCTAGAAGGAAGCAAACACAAATGAATAGTGCAACATGTGCCCTGGGATTCAAACAGTTCCTCCAAGGCTCAACAGTTCAACCAATCATCAATTAACAAGATGACCATCTCACAACATGATTTATACTATTTACAATGCCCTTGCAGCGATCCAATCGAAATTATGCATTTAAGGTTTGTTTGCAAAACTGCTATACATTTTATCAATTTACGAGAAACAAGGAGAACACCTAGACCCCTCACCATCCTGCATACCAGTCTGAGCCTAGACTGGTTCGTGCCATCCAAAGCCTGTAAATTTCAGCTAACAAGGTTTAAACAATTCTGACAAGTGCAGGGATCCTCCATTTTATGGTGTATTTAATTTGTTCAGTATTAACAGCTGTACTATGTCTTCAATGCCCCCTTTCTCTTTAAATACCGGGGCTAACTTCTTCATTCTACTCATGTACCATGAGCTACTGGACTATCTGTCAATAGTGGAGTGGATGAATTCAAAGAATCTTGTGCTCTGGTTGCTGCTGTATGTGGAGCAGGCTCTAATGTGGAATCTGCGGGTGGTGTTAAACGTTCTGCAGGCTCTGGATGTCTATTGTGTGCACAAGGTGTGGGTGGATCCTGGGGAACGCAAGAGGAACATGGTGGGAGCTGCAAACTTCTTTTAATTTTAACACTTTCTCAATCTTCTAAATATTCGTCTTCTCCCCCTTCCAGGTCAATGCCAACCATTGGGTTCTTAAACTCTAAATATAGAGGTGCTAGTTTTCCTTCGGAAGGTCTATCTCTTTCCTGTTCTTTATGCTTTCTTATATATCCACACCCTTCTTCCTTAGTGCCTGAAGGTCGATTTACTTTATCATCTTTCAGTTTTATTCCAAGTTTTGAAATTGCTTTTTCCCAATTCGCCATTCCCATAATTTCTTTATCCGCCTTCCGTTCCTCATAATATTTCCTCCACAAACCTATTAACTCCTTCGCTACCTCATTATTACTATTTTGTCAAATGATTTGTTCTAAATACTTTAATCCCTTCAATGTTCTAACATAATCCCTTCGGCCATAATTTGTCCCCTCATTTCTTATTCAATGCTCCCGAAAAGTCTCTCAATCTTTTAGCTTTTTGTAGAAATTTGCTGCATATTAATTGCAATGGACTTTCGGAATCTGCGGTCATATCTCGTTCCACGTGATTCCCCATGTTTGCAGCCACTCACACCTTCTTAACAATTCACACTTCCCTCACCATCTCCGAGGCTATCAAACTCACTCCCTAACAATGGCCAAAAGCTCAGTCGCTCGCCAACAGTCTCGCGCTTCTCTCAACACAATCGCGCAATCAACCCTTTCAATCCAGTACCCAAATTCCTCTACAGTCTCCCACAAATCCACACAATTTCAACTCCTACACTTTTAACAATCTTCAATCATCCAAAAGTTAAGGTGCTCCAGGGAACAATCAAACGCAGTCAAACACAATCAAACACACTGCCACAGCCCATTTCCTATACCCAAAGCAACCTTAATCTAAACACATGCAAATGAGCTCCAAACACGCGAGCAAAATCATATACAGACAAGAAATTATACCACTTATTATTATCATACAAACCCACACTCCCATATAAACTACAAGCATTCGTCTAATATCGCATTCGTTAACTGTACAGTCCCAAAAGCAAATCACAGTATATTTTAATCCCTCCTCATGGTGTTTTCAACTAACGGAACAATCCCTCCCTCGGCACAGCGATCGGAAGGATATGAACCCCTGGTTGACAGCCACCTTATAATAACAGTCTTAATCAAACTATGTTGTTATACAGTTGATTCTTCTTCTTCTTTCGTGTGGCGTGCACAGCCTAAAGTTGTTGGACTATTTGATCTTCCATTTGATCAACGTTCTATTTGATCTTCCATTTGTGCACGTCGAGTTGATTGCATTAGTTGAAACAGGGCGGACCACGTGAAGGTTGCAATCTTCCACCCCACAGTTGATTCGAACCACTATTACAACAGTGTATCTAACATTCAAAATTTAAATCAAAGACAATATACCGTAAATACAATGCAACTACAAATCTTAAATACAGTTTAAACTACAGCTTTAAATTTTATTATGCACAGATTAATCTGGAAGAAAATATATACACTTTACAACATCCAGCTCCGAATATGGAAGTCTGGAATAAGAACTAGCCAGCACCTCAATATGAGGTCCTGAATTTTGGTAAATTTGAATCGATAAATTTTCAGCTCGTTTTTTTTCTTTGTCCAATTATTTTTTAGTATGCGATGAAATTATAAGAATTGGTTTAAAGTATTTTCCAGTACCTTCACGAGACTCCTCCCCTGTCTTTTCAGAGATCCAGATACTACTCACACAGGCGGGGACTCAAACCCTCATAGGCTCACCCTTGGACTTCTTTCTTTCCACCTGCTTGGTACTGGGTGTCAGCGAGTGGTCGCTTCACGCTGGCAGTCGATGCCGATCTTTAGAGTGCCTTTTCCAATTTGCACCCCTCAGAGATGAACGTCATGGTGGATAAAGCACAGTTACGGTCCCAGCCCGTCCCCACATACCTGGGTGTGAAGCTCGACAGAACGTTGTCATTCAAACAATGCCTGGAAGGTGCCAAAGCAAAGACAAGCGCTCGTGCTGCACTGATTTGCCTCCTAGCCGGCACGACATGGGGAGTCATGACAAGACACTGCGCATGTCCACAGTTGCCCTGGTGTTCTCAGCCGCCGAGTACTGCGCCCCGGTGTGGTGCCATAGCCCTCACGCCAAGAAACTGGATGCTGCCCTCAACAGCACCCTGCGGACTGTCTCCGGATGCCTACGAGCCACCCCAGTAAACCAACTACCCGTCCTCACTGGCATTGCCCCAGCCAATGTCAAACAAGAAGCAGCCGCGCTGGCCCTCTCTCGAAAGGCACAGACCAGTGAATCCCACCTTCTCCATCACATCGTCACAGAGACACCACGACGAGTACACCTCAGGTCATGGCACCCCTTTGCCACGCAAGCCGAAGAGCTGCTCTGCACAACACCGGCTGACGCTTCTAAGGCCGCCTGGGTCAAGAAGAGATGGAGAGACCAATGGAAGTCAGCGGAACCATCTAGGCTACACCATTACATCGATGACCCCCATGGATGTCCCTGACCAGGACTTGCCCTGAAAGCAGTGGTCAACCCTCAACCGCTTGAGGACAGGCATCAGACACTATGGAGTAGCGATGAAGAGGTGGGATCTCGTGGACAGCGCGTCCTGCGAGTGTGGGGACCCAACACAGACAGTAGAGCACATAGTCACCAGCTGCCCCAAACACCAGCCACCGAATGGTGAACGAGGTCTGATTGACCTGGACAATGACACGTTGCCCTGGCTCGCCTCAACAGAGCTGCAGGTCTAAAAGACATACGACAGAAGAAGAAGCCTTGTGCAAGCAGATACCTCCAAAAGGTTATGTAGTCCCAAGCGCCATTCCAGAAGATCGACAAAGATCCTCGTGGGAGTCACCTTTTATAGGTCATCGGACCTATGGGGAAGAACAAATGGGTGGGGGGGAGCAGCCTCTACGCCAATCATACATATCGATCACATTATACAGTAATTGACAGTTCCCCAACTCAATTACAAAGCGCCCCATTAGAATGTTTCTACAGACGCTTCTAGAAAGAAGTCAGCTAACTAAGTAATCCAACATTTTCCCGGGCAGTATAAACAATTCATCCAAGACTTCACACTTCAGCCAATCCTCAAACAGCAGTACAAACATCTTGCAACATTATTAACAGCATTTACAACTCTTTTGCAGTCGGCCAATCCTGATTATACACCTGCAACACCTCTGAGTTTCTATGCAGAGTCCTCATACATTTTAACACTAAAAAGGACATCTGGACCTCACCTTATCTGATATAGGACCTAGACTTCATGGCACCGGCTCGCAGCCTGTAGCTTAACACAGAAAAAGGTGCATAGATCCTCTATTTTATAATAACACAAATTTGGCCAATAATAGGGGCCGATCAGTCATGATCTCAACGAATGGCGGTGCTAGCTCGAAGGGACAAATGGCCTCCTCCTGCACTTATTTTCTATTTACAACCCCATCCTTCAATTGGAACTTCACACAATACTCCAAGTGCAGTCTAACAGTGTTCCATAAAATTATAATATAACCTCCCAATGTTTATGTTTTTGCCTCGGCCTATGAAGACAAACATGTCAGAACAGGGTCTTAAGAGTTTGGACCCAAAATGACATTGTCCATTCTTTGCACGGATGCTGCCTGACCCGTTTAGATCAAGAAGAGCATGCCATATGCCTACTTCACTTCCCAATCCACCTGTGTTTGGGAAGAAGCTTAAAGGAACTTAAATGCTAGTGTCACTCTGTTAATCAACATTTCTGTTTACTTACCATTTACTTTATACATCTACCCCTATTCAACTTTCAAAATGCATAATATTGTTCTAGTCAGGATTAAATTTCACCAACCAACTGTCTGCCCAAATTTCCATCTGATCTATATTCTGCTGGAGTCTTAGATAACCTTCCTTGCGATCCACACCACCAATTTTCATGCTTTCTGAAGATTTACTAAATCATACTTCTGACATCACACCCAAGTTGTTAATACATATGAAGGAAAACAAATGTCCAGTTCTAATCCGAGGTGGAAGATTGCAACCTTCACGTGGCCCGCCCTGTTTCGACTAATGCAATCAACTCGACGTGCACAAACGGAAGATCAAATAGAACAAGTTGTCCAACAACTTTAGGCTGTGCACGCCATACGGAAGAAGAAGAAGAAGCTCTAATCCCTGCAGCACTCCATTAGCCACTGTCTTCCAGTCAGGAATGCATCTTTCCAATACCACCCTCTACTTCCTAAATCAAAACCAATTTTGGATCCAAATTATCTGCTTGCTTTGGATCCCTGGTGCTTTAACCATCTGGAACAGTCTACCATACAGGACCTTGTCCAATGTCTTAACAAAGAGCATACAGGCAATATTAAACAACTTTATCAATTAAACATCAATCTTATCCCTTGGTCATACAATACAATACCGTTCATTGTCATTTGAACCTCATTGAGTTTCTGCAGTCATACAAACAAGAAAAGAACTAAGACACAACACAATTTACACAAACATCCATTCAGGCCGCGCCGGGCGATGCAAGGCCGTGCTCCGGGTCTTGATGTTAGAACCCCCAGCGGGCACTAGCAAGTCCCGCGAGCATTAAAGCCGCGCCGGTCGATGTAAGGCCCTGCTCCAGGTCATTTTCAACCCTGCATCTCGGGCGGGAGAAGTTGCCGCCACGGGAGCTCCGAAAAGCGGTCTCCCACCAGGGACCCGCGAGCTCCTGGTGTCACCGTTCACCGGGCCGGCGGCTGGAGCCACCGAATCTCCGGGGTTGGGCAGCAGTAGCGCACCATCACAGCTCCTCCAGTTCCGAACTAGGCCAGCTCCACGTTGGTAAGTAGTCCGCAGCTCTGTGACTGGAGCCCCAGGTCCGGTTGGTTGCCGCTCCACGGTGTTAGGCACCAACGACAACGGAGACCCGACAGAGAAAAGGTCAGGTCCTCTGTACAGGGAAAATATTTTAAAGGTTTCTCCCACCCCGCCCCACCCCCCCACACATACCCAGCTAAAAACAAACACTATAACTACACTCAAACCGAGACAACAAATAAAAAAAGACAGACGGACTGCAGAGGCCGCTGTGACGAGAGTCATCCACCTATCATTATCACTATCACTATCACTACCCACCAATCACTAACTACTTTTCCTTTACTCATGCAGTCCAAATGAAGAGTCTTGACCCAAAATGTTGACTGTCCATTTTCCTCCACAGATGCTGCCTATCCCATTGAGCTCCCCCAGCAAATTTTCTGTTGCCTTTGCAATAAAACCCGAGGTAGTTTTTCTCATAAATTGTTTGCTCTGACTATACGTGTTTGTATACTATCTGCTCTTCATACACCAGCACACCCAGATCCCTCTACATTAAATGATTCCTTACTATTTTAAAATATTCTATTTTTCTATTATTTCCTGTTCTGAACCATTATTATTTCAAATTAGCCCATTTTAAAAGGTAAAGTTACTAGATCAGCACATCTGAAACATTGGTTCTCTATACAGACCAACCTTACACAGGGTAGTGGAAAGCAGAACAGTGGAACAAAGATTGTTTGAGGCAAATTACTAATAATTGGTTTCCTAAGTAACTAATAAGCAGAAATCACACACTCGCCTCCGCTCAGCTCCAAGCGTCTGCCTGAGGTGTCAGGCAGTGTTAAGGCTTCAGTAAATGGGATGGTTGCTGCTTTTTCACAGATTTCAGCTAATCTGTTGGATGCTCCCAGCTGCATATTCAACCATCCATTGTGCCACATTTCTAAAACTGAATGGAGGAAGCTACCAAGGACAGGAGAAGCATTGTTAAAAAAAAACACACTTAATAAGAAACTGAACTGCTGAATGAAGTGATGCGGGAAATGTCATTCTCCTAAATGGTTCCATTTTGGTTGGATCGGAACTGTGTCGGTGCATGTCAACCAAGACAGGTCAACGAGAAAGATTCCTTTGACATATTGGTGTCAAAATGGATCAAACTCCCTTACTATCTCTGTATCCCATAGTGGCTTTGCATAGGTCCCAATATTCAATGTTTCCATCTCCGCCACATTCATGGTGTTCAACGTTTACAGATGATTGTCCCAAAACATTAATTATTTTTCCCTTTCCACAGATACTGCCTGAGATCATAAGATCATGAGATAAGAGTAGAAATCGGCCATTCGGCCCATCAAGAAATAGGTCATTCGGCCAGTCAATCATAGCTAATCTATCTCTCCCTCCTAACCCTATTCTCCTGCCTTCTCCCCATAACCTCTGAGAGCCATACTTATCAAGAATCTATCTATCTCTGCCTTGAATATATCCACTAACCCTAATGCCACAGATTCACCACCCTCTGACTAAAAAAATGTCACCTCATCTCCTTCCTAAAAGAACGTCCATTAATTCTGAGACTATGACCTCTATTCCTGGACTCTCCCATTAGTGGAAACATCCTCTCCACATTCACTCTAAGCCTTTCACTATTCTGTATGTTTCAATGAGGTCCCTCCTCATTCATCTAAACTCCAGCGAAAATAGGCCCTGTGCCATCAAATGCGCATCATATGTTAACCTACTCATTCCTGGGATCATTCTTGTAAACTTCCTCTGGACCCTCTCCAGAACCAGCAAATACTTCCTCAGATACAGTGCCCAAAATTGCTCACATTTTTCCAAATGCGGCCTAACCAGCGCCTTATAAAGCCTCAGGATTACATCTTGTTTTTGAAGACAAGCCTTCTCGAAATAAATGCTAGCATTGAGTTTGCTTTTTTTTACTACCAATTCGACTTGCAGATTAATTGTTTGAGAATCCTGCACCCGCACTCACAGGTCTCTTTGCACCTCCGATTTCAGGATTCTCTCCCCATTTAGAAAATAATCTACACCTTTATTCCTACTATCAAAATGCATGACTCCACACTTCGCTATGCTATATTTCATCTGCCACTTCTCTCCCTACTCTCCCAAGCTATGCAAGTCCTTCTACAGAGTCCCTGCTTTCTCTACTTTCTGCTCCTCCACCTGAGCTGTTGAGTATTTCTGCACCTATCAGTATTCTTCTAAGAGGAGTAAGAGGCGACCGTGGCTGACAAAGGAAGTCGAGGGCAGTACAAACATAAAAGAGAAGACGTATAACATAGCAAAGATGAGCTGGACACCAGAGGATTGGGAGACTTTTAAAGATCAACAGAAGGTAACTGAAAAGACAATACGAGGAGAAAAGATGAAGTACAAAGGTAAGCTAGCTAAGAATATAAAGGAGGACAGTAAAAGCTTCTTTAGGTGTGTGAAGAGGAAAAAAATAGTTAAGACAAATGTGGGTCCCTTGAAGACAGAAACAGGTGAATTTATTATGGGGAACAAGGAAATAACAGACGAGTTGAACAAGTACATTGGTTCTGTCTTCACTAAGGAAGAAACAAACACTTCCAGATATACGAGGGGACAGAGGGCCTAGGGCAGTGGTGGGGAACCTTTTCATGTTGGAATGCCACATTAAGTTAGCTGTAATCCAACAAGGCCACATCCAAGAAACTTTAATTAGATATACTTCAAAATGTACATTATTTTGTAAAAATCTAACTACTATGTACTAACTTCAAGAAAATGAAATCAAATTGTTCATTCT
Source organism: Raja brachyura (assembly GCA_963514005.1). The sequence goes on from OY740782.1 coordinate 67,696,357, forward strand.
AAAGTTAACAACCTTCTAATGACTTTGTTGTGACTGCTTTTTGTGGGAAAGCATTTGAATATTTTGTTGCAACATAGAGGTACGCAGTTTCAGCTCATCTTCTAGATGGGTATCCGTCATTTGTGACCTCAAGGGCGTCTTGATTTGGGTTAGGTCGAAGAATGTAGATTTGCAGCACTAAGTGGTTGAAAAGCAAGAAAAAATTTTCATGTGGGGAGGATTATTTAGTTTAATCTTTTACTCTTTGGGGTTTTAAATACATTAATTTTAAGATTAAAATAAAAATAATAAAAGATGAACAAAAACATATTAATAAAAATAAAAGGATTTGTTCTACAAAATTTGGATTCATTCAAAAGGCCGCACTTAATGACCTAGAAGGCCGCATGCGGCCTTAAGGCCGCAAGTTCCCCATCCCTGGTCCAGGGTGATGGAGGGACTGAAGGAAGTTCACATTAGTCATGAAATGATGTTGGGAAGACTGATGGGACTGAAGGCTGATAAATCCCCAGGGCCTGATGATCTGCATCCCAGGGTACTTAAGGAGGTGGCTCTACAAATTGTGGATGCATTGGTGATCATTTTCCAATGTTCTATAGATTCTGGATCAGTTCCTGTGGATTGGAGGGTAGCTAATGTTATCCCACTTTTCAAGAAAGGATGGAGAAAGCAGGGAATTATAGACCATTTAGCCTGACGTCAGCGGTGGGGAAGATGCTGGAATCGATTACTAAGGATGTAATAGCAGCGCATTTAGAAACATAGAAACATAGACAAATAGGTGCAGGAGTAGGCCATTCGGCCCTTCGAGCCTGCACCGCCATTCAATGTGATCGTGGTTGATCATCCAACTCAGTATCCCGTACCTGCCTTCTCTCCATACCCCCTGATCCCTTTAGCCACAAGTGCCACATCTAACGCCCTCTTAAATATAGCCAATGAACTGGCCTCAACTACCTTCTGTGGCAGAGAATTCCAGAGACTCACCACTCTCTGTGTAAAGAATGTTTTCCTCATCTCGGTCCTAAAGGAATTCCCCCTTATCCTTAGACTGTGACCCCTTGTTCTGGACTCCCCCAACATCGGGAACAATCTTCCAGCATCTAGCTTGTCCAACCCCTTAAGAATTTTGTAAGTTTCTATAAGATCCCCCCTCAATCTTCTAAATTCCAGCGAGTACAAGCCAAGTCTATCCAATCTTTCCTCATATGAATGTCATGACATCCCAGGGATCAGTCTGGTGAATCTTCTCTGTACCCCCTCTATGGCAAGGATGTCTTTCCTCAGATTTGGAGACCAAAACTGTACGCAATACTCCAGGTGTGGCCTCACCAAAACCCTGTACAACTGCAGTAGAACCTCCCTGCTCCTATACTCAAATCCTTTCGCTATGGATGCTAACATACCATTTGCTTTCTTCACTGCCTGCTGCACCTGCATGCCTACGTTCAATGACTGGTGTACCATGACACCCAGGTCTCGTTGCATCTCCCCTTTTCCTAATCTGCCACCATTCAGATAATAGTCTACCCTCATGTTTTTGCCACCAAAGTGGATAACCTCACATTTATCCACATTATACTGCATCTGCCATGCATCTGCCCATTCACTCAGCCTATCCAAATCACCCTGCAGCCTCCAAGCATCCTCCTCACACCTAACTATACCCCCCAGCTTGGTGTCATCGGCAAATTTGGAGATGTTGCATTGAATTCCCTCGTCCAAATCATTAATATATATTGTAAATAGCTGGGGTCCCAGCACTGAGCCTTGCGGCACCCCACTAGTGACTGCCTGCCATTCTGAAAAGGACCCGTTTACTCCTACCCTTTGCATCCTGTCTGCTAGCCAGTTCTCTATCCACATCAATACTGAACCCCCAATACTGTGTGCTTTAAGTTTGTATGCTAATCTCTTATGCGGGACCTTGTCGAAAGCCTTCTGAAAGTCTAGATATAACACATCCACTGGTTCTCCCTTATCCACTCTACTAGTTACATCCTCGAAAAATTCTATCAGATTTGTCAGACATGATTTACCTTTCGTAAATCCATGCTGACTTTGTCCAATGATTTCACCACTTTCCAAATGCGCTGCTATCCCATCATTAATAACTGACTCTAGCAGTTTCCCCACTACCGATGTTAGACTAACTGGTCTGTAATTCCCCGCTTTCTCTCTCCCTCCTTTTTTAAAAAGTGGTATTACGTTAGCTACCCTCCAATCCTCAGGAACTACTCCAGAATCTAAGGAATTTTGAAAAATTATCACTAATGCATCCACTATTTCTGTGGCTAGCTTCTGTGTATTTGAATAGCAGTAATAAGATCGGTCCAAGTCAGCATGAATTTACAATAGACAATAGACAATAGGTGCAGGAATAGGCCATTCGGTCCTTTGAGCCAGCACTGCCACAATATGATCATGGCTGATCATCCCCAATCAGTACCCCGTTCCTGCCTTCTCCCCTTATCCCCTGACTCCGCTATCATTAAAAGCCCTATCTAGCTCTCTCTTGAAAGTATCCAGAGAACTGGCCTCCACTGCCCTCTGAGGCAGAGAATTCCACAGACTCACAGCTCTCTGTGAGAAAAAGTGTTTCCTCGTCTCCGTTCGAAATGGCTTACTCCTTATTCTTAAACTGTGGCCCCTGGTTCTGGACTTCCCCAACATCGGGAACATGTTTCCTAGTGTGTCCAAACCCTTAATAATCTTATATATTTCAATAAGATATCCTCTCATCCTTCTAAACTCCAGAGTATACAAGCCCAGCCGCTCCATTTTCTCAGCATATGACAGTCTCGCCATCCCTGGAATTAACCTTGTAAACCTACGCTGCACTCCCTCAATAGCAAGAATGTCCTTCCTCAAATTAGGGGACCAATACTCCAGGTGTGGTCTCACTAGGGCCCTGTACAACTGTAGAAGGACCTCTATGCTCCAATACTCAACTCCTCTTGTTATAAAGTCCAACATGCCATTTGCTTTCTCCACTGCCTGCTGGAACTGCATGCTTACTTTCATTGACTGATGAACAAGGACCCCCAGATCCCATTGTACTTCCCCTTTTGCCACCATGACACCATTTAGATAATAATCTGCCTTCCTGTTTTTGCTACCAAAATGTGTAAACTCACATTTATCCACATTTAACTGCATCTGCCATGCATCTGCCCATCACCCAACATGTCCAAATCACCCAGCATCCTCATAGCATCCTCCTCACAGCTCACACTGCCACCCAGCTTTGTGCCATCTACAAATTTGCTAATGTTACTTTGAATCCTTTCATCTAAATCATTGATGTATATTGTAAATAGCTGCGGTCCCATCACCGAGCCTTGCGGCACCCCACTAGTCACTGCCTGCCATTCTAAAAGGGACCCGTTAATCCCTATTCTTTGTTTCCTGTTTGCCAACCAATTTTGTATCCATGTCAGCACTCTACCCCCAATACCATGTGTCCTAATTTTGCCCACTAATCTCCTATATGGGACCTTATCAAATGCTTTTTGAAAGTCCAGGTACACTACAACCACTGGTTCTCGCTTGTCCATTTTCCTCGTTACATCCTGAAGATTAGTCAAGCATGAGTTCCCCTTCCTAAATCCATGCTGACTTGGACAGATCCTGTTACTGCTATCCAAATGTGCCGCTATTTCATCTTTTACAATTGACTCCAGCATCTTCCCCACCACCGCTGTCAGGCTAACTGGTCTATAACTCCCATGTTTTCTCTCTCCGGCCTTTCTTGAAAAGTGGGAAAACATTAGCTACCCTCCAATCCACAGGAACTGAACCTGAAGCTACAGAACATTGGAAAATTATCACCAATGCATCCACAATTAGAAATTATTAGAGCCATTTCTTTAAGTACCCTGGGATGCAGACTATCAGGCCCTGGGGATTCATCAGCCTTCAGTCTCATCAGTCTACCCAACAATTTCCTGCCTAATGTGGATTTCCTTCATTTCCTCCATCACCCCAGATCCTCTGGCCACTAGTATATCAGGAAGATTGTTTGTGTCCTCCTTAGTGAAGACGGATCCAAAGTACCTGTTCTACTCATCTGTCTTTGCTCATCTTTACTTGTTCCCCATAATAAATTCACCTTTTTCAGTCTTCAAGGGTCTAAATTTGGTCTTAACTAATTTGTTTCTCTTCACATACCTAAAGAAGTTTTTACTATCGTCCTTTATATTCTTGGCTAGCTTACCTTTGTACCTCATCTTTTCTCCCCGTATTGCCTTTTTAGTTATTTTCTGTTGCTCTTTAAACATTACCCAATCCTCTTGCTTCTCACTCATCTTTGCTGTTGTACTTCTCTTTTATTTTTATACTGTCCCTGAAGTCCCTTGTCAGCCACGTTCGCCCCTTACTCCCCTTGGAATCTTTCTTCCTCTTTGGAATGAACTGATCCTGCACCTTCTTTATTATTCCCAGAAATACCTGCCATTGTTGTTCCACTGTCATCCCTGCTAGGATACCTTTCCAGTAAAGTTTAGCCAGCTCCTCCCTCATGGCTCCATCATCCCCTTTATTCAACTGTAACACTGACATCTCCGATTTACCCTTCTCCCACTCCAATTGTAGATTAAACTTGACCATATTATGGTCACTACCTCCTAATGGCTCATTAACCTCAAGTTCCTTTATCAAATCTGGTTCATTACATAACACTAAATCCAGAATTGCCTTCTCCCTGGTAGGCTCCAATACAAGCTGCTCTAAGAATCCATCACGGAGGCACTCCACAAACTCCCTTTCTCGGGGTCCAATACCAACCTGATTTTCCCAGTCTACCTGCATCTTGAAATCTCCCATAACAACAGTAGCATTACCTTTAGTACATACCAATTTTAACTCCTGATTTAACTTGCACCCTATATTCAGGCTGCTGTTTGGGGGGCTGTAGACAAGTCCCATTAGGATCTTTTTACCCTTAGTTCTATCCATACATTCTTTAGTTCTATCCATACTGACTCCACATTATCCTGTTTCAATGTCACCCCTTGGAAGGGACTGAATTTCATTCCTCACCAACAGAGCTACCGTACCCCACATGTGTAGCACTAGCAAACCTGCCTTCCAGAATGTCGATCCCCCTCCAGTTAAAGTGTAATCTGTTCCTTTCGTACAGGTCACCCCTACCCCAGACTCGATCCCAGTGGTCTATAAATCTAAATCCTTGCTGCCTGCACCAGCCCCTCAGCCACACATTCAGATCCCCTATCTCTCTGTTCCTGTCCTCACTAACACGAGGTACTGGAAGAAATCCAGAGATAACTACTCTAGTCCTGCCTTTCAGTCTTCTTCCTAACTCTCTGAACTCGTGTTGCAGAACCTCCTTCCTCTTCTTCCCGATGTCGTTTTTGCCTATGTGCACAACTACTGCCGGCTGTTCACCTTCCCTCTCCAGGATGTCCTGAACTCGGCTCGTGACATCTTCATCCCTGGCACCAGGGAGCAACAGACCATCCTCGCATCTCGTCTGCCGGCACAGAATCTCCTGTCTGCTCCTCAGACAATGGAGTCACTCACCACTATGGCTCTGCCTGACATTGGTCTCATCGATCGAGTCCCATCTCTACGATTGGAGCCACTGACATGTCCGCCGCTCGGACTAGAAGTCTCCCCCGACAGTTCCCAAGGGGCCGTACCTGTTTTCATTAGGCACAGCCACCTGGGTCTCCTGCACTCCACAATTACCACCCTTTCTCTCAGTCACACACCTTCGTTCTTCCCGTATCCTCGGCATCACTGTAGGTCCTGTCCAGGAAACTCTCATTTTCCCAGATTGCCCTGAGGTCATCCACCTGCTTCTCCAGGCCCTTCAGGAGCTGAACCTGGACACATTTGCCACAGTTGCAGCAGCCAGAGGCTCCATCCATGTCCCTGGGCTCCCACATCCTGCAAGCCTCACACTGTCTCATCCTACCCGTCATGTGTTCACCACGTCCCGTCCTCTCCAGATTTTTGCGTAGTCTCCTCTCCTCAGCCTCCTCACCGAAGACTCTCTAGCCAATGACTTACAAAGGGAAAATCATGCTTGACAAATCTTCTGGAATTTTTTAAGGATGTAACAAGGGAGAGCCAGTGGATGTACTCTACCTGCACTTTCAGAAAGCCTTTGATAAGGACCCACACAGGAGATTAGTGGGAAAAATAGGAGCACATGGTATTGGGGGTAGGGTAGTGACATGGATAGAAAATTGGTTGGCAGAGAGGAAACAAAGAGTAGGGGTTAACGGGTCCCTTTCAGAATGGCAGGCAGTGACTCGTGGGGTGCCGCAAGGCTCGGTGCTGGGACCGCAGCTATTTACAATATACATTAATGATTTAAATGAAGGAATTAAAAGTAACATTAGCAAATTTGTTGATGACACAAAGCTGGGTGGCAGTGTGAACTGTGAACTGTGAAGAGGATGCTATAAGGATGCAGGGTGACTTGGACAGGTTGGGTGAGTGGGAAGATGCATAGCAGATGCAGTATAATGTGGATATATGTGAGGTTATCCACTTTGATGGTAAAATCGGGAAGGCAGATTATTATCTGAATGTTGTCAGGTTGGGAAAAGGGAAAGTACAACAAGACCAGGGTGTCCTTGCACATCAGTCACTAAAAGTAAGCATGCAGGTACAACAAGCAGTGAAGAAAGCTAATGGCATATGGCTTTCATAACGAGAGGAGTTGGGTATAGGAGGAAAGAAATCCTTCTGCAGTTGTACAGGGCTCTGGAGAGACCACACCTGGAGTATTGTGTTCAGTTTTGGTCTCCTAATTTGAGGAAGGACATTCTTGCTATGAGGGAGTGCAGTGTAGGTTCACAAGGTTAATTCCCAGAATGGCGGGACTGTCATAATATGATGAAAGAATGGAGCGACTGAGTTTGTATTCACTGGTATTTAGAAGGATGAGAGGGGATCTTTTAAAAACATATAAAATTATTAAGGGATTGGACACGCTAGATGCAGGAAACATGTTTCCGATGTTGGGGGAGTCCAGAACCAGGGGCCACATAAGGGGCAGGCCATTTAGAACTAAGATGAGGAAAAACTTTTTCACACAGATACTTGTGAATTTGTGGAATTCTCTGCCTCAGAAGGCAGTGGAGGCCGATTCACTGGATGCATTCAAAAGAGAGTTAGATGGAGCTCTTAGGGCTACCGGAAACATGGGGTATGCGAGAAGGCAGGAACGGGGTACTGATTGTGGATGATCAGCCATGATCACATTGAGTGGCAGTGCTGGCTCGAAGGGCCGAATGGCCCACTCCTGCACCTATTGTCTATATATATATGTATTCATTTCATAATTTATAGTGCTTTATGTGCATTATCCTGCAGAAATGTGCTGTTACAACAGGGGGAGTCAGGAGATAAAACTCAACATATCCAGCTCCTAACCCATTCCAAGTGTGGCTTGAGGACAGATCTTTCATCAAAATGGGAGGTTGCGTGTTCAAGTCCCACTCCAGAGATTTGAGCTTCAGTGAAATATGGGTTGTGGAAAGTAAGGAGGATAATCTTGGGCTATCAAAATATATTGATCGGCTAGTAAGTGGGCCAGGACAGATGGAATTCAATCTTTTTAAGTATGAAAAGGTGCATGTTGGGAGGTCAAATACAGGTAGAACGTATTGTATTGAAGTGGTGTATTGAAGAAGAAAACAGTCTTGGTGTACAAGTGAAGGTGACACCACTGGTAGGTAGGGTGGCAAAGAAGGCATATGGGATGTTGATCTTATTAGCTAGTGCAGAGCATCTTTAAGAGTAATGAAATTATGGTATAGATTGTAAAGCATTGGTGAGGTCACACCTGGCATATTACCTGCAGTTCTGATCACCACACTACACACTGACCTTGAGAAAGCGCTCTAGAGATTCATCAGGATGTTGCCTGGGGTGAAATGTCTCTGTTATGATGAGAGACTGAATGGGCTGTTTTTGTTTTTTTTTGAATGGGGAAAGCTAAGAGGGGTCCTGTTAGAGGTATACAAAATTATGCAGGGCATAAAAAAACAAATTGCTAGAGAAACACAGCAGGTCTGGCCGCAACCGCAGAGGGAAATGGACAGATGACGTTTTGAGTCAGGACTTTTCTTCAGAATGATGAAGGGCTCCAGCCCACTGAAACGATATAGTCTGTTTTTGCAATAATTTATTCTGTGCCGGTTTTGTTGCTGAACCAATCTTGGGAGGGTTTAGTTCTAGATTTGAACATAAGTAAGGTTGAGTTTTTTCTGTCTGAGCTGTTTAATGTTTGTACTTTACTTCCCGAACTCTGCTCTGGACCCAAACAAGGTGGACCCTCGAAAGTAAAGCTCAACTCAATGTAATCAAATTTTTAAAAAATCACTGATTCGTCTTGGTTATTAGTTCCCAGTTAAATAAACAGTTGAGATGCTTGACTTTGTTCTTTTTAATTAGTGTCACAGTGACATGTTTGACTCAACTTCTCTGACACAGCAAATAGAGATTGGAGCAGGTTGTTCAGCCGGTTGACCGTACTCAACAAGATCAGGTTGACGACCACCTGCATCAACTTCATTTTCCTACCCTACTATCATATCCCTTGATTTTTTTAAATAGCTTGTTATCTATCATTCTGTTTTGAATAAATTCAATCCCCAAGCCTTGGAGAATATGAAGACATTTCTCCTTATTTCAAGTATGGCCTACTCCTGATTTTGCTAATACAACTCTTAGTTCTAGATTCCCTAACCAGGTAAGTATTCTCCCTGAATGATATGAAGAAGTCCACTTTGAGCTTATCATTATCATTGTGATCTCCATTGTTAAGGTCAGGGGCTTGACCAAACCTGCACCAGCTGCTCCTGCCATTTATTTTCTTTACCTTTGGTTCATTTAAAGAAATTCAGCAAATTTGCAGGTCTGGATTTCTCTTTTGGGTTACTGCCTGTTAGAGAGAATTAAGGAGAAAGTGTAAGGCATCAAAAGCAAACTGTCTAACTGTTAAGGCAACAGTTACAATGGAACATAGGAACTGGGGAAATGGAAGTATTCCCTGCAGCGTCAATCAATTGTATGTACTAATGAGGGGATGCTGGTCTGGTTTGCTTGTAAATCTGCCTTCCACAGATTTAATATGTAATGATATCAACAATAGCATTAATTATTAAGGACTGGTAAATGAGATTTGGACAAATTTGTAACCATTACAGAACTAAATTTGTTAACATATGTAATGATTTCAGTGCTAAAAAGAACACCAAATGTAGCAACAAGAACAGGTCATGCAGTTCCGTGATCTCACTCTCCAATTCAATATTGTGGCTGATCCACTACACATTCCCACCTGTCCCCATGTCTTTTCATTCCTTTTGTGTGCAATATTCTATAGCTGATATAAGCCATAGCCCCTGAGTAGAGAAATTCATAGATTTGCAATCCATGGGGTGAAGATTTTGCCCCTTATGTCAGTCCTCAGACCACAATCTCTTATCCATAGGTTGTGTTCCATAGCTCTAGATTCACCAGCCTGATGAACCACTACCCAACCAGTGACCTGCACTTGCATTTATGTACTGGCAATATCTGACATTTTTAGCACCAACATACAGCATCTGAGGAATTTCGACATTTAATGCTTGAACATTCCATAATAAACATTCAGCAAAACACAAAGTACTGGACTAAATCAGCAGGTCAGACAGTAAATGTGGAGGGAATGGATAGAAGGTTTCAGGTCGAGACCCATCTTCAGATCAACAAGATGACCTAGAAAACATCCATCATACAATTACTGCTAATTTGTTTTGTCCAGTTATATATTAAATTAAGTCCTTAAGGGCAAAACAAATTAGGAGTAATAGTGCAGTGAATGTTTTCTAGATCATCTTGTTGAGGATCGACCGAGGGAACAAACCATTTTAGATTAGTATTGTGCAAATGAGAAAGGATTAATTAGTAATCTGGCATTTAAGGAGCCATTAGGGAACAAATTATCATAAGGGGATACAAGGTCACACAAAGATGCAGAATAACTTGGATCAATCTGAAATCTGGTTCTTAAACCTAAGCATATAACTTAGAGGTTTAAAAACAATATTTTGTGTTGTGCATTATGCAGCATGAGTTTACTGGGAGACTGGGAAATTACACTAAAATATATGACAGTCATTGAGCAACGGCTACCATTTAAGAATTTAGTGCCATCCTAGACTAAGTGGGACCCACATATGGGCGGGGGGGGGGAGAGCTTGGAGAAAAGACGGGGGAATGGCCATGGAGGAGAGGGGGGTATCACGGGCGAGGGGGGCAGGAGCCAGCGAGGGGGACCAGAGGGGAAGGGGATGGAGCTGCGGGGGGTTGCGATGGCGGTGCGTTTGGGACTCACAGCGGGCGCTGGACACTCTCCTCCACGGGGATCAGATTCACCGCTTTCCGTTTCGCGACATCTCCCGTGCCATGTTGGGCCTGGCCGTTCTGGGCCGCTTCCGGTTCCTCCGAAAATTGTGTCCAGATCAAGACTTCCGCCGGCCACCCACAGCATCCCTTAGCTCCAGTAAAGACGCGATGGCGCAAGAAGGGGCGGACTGTCCCGCGGAGTGACAGGAGGAGACCAATCCGCGCGGCGCTGACTGGGGGAGGAGATCGATCTGCGCACGTGTAATTTTTATGATTTTTAAACCTCGCGAACCTTTACAATATGCCGCCGATCAGAATGAAACATGTTGCACTCGCAAGCACAGGAGAACGGTGAATGAGCTGGCGAAGAATCGTAGCGCTAGTGCGTACCGTTTTTGCGCAAATAGAAAAAACGCGCAAACCGGAAGAGCACAAGATCAGAGTTTTAGTTTTGTATAGATAGAAGATAGGTAGATTTATAGCAAATGTATATGCCCTTAGAACTAAATGTCCAATCGCAAAGATGGTCCAGGCAACATGACAAGAAGAGTTCAAGATTGTATTACATCAAAAGATAATCCATATAACACCAACAAGAGTGGAAATAGGGGGAAAAATAGGGTTTCAGTAAAGGAGGACAAAAAATCTAAGAATGAAACAAAGTTCAATTCAGAGTAATCTTGCGAGAAAAATAAAAGCAAATTGTAAAAGTATTTGTGTGGAAAAAAAATGAGCAAACATTAATGTGCATCCATTACAGACTCACCAGGAGATCTGAATGGCCCATTTCCAGTTTTATTTATTATGTTCTTTAACCCTAAACATTGCAGGTGCTGAGAATATATGCAAAAGCACAGGAAATGGTGGAAATACTCAGCAGGTGAGTCAGCGCTGTGGGCAGAACAAACAAAGTTACCAGTTAAAGGCTCTGACCTGTCACTGGATGCAATAAATGCTTAGCAAGCACAGAGGCAAGGAAGGCGTACGGAAGGGAGGAAGCAACAAAAAGGAATGGTGTGTAAATTCTCCCTGTGTAGTGATGTACACAGCACAGCAATGCTGCCAGTAGAGCTGCTGCCTCACAATGCTGAAGATCTGGGTTTGATTCTGACCTCGGCTGGTGACTGCATGGATTTTGCACATTCCTCCTGTGACCGCGTGGGCTTCCCCAGGATGATCTGGTTTCCTCCTACAAATCTAAGACGTGCGGGTTGGTAAGTTAATTGGTCATTGTAACTTGACTCCAGTGTGTGGGTGAGGGGTAGAATCGGAGAGGAATTGATGGGAATGTAGAGAGGATAAAATGCCGTGTAAATGGATGGATGATGGTTGGCGTGGACTCAGAGGACTGAAATGTCTGTTTCTGTGCTGTACGATGAACAAAGTTTAATTGCATGAAGCGATAATGGGTTTAAGGTGAGAGAGGTGAGCTGTAAAAAAGATGGTTATACATGGTTTGTTTTCTCTGAAACGATGGATGTTGAGGGCAGAGTTTATATAATTATATAAAATTATGAGGCATAAGTAGGGTAGACAATCAGAACTTTTTTTCCAGAGTGGAAATGTCCAACAGGAGAGTGCATAGCAATAAGGTGAGTGAGGGAACGTTTAATGGAGATGCGTGGGGCAGGTTTTTTTTACACAAGAAGTGGTGAGTGCGTGGAACGCGCAGTCAGGGTGATGGTTAAGGCAGATACAATATTGGCATTTAAGAGACCTTTGGACAGGCACCTGGATATGCAGGGGATGTGCTACTCCAGCATTTTGTGCCTATCTTTGACATAGGATTAAGGTGAGGGGGAGAAGCTTTAATAGGAACCTGAGGTGTGACTTTTTTACACAAAGGATGGTGGGTGTATGGAATGAGCTGCCAGATTTAGTGGGGCAGGTACTATCGCAACATTTAAGAAACATTTAGACAGCTACATGGATAGGATAGATTTAGAGGGATATGGGCCAAATGCAGGTCCATGCAGGACATGTTGCACAGTGTGGGCAAGTTGGGCCGAAGGCCCATTTTCCTCACTGTATGACTCTATGATTCCATGTCTGTCTATCTACATCTGATCCTGTGATGACTCACATCTTTTGCACGGCCCAGAAAATGATTTACTGAAGGTCTACCTCATTCCATATTGGTCACCAACTCCATGAGCCCGCTCAGAGTGTTGGAGGAACTCAACGGAAGAGAGTGTTATGGTCAGATGCAGCTTCTCGGGCCTCTTGAAACAACAAAACTGCATCTAATTCATGTTTTCTATAAAAACACAAGTGGTGATGGAGAGTGGGAGGTGTTATTGGTACTGGATTATTATTGTCACATGTACCAAGATACAGTGACAAAATTTGTTGGCGTACTTCCAGTCAAATCGGACTATACTTGAGTACAATCTAGTGATGCACAAGTACAACAGGTAGTGTAGAGAGAAAGATACAGTGTACAGAATAGTGTCACAGTGTTATGACATTTGGGGGACAGAAACAGTGCAGATAAAAAATGCAAGTGCGGCAATTACCTCAGTTAATCCATGGTTTTAGTTTGGGGAACACTTATATTGTTGTGTTTAGAAGGAACTGCAGATGCTGGAAATTTGAAGGTAGATAAAAATGCTGGAGAAACTCAGCGGGTGCAGCAGCATCTATGGAGTGAAGGAAATAGCCAACGTTTCGGGCCGAAACCCTTCTTCAGACTGATAGGGGTTGGGGGGAGGCGGGGAGAAGAAAGGAAAGAGAAGGAGGAGGAGCTCGAGGGCTGAGGGAGAGGTAGGAAGGGGAGGAGACAGCAAGGGTTAACAGAATTGTGAGAAACCGATGTTCATGCCACCAGAATGCAGACTCCCCAAGCGGAATATGAGGTGCTGTTCCTCCAATTTGCTGTGTCGCTCACTCTGGCCTTGGTGGAGACCCAGGACAGAGAGGTCGGATATGGAATGGGAGGGAGAGTTGAAGTGCTGCGCCACCGGGAGGTCAGGTTGGTTAATGCGGACCAAGCGGAGGTGTTCGGCGAAACGATCGCCAAGCCTACGCTTGGTCTCACTGATATAGATCAGCTGACATCTAGAGCAGCGGATGCAATAGATGAGGTTGGAGGAGATGCAGGTGAACCTCTGTCGCACCTGGAATGACTGCTTGGGTCCTTGGGTACTTATATTATCGTCTTTGGCACACTTTGTTCCACACACTTACTGATAAAGTATGTGGCAGCAGTGGCATACTCGCTTAGGTTGACCACAGAGTTCTTGAATATGGACCAGTCCACCGCTCAAAGCAGTTGCAAAGGATCTCATCTGTTTACTCAGACCTGACCCACATGACTTGCTGTACTGTATTCTTCAACTTCAGTTTCTGCTTTTAACCTGGGAGTGGAAGCACAGCCAGGATCAGTCTAGCAAAGTGCAGTCAGGAGATGGAGCAGCGGCTATCTTTGATGGTTGTGTAGTAGTGGTCAAGTGTGTTTGGGCCTCTAGTGGGACAGGAGATGTGCTGATAATATTTTGGTAGCACATTCTTAATGTTTGCCTGGTTGAAGTCTTTGAATTTACAGGATTAGCCAGATCACCAAGATCCAATTTAGCCGAACAGGCAATAGATCAGCCCTTATTGGTGTTATGGTGTAAATACACTGTATATTGTGTGCATGAAAAGCAAATATCCTGCTCCTCTGAACTTGGAAGGTACATCAAATATATACTTGTACATCTGCTGTAGAATCCTAGTCAAATGTTAAAGACAACAAATTGACACGATGAATTCCAATTTTATGGCCTGTGGATACAAACAATCGTATGGCATTGTGCTCTCAGCAGTGTTTGTGTCCAGCCCACCAGAGGGCAATGCATGCTTGAGCATCATCTGTAGTGAAGAAAATCTGAGGAGTTTCTGAGGGATTCTCAATGAGTGACAGAACTGGCCTCTCCATAAACCTCTGCAGCTCCCCAGCGTAAGTCAGGAATGCGGCAGTACACACGTCTTCCATATAAATTCAGGTGGGTATCAACGGCAAGGCCAGCATTTATTTCAGATCCGCAATTGCACTTGAACAGTGCGCCCAGATTTGCCGCTTCAGAAAGCAGTTACTCGATCACATTGGTAGACCTCTAAATCAAATACATGATGCAGACTGGCTAATGATGGAAATGTTCCTTTGCCAAGACCATAAATAAACAAGATGGGCTATTTCAACAGTCTGGGAATGTCATGGTCACAATTATCAATGGAAATTATTTATGCTGGATTTACTTAATTTACTGAATTATGGAATTTACATTGGAGCATCACTCCATGCCTGGGCCCTCGCTATGGGCCCTCGCTATGGGCCCTCGCTATGGGCACTCGCTATGGACCCCAGCTATGCCTGCCTCTTTGTAGAGTATGTTGAACAATCACTGTTCCAGGTGTACACTGGCCCTATCCCTGAACTCTACCTCCGCTACATTGACGACTGCATCGGTGCTACCTCCTGCACCAATGCAGAACTCACTGACCATCAGCTTCACGACTAATTTCCATCCTGCACTCAAATTCGCTTGGACCATCTCCGACATCTCCCTACCGTTTCTGGATCTCACCGTCTCCATCACAGGAGACAGACTATTGACCGACATCTACTACAAACCTACTGACTCCCATAGCTATCTAGACTACACTTCTTCCCACCCTGCCTCTTCATTCTATCCCCTACTCCCAATTCCTCCGTCTATGCCACATCTGCACCCAGGTTTTTTTTTCAATACTAGATCATCAGAGATGTCTTCATTCTTTAGGAAACGCGGGTTCCCCTTGTCCATTATAGATGAGGCTCTCATTAGGGTCTCCTCGATATCCCATAGCTTCGCTCTTAGTCCCCCTCCACCCCTTTTGTCCTCACCTTCCAACCCATCAGCCGTCGCATACAGCATTTTGCCACCTCCAACGGGATCCTACTCTAACCTCATCTACTGTGTCCGCTGTTCCAGGTGTCAACTTCTGTACATCAGCAAGACCAAGCGCAGACTCGGCGATCGTTTTGCTGAACACCTCCACTCCGTCCCCCTTAACCAACCTGATCTCCCAGTTGCTCAGCACTTTAACTCCCCTTCCCATTCCCACTCTGACCTTTCTGTCCTGGGCCTCCTCCAATGCCAGACTGAGGCCCAGCGCAAATTGGAAGAACAGCACCTCATATTTGACTTGGGTGGGTTACACCCCAGTGGTATGAACATTGACTTCTCTAACTTCAAATAGTCCTTGCTTTCCCTCTCTCTCCATCCCCTCCCCCACCCACCAGTCTTACTGTCTCCGACTACATTCTATCTCTGTCCTGCCCACTCCGCTGACATCAGTCTGAAGAGGGGTCTCGACCTGGAACGTCACCCATTCCTTCTCTCCAGAGATGCTGCCTGAACCGCTCAGTTACTCCAGCATTTTGTATCTCACTCCACGCCTTTCACACCAACAATTTAACTGCGGTGCTACCACATGCTTCTGTTTTGCAGTAAAGCAAGATATTTTTAGGTAAATGGACACACAGTGTTGGAGTAACTCACCGGGTCAGGCAGTATCTCTGGACAACATGGCCTAAAATGTCATCTATCCATGTTCTTCAGAGATGCTCGACCCATTGAGGTACTCAATCACTTTGTGTCCTTTAGTGTTAAAAACAGCATCTGCTGTTATCTTATTTCTATCCTCTTAAGATATTTTCAGGTGTTTAGTATAAAGATTTATTTACAGTTAGCAATTGAATTCATTGCATCCATTGCCAATTCAATTTTATGATCCATATACATTACCTTTTCCTTTATTAAACCTGCTTGATTATGATTCACCACAGATTATAGCAATTTTAGGAACATTTCGCCCACATGTTTTCAGGGAATTAAAAATGTTATGTACTGGTAAAGCAGAAAATTGCAGGGTCATGAACCAGGAGCAGGAGAGGCAACCTAATTGAATAGCTCTTTTGAAGGAACACATTGGGAGGAATTTCAACTCTGATTCATGTTGGGTGTGTGGGAGCTCTCCAGCAGGCAGGAAACCCAATCATTTTCTAGTGCAGCCTTAACTCGGCTGCCCAATTAGCAGGCATTACACATTAGGCACAGTGGGTGAGATCATCTCTCTCGCACACACTCATATCAGTATCAGCTTTCAATAATTTAATTTGGAATCCAGGGTTTCCAGCATATCAAAGGAGGAGCAGGTGAAAATAGCCCATGGATGTGCCATGACTGCACTCAGATTCACTGGGCAAGCTACAAGCGATCCGTTGCGAGGGCTCATTCTCTGATGTTTCACTGTCCCCCTGATTAAATATTACTGATGCCTCGTTGTCACCTTCCCATCAGCTAACAATGATCCATTCTACATTTTCCTTGATCTTTGATCCCTTTGGTCTCTCATTTTCACACCTTCCCCTTCTATATCTCTATGTCTCTCTCTCCCCTGACTCTCGTTTGAAGAAGGGTCTCGACCTGAAACGTCATCCATTCCTTCTCTGCAGTGATGCTGCCTGTCCCATTGAGTTACTCCAGCATTTTGTGTCTATCTTTGGTGTAAACCAGCATCTGTAGTTCCTTCCTACACAAGAGATCCAGAGCATGTTGGATCCAAAACTGGCTTAGTGATAGGAGGCAGACAGTATTGCTGGATGGGTGTTTATAATACTGTAAATTTGTAACATGTGGTATGTGCAGAGATCAGTAGAGGGACCATGGTTTGCAATATATACAAACAATGGTTTGCAATATATATAAATGACCTGAATGAGAATGTAGATGGCCTGACCAGTAAGTTTACACGTGTAGTGTTAATTGTGGAGTTGTTCATGACAAAGAAGTTTGTTTCTGAATATGAGATATAATTCAGCAGGAAAGTTGGATGGATCATGAGCAGGTGGCAAGTAATTCAATCATTTATGAATGCACTTTGGGAAGTCAAATTCTGGCAGAGTAAAGGCAGGAATGTCAGGAGTATTGATATAAATTGGGAACTTGGGGTATATGTCCATAGCTCACTGAAAGTTGTGACAAAGGTGGATAAGCATCTGGTATACTTGTCTTCTTCTTCTTCTTCTTTCTTGTGGCGTGCGTAGCCTAAATTTGTTGGACAACTTGTATACTTGTCTTCATAGGCTGAGGCTGCGAGTGTAAGAGTTTGCAACTAACATTGGTTGGAGCGCATTTGGAGTATTTTGTACAGTTCAGGTCACAACACTTCAGGAATGATAAGGTAGCAATAGAGTACAGAAATATTTATCAAAATGTTTCCTGGAATGGAGGGCTGTAGTTATAACGAGGGATTGGGAGGTTGAGTTTGTTTTCACTGCAACATAGAGTCCGGGTGGAGGAGGGGAGGTAGGTGACCATATAGAGTGTTACAAAATTATGAGGCGCAAAGATACAAGAGGTAGAGTCTTTTTCCTGGATGGAGGAGTCAAGGAGGCACATATTTAAGATGAGAGGTGAGACATTTAAAGGAGACCTGAGGAGCATGTTTTTATTTGTGGTGAATATCTGGAGTAAGTTGCCAAGAGGTTGTGGTTGTCGTTGTTTTAAAGGCTTTTAGGCAGGCATTTAGGATGGAAAGGCATGGAGGATACGCAGGTGTAATGCAGCCAAATGGGTTGAGTATAGCTAAGCTTCATTGTCTACTCTCTAATAATAACTTTGTATGCTATGCTTCACAAGCTTTAATCTCATTGGCCTTTTTATCCCAATACGGGATAGATCCTATTTGCAGTTGCCTTTCAACTCCAAACAGTACGGATGTCAGGGATTATGAGGAGAAGGCAGGGGAATGGGGTTAGGAGGGAGAGATAGATCAGCCATGCCTGAATGGTGGAATAGACTTAATGGACCGAATGGCCTAATTCTGCTCTTATCACATGACTTTATGGCACGATAAACTGCAGATGCTGGAATCTTGAACAAACACGAAGTGCTGGAGTAACTCAACGGGTCAAGCAGCATCTTGGGAGGGAATGGGCAGCGACTCTTTGTCCGGGCCCCCACCTCTCTCTTCCAGCATTTTCATTATTCCAAACAGTCTGAAGAAGGGTTCCAAACAGAAACTTGGCTTTTCCAGCACTTTGTTTATCTCTAAATATTATTTATTCTTTAAAGCTAGATGATTCTGCCTGACAGGACATGTTATCCTAGCTTCAACTCCTTGTAAGGTGTAACAACAATTTCATCCTCAACCACAGCTGCTTCTATCTCTCTGTGGTCTCTAGAAGTAATCCAAAACCACATCCATGGTAATTCAATTAACACAACCTTCCATTCTGACTGGGTCTCGATCCAAAACGTCGTCTATCTCCTTCGCTCCTTAGATGCTGCTGCACCCGCTGAGTTTCTCCAGCTTTTTGTGTAACCTTCCATTCTGACTATATCGCCTCCAAAGAACTAATGTTTGATGTTCAACTATTAGCATAACAAAGATGGCTTTGGTGGAGATAATTGCTTTTGGAGTTATATCAGCAATCAAAAACTTGTTAATGGATATTTCCACTAATAGCCACTCCTGTAAATAACCTTTACAAATAGAGCTAGACTCACTGGAGTCACTTTGTTATTTACACAAAGGTTTGTATTTAGATCTTTAGATATGTAAAAAGTAAAAGATCAATGAAGACAAATGTAGGTCCCTTAAGGGCCGTTCCCACCAGCATGCGCCTGCATGCGGCAAGCACGACCAAACCAGCAGCGGGGGCCGTGCAGAGGTCGGGTGAGTGGCGCAACGCAGCGCAAAGTGAGGCAAACGTGGAGCGAAGTCTTCAGGTAAGTTCGCCAGGACAGAGAGGGGCACATAGAGTGGAGCACAGAGGCACACTCACGGAGGGCCACGGAGCCACACACATAGAGGGCCACTGAGGCACCAACCAAGAGGGTCACGGAGGCACGACGTCGAGGCGGTGTGTAATGCGTCGAGGCGACTGTGAGCCGAAAAGCCGTTGCAGTGTGGAATTTTCGAACATAGTCAGTTTTTCGGAGCCCTGCGCGATGTCGGGACGAACTCTGCACAATTCCGCACGGCTCCGGCAATCGAAGTGGGACCGATCCCGTGACGCCGGACGGCTCAAGCGACCACGTTAGGTCGCACTCATTGCATGGAGTTGCATGCTTGTAGGACAGGCCCTTTACAATCAGAGACAGGTGAATTTAAAATGGGAAACAAGGAACTAGCGGAACAGTTAAATGAGTACATTGGTTCTGTCTTCACTAAGGAAGACACCAACAATCTCTCAGAAATACTAGGGGACATGATCTAGTGGGAGGGAGAAACTGAAAGGAATCCGCATTAGTCAGGAAATGGTGTTTGGTAAACTGTTGGGACTGAAGGCAGATAAATCCCCAGGGCCTGATGGTCTGCATCCCAGAGTACGCGAGGAGGTGGCTCTAGAAATCAGGCATGCATTGGGGATCATTTTCCAATGTTTTATAGACATTTGGATCAGTTCCTGTGCACTGGAGGGTAGCTAATGTAACTCCACTTTTTACGAAAGGAGGGAGAGAGAAAACGGGGATTTATAGACGTTGGCCGTACATCGGTAGTGGGGAAGATGCTCGAGTCAATTATTAAAGATTTAATAGCACATTTGGAAAGTAGAGACGGGATCAACAAATATCGGTCAGTCAGCATGGATTTATGAAGGGGAAATCATGCTTGATTAATCTTCTGTCATTTTTTGAGGATGTGACATGTAGAATGGATAAGGGCGAGCCAGTGGATGTGGTGTATCTGGACTTTCAAAAAGCCTTTGACAAGGTCTCACGCAAGAGATTGATGTGCAAAATTAGAGCACATGATACTGGGGTAGGGTATTGACATGAATAGAGAACTGGTTGGCAGATAGGAAGCAAAGAGTAGGAATTAAGGGGTCCTTTTCGGGGATGCGGTGCTCCAGCGACGAACCGGCGGCGACCTGGTTTTCGGGGCTGCGGTGCTCCAGCGACGTTCCGGCAGCGACCTGGTTTTCGGGGCTGCGGTGCTCCAGCGGCGACCTGGCTTTGGGGATGCGGTGCTCCAGCGACGTTCCGGCAGCGACCTGGCTTTCGGGGCTGCGGTGCTCCAGCGACGTTCTGGCGGCGACCTGGCTTTTGGGGCTGTGGTGCTCCAGCGGCGACCTGGCTTCGGGGATGCGGTGCTCCAGTGACGTTCCGGCGGCGGGCCCTGTGGCGGTGTTCCGGCGTTCCGGCGACGGCGGTGGCAGCGGCCCGGTTTGGGAGGCTCGGCCGCGGGCCTGGTGGACGGCAACATTGGAGGCCTGGATCTCCTCAGCGCAGAGGGAGAATAAGGAGGGAAGAAGTCAGAGACTCTTAGACTTTTGCCTTCCACCACAGTGAGGAGGTGTTTGGTGAACTCACTGTGGTGGATGTTAATTTTTGTGTTTATTGTGTGGTTTTGTTATTTTTATATATGTATGACTGCAGCCACGAAATTTTGTTCAGACCAAAAGGTCTGAATTACAATAAAGGCAATTCATTCATTCAGAATGGCAGGCTGTGACTAGTGGCTAGCTGCGAGGCTCTGTGCTGGTACCCCATTTATTTACAATATATATTAACAATTTAGATGAGGGAATTAAATGTAACATAATGTGGATAAATGTGAGGTTATCCACTTTGGTGGCAAGTACAGGAAGGCAGATTATTATCTGATTGGTGTCAGATTAGGAAAAGAGGAGGTGCAACAAGACCTGGGTGTGCTTGTACATCAAGCACACCCAGGTCTGAAAGCAAGCATGAAGGTACAGCAAGCAATGAGGAAAGCTAATAGCCTTGATTGTGAGAGAATTTGAGTTTAGGAGCAAGGATTATACTGCAGTTATACAGGGCCCTGGTGAGATCGCATCTGGAGTATTGTGTACAATTTTGGTATCCTTATTTGAGGAAGGACATTATTGCTATTCAGGGAGTGCAGCGTAGATTCACCAGGTTAATTCCCGGGATGGGGAGGCTGATATATGATGAAAGAATGGGTCAACTGGGCTTGTATTTGCTAGAATTTAGAAGGATGAGGTGAAATCTTATAGGAACATATAAAATTCTTAAAGGATTGGACAGGGTAGATGCAGGAAACATATTCCCGATGTTGGGGGAGTCCAGAACCAGGTGTCACAGTTTAAGAATAAATGGTAGGAAAAACCTTTTTTGGCGGGGTGCATTTTGTTCTCCAGAATATGTATTCTGGACATCGGGGTCACTAGATGTAGCTGACATGGAGCTGTCCATCAAAGAATGAGCCAGGATACAAAGTTTGTCCAAAAACGAGATTCTTTATTGGTACTACAAGTCTCCTAACTCCCAAACCGTGCACACGCGGTTATCACCTCAAATACTCCCAGGGGCACCGTGACCACTATGTGACCCCTACCTCTCGTCACCGGGACACGTGACCCCCCCCAGAGCTGAAGGTTATGTACAGTGCGTGGCCCACCACCAGGAGCCACCACCATATGTGTGTACTTGTGGGTATGTGTATATATACACACTGAACTTTTTTCTCTCTCTCTTGTTTATCATATTGTTTACACATGTACACAAACATTGTGTACTGTGTTTACATATTCTGTTGTGCTGCAGCAAGTAAGAATTTAATTGTTCCATCTGGGACACATGACAATAATACACTCTTGACTCTTCACTTTTGAAATACCTCAGCGCGACAGGCAGCAACTCTGGAGAGTTGGAATTGGTGACTTTTTGGGTCGATACCCTTCTTCAGACATTGCATTCTTCATTGTATTCATCATCCCTTCAGCTGGATGAGATATCAGGAGAAACACAAAACAGATAACAGCACAGCACAGGGACAGGTCCTTTGGCCCACAACATTTGCGCTGTCAATGATACAATATAAACTGCGCATCTGCTTGCATGTGCTTTTTACATAATGTATCTTCCATTCATTTCTCCCAAGTACCATCTATATCTATATATTTCCCCCGACTCAGTCTGAAGAAGGGTCTCGACCCGAAATGTCACCTATTCCTATTTTTAGATTAGTTTAGTTTAGTTTAGTTTAGTTTAGAGATACAATGCTGAAATAGGGCCCTTTGGCCCACCGGGTCCGTGCCGACCAGCGATCCCTGCACATTAACACTATCCTACACCCACTGAGGACAATTTTTACATTTAAGTTCAAGTTCAAGTGAGTTTATTGTCATGTGTCCCTGATAGGACAATGAAATTCTTGCTTTGCTTCAGCACAACAGAACATAGTAGGCATTGACTACAAAACAGATCAGTGTCCATATACCATTATATAAATATATACACACACAAATAAACTGATAAAGTGCAAATAACAGATAATGGGTTATTAATGTTCAGAGTTTTGTCCGAGCCAGGTTTATTAGCCTGATGGCTGTGGGGAAGTAACTATTCCTGAACCTGGTTGTTGCAGTCTTCAGGCTCCTGTACCTTCTACCTGAAGGTAGCAGGGAAATGAATGTGTGGCCAGGATGGTGTGGGGCTTTGAGCCAGCCTTTTTGAGGCAGTGACTGCGATAAATCCCCTCGATGGAAGGAAGGTCAGAGCAGATGATGGACTGGGCAGTGTTTACTACTTTTGTAGTCTTTTCCTCTCTAGGGCGCTCAAGTTTCCGAACCATTTAACCTACAAACCTGTACATCTTTGAAGTGTGGGAGGAAATGGAAGATCTCGGAGAAAACCCACATAGGTCATGGTGAGAACGTACTAACTACATACAGACAGCACCCATAGTCAGGGTCGAACCCGGGTCTCCAGTGCTGCATTCGCTGTAAGGCAGCAACTCCACCGCTGTGCCACCATTTTCTCTAGAGTCGCTGCCTGACCTGCTGAGATACTCCATCTTTTTGTGTCTGTCTCCTTCACATACTTGCCAGTTTGTGAGTTTATGTAAACACCTCTTAAATATCCACATATTGCCATATCTGCTTCCTCAAGGGAGTGGAAAGTGATTTAGTGTACAATTGTATTAATTGTAATTGTATAATAAGTGTATAATTAAAGCCACAAACATTCTTACCTATACACATCCAGCTTGTGTCTTCAGTCTCCCAGAAGGACTTTGCCCATTCTGCAAAACATGCAGCAGGAGGGCGAGTGACAGATTGTTCAGAGAGTGCATCGCCACAGAACTGGTGCCAGCAGGACAGATCGGTGGGCTTGCACTTGGTTTTATGTGAGAAGGGTAAGATTTAATATGAATCTGAAGGGCAACTTTTTCACTCAGTGTGATGGGTATATGGAATGAGCTTCCAAAGGAGGTAATAAAAAGGTACCAAATATAGACACAAAAATGGAGTAAGTCAGGCAGCATCTCTGGAGAAAATTGATAGCTGACGTTTTGGATCTGGACTCCTCTGCAGACGGAGGGAGGGAGATTCCAGATGAGGTAGTTGCAGCAGGTATTATAAGACTGTTTTAAATACTGGATATTTAAAATCCAGTATTTTAAATATATTGGACAGGTACATGGATAGAAAATGATAAGAGGGATATGGGCCAAATGCAAGCCAACTTGCATAGATGAGGCATCTTGGTGGGCATTGCCAAGTTGGACTGAGTGGCCTATTTCTGCGCTGTATTTCTATGACTCTAGGTCTCACACATTGTAAGTGAGCAGGAGCAGGTAGTGGAGACTGTGACTGCGCAGGGAGATTCAGTGCCAGAGGCAATTAAACTCTTCAAGCTGAGCTCAGCTGGATGCAGATACAGCGCTTCCAGTTGTGAACAAACCACAAGATACTTAAGCATGAGGCCTGGGACATGAGGGGCACCTCCTTTCAAAGGTGTCTCCATCCCATGGAATGATCGCACACCGAGTAGCAAATGCCACAATCAATTTCATCTGGGCTATTCAATAACCCACTGACCTGCTTAAGGTGCTTAGCAGCAGGTAAGTGCAAGAGGGCCATGAGATAGTTGTAATAGTGAGAGTGGGAGTGGGAGCTCCAACTAAAGACCTCCTTCATCAGATGTCCACAAGCTCAGATGCCCATTTGCTAGACCGCATCCTGATCCACCTCTGATTTTCACCAGCCTTGCCACAGCCAAGCCCCTTTCCCTCTGCCCATCTTCCTCCTAACATTCCTCCAAACTGGTTGCGGGAAATTGATGCCCAGCTGATGGCATTAAGCAAGCCATGGAACAGCATCAGCACCTAATGCTCTGCCTCTGAAATCCATTCCTTTACAGTCATTTTAATGAACTACAGACACAGATTGCAGCACTTGATAGCATATTTATTGCCACCGCACCAGGATTAGTTGCCCTTAATATTTCTAAACATTTTTTCAGTTCTGTCAGAGGTTCATTAGTCTGAGAAGTTGTCTCACTCTATTTCTAATATTTCTGCTTCTAGCTTGCCCCTTTCACATACAGTACCTAGGGTGGTACAGCCTGTGGAGGAGTCTTCATAGGCTCCAAGATGAGCAGGATCGTTAGTCGGCGGGGCCCGCTTGAAGGCTTGTCAGACCGGGAACCTGCCCGAAGGCTCGGCAGACAGCGAGACCGGGAGGGAGCTGGACTGATCAGACGTGAGGGGCAAGGGCCGGTTCGAGGGTGAACCAGGTTAATGCCTCCAGTACCGTCAAGGTCAGCTGGAGGAGGCGTCCCCAGGACACAAAGATGGCCAGAAGAGGGGAGGGACATCGGTTTGCAGGAACTGTTCCAGTACATCAAGTCCACGGGCCAACCGGACTTTAGACTGTAAGTCAAGTCAAGTCAAGAGGTGGCAGCCCCTGCATGTGTAATAAATGCAAAAATAATTTCACTGTGCAGGTGCATGTGTGACAAATAAAGCTCCATTGGTCAATCAGCATCTCAGCTGTCAGCAGTCTAACTCAACCTCAAGAAAAAACCACAGGCAATGCACACTGTAGGAGCATTAGAAAGTAGAAAGGTAAAGATTTGTTTCTGTATGAAAGACTGCTTCAGGGTATTTTACATAATGTTAGAAAATTAGTTTTCCGTGGTTTACATTTACATTAAAGTAATTGCTTGACATCACTTTCTGGTCTGCAGCAATTATGTTTTTTTCAAGAGCACAAAAGGGATCCAATCTAGATGTCAATGATTGCACTCCAACTAAACCATGCTGCTATAAGTGGATCTCATGCAGCTGCCTGCACAGTTTCGTCATCCTACCGCTCATCCGGGGAGCTCCCGTGATGCCAAACCCCAGCATTCATGCCTATGTCATGTTGTGAATGGTGCGGCAGACCACCATCATTCCAGACACCTTGGCAGTCACGTATTAAAATGCTGCTTAAAAATAGACGGGGCATCTAAACTGCACTTCCAGCATTCAGATGGTTTGCTACATAACATCTGAAAGAAAAGATGGCTTTGTTTCTGGAGCCCCAGTGACATTGATTGATTAGAGGGCACAACTTTAAGGTGAGAAGGGCAACGTTGAAAGGAGGTGTTTTCAACGATGCAAGTTCTTTACATGGTTGAGTGATGGGTGCCTGGAATGCGCTGCCTGGGATGGTGGTGGAGGCAGATATGTGGCCTTTGGGATAAGCACATGGATATGCTGGGAATGGAGGAATATGGATCATGTGCGGGCAGCGGAAATTAGTTTATCTTGTGGACTGAAGGGCCTGTTCCAGCGCTGTACTGTTCTATGATGCAAGTATCCAGCTATCAGAGTTGTGAGGTTGCTGTACCTATAGTGAAGATATATTTTCAGCTCCTCAGCCCATGTCCAATGTCATTCTGCTTTCGCCAGATCCACTGATGAGTTTCAGTTAGCTTTGGAAAACAAAATGCCCTATTTTAAACCTCAGAACCAGAGATAAACTTTTGATACACTTTCAAATTATTAACCTGCCTCACGCACAGATGGGGTTCCCTTTCATTGCTTGATGCACTAAGGTTCAAACTGGAAATTAGTAACATTGTATAACTGACCCATTTATCATATTGTGTAGGGGGGAACTGCAGATGCTGGTTTAAACCGAAAAACTGGAGTAACTCAACAGGTCAGGCAGCATCTCTGGAGAGAAGGAATAGGAGGTGTCGAGTTGAGACCCTTCTTCAGACTGACATTTCAGGTCAAGACCCTTTTATAGTCTGAAGAAGGGTCTCGACCCAAAAAGTCACCTATTCCTTTTCTCCAGAGATGTTGCCTGTCCCACTGAATTACTCCAGTTTTTTGGTGTCTGTCTTCCATTGATCATTTTTGCAGATATGAACCATTTCAAAATCCATTCAATTCGAAGTTATAATGAAGGAACCATTCCCACAACCAGCAGCCCCACCACAGCAACCACCAAACCCACTACAACACCCATCAGATCCATCACCACCAGCCTCAATGGAACCACCACCACAGCCTTCCTCCCCACCACTGCCACCTCTCCCATATCTCCCTGGACCCATGGACTTTAGTAGGGGAAGGTTGAGGACCCACAATCCTGTTTATATCAACGGGACGATGGTGGAGAGGGTCAATAGCTTCAAATTCCTGGGCTTGCAAATATCAGAAGATCTTTCCTGGACCCAGCACACTGATGCAGTTGTAAAGAACATGTAACTTGTAAAGAACATGTAAATTGCACATCAGCGACTCTACTTCCTGAGCAGATTACAGAGATTCAGCATGTTGAAAACAAAAATGTGCAATTGTAAATTGCACATCAGCGACTCTACTTCCTGAGCAGATTACAGAGATTCAGCATGTTGAAGAGGATTCTCCTAAACATCTGCAGGTGCACAGTAGAGAGCATTCTGACTGGTTGCATCATGGCCTGCTTCAGCAACTTGAACGTCCAGGAGCAAAAAAGACTACAAAAAGTTGTGACCACTGCCCAGTCCATCACCGGCTTTGACCTTCCCACCGTCAAAGGGATCTATCATAGTCGCTGCCTCAAAAAGGCAGCCAAAATCATCAAGGACCCATAGCATCCCGGCCACACACTTAACTCACCACTGCCATCAGGAAGACGGTACAGGAGCCTGAAGACTGTAACATCCAGGTTCAGGAACAGCTTCTTCCCCACAGCCATCAGGCTATTAAACATAACAAATAAGCCATGAGCACTGAACTGCAAAAAAGACTATATTATTATTTCCCTGATCCCTGACCAGTCTGAAGAAGGGTCTCGACCTGAAACGTCGCCTATCTCCTTCGCTCCTTAGATGCTGCTGCACCCGCTGAGTTTCTCCAGCTTTTTGTGTAACCCTCGATTCTCCAGCATCTGCAGTTCCTTCTTTAACATATTATTATTTGTTATTTGCACTATATTTGTTATTTATTGAACCTTTTTCTTTTTTCTAGTTTCTTTTTTCCAGCTATATACAATGTTTACATATTCACATATTCTGTTGTGCTGCAGCAAGTAAGAATTTCATTGTCCCGTCCGGGACATATGACAATAAAACACTCTTGACTCTTGCCACCTCTCCCACTACTCCGACATCTCACACTGCCAACCCACCCCCACCTTTCCTATGTCTCCAAAACCACTCCATTCCTTACCTCCTCCAGGGCTTTAACCACCACCACCACCTTACCTCCCCACTATCCCCCCCACCTTCCCAACCTTTCCCACACCTCCAAACATGGGTCAAATTAATTTATTCTCTGTTGATTCCAAGATTATATGAAACCCTGAACCAACCATCAAGATGAACAAAATATCTTAATTATCTTTGTGTAAAGCATTTAATATCCATTTTATGTTTCTACTCAGAAAATGTGACAGTGGTTCATCAGTGGGAAGAAAAATCAACAGCACCCCGTTTACTGCAGCTTGGACTATGACCATGTGTGGATGAATATATTTGAAGCAAATTTGAAAATAACTATATTTACTTTATTGATGGTCATTGATTGAACACATCCTTGCTTCATGTCATCTGCTGCTGAAATCCTCATTCTTGCATCGACTCCACCATTCCAAACACTTCTAGCACGATGCCCCACCCTCACCTCCCCCATTGTCCTTTCTGAACTGTTCAGGATGCATTTAAGTAATGCCTCAAAATTATCATCCTTGTTTTCAAAACTCTCCATTGTCATGTTCAAGTTCAAGTTCCATTTATTGTCCCATGCCCCAATTGGTACAGTGAGATTTGAGTTATCATACAGTTATCATACGAATAAAAAAAAACACAATACACGATAGATTGTAACATAAACATCCCCACACAGCGAAATCAACGTTCCCCCTGTGAGGGAAGGCAATAAAGTTCAGTCATCTTCCTCATTGTTCACCCGTGGTCGGGGCCTAGAGCTCTCTGTAGTCGCTGCTACGGATGGCCCCATGTTTCAGGCCCTCTGTCCAGGAAGATCGGAGCACCACCGTCGGAACGGAAGAACACACTCAGCGGCTTGGAGTTTCCGAATCGGCCACTTCCTTGTTATTTCTCTGCTTAAAACTGCCTTTGCTATTGTGCCTTGTGAAATCCCAAGTTAGTTGCTCTATCATGTAGGAAGGAACTGCAGATGCTGGTTATTCACCAAAGATAGACACAAAATGCTGGAGTAACTTAGCGGGACAGGCAGCATCTCTGGAGAGAAGGAATGGATGATATTTCGGGTCTTCTTAATGGTCTTGATGCGAAATGTCACCCATTCCTTCCCTCCAGAGATGCTGCCTGTCTTGCTGAGTTACTCCAGCATTTTGTGTCATTCTTTGGTCAATGACTCGATCATTAGCAACAACCCATTCAGCTGCCAATGCCTAAACTCTGCGTTTCCCTCTCAAAACTGGCTCAATACCAATTTTAATTTGATAATTCTCAAATGAAGCACATAGGGATGTTGTAACTAAATAAAATATATATTTTATTATGGGGTTTTTTCCATGTCTAAGGAGTGTGACAAATGTTGCTCATCAGAAATAGAGTGCAATGCTATACATTTTTTGTTAATTATGAGATGGCATGGACATAAAAATATATATATAACAAATATGGGTGAATATATTGATAATCAATTAAACTTGCACAGAAAGAGAGGCATGTTCAGCACTCAGTTTCACACATTCCCTTTTTATAAATGTTCATACATTGGGTGGTAACCTGTTTATGCTGACCAGCTATCTTAGTGATATCAACATAGCCTTGGAAAGTACAGAGGCAATTCTTGGCAGAAGTTATCAGTGGAACTCAGGCATATACCAAGAAAAAGGCCTTGGTGTTTCAGAGCACAACTGATAAAGTGTCGGGGATGATGCTATTTTCTTTAGCTAACTGCCTTTCACCAATTAGAATAATAGCAACAAGAAACAAAGTGTTCTTGGGCTGGATCCAGTATTATCAAGGTCCATTGAGCTGATCGCCCTGTAATAACTGGATGGGTGATTTGAGGGATTAATGTAAACTATGATTGATTGGGGTTCTTTGCTGTCCCTAAAATGAACGTTAAAACCTGGCAGCGCAGAGAAATGGAGAAGAAAGAAATGGATAGAGCTTCTTATGCTGTGTCCCATGTTAGGCTCTGTAAGTTGACCACCTCCAGATGATGGTTAAAAATAAGACCACTTCTCCAAGCCACTAATAATTGCTTGTTAGCCAACTTGCTCCTTCTTTTATGGGTCAATTGCCTACTTCATCTTATTGTGTTTTGATATTTATGTCAACTGTCATTCCTTTATTAATTAATGAACCATTCTATTCTTTAACTTTATGAATGAATCAATTCAATCATTAATAGTTTGTCGTCAATGTAAAGAATTACATGATGAGCAATATGCCGCCATGTCACTGCAATGACTAGTTAACCAGACATCCGTCTTAAAGTTGCAAAATCAAAACTACATATGCTGATAAATGAGAAATTAAAACAGAAAATGTTGGAAACATACATCAGAACATTTGCCTAAGAATGTTTGACCTGAAACATTGTGGTCCTCATTTTGAAGATGCTGCTTGACCCGCTGAGCATTTCCTGTTTTTTATTCCATCTTGAAATTGTTTTGTTCACCAGAACTGACAAGACGATGTAAATGTAAAATAAATGTAATTTTCCATTCTTGTTACTTCAATGAGTTGTGTATTGATATTTTGGCTATTAACTGTGAAAACTTTAATCACAGTCCTTGGCTTCAGACATGCACATTGAGGAGACGTGCCCATTTTTCCCAAACAGTTGGAATGGTCGACTTCCATTACAACAGTAGAGGTAATTCCCACCTGTTCCAACCACCCACTTTAGATTTTGCAATAGAACTGTAGTATTTACTACAGCTCTACAATTATAAACTGCTGTCATAATTATACCATTCATTGGGTAAAATTAATTTACATTTCTTGCATGCTTCTTTTGTTCTTTCTTAATAAAATACCCTTTGTCAAAAGCTGCGGCTTTTTGATAATTTATGGGCCTATCCCACTTAGGCGATTTATCAGGCGACTGTCATCATAGCAAGTCGCTGAAAAACCGGCGACTGGAATGGAGATAGTCATAGTGGAACATACACACACACACATCACTTCCTGCAACAGACAGTTATGCAGGCGGGGGGGGGGGGGGGGGGGGGGGGGGAGGGGAGTGCTGTCTGAGTCAAATTCACACGGTGCAAAGCCAATATGATACAGACACACACCATGATGAAATGGAAGGTTGGCGCTGAAATTAAGATGGTGAAAGCACAGTGTACGGAAAGGGTCACTTAAGTTGTTTAAAAGGGGGGGGGGGGGAAAGGGGTGGGAAGAAGGAGTGGAGACAACTTTTAAGAAGCCAGAGATACACGGTTGTGAAGCTCGGTGGACATTGACATTACCGGTCGGTTATCCTTGATTCTGAAAACGACTGTTTACGTTTATTCCCCCAATGAGCCAATGAAATTCACTGGTCAGCACCGGCTGCAGCCTATGAGAACCTATGACCTGGCGAACCACTACCACTGCAACTACGGCACGAGAATCCTTTCTACTCTCCATGGCGGCTTCATTCTGGTCGCCGCTAATTTTTCAACATGTTTCAACCGTGAACATGTGGCGACCATGTGACGACCGCATAGTCTCCTGCAGTCGCCTAAAAAGTTGCCTTAGTGGGACAGGCCCATTATGTTCTCAGATTATTTCTGAACTATTACAAACCAACAGTTTAGTTGCTCCATTTTCGCCAATCCTTACAACATAAAAATAATTTGTCTTACTATTGTTAAAAAATCAAGAGTTTGCATGGAATGACATTATATATCTTATATGACTCAGCAAAAGATAGATTGATTAATACTTTATTATCACATGTGATATGTCACAGTGAAATTTGTTGTTTTGCATACCATACACAAGGTATGCAAAGAGTCACCACCTATGATGCACCAACAGATTTATTAAACATAACTGATGTCCTTGTGGAGCACCAATATGTACAGAGAAAGCCACCAGGAACAATGGGATGAGAAGCGACTACTTGATTAATGTTATTGTATTTAATTAAAAGTTATCTATCCTGTTGTAAGGTACTTTTGGTTAGATGAGCTCTCCCTGAAACAGCCAGAATAACAATATCCTTATGTTTTTAATGAATGGTTGTGACAAAAATCATCCAAATTTTCAGCCTATGATACTGAAACTGTTGAACTGCATTGACATATTATTTGTCTATCATTTTAATTTGTTTCCAGAGAAATGTTTTGGAGTGAATTTCAGAAATCAGATTTTGAGATATCAGAATTACAGGATCTCAACAATTAAATCTAGATCCCGAGTAAAACGCAAACTGCTGGACTAACTCAAGAAGAAGGATCCTGAACCAAAATGTCACCTGTCCATTTCCTCCACAGACTCTGCGTGATTTGATGAATTACTCAAGCACTTTGTGTTTTGCTCAAGAACATTTGCAGTTCCTTGTGTCTACAAATCTGGATCCTTGGTGCTTTGAACATCAAATTCTGGTTATGTTTGGCAACAAAATCCTTCCCATCAATACCTGAGAAGAATAGGTAATGAATCTTAAAATTGTTTTCCTGAAACGGCTTCATTTATTTTTCTTGGGTCCTACGTATCTTAGATCAGAACCATGATGGTTCTTGTTGCATATGCTAAATATGTCCCAACCTCCTGCACTACTTTGTATCAGGCACACTCACCACACACACACTGTGATTAGGTATGTAAGCACTTTCAGTATTACTACGCAAGGCAGACAAATGAGCCAAATAAAGGAGAGCAATAAGGCAACTGAAACAACCTGAATTGTGTCGTTTATTATCAGGATATCTAACACGAAGACACAACATGGTGGCAGCGGTGGGATTATGGAACCTCCGTATGCAGCTATGACTACATTGCTACTTCCAAGGATTCCTTTCCTGACGCTGCCATCTTTTGTCATGTGTTCAGGGAATATCTTTCCGTAAAGATTGACTGGTAAGATATTGCTCTGGGCTCCAGTATCAATTTTGAGCCTTAGATTAATCGTTGTTCTTTTCTTTCCCACTTTTTTCTGTAGTTGTATTATAGTATATGCTTCATCTCTGTTGCTATGTGGTTTGTCGTTTCCCATTTCGTGGACGTCAATGGTCCCAACGGAAAGGAATTCTTCCTCAGAGGTATCTGAGGTTATCTCCTCTTCCTGTTGGACGTGTGCGTGTATTTGTTTCCTTCTCGTATTTCTATCGTTCTTTGACCATTGCTGCTTTGGCTTGGTGCTGTACGATTTTGTTGACCTACACATTTTCTTCCAGTGGTTAGGCCTCCCACAGGAGTTGCAGGTAGTCCCGTATGCTGGGCACTCCCTGCGATCATCAAATGCATGCTCTGTACCGCAGTTCCAGCAGCTTCTTTGGCTTGCTTGTTTGTTTGCATGCCTAGAAAATGTCTGTTTTGGAGCCTTTAATGTGGAGCCAGGGTCACGTTTTGAGAGAGCGTCTATATTCACTCTGGTGCTGCTCTGAGATGAGCCAACTTGAAGGCAGAGGGAGGACATTTGTTTCCTTGTGGCTTCGAAAGCTCTGGCAGCATCTACGGCGTCTTTTAGGTTGAGGGTGTCTTTCCCTATTAGGGACTTTTGGACCTCTTGGTGGGCGCACCCCCATATTAGCTGGTCGACAATTCTGTCATCTTCCTCACCATCTGCATTTCTTGGCCACGTTCCTTAGTCTCAACAGGAAAGTGTCGGTTGTTTCTTGTGGGTCTTGTCTTAGCCCTTGGAACTCATACCGATGGATTCTGTGGTTTGATTTGGGCTCCATATGGTTCGCAAACCCTTCAAGGACTATTCCCGGATTATTGCAGTCGGGCTCTGTTAAGCTCCAACTGTTAAAAATGTCTAGACCCTTCTCCCCGAGCCATAGTAAAATATAACTGACCTTCTCTTCATCTGCAGTTCCTTTCAGGAAGCTTTTGAATGCCAGCTGGCTCTTTTGTTTGAATTTCTTGAACGCCTCCACCACATCATCGGCGTCCCAGTTCATCGTAGGGTGGAGGCTCATTGCTGCTGTGGAGGCCGCCATCTTGTGTTGTTAGGCAGGTGCACAAAAAAAAATCAATTTCTCTGCAGCCGCTGTTCCTAATTCCCAATAGCGATTCACAATAGCGCGGTTTTTTCGGATCCCACCGCTGCCACCATGTTGTGTCTTCGTGTTAGATATCCTGATAATAAACGACACAATTCAGGTTGTTTCAGTTGCCTTATTGCTCTCCTTTATTTGGCTCATTTGTCTGCCTTGCGTAGTAATATTGAAAGTGCTTACATACCTAATCACAGTGTGTGTGTGGTGAGTGTGCCTGATACAAAGTAGTGCAGGAGGTTGGGACATATTTAGCATATGCAACATCCCCCCTTCTCAAAAGAAAGAACAAAAAAAAAAAAAATTAGTGACACTAGAGGATTGCCAGAGCGAGGGTGGCAATCCTGTAGCAGATACCGTGGGATTATTCTGCCCACATTCATGGCATTCTGCTTTCTACTATACTACACAACAGAATATATGATGGCAGCTTGTTTTCTTTCAGGTAGTGCGTAGCCAGTCAAGAGTCATGTCTTGGCGTGACTTGTCCCTTCCAGTGCTAGCGATAACGCGCTGGGGGTAAAATGTTGCTCCTGGATCTAGTATATCTGGTTGTTGCCTGCAGTGTTGCACTCGATGTATTGGTAACTTGTTGAGTTGTTTCCTGGCCATTGGTTGGTGCTGGTTGACCATATGACTCACTGGTAGCAGTTTGTGAGAATGTGTTCTCATCAATGGCAGGTGTTGCTGCTGCTGTGGGTGGTGTCCTAGGAGTTGCTGGTGTTGACATTTCAGGTGTCGGGCGGATGTGAATTCTGTTTCGTCTCAACTGCCTGCCCGGTTCTGTCTCTATGATATATGATTTTGGGGTTCCAGCCCTGCTGGTGATTTGTGCTGGGGTCCATTTCTTTGTTGTTGGATCCTGAGCATGTACGTTTTGGCCTTGAAATAGTTCAGGCAAGTACTGTGCATTTTTGTTGTATTGTTTCAGCTCCTCCTCCTGGGCGGCTGCCAATTTTGCCCTTGTTTCTTCTTGGTCGATAGGGGGTTGGATTTTGCTTGGCAGGGTGGTTTTGTATTTCCTGCCATTTAGCATTTCTGCAGGAGACTTCATGTCAGCCTTTAGTGGAGTTGCCCGTAAGGATAAAAGTGCCAGGTTTGGATCCTCCTTTGCCTCTCGGCATTTTATTAGTGTTTTCTTGGCTGTACTTGCCTTTCAATAAACCCATGGCCCTTTGGGTAATGTGGTGAAGATGTTGTGATTTTGAACCCGTATTCGGTGGCTAGCTCTCTGAATTCCCGAGATGTGAATTGGGTTCCATTGTCACATACGATCTGCTCAGGTATTCCTTGCTCTGCAAACAACCCTCTAACAATTGACACAATTGTTTTAGCTTTCAAGTCCTTTACGTTTCTCACAAATGGGAATTTGGAGTAGTAGCAGGCCATAATCAAATACCATTGCTGGTTCTCTGTGAACAGGTCTGCTCCGATGGTTTGCCATGGCCGGCTTGGGATATCACTGGGTGTCATTTCCTCCTTCTGTTGTGAATTCCTGTATTTTTGGCATATGTGGCATGTAGATACCAGCTTTTCTATGTCCTTGTACATGCCTATCCAGTACACAGCGGATTTAGCACGGAGTCTGCACTTTTCCATTCCTAAGTGTCCCTGGTGGATCTTTTCGAGAATTTCTTTTTTCATGGACTTGGGTATGATTATTCGTGATCCGGCCATCAGGACTCCATTCTCTACCGAAATATCATCACGGATGGTCCAGTATTCGCGGAGGAGAGGCTGAACTTGTTGTCTCTTTTCTGGCCATCCCTGTATTACCATTTGGGTGAGGAGCTGGAGTTCTTCATCTCTGGCTGTTTCCTCTTTGATCTGTTCCAGCTTCACGCTTGTCACACTCACAATGTGGTGGATCTTTATGCTCAGCCCTTCCATCTCTTGTTTGTCATGTGTTGATAGTCTGGATAGGGCGTCAGCTAGCAGCAGGTCTTTTCCTGGCTTGTATCTGATGTTGTAGTCGTAGTGCTGTAGCCTCAGTAATAGTCTCTGTAGTCTGGCTGGTGCTTTGGTGAGGTTTTTTTTTTCGATTTGTTCTAGAGGGCGGTGGTCTGTTTCAATGTCGAAATACCTTCCATATAGGTAAGTGTGAAATTTCTCGCAGCCATAGACTACTGCTAAGAGTTCTCTCTCTATGTTTGCGTACCTTGATTCTGTAGGAGTGAGTGCTTTGGATGCATACGCAATAGGTCGGCCATTTTGTATCAGTACTGCTCCAACTCCTCTCATGGAGGCATCAACTTGGAGTGTTACAGGTTTCTGTCTGTCATAGTACTGCAGGATCGTTTCTTTGCTGATGAGTTGTTTTAATTTCCCAAAATCTTGGCTATGTGAAGCACACCAATCAAATTCAGCGTCGTCTTTCATCAATTCACGGAGATTTGCTGTGTGATTAGCAAGCTTAGGTATGAAGACTCCCATGTATTGTATGAGCCCTAGGAAACTTCTTAGCTGTTTCTTGTCTTTGGGTTCCTCCATGTGGTTGATAGCATCCACTTTTGTAGGGTCCGGTTTCACTCCTTCTGCAGAGTAAATCAGCCCAAAGAATTTGCACTCCCTTTCTTTGATTATGCATTTGTCTGCATTGAGCTTTATGCCGGCTCTTCGAGTTTTTTCCATAGCCTCATGGAGGTTGTAATCATGCGTGTTTTCATCTCTGCCGTATACTTGGATATCATCTGCTATCCCGATTGCCCCTTTACAGCCTTTGTATGTTTCATCTATTTTCCGCTGGAAGACATCTTGACTCACCTTCAGTCCGAATGGGAGCCTGTTGAATCTGAATCTGCCAAATGGCGTGTTGAAAGTGGTGAGCATTGATGACTTTCGGTCTATTTTGATGTTCCAATATCCATTACTAGCATCCAGCTTGCTGAACACCTTGGAACCGGCCAGTGCTGGTGTGATCTCTTCAAGGGTTGGAGTTGGATAATGGTTGCGCTTCAATGCATTATTCAGATCCCTGGGATCAAGGCATATCCTTAGTTTTCCGTTTGGCTTTTCTTTGACAACAATTGAATTTACCCAATCAGTTGGTTTAGTTATTGCTTTGATGATGCCCTTTTTTTCCATTTCGTTTAGTTGTTCCCTTAGCCTCTCTTTCAGTTCAAGGGGAACACGGCGGGGTGGGTGGATCACTGGTTTCACACTGGGGTCTACTGTGATATGGTATTCGTATTCCTCAAAACAACCAACGGTATCGTCAAAACACTCTGGGTACATGTCAATCAATTCTTCTTTGTTCCTGATGGGCGGCCGGTTTTTGATGGGTATGTTTCTGTCAATTCTGCAGGAGTTTGTCTTGATTTCATGGTTGATTGACACAATCTTCAGTCTTTGGCACGTGTTCAGGCCGCGAATAGCAGGTCCTTTCGATTTAGTGATGTAGAAGGGGCATTTCACTTCTTTCCCTTTGTATGTTCCTGCTATGATTGTTTTGCCTAGCTTTCTTTTGAGAAGGGGGGATGTTGCATATGCTAAATATGTCCCAACCTCCTGCACTACTTTGTATCAGGCACACTCACCACACACACACTGTGATTAGGTATGTAAGCACTTTCAGTATTACTACGCAAGGCAGACAAATGAGCCAAATAAAGGAGAGCAATAAGGCAACTGAAACAACCTGAATTGTGTCGTTTATTATCAGGATATCTAACACGAAGACACAACAGTTCTATAGCTCTATTTCTATCTGGTCAGATTTGGAAGATGTTTAGATTAGTTCAACTCAGTGATACAGCATGGAAACTGGCCCACCGAGTCCATGCTGACGAGCAATCCCTGTACACTACGCGCTTGGGACAATTTACAATTTTTACCAAAGCCAATTAACCTACAAACCTGTGCATCTTTTGAGTATGGTGGGACACCAGAGCACCCAGGAAAACCCCTGCGATCACGGGGAGAACGTGTAAACTCCACACAAACAGCACCCGAGGTCGGGATCTAATTCAGGTATCCGGCACTAAGACAGAAAATGGATTGACAAAATGAGGATGAGCTAAAGTCTAGCAATTCCATTAAAACAAATGTGAGGTGAAATATGTTGTTGTTAAAAAAAACAAATATGTAGCCTTGATAAAATAGTTGAGCAAGGAGAATTTAGTATAGTGGTTCAAAGAACATTGCAGTCAGCACCTTTACAAACACGGTAACAGGGCACGATGCAAAACTAGGGTGGTTTAATAAAGAGAATATGTCTTACAAAATTGTATCCTCTCATGTAAATAACTAGATGTGGTGTGTTGTCTGTGTGTCAGTGTGCGTGAACTGGTGGGCACATTAGAAGGTTACAAAAAAAACAGCTGGAGGAATTCAGTGGGTCGTGCAGTATCTGTCGAGGGAAATGGAGAAGGGTGATTTTTCAGTAAAAGTCTACTTTGAGGTTTCTGGACACCTGATTATAAAACTTAAATTTTTACAACTTTGAATGTTGTTTCACAGAGATCTCTACTATGGAAAAAATATGTTTGGCGCAATCAGTTAAAGAATTTAATTTATTTTTTCCTCTTTTTCCCGGGTGCCCATTGCATTCAGTCATCTCCGTTGCATTTTTATGATGAACACTGTAAAATATAACTGATTTAAGAATATAAAATCAAATTTTTATCGCATTTTCAAATTATAGAGTATCTTCCTCAAATAAACCACAAACCACACCCAAAAAAAATCTAGTGCGTTGATTTTAAACCTAATCTAATTAACATAATCTTCATAAATAAAGATTAAACCCAAAATGAATAAAGTGTTATTTTTTATGTTTTTTGTGGCAATGTGTAATCAATATTGTCACAATATATAAGAATTCATTTCCAGAAATAGGGATGCAGATGGAGCTATAAAACAATTTACCAAAATAAAGATAACCTGGAGAAGGAGCTTGAGAAATGGAGCTGGAGTTGCAAAACAAATAGATCCATCACTTCCTTCTCTAACCATTATCACAGTGAGCACCTCAAGACTATGTGCTCAGTCCCCTGCTTTACTCACTCTAAGCTGGAGCAGCTGGGGATGGAGCTGGAGCTGTCAAACAAATAAACAAAAATAGATAAGCTGGAGATGGACCTATAAAACAAAGAAGGATATGCCTGGTCCAGGAGATCTAGATCTAGGGCTAGGGAGCTAGGATTAGGGTTAGGGTGGCCCAAGCCTTTAGCCCAGCATGGCCTCGCCGGAAGGCCATGCCATATCATTACCGAATGGCACATGCCATAAACGCATCTCCAGTACTAATCAACAAATAACTTTAAAAAAAAATGTCTATGACTTCAACACCGTTCGGAGATGGTGCTGGTTAAAGGCACTCACCCAAATGGAGCAAAAAGCAGAATTTTCACATGCATCTCATGCCGCGAATCAGGAGAAATTCACAAGGTAGGGTTAGGATTCTGGAGGAGCTGGAGATGGAGCTAGATGGAGATTGGGGGTTAAGTTACATTGGTGACCGTGACTGGTATGGTGGCCCAAGCCTTTAGCCCAGGATGGCCTCGTCGGAAGGCCATGCCTGGCCATATCGCGTGAATGAATGGCACATGGCACAAAGCACGAACACATCCCAAATACTAATCAAAAAAGAA
This sequence comes from Raja brachyura, assembly GCA_963514005.1. Next base: position 67,735,762 of record OY740782.1, read on the forward strand.
CAATTTTTAAACATTTTCTACGACTTCAACACCGTTCGGGGATGGCAGTGATTATCGGTACTTACCCATTATCAGCAAAAAGCAAAGTTTTCACACACCTCTCATCCTGCGAACCAGGAGAAATTCACAAGGTAGGCGACTTTCGAATCCCGTGGTCTTTGGCGGTCGGAGGTTCGCGTCTATTCTATTTATAGCCACGTGGGATGGCTCAACGCAGGTGAGTGACCGTAAATGACTCCAATCGGCGGGGCAAGAAATTTTTGAAATAAACGTTAAGATTTAAAATTTTATAAAGAATACAGGAATACTTTTAAGGGTGATAAATATTTTAATTATTAATACCTACCGTTTAAAAGTATTTTCATTTCAGATAGACTCCCCATTAAAAAAATATGCTGACTTGAAATTTCACAAGTAACCATCGGGACATGCAGTTTTCTGGAGGGGGGGGGGGGGGGGGATCGAACATTGGGAGAAAACATGAAAAATAACAGTTTACTCATTTTATGTTTCATCTTTATTTATGAGGATTATATTTATTAAGAATATAGTAAAAGAAGAAATCAAATAGAATTGCAGGTTCTTCTTATATACAGCATCGAAGTAGTGGGACACCAAAGTAGACACTTACTGAAGAATCACCCAGAGGTGACAGTAAGAAAGCATTTGATAAGGCACTACGCAAGTGGTTGTTACGTTGGGGGAAGGGATAACATGTTAACTTAAATATGCTCATTGCACAATGGAAAGAGGACTACAGGTTAATTCTAGTTCTAATCGCTATGTTCTTATGCTCCGCATTTCTCTTTGAAATGCCTTGAAAAATAAATGTAATGCTAATTTTTATGTTGAGGTATATAAGCAGTAGGAACAAGATCATGTTCAGCTTTTAAGAAATAGGACTAAAGTTCTGAAAACTTTCTTCACCCCCACCTCTTCATTAAGCACGCTAAAAACTGGACTGGATTGTTTTGAGATGTTATGCTGCATATATATGAATGATGTTACTGAAGCACATTTTGGCCCTTAGATAGACACAAAATACTGGAGTAACTCAGCGAGACAGGCAGCATTTTGGAGCGAAGGAATAGGTGATGTTTCCGGTCAAGACCCTTCTCCATGGGTTATGATGAATATTCAGATTTATTCGGTGATCTCAGCAGAGATAATGGCAGAGTCTGTCTACAAGGTTTAGCTGCATCCTGATAACATGATGCTAATTATCTGCGCCAGGTGGGTGATAACCAATTTACCTTCATGGAATTTAAAAATGTCAAAGCTTATATTAATAAAATATATTCTTTATTCATGTAGAACTGAAAAGTTTGGTAGCATTGAAATCAAACCAAAACATTGTTTCTGTGCTGCTATAAATTTAAATCATCTTAAAAAGCATAACATTCACAATTAACAATTGCTATATTACAGCATACATGGGCCAATAGTTCTAAGTACAGACAGAAGAAACAGATACTAGAATCTGGTTTGTATTGCAGCTGAATTCTAATGTGGAGGGTTAATGTTTCTAAATTTGTTGATTACATCAATATAAAATGTAACGTTAGCTCTTCAGAAGATTAAAGTAAATTGGAGTTGGATTTTTACAAGATGTTAATAACATTATCATTGCATACATTTGCACTAGAGACACAAAGTACAATAAAGTATATGGACAAAACTAATGGTGGTAATTATTGCAGTGAATAGTAGCAGGCTTGGTGCTGGGGAAGAACAGTATCTGAAGAACCAGTTCAAAGAACAGTAAAATCAGCATTTAGGATTTATAATGTTAATAACAAAAGCTCACTGAATTCCCTGTGCGTTATCTCAAGCAGCATGGTACTCCTTTGTTCTCAATTTAAAAGAGTAGAATGGCTGCATTTTACGTTGTAAAATGGCGTGCCTATGTTAGAAATTAATGTCAACTGATATCTGAAAGATGGTCTAATAATTTTTCAGGTTCTTGTTTAATCCTCCGATCAAATGTACAAACTGCATTTTGTTTGGAATAACAGGTAAACTTTGAACCTTCCCACAGCCATGCATTATTTAAATTTCCTTACATAATTTCTATTATAGATTGACATAGATTTCAATGATAAGTTATCATTCTGTCCTGTAAATTCTAAAGAGACAGATACAAGAAGAACTTAGCTTTTATTCATTTAGAATTTCCTATATTCTAATGTAAATGAGGTGATGTTTCCAATTCTATGCTTTGAATATTGACCAATTTAGATTGTGTCCAGCCCAGTCTCCACATTTCCTAATTATCTCCAACTGCAAGACCTCCATCAAACAAAAACACAAGAGATTGCAGAAGCTGGAAAAGCAAACTGCTGGAGGCACTCAGCCTGTCAGGCAGCATCTGTGGAGAGAAATGGACAGACGGCTTTTTGAGTCGATACCCTTAGGAGAACCTCTACAAAGTCCTCCATTCAATTCCCTCCACATATGCTGCCTGGACCACTGAGTTCCTGCAGCAATTTGATTTTGCTCAACACACTCTGCTTGGAAGACACACAATAGCATGTTGGGGTTAATGGTGAAGGCAGATAGGAAAGTCGCCTTTCAGAGACTTCTGGATAGGCACTTGAATATTCAGGAATGGAGATATATGGATTACAGTATGTGCAGTGCAGGCAGATGAGAGTTGGTCGTGGCATAGTTTTTCACACAGATATTGGGGGCCGAAAAATCTGTTCCTGTGCTATACTGTTCTATTGAACAGCATCATCATGAACCCACACCATCCTGGCCATACACTCATCTCTCCGCTGCCATCAGGTAGAAGGTACAGGAGCCTGAAATCTGCAACACCCATGTTCAGGAACAGCTACTTCCCCACAGCCATCAGACTATTAAACACAACTTTAAACAAACTCTGAACTATAACAGCCTATTGCACTTTATCTGTTTATTTATGTGTATATATATATATATATATATATATAAATATATATTCTATGGTATATGGACACATTGATCTGTATTTTTGCCTACAATATTGTTGTGTTGCAGCAAGCAAGAATTTAATCGCCCTATCTGGGACGCATGACAATAAACTTTCTTGTCTTGTCTTGTCTTGTCTTGTCAGATCATCCACCAACCCAAGGAATGCTAAAATGCAAACTATCTGAGTGGTGTCATTTCTCCTCATCCCTTTCCAACACGCTGCTCTGAGACACTAATTCTCCAGTCGGGAGAAACTGTCTTTCACATCTATCAAGCTCAATGAAGCCATTGTGTCGATGTTGAGAGGGAGCCCATGGTGGTGGTGTATGGAACGAGCTACCAGAGGAGGTAGCTGAGGCAGCTATTATAACACCATTTAAAAGGCATTTGAACAGGTATATGGAGAGAAAAGGTTTAGAGGGACAGGGCCAAACGTGGGCAGGTGGAACTAGTAAAATTGGGACAGCTTGGCCGGTATATTGGTCTGAGCCTGTTTCCGTGCTCTATGATCCTATGACTATAGTAATTCACACATGTGTACACTTTATAGGAGTAGAATTAGGCCATTTGGCACCGAGTCCGCCATTCAATCAAGGCTGATCTCTGCCTCCAAATCCCATTTCCTGCCTTTTCCCCGTAACTCTTGACACTCGTTCTAATCAAAAATGTGTCTATCTCTGCCTTAAAATTATCCACTGACTTGGCCTCCACAGCCCTGTGTGGCAATGAGTTCGACAAATTAACTATCCTCCTCTCCTCCTTTCTGAAAGAGCCTTTAATTCTGAGGCTATGACCTCTAGTACTAGACTCTACCACCAGTGGAAACATCCTTTCCACATCCATTCTTTGCCTTTCATTATTCTGTAAGTTTCAATGAGGTCTCCCCTCAACCTTTTAAACTCAAGGAGTAGAGGCCCAGTGAACCACTTTTTCACACAGAGAGTTGTGAGTGTGGAATTCTCTGCCTCAGATGGCTGTGGAGGCCAGTTCTCTGGATACTTTCAAGAGAGAGCTTGATAGGGTTCTTGAAAATAGCGGAGTCAGAGCTTATGTGGAGAAGGCAGAAACGTGGTGCTGATTTTGGATGATCAGCCATTATCACATTGTATGGCGATGCTGGCTTGAGGGGCCGAATGGCCTACTCCTGCACCTATTGTCTATTGCTGTCAAACGCTCATCATATGCTAAGCCACTCATTCATGGAATCATTCTAGTAAACCTCCTCCTGCACCCACTCCAGAGCCAGCACATCCTCCCTCAGATATGGGGCCCAAATTTACTCACAGTACATGGCCTGAACAGCACCTTATAGAGCCTCAGCATTACATTTCTGTTTTTGTATTCCAGTTCTCTTGATATAAATGTTAGCATTGAAATTGCCTTCCTTACCACCAATTCGACATGCAAATTAACTTTTTGGGAGACCTGCACCAGCATTCCCAAATCCCTTTGTAACTATTTCTGGATTAACTCTCCATTTCAAAAATAACCTACATCTTTATTCTTATTACCAAAATGCATGACCTGCCACCTTTCTGCCCACTCTCCTAACCTGTCCAAGTCTTTCTGCAGAGTCCTTCTACACTGCCTGCCCCTCCACCTACCTTAGCATCATCTGCAAACTTGGCTACAAAGCCTTCAATCCCCTTTTCAAATCATAGAAACATAGAAAATAAGTGTGGAGTAGGCCCTTCGAGCCAGCACCACCATTCAATATGATCATGGCTGATCATCCACAATAAGTACCCCGTTCTTGCTCTTTCCCCATATCCCTTGATTCTGTTAGCCCAAAAAGCTCTATCCAACTCTCTTGAAAACATCCAGTGAATTGTCCTCCACTACCTTCTGTGCAAAAAGCCCACAGATTCACAATCTCTGTGTGAAAAAGTTTTTCTTCATCTCAGTCCTAAATGGCCAACCCCTTATTGTTAAACTGGTTCTGGACTCCCCAAACATCTGGAACATTTTTCCTGCATCGAGCCTGTCCAATCCATTAAGAATTGTATATGTTTCGGCAATTAGAAGGGACTGGGAACAAGAGTTATTGATAAAAATTCCTAACGATAGATGGGAAAATGTTTTATTATATGTAAATAAATGTTCAATTAATGTAAGACATAACCGAATTCAATTAAAAATTTTACATAGATTATGTTATTCTAAAACTAAACTGAATAAAATATTCCCAAATGTTTCCCCCATCTGTGACAAATGTCTTACTCAAAATGCCACTATAGCACATTCCTTTGTCTCGTGTATAAAACTGTATAAATTTTGGAATTAAATTTTTGGAATTTTTACAAAACTATTTAACATAAAATTGAACCCCAATACAGAACTGATTATCTTTGGATCAATGGAAGAGGGAAGTAAACTAACTATATTCCAAGAAGCTTTTCTTAATTACGGTATAATAACAGCAAAAAAACTTACTCAAATTTTGGAAAAACGCAACCACGCCAACATTCAAAATGTGTATTTCAAATATGTTTGAGACGCTTCATCTTGAAGAAATGCGATTTCTCCTACTAGGCAAAGTAGACCAATTCTCAAAGACTTGGTCTCCTTTTATCAACTTTTTACAAGCATAAGGTGCAACATAACATAACCTCAGAAATTAAATGGTTTAGAACCGGGTGACGGATGGGCAAAAATACGAAATAGGTAGATCTCTCCTAATCTCTCTTTTCTTTACTTTCTCCTTCTATTTCAATCTTTTCAGCTTCTCTTCTATGTCCTTTATTTTGTTTTGCTATCTGTTTCTACTCGCTTGTCTATCTATTCCGACACTCTTTATTTCTTTTTTCTTCCACTGTTCTTTTATTATTAAATCAAAAGTATGAAGTTGTACAAGAATGAAAATATGTATGTATGTATTAGGTACTCAAGTACCACACTATTGTACTTACTTCTAACAAAAATAAACAAAGAAAAAAATAATTGTATATGTTTCTATAAGATCCCCTCTCATTCTTCTAAATTCCAGTACAAGCCCAGTCGACCTATTCTTTCATCATATGTCAATCCCACCATCCCGGGAATTAACCTGGTGAACCTACGCTGCACTTCTTCAACAGCAATAATGTCCTTCCTCAAATTAGAGAACAAAAACTGCACACAATACTCCAGGTGCGGTCTAACCAGGGCCCTGTACAACTGCAGTAGGACCTCCTTACTCCTAAACTCAAATCCTCTGGCAATATAGGCCAACATGTCATTAGCTTTCTTAACTGTCTGCTTTACCTGCATGTGTACTTTCAGTAAATATTCAGTAAATCATTAATATACAATGCATCCCCTGATTTCCACAGTGAGTTTAAGTTATGTGTCAAATAATTTGTATATGCTTAATGAACGGAAGCTCAAGTCCTGTCATAGAAACATAGAAATTAGGTGCAGGAGTAGGCCATTCGGCCCTTCGAGCCTGCACCGGCATTCAATATGATCATGGCTGATCATCCAACTCAGTATCTTGTACCTGCCTTCTCTCCATACCCCCTGATCCCTTTAGCCACAAGGTCCACATCTAACTCCCTCTTAAATATAGCCAATGAACTGGCCTCAACTACCTTCTGTAGCAGAGAATTCCAGAGACTCACCACTCTCTGTGTGAAAAATGTTTTCCTCATCTCCATATAACCATACAACAATTACAGCACGGAAACAGGCCTTCTCGGCCTTTCCAGTCCGTGCTGACCATTTATTTTCTCCTAGTCCCATCTACCTGAACTCAGACCATACCCCTCCATTCCCTTCCCGTCCATATGCCTATCCACTTTATTTTTAAATGTTAAAATTGATCCTGCCTCCACCACTTCTGCTGGAAGATCATTCCACACAGCCACCACTCTCTGAGTAAAGAAGTTCCCCCTCATGTTACCCTTAAACTTCTGTCCCTTAATTCTCATGTCATGCCCTCTTGTTTGAATCTTCCCTACCCTCAATGGGAAAAGCTTATCCACGTCAACTCTGTCTATCCCTTTCATCATTTTAAAGACCTCAATGAAGTCCCCCCTGAACCTTCTGCGCTCCAAAGAATAAATACCTAATTTGTTCAACCTTTCTCTGTAACTTAGTTGCTGGAACCCAGGCAACATTCTAGTAAATCTCCTCTGTACTCTCTCCATTTTGTTGACATCCTTCCTATAATTAGGCGACCAAAATTGTACACCATACTCCAGAATTGGTCTCACCAATGCCATGTAAAGTTTTAACATTACTTCCCTACTCCTATATTCAATGCTCTGATTTATAAAGGCCAGCACACCAAAAGCTTTCTTTACCTACATGCGATTCCACCTTCAGGGAACTATGCACAATTATTCCGAGATCCCTCTGTTCCACAGCATTCCTCAATTCCCTACCATTTACCATGTACGTCCTATTTTGATTTGTCCTGCCAAGATGTAGCACCTCACACTTATCAGCATTAAACTCCATCTGCCATCTTTCAGCCCACTCTTCCAAATGGCCCAAATCTCTCTGTAGACTTTGAAAATCTACTTCATTATCCACAGCAGCACCTATCTTAGTATCTCGGTCCTAAAGGAATCCCCCCTTATCCTTAGACTGTGACCCCTTGTTCTGGACCTCCCCAACATCGGGAACAATCTTCCTGCATCTAGCCTGTCCAACTCCTTAAGAATTTTGAAAGTTTCTATAAGATCCTCCCCCCAGTCTTCTAAATTCTAGCCTGTCAGTTTATAACTTATAATTCCGGTTTGTACCTGTACATATACAGCAACCTCCCAGTTCTCAGTTTTTTTAAAATTCCATGAGATATTTTATGATGTAAAAGATGCTACGTAAATATTTCCATCGAAAAACCACCAAAAAAGCTATACGACTGCAGTGGGCTCCAAATCATTAGAGGACATTTGTGGGAACATTTGCAAAAGAGATGCTGTGCTATCATTGATACTCAATCCAGACTCTCCAACCCTCCAGATATCAACAAAATGCTGAAGTAACTCAGTGGGACAGGCAGCATCTCTGGATAGAAGGGCTGGGTGACGTTTTGGGTCGAAACCTTTCTTCAGACTGAAGTCAGGGAAGAGATGCATAGATAAGGAAGTGTAAAGTGTGAAAACTGGACAAAGGGTATGGCGATCCTGACCAGTCTGAATAAGGGTCTCGACCCGAAACGACCCCCATTCCTTCTCTCCAGTGATGCTGCCTGTCCCGCTGAGTTACTCCAGCATGTTGTGTCTAAGTTCAGTTTAAACCAGCATCTGCAGTTCCCTCCTACACACTTGCCAACCCTGCAGCGTGCAGCCCGGCCAGGACAAGACATCCTCACGGACCCCTAACCTGCGACTCTAGTGTTTTAGAGAATATTTCTGAGCAATCTTTCAACCTTTTTCTAAGATGTGTGGGTGGCTCATTTCTAAATGAGTCTTGCTTGGTTCATTTCAATCTTTCGTTCAGCTATCTGTCTGCACCCCCACGGTTGTTGTGCCCTAAGAGGCGGTGGTGATCACAGATGACCCAAGGTTGTGAGCCGCTGAGTCCGAGCAGCGACCTCCCCTCCTGACGCTCTAGGGAGGGGCTGCTGGGCTGGGCTGGTCTCGTCTCTCGGTGACTGCCCTCCTCCGGCCGCGGTCACACACACACATAAGTGTGACCGAGCACTCATCATCATGTTGCAGCTGATGCCGCCAGCAGCTTCTGTGCATCGATCACAATTGTTGCTGCCCGCCGCTATGCTGTCGACTGCTTGTTTTCGCCCTCTCCTTGTTTACTGCGCCGCACAATGGCAGAAACTTCTGGACCATCGCCTCTTCTAATATTGTGTGGAGGGAAAAAAAAACAGACCGTCAGCTTTCCTGGTAGGGTGTGTTTGTTTTTGGCGGAGTTGCCCGCCCTCCTTCGCTCCCACGCCCCGTGTCCCGCCCCAGCCCACCCCGCCCGCCTCACGCACCCATCCCCGGGGAGCGAGGAAGCGGGGCGCGGGGACCATGCTCCAACTCGCCTCCTTCCACACCCACTACTGGCCGCTGGTGCGATTCCTCGTCCCCCTGGCCGTCACCAACATCGCGGTGGACCTCGGCGAACAGGTCAGTGGCTTCATTTTGTTTTCATCCTCTCTGCAATGTGTGATGCGCAGCGGGATTAACGCGGCGGATTGAGGGAGTGGAATGTGCGCCTCCGGGTAACGGGCCGGCGGGGATAGGACGTGTTTGGTCTTTGAGTCCGGCCGAGCGGTTTCTGGGGTGCGGGCGGGGGAAGTGCGTCGAGATGGTGCGACCACGATCAGCTGTTCGCTCTCCGTCAGTGGCCCGATCTCCGTGCGCTGCTGTCTGTACCAGTGCCAGTGCCGTTCCTGTTTCATTTCTGCATTGATGAAGGGCATCGTATTATTACACGGGAGGAGGGCTGAGGATGCAATCAATGCGGCGGGCTTGAAACCAGATCAAGATGCGTGGATGCAAGGGAGAGACGCCGTTCCTTCCTTGCGCCTGTCACCGAGGAGAGAGAGAGCACATCACAATATCAATTAAGAGCCTGTGTTTTATTTGCTTCAAGTGACGAGTTCCACACAGAAGGTCGTGTGTGACCTTCCAATCTTAGCCCTCCCTCGTGTTAAGGTTGTCGGTGTAGCCCGTCATTTACTGATCACATGCGGCTACTCATTGCTAATTTACTAAACGTTTACTTAGTGATACAGATTGTCTCTACAATTTTTCAATAATGTTAACATCAACTATTTGATGGAGGCTCAAGAGTCATAAGAGCTCTGCAGCACGGAATATGCACAATGTAATGGTATACTCACATTAGTAAAGGATCTGCAGCACAATATGTACAAAGTATATATATATATATATATCTTGCTAAAAATAAGAACCATTTCTATTCGTTAAAACAAGTTCATTGTTAATTTATTGATTTCTCATATAATGGCCATGTGATTTTTAAGGTCATAGTTAGTAAGATGCAGCTGCCCAACCACCCCTCTGTTATAAATATTTTATACATCCAATTCCACCTTTTTGCCGGGAAGGTAATCAACCAGAATTTAATTCTCAGCTCTCTGTGTTCGTGTGTGTGGGAAAGTAGGTGCATGTCAAAGGTAGATAAATATGTTTGTGAGCTAATGACGCTATTCTGGTTGAGCGATCTGTCAGTAATCAGTGTAAAACCACACACACAAGAAATTAAATGTGTGAGGTTTGCCCAGTCTTCAAGACTTTGTTTCAAAATTTTGCTTCAAGAGATCCACCTTTGTACCAGTGCCTAAGAATGTCTCTCCAGCTTGCTTGAATGACTACTGACCGGTGGCCCTCACCTCGGCAGTCATGAAATGCTTTGAGAGGCTGATCAAGAACTACATCTGAGCCTTCCTCCCTCGCACCATGGACCCGCTGCAGTTTGCATCATCCGTGGATCTGTTTGGACGGTATGCAATCTCCCAGGTTTTGCACACCACTCTCTCTCACTTTGACAGCCAGCAGGGGGGGGGGGAGCTATGTGAGGATGTTGTTTATTGATTTTGTTTCAGCTTTCAATACGAAAGTCCCCACCAGACTTGCTGAGAAGCTGCTGGAATTGGGATTGAACACTCCCCTGTGTGCCTGTGTCCTGGACTTTCTCAGTGCCAGGCCCAACGTGGTCAAGATGGGGAGACATACATCCAACCCCCTCACCCTGAATACGGGATCCCCCCAGGGTTGCGTCCTCAACCCCCTACTGTACTCCCTGAATACACTTGACTGTGTGACCAGGTTCAGCTCCAACTCCATCATCAAGTTTGCTGATGACACAGTGGTGGTGGGCCTGATCTCCGATAACGATGAGAAGGCCTACCTGGAGGAGGTGACTGACCTGGCACTCTGGTGTCAGAACAACAGCCTCCTCTTGAATGTCACAAAAACTAAGGAGCTGATTGTGGATTTTAGAAGAGCACAACCGAGGACGAATACAGCACTGGGGATAAATGGGGCTACTGTGGACAGGGTGAACTGCTTTAAATACCTGGGAGTCCACATCACAGAGGATCTGACATGGACAACACACACTGCTGCACTGGTGAGAAAGGCAAGGCAGCGCCTTTACCACCTCAGGTAGCTGAGGAAATTCAGAGTCTGAGGATCCTTCAATCCTTCTACTCTGGTGCTGTTGAAAGCATCTTGTTCAGAAACATCTCAATCTTGTTTGGGAACAGCTCTGCCCAGGACAGGAAGGCTCTGCAGCCAGTACTGTTCGGCCGAACGCACCATGGGAATTAAACTCACCGCCTTGCAGGACCTATACACCAGGAGGTGCAGATCCAGAGCCAGCAAGATAATGAAGGATCCCTACAACCCCAGCAACAGACTGGTCAGGCAAGCACCTCTGCTGCCACGCTGCGAAAACCGAGAGGATGAGACGGAGTTTCTTCCCACAGTCCACCAGGACTGTAAACTTTGATCTCACCAGGGACTAATTTACTAATTTACTGTTGTGCCTTTTTTTAATGTGATAAATAAAGTTGACTTGACATGTCTGCTGTAGCTTACATCTACAAACTTATCCAGAAATAATCTTAGCTTTCCAATTACTGACTTTTGTCTTTTACCATTTATGCATATTTGTACTGCACCCCCTTTAGATCATGGACCTGTGCTCTGGAAATAGCCTTCCGGAATATTTCCATTTTTACATTAAATCCACTTTCAAATGGACACCTTCCTTAATTATTGTTTATTACTTATTTATCCTGTCCACTTCTCGTTGATAATGTACCTATGGATTTGCAGCAGGAAAGTGACTATATCATTTTGAAAATTAAATTAAAATGATCTGTTCTGGTTTACCCCATTGAGTACTTCATTAGGGTAATTAGTAGAGAAGGTCAAAAAAGGTCTGAAAGGATGTACTTTAATTGAAGTGGATAAGACCTGATCTCTGTCTTTGTCCTAATCTTAGTAATCCTGTGTTTATTTTTATATGGCCATTAATTACACACATGTTCTGGCTATGCCAAAGTCTAATTATAAATTGGAATGCAGTCCTGTCTTTGGAGGAACAAAAAGCCACTCGGTGGGCTCTGACCAAGGTGGTGAATGTTAGTAAATATTGCAACTTTGGTCTTCATGTACATACACCAGGGATGTAATGCAGAGGACAAAAATCTTAATTGTGACTTTTGAACATTTTGCACATTCAGCATTGCAAATGGTTCCAAACATATTGCTTGTTCTATCCTATTATACATCTGCTATTTCACTGAATGGATTCCTTATTTTGTTGTCTGATGCACACAATGCATCACTTGTTAAAATATAGGTCTGCTTAACATTGCTGTAATCAGCTTAATCTTAAGTAATAACTAGACTAATCACACGGGAGGCCGGTTCCCCCAACGCAACCCGTTCCCCAACGCAATATTCCACCACTCACCCATAGCCCCCAACTGTGCAGGCGTGGCTCATTTCCCCTCATCCCCAGCACAATCTCCCCCTCCTCTTCACCCTCCCTCTTCTTTCCTCTCTCCTCCCCTCCCAATCCGCGCTGACCGGAAGCAGCGCCGACCGAAGCCGCGCCGGGCAACGCCGGGCAGAGGCAGGTTCTGCCAGTGACTGACAGCGGATGCGGTCAATCTGTGCGGCGATGGTGCAGGAAGAGGCGTCGCCATCCTGGTGATGATTGACAGGAGAGGAGACCAATCTGCGCATGCGTTATTTTAAAGATTTTTAAACCTTAATAACTTTTAAAATATACCATTGTATATAGATAGATTGTGGCGCTTCAGTTTTTTTACATAAAATAGTTATTTCATCTTCACATGTCAGCACACATTGCCTGTTGAGTCCAATAGGTCTATTATTATTTATGTTCCTCTTGGGCTCCCTCTCAACATCTTCCTTTCTCTTCTGGTTGCTTCTGTTTTTTTCCCAGTGAGCATATATTTCCTCTTAGGTGCATCAACGCAATTCGTTTCAGCTACTTGTGGTAGTAAGTTACATTTTCTAACCATTATACAGCGAACAAAATCTTCCCTATTATCCATATTGTATTCTTAATGATGTCTATCAATGGTCTCCTATTCCAGGCTTTTCCACATACACATACATTTTCTTCCTGAACCCATTCCCATAAAACTTAACTATACTTTTAAATACTCCGTCACATTATCTTTGTCCAAGAAAGGAACACCAGTCTGCACAATTTTTCCTGATAGTTATCACCTCGTAGTTTTGATATCATCTTCATAGGTCTTTTTGTGCATCCGTGTCAGTCTAACCTTTTTATGACACAGACAACAGAACTATATGCAGTTAGATGCTTCTGACATTGCACCCCTGGCCAATTACTTTGGTTCAGCAATCAAAATACAGTAGACCAGGGCCACGGTAGAGCTATATGTGTGAGACAGTATCCAATTTCTCAGATTTGGTTTATTGTCACGTGTACCAAGGTACAGTGAAAATCTATTGTTGCGTGCTAACCAGTCAGTGGAAAGACAATACATGATTACAATCAAGACCAGGCACAGTGTACAGATACATGATAAGGCAATTGAGGAGGTCAAGAAAATCATAGTTTAAGTAAGAAATGTTGCTGTCGGAGTAGAAATTTAAAAGTATGAAACGGTTGTAATGCGTGATTACAGATGTGCTTCTGTGACGAGCACACAAATTATCGCCTGGGTTTGGTGCCATCTTCCATAACATTGTTCAAGAAGGAACTGCAGATGCTGGAAAATCGAAGGTAGACAAAAGAGCTGAAGAAACTCAGCAGGTGCAGCAGCATCTATGGAGCGAAGGAAATAGGCAAAGTTTCGGGCCGAAACCCTTCTTCAGACTCATCTTCCGATCATTGCCTGCACCCAAGTGTGAGCATTGACAATATCATTTTGTTTATTTGCAACACCACACACTAATCTTTGTAGATAACGATTGGAACCCCGTAACAGACAGTGGCAGTAATGAAACATGTCATTGCATTTTTCACGGCAGGAAACAATCTACAATGTTTAAGGTAGACAAAAATACTGGAGAAACTCAACAGGTGAGGCAGCATCTATGGAGAGAAGGAATAGGCGACGTTTCGTATCGTGACCCTTTTTCAGGCTGATGTCGGGGGGGGGGGGGGGGGGGGCGGGAAAAAGAAAGGACGAGGCGGAGACAGTCGGCTTGTGGGAGAGCTGGGAAGGAGGGAGAAAGCTAAGACTACCAGAAATTGGAGGTCAATGTTCATACCACTGGGGTGTAAACTACCCAAACGAAATATGCGGTGCTGTTCCTCCAATTTGCGCTCGGGCAATGGAGGAGGCCCAGGACAGAAAGGTCAGATTTGGGTTGGGAGGGGGAAGCTGAAGTGCTGAGCCACCGGGAGATCAGGTTGGTTATTGTGAACTGAGCTAATGTGTACGCCTCACCCAAGCGGTGCGAGTGGCTGGCCGTTCTCCTGCAGCTCCCACTGTTGCTGGCCACGTCCCGGCCACTCGTTCTGGCTAGTGACTTCAACTGCATCATTGATGCGGTTGGACGATCCGGAAGTGCCGACAACAGACTGTACAGCACCTCCAAGCTCTGATGGAGATGGTAAAAGACGCAAAGCTGTGCGACACCTTCAGCGACCCTGCAGGTGGGTCCCAGTTGACTGGTCAAGATCTGGTCAAGATTGGACGGTTCAGTCCGGTCCTGGGTAGACTTCCTCTTCACGTCGAAGGCCGTCACGGTCAGACACACCGACCTCACGCAGGTGTTCTTCTCTGACCACTGCCTCCTGCAGGCTTCCTGTCACCTTTGCCTCCGAATCCTCCAAGATCATCTTCCGATCCAGGGTCCGCCACGTGGAGCAGGATGAGACGTGCTCACGCTTCTTCTTCCATAAGGTTCATAGGGGACACTCTGTGATGAACAGCCTTTTAGTTTGTCTAAACAGTTTTCTATGTGGGGGTCGGGGGTAGGGTAAGGGGGAAACCGCTTCCTGGTCGCTTCCTGGCGAGGATGGAACTATTTCTCCAAGTCACGTCCTGGCCCCCCCTCCTCGCGGCCTACCACTGGATCGGAATGGCCTTTCCTACTGGAGACTGGGGACTGGACCAGAGCTTCGGCGGCTCGGCGCTGGATTCACCACGGAGCAGGCGATGCCTACCTGGATCGCTGTTTGGTGCTCCGGAACGATGAGCCCGCTGCTCCAACATCGCAGGGCTGTGGTTCACGGAGTTCACAGCGCGGGCGGCGCTGACCGACATCGCGGAGTCCTGCGGCCCTATGCCGAATGCTGCCATCATTGTATCTCCGCCCAGCGCGGCCTGGGGACGTCAGGAGCTGCAGACTCCGGTGGGAACCGGCCAATTTGCCGATTTGGAGGTCTAAGCCACTGAGGTTGGCCTCCCGTTCCGATGTTGGAGATCCAACATCCCGGCGAGCGGGCCTGAGCAGCGGGCTGCCCGTAGCGGCGAATGTGGAGGGCTCTGGAGGCCCCGACCATGGGGGAACATCAGAGGAAGATGACTGACTTTGGTGCCTTCCCTCACAGTGGAAAACTTTTGATTCTGCTGTGTAGGGATGTTTTATGTTGAACTCTATCGTGTGTTGTGTTCTTTATTTTATTGTATGGTGATCACATTTCACTGTGCCAACTGGCACATGTGACAATTAAATGTATCTTGTAGAGAAGTTAGAGTTAGAAGTTAGCATTTTCTCTAGCATTTTTGTCTACCTTCGATTTTTCCAGCATCTGCAGTTCTTTCTTAAACATTTTGTCTACAATGTTTATATACTTTTAGCAAATGTTTTGTAAATTAGTACAAAATATGTGTACCTATATGCTTTTATGTTTCCTATGGGAGAACATTAGTTGGTGCATTAAGATAATGATCGCCGGCGATGCAGTAAAATTGCACTGAGTCACATCAATAGCAAATCCACAGATTAGTTCTGTTATAAACCCCACTCTTGGGTGTACACCAAGAGCATGCACTGCACTATGAGATATGACCTTGCGATCTGAATGAAAGTGGAACACAATCAGTGGTCTGCTGTACTTTAAACGATTGTGCAATTACCAGTCGTGGAATACATGTTGTCAACACATAGTTGACATTTGCAAGCATGTAAATTATTAAAAACAAACTGCTCATGTCACTGCAAACTGTGCAATTATACCTGGAACATTGTTGACTTAAACAACCAATATCAGTTGTTTTTTATATCTGCTAACATTTTCCAGATCCTTGTATTTTTTGTTAGGCTACAAAGTGTCGTCAAAATTAAATGTTTTATTATTATTATCCCATAACAAAATTGTTGGAATTATTTGTGAACAGTATTCTAATGTTATTTATAAACCTTAATTAAGTGCTTTTTTAAAAACTTCCTTGGCATGTGGGCATAACCGACATGATCAGAATTTCTATGACAATGACCTCCAGTTGTGTTCATTGGCCTCCAACAGTTAAAATCCGCTCTTGATTAAATATGCTGGGAGATTTCAGGCAGCTGCAAGACTAATAGAGAGTTGTCATAGTAGGGATTCTAGCTTTCCCAATATAGCCATTATGCCAAGGGCTTTGATGGGGTGGAATTTGTCAAATATATTCATAAAAGTTTCCTTCGGCAATATGTAGAGGGCCCTACAAGGAGAGGGCTAAGATTGACCTACTCTTAGAAAATTGGGAAGAGCAAGTGACTGAAGTGTCAGAGCAGGTGAGTATTTGGGGACTAGCGACCATAGTGTATTAGCTTTAAAATAGTTATGGATAAGTACAAGGTGGGCCCTCAAGTAAAAGTTCTGAATTGGGACAAGGCCGACTTTGAGGGTATTAGACAGGAACTTGCTAAGTAGGTTAGTTTGCCCACTTTGTTTGTAGGCAAAGAGACGTCTGGCAAGTAGAATGCGTTTAAAAGAGTGATGGTGAGAGTTTAAGGCATGAGTGTTGCTGCTAGATGAAGGGCAAGGATGATAAGAAAAATTGAGGCTCTGGTCAGGAAAAAGGAGGTGTGGGCCAGGTGGATCAAGTATTCCTGGAGAAGTTCGGGGCACTGAGGAGCATACTTAACAAAATCAGGAGGGCACATAAGGGGCAGGAAATAGCTTGTGCAGAGAAAATGACAGAGAATCCAATGTACATTAAGGGAAAGCTTAACTGGCAAGAGAATGAGCCCCCTCAGAAATCAAAGTGATCATTATGTGTGGAGCCGCAGCAGACGGGTAAGGAAAAAGAAAGAAAAAAGGAGGAGGCGCCCGAGGGCTGGGGGAGAAGTGGGAAGGGGAGGAGACAGCAAGGGTTAACAGAATTGGGAAAATTCAATGTTCAAGCCCAGAGGATGCAGACTCCCCAAGCGGAATATGAGGTGCTGTTCCTCCAATTTGCGGTGTAGCTCACTCTGGTTGTGGAGGAGGCCCAGAACAGAGAGGTCGGATACGGAATGAGAGGGGGAGTTGAAGTGCTGAGCCACCGGGAGGTCGGGTTGGTTATTGCGGACCGAGCATGTTGACATGGGCACGGTATGGTGGAGATGCCCCTCAAAATAAGGGAAGGTATCCCACGCCAGTGGGCCACATGAGTGGCACGAGTGGGGGACACATTTGTGAAATTTGGGGAAAAGAAATGTATAAACTGTACTGATCAATTTGTATAGCCTCCGAAAATGTCGGATGGATTTTCCACAAAGTTCATGTATTGTATATATTTATCATTTGAATAAAGTCTATTTTGAAATATTAAACATAAAAGATATTAAATGTCATAAAACATATTAAATATAAAAGAACCGAGCGGAGGTGTTCGGCGAAACAATCGCCAAGCCTCCGCTTGGTCTCACCGACATAGATCAGCTGGCATCTAGAGCAGCGGATGCAGTAGATGAGGTTGGAGGAGGTGCAGGTGAACCTCTGTCGGACCTGGAAGAACTGCTTGGGTCCCTGAAAGGAGTGGAGGGGGAAGGTAAAGGGACAAGTGTAGCATCTCTTGCGGTTGCAAGGGGAAGTGCCCGGGGAAGGGGTGGAGCGGGAGGGAAGGGTAGAATTGACAAGGGAGTTGCGGAGGGAGCGGTCTTTGCGGAAGGCAGACGGGGGAGATGGGAAGATGTGGCGAGTGGTGGGGTCATGTTGGAGGTGGCGAAACTGGCGGAGGACTATGTGTTGTATGTGCCGGCTGGTGGGGTGAAAGGTGAGAACCAGGGGGACTCTGCCCTTGTTGCGAGTGGGGGAATGGGGAGAGAGGACAGTGTTGCGGGGTATGGAGGAGACCCTGGTGCGAGCCTCATCTATAGTGGGGGAGGGGAATCCACGTTCTCTGAAGAATAAGGACATTTGTGATGACCTGGTGTGGAACACGTCATCCTGGGAGCAGATGCTGCGTAGACGGAGGAATTGGGAATAGGGGATGGAGTCCTTACAAGAAGCAGGGTGGGAGGAAGAGTAGTCCAGGTAGCTGTTGGAGTCAGTTGGTTTGTAGTGGATGTCGGTCTGGAGTGTATCACCTGCAATAAAGATGGTGAGGTCAAGGAATGGTAGGGAAATGTCGGAAATGGTCCAAGTTTATTTGAGTGCCAGATGGAAGTTGGTGATGAAATGGATGAAGTCAGTCAGTTTAGTATGGGTGCAGGAGGTGACACCAAAGCAGTCGTCGATGTAACGGAGGTAGAGGTCGGGGATGGGACCCTGGAACGCTGAGAACAAGGATTCTTTGACGAACCCGACAAAGAGGCAAGCATAGCTCGGGCTCATGTGTAATGAGGAAGGATTAGCAGGGCTCTCGCTTAACTTTTTTTCCCTGTTGCCAGCCGGGCAACCTTGACAGCTTTTTAGGTTGCCAAATGACAATTTAGATGGTTATTTAAGATGGTTTGCATGATGCGTGCGATAATGTGCTCGGACGAAGTGCGTAGTTACCAGTCAGAAATATACTCAATGAAGCATTCACATATTATGTTCAAGAAGGAACTGCAGATGCTGGAAAATCGAAGGTAGACAAAAGTGCTGGAGAAACTCAGCAGGTGCAGCAGCATCTATGGAGCGAAGGAAATAGGCAACGTTTCGGGCCAAAACCCATCAATCTGGGTTTCGGCCAGAAACGTTGCCTATTTCCTTCGCTCCATAGATGCTGCCACATCTATGGAGCGAAGCACTTTCTCCAGCACTTTTGTCTACATTCACATATTATTTCTGCTTCAAATAACTCACAATCTAAACATATTCACCAATCAAGACATGATATATACCACAACAACATGCTGCAAAATTATAATACAATATCTCAACTCTTTTTACACATTGCAATTAATGCAATTTGTAATAGTTCTTTCCATTTCCAAACAAAAATGTGGTTGGATTATTCAGCAAATGATGAACCTGTGTCAATAAATCCTGGACCATGCACACTATAGATTGATGCAAGCATGTTTTCTGTGAAGGACCGAAAATTACCATGACATGGCCTTAGCATGGGTCGTTATTGCTATTGGCACAGAAACACTCTGGCTTCCCACATAATTTATCTATAACAAAATATGCAAGGACATCTCTAAAGGCATTTCATGATAATAGCTGTTAAAACCGACTATACCCATCTGACAGGTTAAACATTACACTAACTGACAAGAGATGGCCAAAGAACATAACTGCAGCAAATGTTCTTTTGGTAATATGTTTAAAAGCGTCAAAACAAATAATAACATTGGAATTAAATCACATTTGATTGCATTCTGTTATCAAACATAGTCAATGTTAGCCCTGAAGACCATGAAGTGCAATAGGGTTAGGGGGTGTGTGAATCAGTGCGGGGTGGATAGATGGTGGGGGGGTGGGGGGGGGGGGGGGGGGGGGGGGTTGAGAAGACAATCGGTGCAGAATGCATGGATTGAGGCAGGTGAATTAGTATGTGTTGGTTGGGGGTATGTAAAATTGTGAAGGGAGAGCACGGGAGATGTCAGTGGTGTTGAATGGGGGATCAGTACGGGATGGAAGGGGGGGGGGATCAGTACAGGATGAATGGGAGGTTCAGTACAGGATGAATGGTGGTAGACAAAAATGCTGGAGAAATTCAGCGGGTGAGGCAGCATCTATGGAGCTAAGGAAACGGGCAACGTTTTGTTCGAGACCCTTCTTCAGACTGTTCCCCCCCATTCGTCGAATGGGGGGATCAGTACAGGATGGCTGGGGGGGGGGGATCAGCACCGGATGAATGGGGGGGGAAATCAGGACCGTGTGGATCGGAGGGTCTGTGCAGGATGAATGGGAAATCACTACAGGATGAATGAGGGGATCAGTACTGGATGAATGAGGGGATCAGTACGGGATGCATGAGGGGATCAGTACGGGATGCATGAGGGGATCAGTACAGGATGCATGAGGGGATCAGTACAGGATGAATGGGGAGATGACTACAGGATGGATGGGGGTTTTGTGCAGGGTAAATGGAAGGTGGGTCAGTACGGGATGAATGGGAGGATCAGTGCAGTGTGAATGGGGCTGGGGAGAGGATGGAAGGGAAAGGGTGTCAGTACAGGATGAATTGGGGGACCAGTGTAGGATGGATGGGGGGGTGGGGGGGTGGGGGGGTGGCAGGAGAATCATGCAAGGTGGGTAGGGTGATTATCATGACATGGCCATAGCATGGGTCGTTATTGCTATTGGCACAGAAACACTCTGGCGTCCCACATAATTTATAACAAAATATACAGGTTGCAAGGACATTTCTAAAGGCATTTCATGATAATAGCTGTTAAAACCGACTATACCCATCTGACAGGTTAAACATTACACTATAGACTTTGGATCAGTTCCTGTGCACTGGAGGGTAGCTAATGTAACTCCACTTTTAAAGAAAGGAAGGAGAGAGAAAACGGGGATTTATAGACGTTAGCCTTACATCGGTAGTGGGGAAGACGCTTGAGTCGATTATTAAAGATGTAACAGCGCATTTGGAAAGCAGTGACAGGATCAATGTCAGCATGGACTTATGAAGGGGAAATCATGCTTGACTAATCATCTGGAATATTTTTGAGGATGTGACAAGTAGAATGGATTAGGGAGAGCCTGTGGATGTGGTGTATCTGGACTTTCAAAAGGCTTTTGACGAGGTCCCACACAAGAGATGAGTGTGCAAAATTAGAGCAGATGGTAGTGGGGGTAGGGTATTGACATGGATAGCGTACTGGTTGGCAGACAGGAAGCAAAGAGTAGGAATTAATGGTCCTTTTCAGAATGGCAGGCAATGATTAGTGGGGACCCCAGTTATTTACAATACATATTAACGATTTTGATGAGGGAGTTAAATGTGACATCTCCAAGTTGCGGATGACACAAAACTGGGTGGCGGTGTGAGCTGAGATGAGGATGCTATGAGGCTGCAGGGTGACTTGGATGTGTTGGGTGAGTGGGCAGATGCATGGCAGATGCAGTATTTTTAACGTGGATAAATGTGAGGTTATCCACTTTGGTGGCAAGAACAGGAAGGTAGATTATTATCTGATTGATGTCAGATTAGGAAAAGGGGAGGTGCATCAAGACCTGGGTGTGCTTGCACATCAGTCACTGAAAGTAAGCATGCAGGTACAGCAGGCAATGAAGAAAGCTAATGGCATGTTGGCTTTCATTGCGAGAGGATTTGAGATTAGGAGCAAGGAGGTGAGACCGCACCTGCAGTATTTTGGTCTCCTAATTTGAGTAAGGACAATATTGCTAATGAGGGAGTGCAGCGTACGTTCACCAGGTTAATTCCTTGAATGGTGGGACTGACATATGAGGAAAGAATGGGTCGACTAAGCCTGTATCCACTGGAATTTAGGATGAGAGTGGATCTTATTGAAACATATAAAATTCTTAAAGGATTGGACAGGCTAGATGTAGGAAAAATGTTCCCGATGTTGGGGGAGTCCAGAACCAGGCGTCACAGTTTACGAATAAGGGGTAGGCCATTGAGATGAGGAAAACTTCTTCAACCAGAGAGTTGTGAATCTGTGGAATTCGCTGCCACAGAAGGCAATGGAGGCCAATTCATTGGATGTTTTCAAGAGGGAGTTAGATTTAGCTCTTTGGGCAAAAGGAATTGTGGGATATGGTTAAAAAAGCAGGAACCGGGTACTGATTTTAGATAATCTGCTCTATTGAATGGTGGTGCTGGCTCGAAGGGCCGAGTGGCCTACTCCTGCACCTATGTTTCTATGTTTCTACATAGATTTACGGTTGGTGCGACAACATTTAATAAGGACTTGAGGGTATATTTTTTTCAGTAAGTTAATAGAAGAAATTGCCAGAGAAAATAATTGAGGCCGGTACTATAATAGTATTTAAAAGATACGGACAGTTGGATGGATGGAAAGGTTTAGAGAGATATAAATATGATATAAAATGGGCAAATGGGACTAGCTTAGATGAGGCGTCTGGGTTGACATGGATGATTTGGGCTAAAGGGCCTGTTTTAGTGCTGTATGACTATTATACATTGATATCCGAGACATGAAGAATACTTTTTATAACACCACTGGAAATGCTGCCTGTTGCTAAGGGAATTTACTCTGGCCTTGCTCAAGGAATTATGCTCTTCAGTAATTTTGTGGTTAAGATCATAATAAAGTCGGAACCAGCATGGATTTGACTGATAGAAAGTTGAAAATGTGAGCAGTTCAGTGAGACATGATAGCTCAGTCAATAACATCATTGACATTCCATAATTTTGCTGCTATTTAATAGCCAGTTGTTGAGCCTGTTATTGGTTGGATGGAATTTTGGTGCATACCTATTCTATTTTTAAATTGTGCTGTAGATGATGGTGTAATTTTAATAGAGGCGATTTGAATACAGCTGTCTGAAGCAGAGGTTCTGCATCATAGCCAAAATGTTATATTGGTTTATTATTGTTACGTGTTCTGAGATACAGTGAAACTTCTTGTTTGCATGCTATCTAGTCGAATCATACTATACACGAGTACAAACGATTCATACAGTACAACAGGAAGTGCAAAGAGAAAATTGCCAGGGTACACAATATATTCTGACAGCATTATAGCATTACGGCTACAGAGAGAATGTCCAAGGTCTGCAATGTGGTTGGTTGGAATATCAGGACGACATTCTATCTCATGAGAGGACCATTGAGTAGTCTGATCACAGTGGGGATGAGTGTATACGGAGTACATTAAAGGGTTGAGAATGCTTCCTTGCAGCGCAACGGTTATCTTACTGCCTATCCTCACTGATTGTGGTCTATGAGTCAGGAAGTCAAGGATCCAGTGGCTGAGGGGCCTAACTGTTACTGTAGGTCTAATTAGCTTGCAAAGGTCACCAATTCTTTGATGGGTTCCCAAAAGTCCCCAATTCTTTGATTAGTTGACCAATGTGCCAAAAGCCTTTTTGACTACATTATCTACCTGCAACTCCACCTTCAAGGAACCATGCACCTGCACTCATAGATTCCTCTGCTCCACAACACTCCCCAGAACCTACAGCACTCCCCAGAGCCCTACCATTCACTGTGTAGGTTCTGCCAATGTTAGGCTTCCCAAAATGCAACACCTCACATTTCTCTGTATTAAATTCCATCAACCATTCCACAGCCCACTTGGCCAATTGATCAAGACCCTGCTGCAATTATTCACAACCGTCATCACTATCTGCAAAACCACCTACTTTTGTATCATCAGCTAACTTGCTAATCTTGCCATGCCATGGAGGATAGAATGGTAGGTGTCTTTGATGGGTTGTGCAGCAGTGATCAAAATTATTTAGATAGAAGTTTTGGTACCACGCTCTTGATGTTGACCAGGTTAAATTCCCAGTTATTACTAACAAAGCTTTGGGATACATCATTTCAAGGCTTAAACTTCAAAGATAGGAGGTAAAAAAATGGCCTACCAAGAACCCAAAGGAACTCTTTGGGTACAGATAATGTTCATGATTAAAATCTCAAGTAGGTGCTTTGTTAATTAACATGGTATGTTATTGAGAGAGTTGTAATGGAGACTAGAGTATTAAAATATATTGTATGTTATGTTGAAAAGTAGAGTATTTAATCACTATCTTAAAGTTGTTCATGGTCACAGAAGAGGTGATGAAATACTGGAAGGTTGCTAATATTATGCAGTCCCTTTGGGGTCAAGGATGACTTTCTGCTGCATCAGCATAGAGAAGTGTCAGGTACTGATTTATTTTAATGTAGAAACATAGAAAAATAGGTTCAGGAGTAGGCCATTTGGCCCTTCGAGACAGCACCGCCATACAATATGATCACTGCTGATTATCTAAAATCGGTACACAGTTCCTGCATGTATGGTGGCTATTAGACACCAAGCATTACATTGATCAGACAGAGCAAAGTCTTGGTCGAGTAGCAAGGATTTGTATTCTAGTTTATCATTTAAAAAAAGGCACTATATAAAAATAAAGTGCAATAACTGAATAACCAAATGAAGCAGTTAAGAGTGAGTGTTTGTGGCAGCACTTCTGGGGAATGGGCTATGGAGTCTAATAGCAGCAGGCAAAGCCATGCAAAACA
This sequence comes from Raja brachyura, assembly GCA_963514005.1. Next base: position 67,760,150 of record OY740782.1, read on the forward strand.
AAGGAACCAGGCTCCGTCATGTGGTCCTGGCACTTCAATGTTATTTGTGAAAATAATGTTTTTATTGAAATGGTACGGATTAATCAAAAGAGCAAATGTGGATCTGTAAGGAATTTGCATCAAACCAAAAGACTGTGACATATATATGGTACATTTGTACATTAAGAAATTGGACTGTGCCATGCGAATCTGTTATGAAGAAAATTGAATTTTGATGCAAGTTAGGTCAAGGATAAAGAATTACTGCAACACGAAAAAGAGGAGGGCATTGGTTACATTTAATTATTTTTCTTCGGGAAGGTAATTTTCAGTATTGTTTGCCAAGACCTTTTTATGTTTTAGGAACAAGTAAACTTGGGTGAGGAGCGGCATTCCAACATCTGCAGATGAATGAAACATGCCAATACAACAGATAATATAGAGCATCACTGTAGACTTTAGGAAAATAAAGGCAGAATATGAATATGTGGAGATGAATGAATACCATAAATGGGAAGAATTGAAAAAATATTTGAGATGCTTCGTGCCCTGATATGGAAATTAGCAGCATAAATTGCTAGGCGCTTAAAGAAGGATGTGAATTAGTCACATTTATGTACAGATTAAAATGTACTGTAGAAAGCATACTGTTGGGTTGCATCACAGCTTGATTTGGGAACAGCTCCATGAAAGACTGCAAGAAATTGCTGAGGGTTGAACTTTTTTTCTCTGTTGCCAGCGGGCAACCTAGGCAGCTTTTTAGGTTGCCAATTGACAGTTTAGGTGGTCATTTAAGACGGATTGATAATGTGCTTGGATGAAGTGCGTAGTTACCAGTCGGAATTATGCACAATGAAGCATTCACATATTATGACATGATATATACCACAATGGAATGCAGCAAAATTATAATATAGTACCTCAACTCTTTTTATACATTGCAATGAATGCAATTTCTATTATTTCTTTCCACTTCCAAACAAAAATGTAGTTGTATTATTCAGCGTATGATCAACCTCGGTGACACCAAGCGCAGGCTTGGCGATGGCATCGCACAACACCTCCACTCAGTTTGCAATAACCAATGTAGTCTCCTGGCGGCTCAGCGTTTCAACTCCCTCTCCAATTCCGAATCCGATCTTTCTGTAATGGGCCTCCTCCATGGCCAGAGTGAGGCCCACCGCAAATTGGAGGAACAGCACCTCATATTTCACCTGTAGACAAAAATGCTGGAGAAACTCAGCGGGTGAGGCAGCATCTATGGAGCATATGCTCCATCTATGCCGCATAGATGCTGCCTCACCCGCTGAGCTTCTGCAGCATTTTTGTCTACCTTCGATTTTCCAGCATCTGCAGTTCCTTCTTAAACATCGTATTTCGCTTGGGTAGTTTACACCCCAGCGGTATGAACATTGGCTTCTCCAATTTCAGGTAGTCCTTGCTTTCTCCCTCCTTCCCCTCACATTCCCAGCTCTCCCACAGCCTACAGTCTCCGTCTGTTCCTTTCTTTTTCGCGCCTCCCGACATCAGTCCGAAGAAGGGTCGCGACCCGAAAAGTCGCCTTTTCCTTTGCTCCATAGATGCTGCCTCACCCGCTGAGTTTCTCCAGCATTTTTATCTACCCATTCACACAAGTTCTGTTAACCCACTTTCCTCACCCACTCCCTACACATTAGGGGCAATTTTACCGACAAGTTAACTTACAAAGCCAATGCGTCTTTGGGATGTGGGAGGAAACTCACACGCTTGCAGGGAGAATGTGCAAATTCAACACAAACAGTGCCCAAGGACAGGATCGAACACAGATCTCTGGCGTGTGAGGCAGCAAGGCAACCAGCTGTGCCAATATATTTTGTTGGCATGGGGCTGAGCACGCAGCCTTGAGGTGCTCCTGTGCTGATTGTTATCGAGTCTGACATATTTCCACCAATACGAACAGACTGCGGTCTGTGAATGAGGAAGTTGAGATCCAATTGCAGAGGGATGCGCAGAGACCCAGTTGCGAGTTTGGTAACCGGCTTGGAGGGGATGATTGGGTTAAATGCCGAGCTGTAGTCAATGAATAACAGCCTGACATATGAGTTTTTGTTGTCCAAGTGGTCCAGAGTGGAGTGGAGTGCCAGCGAGAGCGCGTCCACCGTTGATCTGTTGTTGCGGTAAACGAACTACAGTGGGTCCAGGTTTTTGTCGAGGTAGGAATTGATTTGCGCCATGATCAACCTCTGTGACTGAGACTGAAATACCATCACAGCGAATGGGGGGCTCGGGAAGGCACATCGGTGTTCTCCCTATCAAAGCGTGCGTAAAATGCATTGAGCTCATCAGGGAGTGATGTATTGCCGACATCCGAGCTGCCTCCTGGTTTCACCTTGTAGAAGGTGATTGCATTCAGTCCCCGCCACAGCTGCCGAGCATCTGTCTCATCCTCCAGCTTGGAGCAGAACTCCCTTTTTGCCTTTTTGATGGCTTTACCAAGGTCGTATCTGGACTTCTTGTAGACCACGGTATCATCAGACATGAATGCCCGGTGTCTGGTCTTCAGAAGGGTGCGGATCTCACAGTTCATCCAAGGTTTCTGATTGGGAAACACTCGGAAGATTTTTGTAGGGATGCAGTCCTCCACACATTTCTTAATGAAGTCTGTAACGACTGTGGCGTATTCATTCAAGTCCGTTGCCGAGTCCTTGAATGTTGCCCAGTCTACAGACTCCAAACAGTCCTGTAGTTGTTCCTCTGCCCCCGCCGACCAGCTCTGTACTGCCCTCACCTCTGGGGGTGCGCTCTTTAATTGCTGCCTGTAGGCAGGAAGAAGCAGCACCGTGGTATGATCGGATTTACCAAAGTGAGGGCGAGGGATAGAGCGGTAGGCATTCTTGATGGTGGTGTAGCAGTGGTCGAGGGTGTTTGATCCTCTGGTGCAGCACGAGACATGTTGGTGGAAGTTGGGGAGTGATTTCTTTAGGTTTACCTAAATACTAATTCAAAGGACCAATTGGAGGGAGAGTTCCTTTCACAGCGTGTGGAGAGTCTGTGCCAGGAGTGTTGAGAAGGATGGGGTCGTTGATCATGCCAGTAAATCACTCACCACTGCCACAGCGCTCCAGGCACGGACAGCAGAACTGGCCACCACTTCCTAGGAGAGAAACAGTTCTGGTGACTGCGAGCGGCCGCTGGGACCCGACAGCAGAACCGGCTGCCACTTCAGCACCTTCTGTCTGAACATCTCTCACTTGCTGCTCGCCGGCTTTGCTCATGTCAGCCGCTTCCCGCAAATCCTTAAATTCCCACAGCCGAGTAGCCTCAATTGGTCCCTCGATCGCGCAGTCAGAATTTAAGGATTTGCGGGAAGCGGCTGACATGAGTTGAGGCCGGCGAGTGTCCGGAGAGAAGTTTTCAGACGGAGAGCACTGCCAGAGATGAGCGGGGACCAGCAGAAGGGGCTGTCCGGTCCCGGCGGCCACTCACAGCCACCCGAGCTAATTCACTCCCCGGCCACAATGCAGTGGTTCCGTGCCCGGAATGTCGCAAGTGGGTTACTGGCCCCAATCCTCTCCTTCAAAACGCTCCTGCCCTCCCCGCAACTTTACCGTGGGCCAGACTCCTCAAACGCTGTGAAAGGAGCTCTCCCCCCACCCCTGGAAATACGGTATTTAAAAACATAAAGCACTAAGAAATGTACTTACCACGTTATTGCCACACAAACTCTTCTCTCTTTGTTTCCTAAGATACTCTTAATATAATGACATTCCATATTTGAAAAACTTGCCAAGAAACTTACGCTGTGCATGCGCATACTGCAAATGTAGAATTTCAGCTGGCTCCAGCCCCGCTTGTCACTGATGGCTTGAAGCAGCGCTGAAGGTGCTTGGGCTGCACAGACCTTTGCGTGTTGCAAGTGCTGCGGATGAAAGGCACGAAGAATTATGCCTACCTATGCAGGGTTTTCTCTGGGTTCTCGTTTCCTTCCGCATTCCAAAAGTGTGCAGGAACCTTTGTCAGACCCAACCCAAAACGTAATATTTTCCTTTTGTCCAGAGATTCTCTACGACCTGTTGAGTTGCTCCAGCTTTTAGTGCCTATCTTCATTTTAAACCAGCATCCGCAGTTCCTTCCCACACACACGATACTGTACGATAGAACTTTATTCATCCCAGGAGGGAAATTGTGTGTGTGGGTATATATTACTTACACACACACGCGCACACACACATTTATATAGTTATATATTCATATATAAATATACACTGTTTTGTTTTCTCGTTTATAACATTGTTTACAGAATACTATGTTTACATATTCTGTTGTGGTGCTGCAAGAAAGGATTTAATTGTTCTAACTGGGCATGAGAGAATAAAACACACTTGACTTGCGTCACTAATGTGTGGGATAGAACTAGTGTACGGGTGATCGGTGGTCGGCGTGGACTCGGTGGGCCGATGGGGCTGTTTCCGTGCTGTATCTTTAAATGAAACTAAAAACACTAAAACCAAAGGGAGTCTAAATAAGGGTCTCTACCTGAAACGTCACTCAATTTCTTCTATCCAGAGGTACTGGTTGCTCCATGGAGTTCCCCAGCACAATTAAAGTATGGAATACTCTTTACCCTATCATAGTTACCCAACCAGACGCAACTAAATTTAAGGTAGCTCTTTTTTCCCAAGAACTCTTTTTTGCTTAAGTCCACCCTCCACCACCTCCAGTTTAAATTCCATTTGGAATATTTTTGGAGGACCAGGAAACCAAGAAACAAGAGTTGCTCCAGGGAGTTACTCCAGCTCCAGGGAGTAATTCTGTGTTGGGTTTCAGCGGTCGCGGCGAGGCGGCGACTGGACAGCAATGGCGACCAGATCCCCCACAATGCAAAGGCAGGGAGAAAGTGCCCGGCGCCGACCAGTTGCCGTGGCAGTGTGCAGGGCGGCCGATGATGTGCTGGCCATGGTTGTGCGCATGTGCAAGACGGCCGGCCATACCGGCGGATGAGGAGCGGCCAGAGAGTGGAGGCCCGGACACGGATGGCGGGCGCAGACGCAGAGTGACAGAGAGAGAGATGGGGGGCCCACTCAGAGTTGAACGGTAGGTGTGCCGGGTGCTCTGAGAGCGGCACCCGTGCGCCAGCAGCGCAGCCGACAACCTCGCGTCGGGGTTGGTTGAACCGTCTGCGTCGTTGGAGCTTCCTGACTCCTGAGACTGCGAGCTCCTGATGGTAAGTCCGCAGGCCGCGGTTGGAGCGATCCCAGGCAAGAGATCAGCTCTGATGTTAAGTTCACACCCCGCGGTGAGGCTCACAGTCCGAGGAGGCTTCCAGCTCCAACGATGGAAGGCCGCAGAGCGCCCAGTGAATGCGATCCGACAATTAATCACATCTCCAGCAAGGTATGAACCTGAACAAAAGTTTCCCCCAATCCCCTCCCCCCTCCCCCCACATATGACAAACAAAATGAACATTAAAACAAACTTTTAACAAGCATTAAAAATTAAAAAAAGATGAAAAAACAGACTGCCAGCGGAGCTGCCATCGTACAGCGCCCCTAGTGGTAGCCTCTTGACTTTCCCTCAGTGCTTTTCCGATCCAAGCTCTGACAGGTCCAAGGCAGGCAAATTTGTATCATAGACAGAGCTTGACAAATAAAACACTATCATCCATTCTGCAAAATGTCTCCCACCTGCATGATCGTCCTCTATCCCTCACTTCCAGTAACATTTGAGTACTTCATTTTTTGTCACTGTTATTGATAATGCCTGCTGCCACTCGCCAAGGCTAAATTTCCATGACATTTCCTATCATCTTAATCTTAACCCTTATCTTTCTCTAATTTCTTTCCTTGTGCTCTCCCCAAAATATGCTTGTCACAAAGATTCTCCTCCTACACTCTTGACTCTACTCGTAGTAAACTTCTGTCCACCTAACATCCCTTTGTGGTCCTCACAAGCAGATTTTGTTCCCTCAGTCAAGGTTGCCCTTTCATTCAATCTGCTGTAATCAACTTTGTCCTTGAAATAAACATTCACTGTTGACCAGATTGAACTTGTAAACAGCGACCATATTTTTAGTCTCCCTTTCCTCTACAAAGCCTGTTGAGGTTTTGCTTCCCAAGTCTCTGCGTAGTTTGCTGCAATTCTATATTTAAATCCCTCCACTCAGGTTTCTGCTTCTGCCGCAATACAAAAATGGCTCTCCGTTCCTCCCTCATTTCGCTTCCCTAATTTGTCACGCTGCTTCTCCGATACTCAGAAACTTCCTCCCAGCTAAATATTAGAAGGGCCAGGTGTGGTTTTACTTTCCTCTGTGAACTTGATTCCTGAGCTTTATTTTTGTACTTTCGAGCTACAGTGCGCAGACATGTCTTTGGCCCACTGAGTCCACGCTGACCAGCGATCACCCCGTACACTAACACTATCCTACACACTAGGGACAATTTATAATTTTACCAAAGCCTATTAACCTACTAACCAATACATTTTGGAGTATGGGAGGAAACCCGAGCACCCGGAGAAAACCTATGTGGTTACTGGGAGAATGGACAAACTCCGTACAGACAGCATCCATAGTCAGGATCAAACCCGGCTCTCTAGTGCTGTAAGGCAGCAACTATACCGCGATGCCACTGCACTGCCATTAACTCCATCCCTTCTCTGACATCTCAAATGCTGATCCACGTGAATTATAATATTGGTGACATATTTGATCTCAAAAAGAACGAGTTAGAGAGTCATGTTGCAGCTTAATTAAACATTGAGGCCACATTTGGAGTATTGTGTGCAATTCTTGTTATCTCAGGAAGGATGTGGAGGCTTTGGAAGGGATACAGAAGAGGTTTACAAGAATACAGCATAGCTAAGTGGGTGGTCATTCGCTTTGGGAATTATTGGTAATTTTCCTTTACCAATACTAAAGGTGTATTTTAGTACACCTAAAAGTGCAGACTATTTTCTAAATGGGGAGAGGATTCGGCAATCAGAGGTGCAAAGGGACTTGGGAATGCTGGTGCAGGATTCTCGAAAAGTTAATTTGCAAGTTCAATCGGTAGTACGGAATATTAGCATTTAATTTGAATGGATAGAATATAAAAACAGGGATGTAATGCTGAGCCTTTATAAGACACTGGTAAGTGTATTTGGAGCATTGTGTGCAAATTTGGACGCTGCATCTGAGGAAGAATGTGCTGGTGTTGGAGCGGGTCCAGAGGAGGTTTATGAGAATGATTGCCGGAATGATTTGGTTACTGTATGATGAGCCTTTGAAGGCACTGGGCCTGTGCTCGCTGGAGTTTAGTAGGATGAGGGGGGACCACATTGAAACTTACTGAATAGTGAAAGGCATGGAATGTATGCGAAGAGGATGTTCCCCCTGGTGGGTGAGTCTAGGACCAGAGGGCACCGGCTCAGGATAAAATGATGTACCTTTAGAAAGGAGATAAGAAGAAATTCTTTTAGTCAGAGAGTGGAATTCATTGCCCCAGATGGCTGTGGAGGCCAAGCCATTGGGTATTTTTAAAGCCGATATTGACAAATTCTTGATTAGTAAGGGTGTCAAACTTTATGGGGAGAAGGCAGGAGAATAGGGTTGGGGAAAGATAGCTCAGCCATCATTAAATAGTGGAGTAGACTAGATTGGCCAAATGACCTAATTCTGCTCCTATGATTTTTGAACTTATGAATACATCCCTCACCGCTATCTCCCTGTCTCCAGCCTGTTTATCAAACTCCACGTCTCTTCCAGCTTTCTCCCCAACTATAATCCGTCTGAAGAAGGGCCTCGACCTACAATGGCACCTACCCATGTTCTGCAATGATGCTGCCTGCCTGCTGAATTTCTCCAGCACTTTTGTGTTTTTTTTTAAAGAAAAATGTCATTTAGATAAGAGGACATTAGGTCTGTGTAAGAAGGAACTACAGATACTGGTTTAAACTGATGATAGACACAAACTGCTGGAGTAACTCAGCGGGACAGGCAGCAACTCTGGAGTTCTACCCCTTCATGCCTAGTTTCATGGCACAACAGGTTGTGCTGTCGTTTTCCTGTCCCATAACCCAGTTTTATTCTCACTCCCTGTGCTGTTTGTGTGGAGTTTGCACTGTGCAGGTACTCTGATGTAATCCCATATCCAAAATAAATGATTTGCTGGTTGGTTAATTGGAAGCTGCAAATAGTTACTCCATGTGTAATTTACTGATGCGATATTTTGGGTGGGGGTGGAGGGGCTGGCATAGGCGATGATGAAATAGAGAGAAAATGGTTTACGAGGTAAATGGTTCTACTTGATCTTGTTTGTGCACGTCGGGTTGATTGAATTAGTTGAATCAGGCTGGACCACGTGACGGTTGCAATGTCCCACCCCACTCTATCACTGTCAGAAATACTTTCAACTCCCTCTCAAATTGGTTCCCTGACACTGTGATACACTATGTATCTCTAATCCCTCCTTGAATATACTTCCTGATATCTTTCTCTGTAACCCGGCCTTTGGACTTCTGCCATAATACTATCTTACATTGCTAAATATAAAGTTGTTTTTGATTTATTTTCTCTGTGAAGTGCCTGGGATTGTTAACTACATTGAGACACTTAATTAAATGCAAGGACTTCAATTAAATAATTGATATTTGAGATAACAGCGATGTATGGAATTAACCTGTTGCGGTCGATGTGCAGAAAGTGGAAATCAGCATTTTGTGCAGAAAGTGGAAATCAAGAATTTTGTTTGGTCACTTTTTAATAAGAAGTTATATATCAGTTTTTTTAAAATATATTTTATTTTAGAAGTCATTGCTAAAACAAATATTCCAAGCGTTTGTAATCAGGTGGTGATGAAATAGTGGTCGAGGCCACTAACCTGCAGTTTTTATGGAACAGGCAAAAAGTATCAACATTTTGCAAAAAGTATCAAACTTAAAGTAGCAAAAGTTATAATTTGATTTTTTAGTTAACATAATCACTTTCACAATGGAGAAATGGTGCGAATCACGTCACATTGGCTACTTATGAGAACTAGAAATAGTCAAGGTGAGTCCATATAGCTCTTTAAGCATGTTGTACCATTTAGAAAGACAACTGATCTCCATATATCCTCGTATTTAAGAAAGAACTGCAGATGCTGGAAAAATTGAAGAATCAAAAATACTGGAGAAACTCAGCAGGTGAGGCAGCATCTATGGAGCGAAGGAATAGGTGAAGTTTCAGGTCGAGACCCTTCTTCAGATCTGAAGAAGCGTCTCAACCCGAATCATCGCCTATTCCTTCGCTTCATAGATGCTGCTTTACCCGCTGAGTTTCTCCAGCATTTTTGTCTACCTTTCATATCTCCTCAATCCCTTCATTTCTTTTGTGTCCAAAAATCCATCCATCTCAATCTTCAAATAATCATAGTAGCCTTCGGGGTACAAAGTCCAAATATTTACAATTATTTTAATGCAGAAATGTTAACAGTCTGGGGGATCACAGTGTGTGAGTAGGATGGGGAAGTAAAGCTCCAGGCAAGTGGAAGCTCGGGATTACTCCTACAGGCTACAAGCAGGTGCTCTGCAAAGTGATCACCCAGTCTGCATTTGGTTTCTCCAGTGTAGAGATGACTACATTGTGAACACTGAATGCAGTACATTAGGTTAGAAGTGCAAATGAATCACTGCTCGACTTGGAAAGTCTGTTTTGCTCCCTTGATGGTCGAACGGGAAGAGGGGAAAGGACGGATGTTGCATCTTCTCTGGAGTGATCCCTTGTAATCCTGGAAGGATGGGTAGGTGTCGAGGAAATTGACAGAGGAAAATTAAAGGAAAAACTGAGTCTTTGAGGTTAGCTTCAAGAGGCTTTATTGCATGATATCATGGAGATATGATGACAGTTAACTGCACACCGGTTCCCTGTCTTTGCAGCAGTTAGCCAACAGTTATACAGTGCAGTAAACTTTTTTTTGTTAGATACAACTATACGAAAATATACTTCGTCCTTGGTAATATGTTTTCCTGTTATTACTATCTACCACATGGGTATTAATTATCCATTGATCATAATATACTTTTTGTTTATGTTCTTCTTCTTCTTCTTCTTCTTCTTCTTCTTCTTGCATATGACGTGCAGAGCCTAAAGTTGTAAGACAACTTGTTCTGTTTGATCTTCCGTTTGTGCATGCCAGGTTGATTGCATTTGTTGAAACAGGGTGGACCACGTGAAGGTTGCAATCTCCCGCCCCTTTGTTTATGTTAATCTTATTCAACAACAGATGATTAATACGTCAAACATAATACAAGGGCATCTTGACATTTTTATCTCATCTTTCAAGCAGACCGTGTCACTGCCTCCCTCTCCAAGCCAATCATAGGCCACCATATACTGCAATGTTTCTGCACTACTAGAGATGGGGGCGCGGGTGATCTACCCAGCTATTGCTGTTGTGTTTTTGATCACAATAATTACCGACATTACATTAACCATTGTGATCCAGCATTCATTAACTTTCCACTGAGAAACAGGCTTTCTTATCTATGTCCTAATTTGTTGTGCTTTATTCACCATGCTACGCATTCCCAAACCGAAGATAATGCGTCTGAAACTTGTTTTGCCAAATTCCCATGATCTTCTTGTTTAATTCTGATCAAAATGAAGTAATTTAAGATTTTATTTTTTTCTTCTACAGTAGGTGAATAAGTGTCTGCTGGTGGAATCGTTTCGATGCTGTCAGATAATGTGATGGATGATTCCTGGAAAGGAGAGGCTAGTGGGGTGGAAATGAATATCCAGGGAACTCTATTCGTCCTCTGTCCAGAGGGAGAATGGATAATCGCAGAGGGATGGGAAATGGATGAGTAGCTATCACATGCTTTATCCACGGTGGTAGGGAGAAGCCACAGTTAATCAAGAAGGAAGCTGTGCAGAATGTTTTGTGATCTGAGCAAATGCGATAGAGACAGAGGAAGTGGGAGAACGGAATGGATTCTGAACTTTGAAACAGTCGTTTGTGGTCGAGAATGACATGTGATGCATTTTGTAATGGAATAGCTTTTCAGCTGTGGATTCCATGTGAATGTTGCAGTATTGCTGAGTGTGGTATTGTAAGTGCTGATGCCATGTTTGTGGGTCACAGTACTAATTATCAATGACCACTGTCTGCAGAAGACTTCATGAACAGAAATACAGAGGCTACACTGCAAGATGCAAACCACTGGTTAGCTGCAAAAATAGGATGGTCAGGTTACAGTGTGCCAAGAGGTACATAAAAGAGCTGGAAAAAGGTCATGTGGACAGATGAGATGAAGATTAACATATCAGAGTGATAGCAAGTGCAAAGTATGGAGGAGAAAAGGAACTGCCCACGATCCAAAGCATTCCACCTCATCTGTGAAACACGGTGGCCTGGGCATGTATGGCTGCTGAGGGTACTGTCTCACTTATCTTCATTGATGATACAATTGCTAATGGTAGCATAATGAATTCTGAAATGTATAGGCACATCCTATCTGCTCAAGTTCAAACAAATCCCTCAAAACTCATTGGCCGGCAGTTCATTCTACAGCAAGACAATGATCCGAAACATACTGTCAAAGCAACAAAGACGTTTTTCAAAGCTAAAAAATGGTCAATTCTTGAGTTGCCAAGTCAATCACCTGATCTGAACCCAATTGAGCATGCCTTTTATATGCTGAAGAGAAAACTGAGGGGGACTAGCCCCCAACAAGCATAAGCTAAAGATGGCTGCAATACAGGCCTACCAAAACATCACCAGAGAAGACACCCAACAACTGGTGATGTCCATGAATCACAGACTTCAAGCAGTCGTTGCATGCAAAGGATATGCAACAAAATACTAAACATGACTACTTTCATTTGCATGACATTGCTGTGTCCCAAACATTATGGTGCCCTGAAATGGGGGGACTATGTATAAACACTGCTGTAATTTCTACATGGTGAAACCAAAATGTATAAAAATGGCCTTTATTAAAAGCTGGCAATGTGCACTTTAACCACAGTGATTTTTCTATTATAAATCTCAAATTGTGGGGTACAAAGGCAAATAAATAAATGCTAGGTCTTTGTCCCAAACATTATGGAGGCACTGTAGCTCGTACTCCTGGTGTTAAACTCCATGACTAGTTCTCTGCCAATGTTACTTCATGAACATGTTTAGGTTAGAAATACAATGCGGAAATAGGCCCTTAGGCCCACGAGTCTGCGCCGACCAGCGATACCCGCACACTAACACTATTTACTCTACACGCAAGGGACAATTTACAATTTTTACCAAGATAATTAGCCTACAAACCTGTATGTCTTTTGGGGGGGGGAGGAAACAAGAGCTCCTGGAGAAAACCCATGGGGAGTGAATGCTGCCTGACCTGCTGAATTACTCCAGCACTTTGTGTCCTTTTATGTATTAGCCAGCGTGTTTTCCAATGTGTTTTCCATTTATCATGCGGACTGCACAGAATTGTCAGGCAAGGAGAAAAGTGGCAGTGTTTCTGGGCGCACTGATGGGCCAGTCTTCGCTGACCAACCTGGAATGGTTGTTTTTTAAATTCCACCCATTTTATTTACCAATTCACCTCTATCATCATGTCAGCGTTGTACATACCATCCAAACCAACACCAAAGTGATACTCTGTCATCAGCTCTCTCAAGACAGTGAATTCCGATGCCCTGTTCGTCATCGCCAGTGACTTCAATCTTGTTAATGTACACAACAAATACTGCAAGCATGACTCCAGCTTCATGCCAGTTAATAACATTGTTGATCACAGCTATACGACTATCAATTACACATTTAATTCCATCCCTTGCACTCTTTTTAGCCACTTTAATCATCTGTCAGTTCTGCTTCTGCCAGTTTAAAAACTGAGACAGAAATGCAAGGCACCGATGAAAAGAGTAATACAGTAAATCATTGTTAGTTTGAATCTCTTTGTAACATATTTTGGTTATAATGGACGGACTTACCAACCTTCACCGCAGGCCGGACTGACCCACATGCCCCCCCAGCAGCTTCCAGGCTGGACTTACAGCCTCCCCCATCAGCTCGTACATCTTATTCGACCTTATCCTGGCGCCACCATCGTCAACCCTTACCTACACTCCGGCTGCCCACGTGCCGCAGCCAATGACTCCACCAATTGTCGCCTCTCCCCCGGCTGCCAGCAGGCCAGGACTGTCAACTCCCCTCGATTCCAGGCCCAGTTACAGACCAAGTGTCTGAAGAAGGGTCTTGAACAGAAAGGTCACCTGTCCATGTTCTCCAGTGATGCTACCTGAGTTACTCCGGCACTTTGTGTCCCATTGTGCATTACCAGCAGAGGGTATTCTTTGTTTCTGCTGCTTAAACAATGATACCCTATTACTCAGTAAGCCCTTGTTACAGTGGATAATCAACAATAACAGACACCATTTCACCCCCCCCCGCCCCACAATCGTCTGTTATAGCAATGGCTCACTGTGTAGTGGAGATCTGGGAAGGATGAGTCTAGCCACTTCAGGATCACCCAGCTTGAATGAGTATACTGCAGACATCGCTGGTTTCATCAGCAAATGCGATGATGATTACGTTTTAACAAAAACATTTGAGGCATGTCTTTCGTAGAGACCTTGGATGATCAACAAAATTTGCTCTCTATTGAAGACCAGATCCAACATTTTTTAGAAATATGATCCCGCGTTGTACTGGAAACCAAAGGTATCAGGGGTGCCAAGAGAACTTCTGAAACCAATTTAGTCAAGTGGATGCCAGGTGACTGGCAGGGCCTGAATATAAACAATGCAGTTTGTTTAAGAAGGAACTGCAAATGCTGGAAAATCGAAGGTAGACAAAAATGCTGGAGAAACGCAGGGGTGAGGCAGCATCTATGGAGCAAAGGAAACTGGCAACGTTTCAGGCCGAAACCCTTCTTCAGAAGGGTCTGAAGAAGAGTTTCGGCCCGAAACATTGCCTATTTCCTTCGCTCTATAGATGCTGCCTCATTCGCTGAGTTTCTCCAGCATTTTTGTTTACCTATAAACAATGCATCTGTCCTGGATGAGCTTAATGCCTTTTACGTTCTTTTTGAGTAGGCAAGCAAAGGTCCACTCAGGTGCAAATCCCTGACACCTGCTGCCTCGGTCGCATACATCTTGGTGGTAGACGTTAGATCTGCTTTCACAAGGGTTTTTTCATGGGTTTTCTCCAAGATCTTCGGTTTCCTCCCACACTCCGAAGACGTACAGGTTTGTAGGTTAATTGGCTTGTAATGATGTTTTTAAAAAAAATGTCCCCAGTGGGTGTAGTGTCATGTTAATGTGCGGGGATTGCTGGTCGGCACGGACCTGGTGGACTGAAGGGCCTGTTTCCATGCTGTGTCTTTTTTTTTTAAATAGGTAAATTATTGGGAAGCACTGACCAGATGGAGTCACTGGCAGGTTCAGAAATCGTATGCCAATATGGCCACAGTATTCACCAATGTCTTCAAACTCTCACTTCAAAAGACATTCTTACCATCGAGGGAGTACAGAGAAGGTTCACCAGATTCCTGGGATGGCAGGACTTCCATATGAAGAAAGATTAGATAGACTCGGCTTGTACTCGCTGGAATTTAGAAGATTGAGGGGGGATCTTATAGAGACTTACAAAATTCTTAAGGGGTTGGACAGGCTAGATGCAGGAAGATTGTTCCCGATGTTTGGAGGAAGTCCAGAATAAGGGGCACAGTTTAAGGATAAGGGGGAATTCTTTTAGGACCGAGATGAGAAAATCATTTTTCACACAGAGAGTGGTGAATCTGTGGAATTCTCTGCCACAGAAGGTAGTTGAGGCCAGTTCATTGGCTATATTTAAGAGGGAGTTAGATGTGGCCCTTGTTGCTAAAGGGATCAGGGGGTATGGAGAGAAGGCAGGTACAGGATACTGAGTTGGATGATCAGTCATGATCACATTGAATGGCGGTGCAGGCTCGATGGGCCGAATGGCCTACACCTGCACCTATTTTCTATGTTACTATGTTTCTAACAGTCTACTGTTCACATCTGCTTCAAGGAAACCTCCATCATTCAGCTCCAAGAAAAATAAAATTACCTACCTCAGTGACTTCAGCCTAGTAGCTCCAAAATTAACCACAATGAAGTGCTTTGAAAAATCGGTAAAGCTCATTTGCTCCAGTCTTTGGGAATTCTTGACCCCATGCAATTAATGTACAAAACAAATGGGTCTATGGAGGATGACATCTCTCTAGCTACATTTAGCCGTGTAATACCTTAATAAGAACATCAATCTCAGCAAGCTATTCATTGATTACAGATCAGCCATCAACATCATAACGCCGAATAAGCTCATCACTAAACTTCAAGTCCTTTGCCTTGGGCCTCCATGTACAACTGGCTTAGAGTAAGAGTCATACAGATTTGGGAACCACCAGAATTCCACTCTACAATAATGGAGCGCACAAAGAAAAAACATTGAACACCGAATCTTTAGAAATTGATCTTTTAAACAAAACATCTGTTAGTTCATGTGATTGGAAAATGTATACCTTGCTGAGGCAGCAATTTCTGAACAAATACATTCACTGTGGATTTGTGTGAAATTTTAGTGCTTCAAATTTAGTTGTTGCAGACAGAAGAACAAACTGGGTTTGCCCCAGGTTGGCAAGCCATCACTTTTGGACTGCAGCAGAGATCTGTGCCCGGGCCCCCACTTGCCATAATCTGCATCAGTGAATTGGTTTGGTGTCCAAAGGTAACACTTTGAATTATGCCAATGATACCAAACTAGGTGGCAATGTGCGTAGTAATGATAGTGACGTGCCATGGGGTTGTGGAGAAGTTTTGGGAGTGGCCAGCAACATGGAAGATTGAGTACAGTGTAGAAAAATATGAGCTTATCCATTTCATTTTCAAAAATGCAAAAATGCTGAATATTTTTTCATTGGCGAGAAAATGGGAACTGTTGTTGTTCGTGGACACAAGTAGCATTCAAGTGCAGCTGGCAATTAGGAATGTAAATGGTTTTTTGGTCATTATTGGTTGAGGATTTAAGTAAAACTGAATAGGGACTTGAACCACATCTGAATATCGTGTGCAATTTTGGTATCCTTTCTTGAGGAAGGTGCACATGTTAGAGAGGACATGTGGTTAAAATTCGCCAGACTGGTTCCAGAGATGGCAGGTCAGCCATACAATTAGAGGAATAAAGAGGCTAGCCCTCTATTCTCCAGAGTTTGGAGTTTCCCTAGTTGAAAAGTGTAGAAACGGAAGTCTCAAAACATGAGGTAGACCACTTAGGATTAAGGTATGGATAATTTTATTTCACTCAGATCTTGGTGAATCTGTGGAATTCTCTACTTGTTTTATAGACTCAGAACTTGCCCGTTGATTACATTCAAAGCAGGAGTCTGAGGAAGGGTTTTGGCCCAAAACATTGCCTATTTCCTTCGCTCAATAGATGCTGCTGCACCCGCTGAGTTTCTCCAGCATTTTTGTCTACATTTAAAGCAGGGATGGATAGATTTATGGATATTCAAGAAATCATATAAGGATAACACTGTAGTCTTGAGCTAAAATGTGTAAAATAAAATACTGTGGGAGCTTTATGAATGTTGAGTCATTGCTTAAAAATGCTGAGGTTTTGGAGCCCTTGATATAAACCTTTGATTCTGATCAGCAAATACTCCTTTGTAACTACTTTTTATTGCAATTGTGTTCAATAGTCGATACTTGTGCTGCTTCAGTTTGGATTAGAAGTGTTGGGGTTCATTGAGAAACTTGAACAAAACTGAGATGATTCTCTTACTATTTATTCTGTGGATCCGTTGAATCTCTTAACATTGTGCATAAATTATACATTTCTCAAAAGTGTAGGGTAAAACAATGTTAAAATTCACTGAATTTATATTTTAAAATGCACTTTTATGGATTTTACATTAATTATTGTATTTTTCTGTCTCCTGCCATTTCTGAACAGGCACTAAACAGGGGTATAGCAGCTGTAAAAGAGGACGCAATTGAAATGCTTGCCAGCTATGGGTTGGCCTACTCCCTCATGAAGTTCTTCACTGGGCCAATGAGTGACTTTAAGAATGTGGGCCTGGTATTTGTTCACAGTAGACGGGATAGGATCAAGGCTGTCCTCTGCATGGTCACAGCTGGCACTGTGGCTGCCGTCTTTCACATTCTAATAGGTAATCTTTTGTCTTTACTGCTGTAGCAAGAATTAGGTGGTTGTTGGTTAATTATCTGGAAGATAATTTTCAGATGTCTGAGGTTGTATGCACTGGTACATCACGGCCCAGCAGATTTCTCACAATCTCCTTTGATCCAAGACTGGAGACATGTTATACAACAGATGATGCAGATGTAACAGAATTTACCCCAAAAAACCCTCAAAAGTATATTGTTATAAAAAATGCAAATCTCAAATATCTAAAGCTTTGGCAGTATTGCAGAAGCTGAATACCAAAGATTTATGATTAAATTCATTCCACTTGTATCTTCCTCAAAAAGTAAAAGGAGAATTTTTCATCAGTCATTTAAGGATCATTCCAGACTGTGGATTATGATGGTGAATGGAAATGTTTTTTTAATTTCCTCTGAGTTTCAATTTTTGTTGTATTTGCTGCTAATGTTGTGCTGAAAGACTGAACATTTTTAATGAGGAAGATATTATGCTGCTCAATTTGCTGCTATTCATATTACCACAGTACAGTGGTAGAGCTGGAAAAGTATGGAATTAAGGTATAACACAATTTGAGGTGTGCACTTTGGAGGGTCATAACAGACACAGATATATTTCCTTAGGATTTTGGAGAAATATCTTATTTAATTATTTATCAGAAGGCATAACAGTAAAGATCTGCATTAGATATTCTCTCCCTTCTTTCTTTGCACATTCAACATTTAATGCCATGCACAGTGGGTAAATCTGAGGTTTAATAGTAAAATGTAAAGCTTGCATTTGCATTTGAGCTTGCAAACTCAAAATAACTTTTTCAGATTTACACAGTAACCACATTGTCAGTTAAATTACAATTGTAAGCAATTATTTGTTCTTGGGTTACATAATAGTTCAATTGTTTACAATTTTTTTTGGTCTGCTCTAGAAATTAGTCTATGTGATATGATGAACTGTCATTGCTGAAGGCAGATTATCCTTTGAAACGGGTGCATGTAACTAGATTATATTGTGCACAACAGCATGTAATCACAGTTTTAGAGAACGACCACAAATTGCATGTATAATCATGCAAGAAAAAGCATCACTGCTATGAATGCTATTAATATTCTGGTCTCGCTCCCCCAGACTCCGCACAACAGCTTGATCCAGCTGGATCAGCTTTTGATCCAGCTTCGCTCTTTCTGACCTCTGTCTCCCCTTTTGAACCAAGTCACTCTTGACATTGTTGTTCCTGAATTTCTTTGGTCTTTCTCAGCTTTTTATTCTACACAACTGATCACAGGCCGTTAAAAGCATTCTAGTTATATCTATCCTTTAAACTTACCCAAGCTGTGCTTTGGTACCTTTCTTTGATTTTTGGAAAATCTCATTCAACTATTGAAAACATTTTTATCAGGATTTCTCACTGCTTAAATTCAGGTAAAGAAACATGAGTGTAGATATTTCACTACAAGGTAGGAGGAAATCAATTGTGACCACATAAATAAGTGTTAGCAGCACAATTACCATGAAGGTTTAGGGGTAACATGAGGGGGAACTTCTTTACTCAGAGAGTGGTGGCTGTGTGGAATGACCTTCCAGCAGAAGTGGTGGAGGCAGGATCGATTTTAACATTTAAAAGTAAAGTGGATAGGTATAGGGAATGGAGGGGTATGGTCTGAGTGCAGGTAGATGGGACTACGGGAAAATAAATGGTCGGCACGGACTGGAAGGGCCGAGAAGGCCTGTTTCTGTGCTGTAATTGTTACATGGTTATATGGAAAGAAAAGTGCTGTGAGTCATTTTTCAGTGCAAAGGTTAAGTCAAATTATGGTGAACTTATTATTTATTTCAGTTATTCAGTGATACTCCCTTCTGGTCGACCACAAAGAATAGATATCACTCCTTGTCTTTGGTCCAGCCATTAATTCCTCACCTTTTGGCATTCTTAACTTCAGTTTAATACATACAATGAGAGGACAAGAAGTTGGGGTAATATATTGGAAAGGGGGAGGTTAAATAACAGGAAACCATCTGGATAATGGGTCATTTTTCAATTGGCAATTAGTAACTAAGATTGCATTGGTGCTAGAACCTAAACTATTTATTATCTATACCGAGGACTTTGAAGGTATCAGCATACTGTAACCAAATTTTCTGATGATGCTTGAAGGATAAGAGAGCATGCAAAGGTTAAGTGAGTGGATGCAAAATTGTCAGATGAAGTGTAATGTAGGAAACTGTGAGGAAAATTATGATTAACATAGGCAGGAAACAGGTGTGAAAAACTCAAGAACATGGGCTCAGAGGAAATCTGAGAAATCATTTTTCGGCCACAGACTAGTTAGAATGTAGAAGTCATTACCTGAAAGTTTGGCGGACGGGAGTACTCTCACAACGATAAAGGAGCGTCTAGATGGTCACTTGAATTTCCAAGTCTTAGAAGACTACATTTAACATCCTGGTAAATGGGATTGTTGCAAATGGTTGGCATGAACTTGCTGCACCGAAAGGCCTTTTTCTGTGCCGTGCGACTACGAATTTTAAAATCAAGACGTTGCTTAACCAAATGACAGTGTAGCTGAGCATTTAGGCAGCAACTGATAGATAAATGGGGCAGTGCGAGATTGGAAAAGAGCAGCTAAAGGTCAGGATAATAGGGTGGAGATCAAGTGAGGCCTCAGAGAAGTGTATCTGACAATCAAATGTGGAGATCACAAAGGCAAATGGGAGGGTTTCATAGGTTGAAGCTGGAAGCATTAAAACACATACATATATGGTCTGGAACACCTGGCCAGGTCAAATATAATAAAAACTGCAAATTCTCCGATTCCATAACAACCATTTGCCACAGATGGTTGGAGTTGAGGGAGTTGGGAGTTTGAGGTCGGATCAAGGAAGATTATTTCAATGTTCCCACTATCTAATTAAAAGTGTTTCAGCTTATTCTGTGGAGGATATTAGGTAGCAGTATGAAAACTTAGAAGTGAGAAAAGGTCAAAATAGATTGATATATTTGAAGCTATGTATAGTTAACAACAGAATCAATTTAATTGATGTACTTTGCTGCAGACTATATGCTTAGAAATGTATATTTTTAACAAGGTGACATAGTGATTGACCCCAGAGCGAATCCAGGACTAGTTTATTCATAGAAGGCGGAGGATTGAGGTGGAAGGTAGATATTCCAGCTGGCGGTGTGTGACCATTGGAGTTCAGCAGAGATCTGTGCTGTGACCTCTTCTGTTTGTGATATAAATTAGTGACCTAGACGTAAATGTAGACCCGTTAGAGAGTAGGTTTATTGATGACAACAAAATTGGAGGATTTGCAAACAATGAGGAATGCTGTCAGAAGATACAGCAGGATATCGCCCATGGGCAGAGAAACTGCAGATGGAGTTTAATCCGAGCAAGTGTAAGGTGATGACCTTTGGGAGTCATAGTCATACAGCGTGGAAACAGGCCCTTTGGCCCAACTTGCCCACGCCGACCAGCATGCCCCATCTGCACGTCCCACTGGCCTGCGTTTGGCCAAAATCCTTTTAAACCTTTCCTATCCAAGCACCTGTCAAAATGTCTTTTAAATGTTGTTATAGTAAGTGCAACGATGACCTCCTTTAGACTTTAGAGATACAACATGGACACAGGCCCACCCAGTCCGCGCTGATCAGCAATCACCCCTTACACTATCAATATCCTACACGAGGGGCAATTTACAATTTTACAGAAGTGAGTTAACCTACAAACCTAAACTTCTTTGGAGTGCAGGGAGGAAACCGGAGCATCTAGGATAATCCACACGGTCACAGGAAGAACATGCAAACTCTGTACAAACAGCACCTGTGGTCAGGATTGAACCCGGGTCTCTGGCGCTGTAAGACAGCAGCTCCAGCGCTATGCCACTATGCTGCCCATGGCCTCCTCTGGCTGGTCATTCCATACCCACCATCTTCTGTGTGAAAAAGTTTCCCATCGGATTCCTATTAAATCTTTCCTCTCTCACCTTAAACCTATGACCACTGGTTCTTTATTTCCCTATCCTGGGTAAAAGACTGTGTATTCACCACATCTATTCCTCTCATGATCCTTGCCCTCATCCACCTGCGCACCAAGGAATAAAGTACTAGCCTGCTGAACCTCTCCTATTGCTCAGGCCCTCGAGTCCTGGCACCACCCCTGTAAATCTTCTCTGCACCCTAGCCAGCTTTACACCATCTTTCCTATAAATGGATGAGCAAAACTGAACCCAATACTCTAAATGTGGCCTCACTAATATCTTGTACAACTGTAACATAACCTCCCAACTTCTATACTCAGTACTCTGACTGATGAAGACCAATGTGAAGAAAGCCTTTTTGACCACCTCATCTACCTGTGATACCACTTTCAAGGAACTAGATCCCTTTGCTCTACAACACTCACCGGGGCCCTGCCATTCACTGTGAAGATCCTGCCCTGGTTAGACTTCCCAAAATGCAACACTGCACTTATCTGTATTAATCTCCATCATTCATTCCTCAGCCCACCTGCCTAACCTATCAAGATCCAGTTTAGTTTTACAATCATCTTCGCTATCTACAAAACCAGCCACATTAGAATATACTGTTAATGGCAAGACCCTTAACAGCATTGATGTGCAGAGTCCAAGCTCATAGCTCACTAAAGGTGGCAGCACAAGTAGATAGGGAGGTTACATAAAATTATGAGATGTACAGATGGGGTAGACAGTCAAAACTTTTTTCCCCACAGTTGAAATATCCAACAATAGAAGATATAGTTATGAGTGGGGAACGTTTAATGGAGATGTGCGGGGCACATTTATTACACTGAGACTGGTGGGGGAGCCTGGAGCACACTGCCAGGGGTGCTGGTGGAGGCAGATATGATAGTGGTGTTTTGGAGACACGTGGAAGGGCAGGGAATAGAGGGATTTGGATCATGTGGAGGCAGATGACATCAGTTTAACTTGGCATTATGGTTGGCCAAACACTGTGGGCCGAAGGGTGCATTCCTATGCTGTACTGTTGTGTGTTCTAACTTGGGAAGTGTGTTAGGTGTAATAAATCTGATCCTTTATTTTGTCTGTTTTTCCAGCACACACAGATCTGGGATATTATATCATCAACAAATTACATCATGTGGATGATTCTGTGGGAACTAAAACAAGAAAGGCTTTCCTCTACCTGGCTGCCTTCCCGATGCTGGATTCATTGGTAAACTAAACATGGTTTTGGTTTTTAAGTGAACGGTAACAGTGTTTCCTTGACTTTGGTTGTTTACAGTGGTGGTCTGACCATGGAATCGCCCATTCAGGATAGAAATGAGGAGAGATATCTTCACCAAGGCAGCCATTAGGGACCAAATCATACACAGTGTCCTTTATTTTTTACCACAAGATACAAGATCACTAGTAATGACCCACATTTCATTGACGAACCAAAAGTTTCACAAGTTACATTTTATGTACGATTGGCATGCATTATCAAAACTTAAAAATTCCAACTTTCCCCTCGAGCACCCTGTTCTTATGCAAAATTATTGTTTATGTGATAAAATGTGCTTACCATTGAATAACAAAGTCTTAAATTATTCTTGATTTCAAGTATTGTTCTATTATGACAAACTAAATTACTCAGATAAATTATATTGAATTTTACTAGTTCAGAGAAAAATAAATATGAATACAATATTCCCATTTCTGCAAACGATAGCTTATGTCAGTTAACGTAAATGGCACTCTTTGGATATAAATTATTTTGTATGGCTACGAACCTGTTGTCTCAGCTCCTTTGTACCCGCACATATCACATGATAATGCCTTCTGATTTATTTATTGTGTGCACTCTTTTTTTCTTTTCTTTTCTCCTCTTCTCTTTTCTCTCTTTGACTCGCACTTGTTTTTGTTTCTCTATCTTTCTGCAAGACATACATTGGTCCATAGTGGGTCCATTGTTTCTATAGAAACTGAGGCAAAACATGATCAGTTTTATGGTGCTGTTGTCCAGCACACAATCTGTGCTGCTTTAAAGTTGGCATCATGTTGTTGTATGAATTATTAAGCAACTGATGAGAAACCTAATCCCCCTTAAGAACTCCTCAACAAACCCCATCAGTATGAATTGTACTTGCACAGTATGTGCATGGACCTAATTAGCAGCTGCCAACAAAAAGTGTTTCTACTTCTGGAGACTCATTTCTTTTTGTGTTCCAAATTAAATGTTTCAATTTGGCATTTAAATTATGGCACAGTTATCTCTTTTTTTGCTATTTTTGTAGTAAAAATCAAAGAACATTAAATAGTAAGGGGTGGCTCTTTTAATGTGTCAATTGAGTGCAATGAAATCACACTGAAATATATAAACAGAAATTTGCAATTCATCACCTTGAACCTATTGAGTTATCCAGTTGTATCACAACTGGTCTGTGGTCTCCCATTGCCATAGATCCATAGCACAAGATAACTGGGGCCTATTAACAAGAGTTCCTTTCAATGCCAGTTTTGACAATTTCACCTAACTTCATTATAAAAGCTGGTTTAAGAAAGATCCCAGTTTTTCTTTTACTTTTTGAAAGCTTAACTGCTGATATCACCCCAAGCTCATGTTATTAGGTAATCTCGACACCTGAATTTACGAGAATAATGCCTGGATTAGGGGGTATCAGCCATGGGGGAAAAGACAGACCTGAAGCCAAACAGAACCTCTCTGGAATGCCGGAGGGTAAAGGGAGATCCTATACAAGTATATAAAATTATGAGGCATAGATTTGGTAGACAGTCAGAACATTTTTCCCAAGATGGAAAAATCTTAATATTAAACGGCATAAGGCGAAAGGGTCAAAGTTTAAAGGAAATGTGTGGGACAAATGTTCTATACAGTGGAGGCAGATACGATCGTGGCATTTACGAGGCTTTTGCATAGGCATATGGATGGGCAGGGAATGGAGGGATATGAATTATGTACAGGCAGGTAAGATTCGGTCTTGGCATTAAGCTTGGCACAGACATTTTACGCCAAAGGGTCTGTTCTTGTGTTGTACTGTCCAATGTTCGATCAATTCCCCACCACCCGTTTTGTGTTCAGTGACTTTTATTCAGGACACTTCATAATAAAGTTAATCTGTTGACATCAGATAACACAAAGCGCTCGACCTACTTCACGAGACAGTGATGTAGATTTGCCTATTTTAAATATATTTCTGTAGTGGCTTATTAATTTAATTTACTGATAACATTTAACAAAGAATACCATGGCAACGCTACCTGAAATGAAAGTAATTTGAAAAAACGTATGTCTGAAAAAGATAGGTTGCAAGTAATAGATATAGATATAGTTACATATATAGATGCATATAGTTACAAGTGCTAAAGTTACCAGCAGAGTTGGTGTAAAGTGTGCTGTTTAACTGGTCAAGATGACTCCGTTTCAGAGCTAGTGCCACATGACTGCAGTACAAAGTTCTCTGGAGGGCAGGATCTTATTGTAGGACTTTTATAATTTAATTAACTATTTTTTCACTAATTTCTTACAGTTTGAAACTCTGCCTAAACATATATACCTCAATATCTCATTGAGGTATATATGGCGCCACACTGAGATATTGGATGTGATAGTTAATATTCCAATCCCAAGATACTGGTGGAATAATTATTTTGTCTTTGGAAATAAAAACTTGGGTTTATCCTGAGGCTGACCTCATTAAGTCCTGCTATCAAGGGTGAAACGCTTCTTGCGTTTGGTGGAATACCAAGCATCCTTTTGTTAAAATTCTGAAGTTTCAGGTGATCATCCAAGTTCGCACTTTACGGTGTAGCAAAGCCCAGGGGAAGCCTCCAGTATCGGGACTGGAGCCCTGAGATGGACTGCCATTATCCCAGCTGGAGACCAAGTGCAGGCCCTGACTCTCCCAGCTTACTAACACCTCTGAGATTTCATCAGTCTTAAGTACTGTAAGAGTTATTGTCCATGATCTCAAGAACCTAGTGTAGACCAGGAACCAACAGGATTGGCCAAAAATGTAATAGAAACCTGTATTAAAAAAGTCACGTATGTCATAGTTATGTAACAGTGTTGGAAATGAGTAATAGGTGTACTTTGCACTTGCTTTATTATTTACTGAGAAGTTCTGTGCAAGCTTACAAAATGATTAAAAGAGGAGTTGGCATTTTTAATTCCAATTGTAAATTCGGATGAACTGTTCCTGTAGAAATCCGTTGCAATCTGGGAAAATATCTTATTCAGACGAAGACCTAATCAGCTCTTTAAAAAAAAAAAGAAACACGAAGACTGGTGCCACTGATGGATAGATGCCTGATTTGTTTCTCTCAACTCCAGCTAATTTACAGCTTTTGTGTCCCTTCTGCTTTATTTGAGTGCCAAATCTCTAATTCCTTCCAAAATAGAACACTGGGTATAGGGCTTTGTTAATTAAGTGCAAAGGCACCCCTCTCTGCTTAAACTTCGGAGAACACTAATTCAAATGAGCAGTTGTAATGGAGAATGTTGTTTAACGTTACATACAGAATATTGTTATTGGTAATTGTTCATTATTATCATGTATACTGAGATACAGTGAAAAACGTATCTCTATCCAGGCAGATTACCCCACACACCTGTGCTAGCACACCATGCATGAGGACAACAGGTAGTGCAAATGAGAAAATAAACAGAGTACGGAATATAGTGTTACAACTAGAGAGAAAGCGCAGGTGGGGACAAAAGTGCAAGGGCTGTCACAAGGTAGATTGTGGCAGCCCTTGGCATATGAGAGATCCTTTCAAGTATCTGATAACAGCAGGGAAGAAGTTCTTCTTGAACCTGGTGTGCATTGAGGGAGAATTGGGAATGGTTTGTTGCTAAGATGAGACTGAGAGTAACTTGGGGTGTAAGAATACCACTGGGTTGATTCAGACCAGCTGAAACCAGTCCTAAGAAATGGACTCTCATATTGGGGTAGTGGCATGGAGTTAAACCAATAGAATAGTGATAGGAAACCAATAGAAAGAAAGGAGAGGTAATATTTGGGGAGTGGGGAAAGTACAATTTGCAAGTGTAAGTCTTTCTTTTGTCTGAGAATGTCTCATTTTCACACTCGGGGGTGGGGGGGGGATGGGGGATGGGGGGGGGGGAAAGGCTGATTTGCATAATGGACTGGGCTGCATCCATAGCTCTTTGTAAAGGGCTTGTCCCACCAGCATGCAACTCTATGCGATTAGCGCGACCTAACGTGGTCGCTTGAGCCGTCCGGCGTCGCGGGGCCGGTCCCACTTCGATCGCCGGAGCCGTGCGGAATTGTGCAGAATTCGTCCCAACATCGCACGGGGCTCCGAAAAACTGACTATGTTCAAAAATTCCGCGCGGCAACGGCTTGTCGGCTCGCAGTCGCCTCGACGCATTACACACCGCCCTGACATCGTGCCTCCGTGAACCTATCTGTAGGTGCCTCCGTGACCCTCTATGTGTGTGGCTCCGTGGCCCTCTGTGTGTGCCTCTGTGCCCCTCTCTGTGTGCCCTGGCGAACTTACCTTAGACTTCGCTCCAAGTTCGCTTCACTTTGCGCCGCATTATGCCACTCAGCCGACCTCCGCGTGGCCCCTGCTGCCAGTTTGGTCGCGCTTGCCGCATACAGCCCTGTACATGGGATCACCCGACCTCTGCGCGGCCCCCGCTTCTAGTTTGATCGCGTTCATCGCATAGAGTTGCATGCTTGTAGGATAGGCCCTTAACTTGCAGCCTTGGGAAGAGCAGTTGCCAAACAAACTGTCATGCAGATGGGATGCATTCTATGGTGCATCTATAGACATTGGCCAGTCATTGGAGACTTGCTGAATTTCCTTAGTGTCATGAGGAAATAGGGGTGTTGGCATGCTTTCTTGGCCGTGCCATTGATGTGGTTGGATCAGGTCTATTCATGGTGATATTTAAACCTAAGTACTTGAAGTTGTCAACCATCTTCATTTCAGCACCATTGACACAGACTAGGGCATGTACTCCACCCTGCTTTCTGAAGTCGAGGACCAGCTGTGTTTTGCAGGCATTGCAGGAGAGGTTGTTATCTTTACATAAGCCTACTCAGCCCCCTTTCTCCTTGCTGCACTCCAGCTCATCATTGTTCGAGATCTGGTCAATACAGTGGTGTCATCTGCAAACTTGTAAATGTAGTCAGAGCAGAATTTGGCCTCATACATGTAAGTGTAAAGTGATTACAATTGCTTGACAAGAGCAACGAAATAATTGTAATTGTAATTTGTCGTTTAAATGCCATTTAACAATTTTGAGGAAGATTCTTGGGCTACATAAGAGGTTTACATATCCTCCATGAAATGTCTGCACTTTTTCTGACCTCTCATTTCATAAGTAGGATAATCATAAGATATAGGAGCAGAATTGGGCGATTCGGCCCATCAAGTCCACTCCACCATTCATTAATTCATGGTGGCATGCTCCACAGCCTTGCCAGCTAGGCACAGAGAAATAAAAACATGTCAGCAGATGGCAACTCTGCCCTCCGGATGGTGATTTACTTAAAAGATGCTAATTCTCTGGCACAGAGGCAAGAAATGAGGCAGTGACAGCCCACCTTGAGATCATGTGCCTTTTGAGATTCCCTGGCCAGTATACATCAGGATGCTTAAGCAGCTATCTCTTGAGTATCTGCATCAAGTTTAGTAGATGTAACTGCCACTTGATTGCTTATAGCATGAACAAAGTTCAGACTCCTGAATGCAGACCTGAATTTAGAAAAATGTGAAGATTAGGTTACATAATAAGCAAGACACATTTCTGTCTGCAGTTGATATTCAATTTTAGCAGTCCCTCCATGAAAGAGAAGGACTACAGCGATGTATCACAATTTCTCACAGTGTTGAAAGAAACACACGGATACTCGGCACTAGTCAGTGTGAATGCTACTGTTGGCACAAAAAAGTGGAAGTCCAGGCGAGTTGAAACCAAAACCATAGGGTTTGGTTGTTCCGTTGTCAAGAGTTTCGGGGGCTAAGGTTAAAATTTTTTAAGTAGGACAGCGGTCTCCGTTCGCTCCCAGTGCCAGTAGATGTAGCCCCAGGTTGATTAATACATAGCAAGAGAGAGAACAAGATTTTTATTTTCAAGCATTACAAAACTTCTTTGGCAAGAGAGACCTGCTGAAAGTAGATAGCCTGATCTTCAGAGGAACTGGGACCAATGTTCTCATGAAGATTCACTGAACATAAGATAAATTGACAGGTGCCTGGGAACTAAGTGAACAGCAACATGAGGGAATTTAATTCGATATTTTTTATATTTCTGTTTAGGCATGGACCCATGCCGGCATTCTGTTGAAACACAAATACAGTCTACTGGTGGGCTGCGCCTCTGTCTCCGATGTTATTGCTCAGGTAAGTTAATTTGTTTAATACGAGTGGAGCAGAAAGGCCAGTAAGATTATAGACAATAGGTGCAGGACTAGGCCATTCGGCCCTTCGAGCCAGCACCGCCTTTCAAAATGATCATGGCTGATCATTCACAATAAATACCCCATTCCTGCCTTCTCCCCATATCCCTTAACTCCAGTATCTTTCAGAGCTCTATCTAACTCTCTCTTGAAAGCATCCAGAGAACCGGCCTCCACCTTCCTCTGAGGCAGAGAATTCCACAGACTCACAACTCTCTGTGTGAAAAAGAATTTCCTCAACTCCGTTCTAAATAGCTTGGAATCACCCCATTTGTATCTTAATATCCCTGCTAAATATTTTTCCTGCTTAATATAGTCTGAAAGATTGTTCAGTGCAATCAGTTGTGCTATTGGAATGTATTATGTGAGTTGAGGAAATATTACGCAGCAGAAACATGAAAGAGAATATGCTGATAGTAGATGCCAAGAAACATCAGTATGGAGGTAAATTTAAGGTATATCGGCATGTTTGTTTTAAGAAGATCAATAGTGTGAATAGCCAATCCCAGGCAACAAATGGGTTTCCCTTTTACAGATGTCCATAAATTAATTTTGCCCCAAGTTGGAAAGTGCACAAAAATCACTCGGTATTGTGACCGTACCTCCACAGTTTGAGTGCATTGGTATCTGAATCTCATTCTATTGATAAAAAAGAACAATTGCTAAAAGTGGAGAAACGAGTTCTGCTCCTATTCGAAATGCATAAGTGTTGGACTTTTGAATTTAATAATGTTATGGGAACTGATTTGTACATAGGGTGCCCATAGGTCTGGCACTTGTAAGCCAGGGAACTCTACCGGTACAGAAATCCATTCTGTAAATTATTGTGTTACTCTCTGAATTAATGTATAGTTGTGATCAAATAATAACATTAACGTTGGATGATAATACTTAATATAAGCTCCTGATCCTGCTCATTACATAAATTAAAAATTTTACCAACATTGTTAATAAAAATTGTATTTCAGAGAACCTAACAGAAAAAAATAGATCTTGGAATTGTTATGGAAAAGCATTTCATAGTAGGACATTGAACTATTTCTTGAAATTAAGATTTGACTCAATATTTGGATGAAAGTTGCAAGCACTACATATAATTATATAAAAGGACATGAATCTGATTATTTATTAGCAGTTAAGATGAAGGTCAATCTAATCTGTCTCTTAAGAAAACAAATTTTACTAACTTTCTATTATGAAATGTACCTTTGTAAGAGTCCAGTGTTGTGATCTCTGTCATCCTTGCTGATGGCTGGCTCAAGCTATGATTATTTTTGCTGCAACAAAGTTCTTCATGACTGGTGCTAAACTTGCAGGTAACCAGCCTGTGCACACTCATCCCACTGACTTAGTATATCTGTCAATCCACATCGAGTTGAAAGTATCTTTCAAATGATTCTAATTATCACAGAAACATTCAGCTTTGCTTGTCCCTTTATAATAATGAATGTCAATCTTGTTCTCTCTGTTTTCCATAGGGCACGACACTGTATGTAGCCCGTCAAGTGTGACCAAACTTGCATTACATTGATATAAGTTGTGCCTGAATTGAATTGGAAAAACTACAATGGTTTTTACCAACCTATTGCTGCCTTGTATGTTTGAACAAAGTAAATGATGAGACCATTAATAATGCTGGTCTTTTCATTTATCCATGATTAACTTTCAGCGCATCTATGCAGCATTTGATATTAGTTTGTTTTTTGTCTCCTGTAATGAGATACAGTAGAGAAACATTTGTGTGTGCCATGCAGGTGAATCATCCATATGTGATTAAAATCAAACCATGTAGTTTGTAGTATCACTGACCAAATTTACGTGCTATCAAGTTTCCTGGTGGAATATTGATCGTTCAGTTAGGATTTCAAACCTCTCCTCAATTTCATGTTTTTCTAATTTAATCACCCTTTGTTGTGACTGCAAGTCTAGATATTTTAGTAGGGTTACACAAAAAGCTGGAGAAACTCAGCGGGTGCAGCAGCATCTAAGGAGCGAAGGAGATAGGCGACGTTTCGGGTCGAGACTCTTGACCCGAAACGTCGCCCATCTCCTTCGCTCCTTAGATGCTGCTGCACCCGCTGAGTTTCTCCAGCTTTTTGTGTAACCCTCGATTCTCCAGCATCTGCAGTTCCTTCTTTAACACTAGATATTTTAGTACATCAGCTTATTGGCCCAGTGATCAAAATCTGTAAATCGATTTACTGCAGGCAAATTATAATCTCGGGTTTAACTAATCTAATTTACCTCCTTTATTTTTCAGATTGTATTTGTATCCATTTTGCTTCACAGTCACTTGGAATGTACAGAGCCCCTCCTGATTCCGATTCTGGCCTTGTACATGGGAGTCATGGTCCGGTTTACCATGGTGGGCCTTGGATACTACAAGAACGTGCATGATATCATTCCTGAGAGAAGTGGACCTGAAATGGGGGTAAATATTATGTTTAAAGAGATAGCAGAAGGGAAGATTTAGAACAGATTAAGATTAAAGGTGTCATGGAATAACTTGTTTTATAATATGTGGTAGAACTTTTCCGTTTTGCTCTTAAGGTATGTCTACATTACTTATTGTCAATGTTTGTGTATAACAGGCATCTGGGATTTACACATGGCTCATATACTGCGGCTGAGCATTAAGCCAACATACACTATTTGATCTAAACAGCATGGTTTAAGTCTGTAGGTCTAGGTGAAACACTTAGCCAAATCTAATTTGGATAAATAGTTTGTTAGTTGTTAGATGCATTCAGAGTGCTTGAAAATTAGCTCTCGCATTGTATTCACTTGCAAAAAGCATAAACATATCGATTCATAACAGTTGTTGAAGGCTCTTAGCCATTTTAAGGTAAGGGCAAAAACTCAATCGGTTAAACAAACATCTTGGATCATAAAGCAATCCTTTGTATTCATACAACACCCTAAAAGTCATGCTAAGGCATGTTCTGCTTAAGGCACATATCCATTTAAGATTAATGATTGAGGGCAAAAGCTCAAATCAGTTTTTTTTAATTGGTTCATAAAGCAACTATTTGTACTTGTGTAACATCTTAAAAGTCCTAGAGGGATCCACAAGGGTAAATATGGGACAGTAAGATTTATAAAGTAATACCAGAGTTAGTAGAGAAGTGACCAAAAAACCTATTAAAATAGTTGTCTTTTATTGGTGATCATCAGGCAAAGAGCAGAACGTTGGGATTTAGGGACAGAATTTCTGGACAAGAAAGTTTAGCTGACAAAAGGGATACTTCTAGAAGATGGTGCCTGCCTGTGGCAACATTTTGCCAGCAGCTCAACATAAGAATATTATTTATAGCTTCAATCAGCTCACCTTGATCAGAGAAATGGCAGAAATTGGCGCTGTAACGGAAAGCTGCTAGTGCACTTAGAGGCACTAGCGATATCACGATCTTCCGCAGCTGCGGGAGCCTCCGACCGCAAGTGTTCCCTCGATCGCTGGAGAACACCTGACCCGACTGAGGATCACAGGTACTGTACCTGGAAACACCGGGAAGACCTCTGGAACCGACAGGCAGGATCTCCCAGGAGCAACGGAGCTGGAGCTGCCGTCTGTGAGGGAACCCCTGTTCACAACGGAGCTGGAGCTGCCATCTGCAAGGGAATCCCCGGAGAGGCCTCCATTGTGTCCAGAAACGTGGCCGACGGGCAGGACTTCAGGTGAGACTGAAGTGCAGGGGACTTCGACCCCCCTCTCCCTACCATCCTCCTGGCCAATGTACAGTCCCTTGAAAATCAAGGACTTAAGACCAGACTGCTTTATCAAAGGGAGCTGCTCTGTGAATGCTCTGTGTTCTGCTTCACAGAGACATGGCTCAACCCCAGCTCCCCAGACTCAGCGGTCCAGCCTGAAGGTTTCTCCATCCATCGCATGGACCGTGCACTGGCATCTGGGAAAGGGAGAGGAGGGGCGTCTGCCTCATGGTCAACTCTGCATGGTGCTCAGACGTGGCCGTCCTATCCAACTCCTGCTCTCCACACCTGGAACACCTGGCTGTGAAGTGCCGCCCCTTCTACCTACCGAGGAATTCACCTCCATCATCCTGACAGCGGTCTACATCCCTCCCCACGCAGACATCCACCTGGCACTGGTGGAACTGCGCGCCGTGGTCAACAAGCTTATCCCAAGGCATTTACCACCATAGCTGGGGATTTCAACTAAGCCAGCCTTAAGATATTGACAAAACACTCTCGACCACTGCTACACGGCCATTAAGGATGCCTATCGCTCTATCCCTCGCCCTCACTTCGGTAAATCTGACCATACTGCCGTGCTGCTTCTTCCTGCCTACAGGCAGCAATTGAAGAGCGCACCCCCAGAGGTGAGGACAGTACAGTACAGAGCTGGTCGGGGGGGGGGGGGGGGGGGGGAAGAGAGGAACAACTACAGGACTGTTTGGAGTCTGTAGACTGGGCAATGTTCAGGGACTCGGCAACGGACCTGAATGAATACGCCACAGTCGTTACTGACTTCATAAAGTAATGTGTGGGGGACTGCATCCCAACAAAAACCTTCTGAGTGTTTCCTAACCAGAAGCCTTGGATGAACCATGAGATCCGCACTCTTCTGAAGTCCAGATCCCGGGCATTCAGGTCTGGAGATGCAGAGGTCTTCAAGAAGTCCAGATATGACCTTGGTAAGGCAATCATAAAGGCCAAAAGGGACTTCTGCTTCAAGCTGGAGGATGAGACGGATGTTCGGCAACTGTGGCGGGGCTTGAATGCCATCACTTCCTACAAGGCAAATTCAGGAGGCAGCTCAAATACCTTGAGCGAAGCATCACTCCCTGATGAGCTCAATGCGTTTTACGCACACTTTGATGGGGAGAACACTGATGTGCCTTCCCGAGCCCCCATTCACTGTGATGATATTCCGGTCACAGTCACAGAGGCCGACGTTAGAAAATCCTTCAGAGAGGTGAACCCTCGGAAAGCGCCTGGACCTGATGGTATACCCGGGCGTGTTCTAAAAACCTGTGCGGACCAACTGGCTGGAGTTTTTATGGACATTTTCAACCGCTCACTCCTGAGGTCTGAGGTTCACACCTGGTTTAAAAGGGCATCAATAATACCGGTGCCCAAGAAGAGAAAGGTGACGCGCCTCAATGACTATCGACCAGTGGCACTAACGTCTTTGGTGATGAAGTGCTTTGAGAGGCTGATTATGGTGCAAATCAACTCATACCTTGACAAAAACCTGGACCCACTGCAGTTTGCCTACCGCCATAACAGATCAATGGTGGATGTGATCTCACTAGCTCTCCACTCTGGACCACTTGGACAACAAAAACTCATATGTCAGGCTGTTATTCATTGACTACAACTCGGCATTTAATACAATCAGCTGGTTACCAAGCTCTCACATCTGGGTCTCTGCGCATCCCTCTGCAACTGGATCCTCGACTTCCTCATTCACAGACTACAGTCTGCCCATTTTGGTGGAAATGTGTCATCCTCGATAACAATCAGTACTGGAGCACCTCAAGGCTGTGTGCTCAGCCCCCTGCTATACTCACTCTATACTCATGACTGCGTAGCCAGACATAGTGCAAACTCCATCATCACTGATGACACCACTGTTGTGGGACGTATCACTGATGGGGACGAGTCTAGAAGTGAGATCGACTGATTGAATAAATGGTGCCAGCACAATAACCTGGCTCTCACACCAGCAAAACCAAGGAACTGATTGTGGACTTTGGTAGAGGTATGATGGGGGCACACCGTCTCGTTTATATCAATGGGTCGATGGTGGAAAGGGTCAAGAACTTCAAATTCCTGGGCGTGCATATTTCCAAAGATCTCTCCTTGTCCCAGAACACTGATGCAATTATAAAGAAAGCACATCAGCGCTTCTACTTCCTGAGAAGATTACGGAGAGTCGGTATGTCAAGGAGGAATCTCTCGAACTTATACAGGTGCACAGTAGAGAGCATGCTGACCAATTGCATTGTGGCTTGGTTCAGCAACTTGAGCATCCAGGAGCGGAAAAGGCTGCAAAAAGTTGTAAACACTGCCCAGCCCATTGTCGGCTCTGACCTCCCTACCATCGAGGGGATCTATCGCAGTCACTGCCTCAAAAAGGCTGCCAGCATCGTCAAGAACCCACACCATCCTGGCCACACACTCATCTTTCTGCTGCCATCAGGTAGAAGGTACAGGAGCCTGAAATCTGCAACATCCAGGTTCAGGAACAGCTACTTCCCCACAGCCATCAGACTATTAAATACAACTTCAAACAAACTCTGAACTATAACAGCCAATTGCATTGTATCTGTTTATTTATGTGAGTATATATATTTTCAATGGTATAAGGACACACTGATGTGTTCTGTATTTATGCCTACAATATTCTGTTGTGCTGCAGCAAGCAAGAATTTCATTGTCCTATCTGGGACACATGACAATAAACTCTCTTGACGACTTGACTTGACATCTACTGATTGAATGTAGAAAGGGAAATGTACAAAACAGAGTTAGAAAATTATAGAGAAATAGGACATCTAGAAATGAAGGGATTTTAACTTAAAACAGCAAATCTTAAATTTGTGAACATTCAGGATCATGAGTCAAATGTGATGAGTGAAGCTGTGTGCACGCGTGAAAAGTGGGGGAAGGTGGGAGAAAGCGAGGACTACCTGAAATTGAAGAAACCAATGTTCATTCCACTGGAGTGTAAACTACCCAAACGAAATATGAGGTGATGTTCCTCCAATTTGCGGTGGGCCTCACTCTGACCATGGAGGAGGCCCAGAACAGAAAGGTCGGATTCGGAATGGGAGGGGGAGTTGAAGTGCTGAGTCACCGGGAGATAAGGTTGGTTATTGCAAACTGAGTGGAGGTGTTGTGCGAAGCGATCGCCAAGCCTGCGCTTGGTCTCACCGAGGTTGATCATACGCTGAATAATTCAACCACATTTTTGTTTGGAAGTGGAAAGAAATAATATAAATTTCATTAATTGCAACGTGTAAAAAGAGTTGAGATACTGTATTATAATTTTGCTGCATGTCATTGTGGTATATATCATGTCTACCTTTCATATATCATTTGTCTACCTTTGCTAATACCTCTGCTGCCTTCTCTTCTGGAGTGGCGCAAGATTCATAGGTCTGGTTGGCTTTTAATTGTACTAATTCCCACAGTGCTCTTAATAACTAACAAAACATGGGAGGGTTTCAACTAGTTTGGCAGGAGGGTGGGATCTCGTACAGGACAAAGGCACGTGAGAGGCTAGAAGTTGGTATGGAGGGTGGTGTGGGAAAGGTTAGTGGACAGAATAGGCAGGTGAAAGGTGAAGAGCGAGGAAAGAGAGTTGTTTTAAACTGCACGAATGTTAAAGCAAGGTTCCTAACGGCTAAGGCAGATGAGCTGAGGGCATGGATATGTACGAGTGACTGGGACGTTGTAGCCATGACTGAAAGCTGGTTAAGGGAGGGGCAGGACTGGCAGCTCAATGTTCCGGGGTACAAGAGCTTCAGGAGAGACAGGGTGAGGAAAAAGAGGATGGAGGGGGGTTGCATTGTTGGTTAAGGAGGATGTCACAGCTGTGATCAGAGGTGACATTATGGACGGTTCGTCCAGTGAGGCTATATGGATGGAGCTGAGGAACGAAAAAAGATGATCACCTGATCACCTTATTACTGCAGACCCCTGAATGGTCAACGTGAATTAGAAGAACAAAGGTGCCAGGAGATGGCAGACAGCTGAAATAAGGTTGTTGTAGTAGGCAATTTTAACTTTCCTAATATAGACTGGGAAAATCATAGTCTGAAAGGTTTAAATGGGGTGTAATTCCTCAAAAATGTTCAGGAGAGTTTTCTTAAACAGTATGTAGAGGCCTCCACACATGAGAGGGCAACGCTGGATCTAGTATTGGGAAGGGCAAGTTAATGAAGTGTTTCTGGAGGAGCCATTTGGGCCAGTGACCACAGTTCAATTAGGTTTAAGATAGTTATGGATAGGGACGGAGAGGGTCCACGTATTAAAATGCTCAACTGGGATAAGGCCAATTTTGAGGGTATGAGAGAAGGCCTCGCTCAAGTTGACTGGAGCAGGTTATTTGAGGGGAAAGGATCATCGGCCAAGTGGGATGTTTTTAAAAGTGCGTTGATGAAAGCTCAGTAAATGTACGTCCCCGTTAGAGTGAAGGACAAAGCAGGCAAACGTAAGGAAGCTTGGCTGATGAGGGAAATTGAGGCGTTGGTCAAAAACAAGAAGGATGCATGGGACAGGTATAGGCAGCTGTGATCAAGTGCATCCCTGGAGGAGTTTCTGGAAGTAAGGAGTAAACTGAGAAAGGAGATCAGAAGGGCAAAAAGGGGCCAGGAGCTAGCTCTGGCGGGAAGCATTCAGGACAAAGCCAAAAGATTTTTTTAAATACATAAGGGGGAAAAAGGTAACTCGAGAGAGAGTGGGACCTCTCAGGAATCAAAGCGGTCACCTCCGTGTGGGGCCACAGGAGATGGGCAAGGTCCTCAATTAATATTTCTCCTCTGTATTTACTGAGGAGAAAGACAGTAGGATGGAGGAATTTGGGGCAGTCAATGGAAGTGTCTTGAGCGCAGCCAGTGATATCGTCGAAGAAGTACTGAAGGTAGTGTCGTGTATGAGGGTAGACAAATCTCCATGTCCTGATCAGATATATCTGAGGACATTGCGGGAAACTAGAGAAGAAAATGCTGGAGCCCTGGTGGAAATTTACGAGTTGTCCTTAAATACAGGAGAGATGCCGGATGACTGTAGGGTGGCAAATGTTGTGCCTTTTCAAGAAGGGCTGCAGGGAAAATACTGGGAACTATAGGCCGGTGACCTTAACATCTGTAGTTGGACAGTTACTCAAGAGTATTCTGAGGGATAGGATATGCAAGCATTTGGATGGGCAAGGGCTGATTAGGGATAGCCAGCATGGTTTTGTACGTGGGAAGTTGTGTCTCACAAATGTGATTCATTTTTCTGAAGATGTAAGCAAAAAGGTCCTGGAGGTCATAGCTGTAGATGTTGTGTACATGAATTTCAGTAAGGCATTCGACAAAGTCCCGTATGGTTGGCTGCTCGGGAAGGTTATGTCGTATGGGATCAAAGGAGAGATAGCTGAATGGATAGAAAATTGGCTCCATGGAAGGTGATGGTGGAAGGTTGCTTCTCGGACTGAAAGCATGTGACTAGTGGTGTGCCTCAGGGCTCGGAGCTGGGCCTGTTACTGCTTGTCATCTAGATTAATAATTTGGATGAGAACGTACAGGGCAAGATTAGCAAGTTTGCTGATGATACAAAAGTAAATGGTATTGCAGATAGTGAAGATGATGGTGAAAGATTGCAGCAGGACTTGGATTGATTGGCTAGATAGGCTGAGGAATAGTTGATGGAATTTAATACAGAGAAGTGTGAGGTGTTACATTTTGGGATGTTGAATAAGGGCAGGACCTACACAATAAATGGTAGGTTTCTGGGTAGTGTTGTAGAGCAGTGGGATCTAGAGTACAGGTGCATGGTTCCTTGAAGGTCGAGTCGCAGGTAGATAAGGTGGTCAAAAAGGCTTTTGGCACTTTGGCCTTCATCAGTCAGAGTATTGAGTATAGAAAAGGGGAGGTCATGTTGCAGTTGTTTAAAACGTTGGTGAGACCGCATTTAGAGTATTGTGTTCAGTTCTGGGCACCATGTTATACAAAGGATATTGTCAAGCTTGAAAGGGTTCAGAAAAGATTTACAAGTATGTTGCCAGGACTAGAGGGTGTGAGCTATAGGGAGAGGTTGAGTGGGCTGGGTCTCTATTCCATGGAGCGCAGGAGGATGAGGGGAGATCTTATAGAGCTGTAGGAAATCATGAGAGGAGTGGATTGGGTAGATGTACAGAGGGTCTTACAGAGCAGGGGAATCGAGGACCAGAGGACATAGGTTCAAGGTGAAGGAGAAAAGATTTAATAGGAATCAGAAGGGTAACTTTTTTACATAAAGGGTGGTGTATGTATGGAACAAGCTGCCAGGGGAGGTAGTTGTAGCTGGGACTATCCCATCATTTAAGAAACAGTTGGACAGGTACATGAAAAGGACAGGTTTGGAGGGCTATGGACCAAGCGCAGGCAAGTCGGACCAGTGTAGCAGCCACATTGTTTGCCAGTGTGGGCAAGTTGGGCCGAAGGGCCTGTTTCCACACTGTATCACATTGACTATAATTACTTAAAACCCTCACTTCCATTATATCATTGGTTCAACGAGATGTCCTAATTCATTAGGGAACAGGGGTTCCCCTCTTCCATCATAGATGAAGCCTTCACATGTGTCTCCTTGGTATCCCGCAGCACCGCCCTTGCTTCCCCTC
The DNA here is from genome assembly GCA_963514005.1 of Raja brachyura. Next base: position 67,798,999 of record OY740782.1, read on the forward strand.
CCCCAAGTCGCAACAGGAACAGAGTCACCTTGGTCCTTACCTTTCTCCCCATCAGCCGTCGCATACAACACATAATCCTCCGACATTTGTGCCACCTCCAACGGGATCCCACCTCTGCCTTCCCTCTCTCTCCATCCCTCCCCCACCCAAGTCGCACCAGCTTCTCGTTCTCACCCAACAAACAGCTAACAATGGCCTGTTTCCTTTATCATCGTTACATTTTTGCATGTCTTTCATTCTGTTCTATATCTCTCTACTTCATTGTCTCTATCTCTCATTTCCCTTTCCCTTGACTTTCAGTCTGAGGAGGGGTCTTGACCCGAAACATCACCCATTCCTTCTCTCCAGAGATGCTGCCAGTCCCGCTGAGTTACTCCCGCATTTTGTGTCTATCTTTTGTTATGTCTACTGCTTTGAAGACATATAAAAGAATCGTTTAATGTCTTGGCCATTTCCTTCTTCCTTTTATTATTCTAAATGACTGAAGGCAGACTCAAAATGCTGGAGTACCTCAACGGGTCAGGCAGCATCTCTGGAGAGAAGGAATGGGTGACAATAGACAATAGGTGCAGGAGTAGGCCATTCGGCCCTTCAAGCCAGCACCGCCATTCAATGTGATCATGGCTGATCATCCTCAACGTTTCGTTTTGGGACATTTCGTGACGTGACGTTTTGGGTTGAAACCCTTCTCAGACTGATGTCAGGGGAGGGGGTGGGACAAAGATAGAATGTAGTCGGAGACAGAAAGACTAGTGGGAGAACTGGGAAGGGGGAGGGGATGGAGTGAGAAAACAAGGGCTATCTTGAGTTAGAGAAGTCAATGTTCATCTGAAGTTAGAAAAGTCCTGAATGACTGACTTCTACTTCTCTTGCTCTCTTTTTTTAATAACTGCAGAATCTCTGCTTATTCATGTGCACTTTTTCTTCTTTCCTGTTTGACTGCCTTTTGGTTTCTAAAACCTTCTCAGTTTTGTAACTCTTTGCAAAATTATAAGCCTCTTTTCAGCTTGCATTCTAAATCACTTTGGCACATCAAGAATAGAACAATTTTCTTGAGGATATTTTTTAATTTCTCAGTGAAATTAATAACCATTGAGAATAATAGAATATTTATTTAAATATTTGCAATTTAATGTTTTAATTTTCAAATTTTCTCCCAAATATCCAATCGGCTTTAAACGTATGACACTGTGGATTCGAGTATATCACTCTCAAGGTCCTAACGTCCTTCATCACCAATGTTGCTGTTTATGGCTGCCCTGCCCAAGAGAATACTTTAATGTGAGATTGCCAATTAACATCTCAAATTGCTAAGCATCATCTCGACTAATCTTTTCCCTCAGTAGTCCATTGCATATTGTTCCGAGAAACATTTCAAACATAAAGTATTGATGTTACAGTATAACACACAAACCGAAAAATGAAAGGTAGGATCACAATGTGAGAAAAACTTGGAGGCACAAGAGGGATAAACAAAAAATATTAGATAAAAAGGATGTTTTGGAGTCCAGAATAGCAGAAAATTGCTCTTAAATTCACTATGTTTTTGCAAACGTACAGCCCCACAACATGATACCAATTTGAATGAATCCCTTCTCCTGGCACAAGATCCATATCCCTCCATTCCCTACATATAATGTCTTTATATACGCCTTTTAAATTCCACTATCTAGCGTTGTTACAAACTCCTGCCATCAGTGGTACTCTTGATCTGCTCACTGCCTGCGTGTGCGACTCGATAAGCTTGGGGGGGGGGGGGGGAGGGAGAAGGTAAAATGAAGGTTTTTATTGGTTGTCAAGGAAGGATTACCTCGGAAGACAAGCTGATGAGGAAATTTCATTCTGTCATCCCGTTCGGGATTTTTTTTTTTTTTAAACGTTGCTTAACTATTGAATCGCGGAATGAAAATTGGGACAGCTTTAATGCCTTCAAAATCACGGATCACTTGATCAAAGTCAAGTTCTGGACAAAACAAAAAGTATGTACTATAGGGCGTTTATTTAACATCTTATCTAGTTTTTGGTGTAATTTGTTGATGAGAAATATGTTATTTAGGCCCGATATTGGCCGTGACCTGCCTGCCGGCTGTGACTGAGTGCGCGCTAAATCATGGCGGCGGCCACAATCCGATCTCTATATCATAATCCACAAACATTCACTCTCAAGATAATCAAATTCATTATTTTTTGCACAATCATGTCATAAGAACATCTAAATTATCTATATTTTGCGTTATTGTCTATCCATGATCAATATTTGCATACTAAATATCTGACAAAACTTCCACAGTACATAGTTTTTAGTCAGATATTTTGTATGAAAATATTGATCATGGATAGACAATTACATCAAATATATAGGTAATTTTGATGTTCTTATGACATGATTGTGCAAAAAATAATGATTTTAATTATAGGCAATAGGTGCAGGAGTAGGCCACTCAGCCCTTGGAGCCAGCACCGCCATTCAATGTGATCATGGCTGATCATCCCCAATCAGTACCCTGTCCCTGCCTTCTCCCCATATCACCTGACTCCGCTGTCTTTCAGAGCCCTCTCTTGAAAGGATCCAGAGGATTCCTCTGAGGCAGTGAACTCCACAGACTCACCACTCTCTGTGAGAAAAAATGTTTCCTCATCTCCGTTCGAAATGGCTTACCCCTTATTCGTAAACTCTGGCTCCTGGTTCTGGACTCCCCCAACATCGGGAACAGGTTTCCTGCCTCTAGCGTGTCCAAACACTTGACAATCTTATATATTTCAATAAGATCCCCTCTCATCCTTCTAAACTCCAGAGTATACAAGCCCAGCCGCTCCATTCTCTCAGCATATGACAGTCCCGCCATCCTGGGAATGAAGAAGGGTTTCGGCCCGAAACGTTGCATATTTCCTTCACTCCATAGATGCTGCCACACCCGCTGAGTTTCTCCAGCATTTTTGTCTACCTTCAATTTTCCAGCATCTGCAGTTCCTTCTTGAACATCCCGGGAATTAACATTGTTAACCTAGGCTGCACTCCCTCAATAGCAAGAATGTCCTTCCTCAAATTAGGGGACCAAAACTGCCAACAATACTCCAGGTGTGGTCCCACTCGGGCCCTATACAACTGCACTCTCATTATCTTGAGAGTGGATGTTTGCAGATTTTGAACGCATGTCTGTGTAAAACGGCCCTTGCCTGCTGCAGTGTTATAAACCAACAGAGTAAAATTTATGGGAATTAAACATTCAATTCCTTCAATCTGGTATAGAAATTCATGACAAAGTGAGATTTAAACATGTTATATTGTGAATTCTTGCGTGAATGGGATATGTTTGTTATTTGGATACTTTGTCTATTTAACATTTTATTTTTAGCCTTTTCTTAAGAATGGGATAGATATTTAGATGTAGTGATTGAATTTAGATGAATTTAATTGATTTGATGACTGATGAATATGAATTTTTTGTTGGGTATTTACTATTTCTTTTAACGTTACAATAATAATCAAGTTATGACCTTGAGAATATCACATTTTTGAATTTTCAAGGCAGTCTGGGTGTTTATTACTAATTCCATCACAACGGTTAATTTTGTAATTAGCTAATTCATTGGGTAATTAACTAATTATATATTTTAATTTAAGGTCATCCAAGTAAGTTATCATATTTGTTTCAGAATGCTTCAATGTATAATAACTGAAAATGTCATTCAGTTCTCTTAATTTTTTAAGAAAGTTATGGGCTTTTATGTCAATTGACTGTCCTCGATCACTGCTTTTGTGTTAAGTCAATGGAAAAGCAATAGGGAACAAGATGCTAATTTCCGAGTATGAAAATGACCATAACTTTTTTTAATACTGAAGATATGAAAGTGAATTAGCTATCAAATTAAAGTATTTTTTATGCTTTATCTGATGGGATAAATTACAGGCTTGATTTTTAAAATCTCAAAATTTGTAACATTCCTACACTATCCTATTTGGTTCCACCCACCATTCCTGGCAGCTTGTGTTAAGCTCCTACCACACTCTGTATAAAAAAACAAAACTGCCCTCTTTATGCCTCTCTTCATTTTATAAATTTCAATCAGTTTGCCCCTCAGCCTTTGCACTCCAGGGAAAACCATGCTTTGTCCAACCTTTCCTTGTATCTAGTACCCATTAGTCCAGGAAGCATCCTGGTACAGTTCTTCTGCATCCTCACCAAAGCCTCTACATCCTTTCTGTAATGTTTGAGTATTGTTTTTGAACTGCTGTACTTGGATCAGAATTTTTTTTTTTCGTTTTGTAGGGTGAGGCTACAATAAAGAAGATGTTGGCTTTCTGGTGGCCTTTGGCCTTGATTCTAGCGACTCAGCGAATAAGCAGACCTATAGTCAATTTGTTTGTGTCTCGTGATCTGGGAGGCAGTCCAGCAGCCACAGAGGTGAGTTTGTTTTAGTCTATTCAAATAAAAGCCTGTGTTTGCTGCTGTTAGAATTCAGAACCACAGAGTTCCTGTGCAAACCGTATGCTGGGAACAGTTATACTAAATATAACACTCGTCCCTACCTCTACCACCTCATGATTCCTCAATTTGTGGTATTGCAGCATATTGGTAATTCCATTTCTGCTAAAGGGAGGTTGTCAATGTATTGGTTAATAATGATCAGTCCAGTCCATTTATTTATGAATGCATTAAAAATAAAGAGAAGCTCTGTTTTCAATTTGCTACCAAGGTATCTGATGGGCATAATTGTTTCAATTCCTACCAGCTTTGTGGTAAAAGCAATAAATAATTTGTGTAAGCAAATTGAAATCCTTTCATCCATAACATGTTGCAACATAAAGACACACAGCTTTTGGTCCATTTTTCTCTTTCAAACTTAACAAAAAGATTCATCAACTATTCTTTTATGACATCTAAATTCCCTGTAAAGGGCCTGTCCCACTAATGTGACTTTTCACACACACCCGCGACGAACAGGAAGGTAAAAAACGGCTGGCACAGTTACGGTAAGTCCTTTAGAGAGCGCGGAGAGGAGGGGGGAGAAGGAGTGGAGACACTTTTAAGAAGCCAGACAACTTTTAATAAAGTTTAGCAGGCATTTAACATTACCGGTCGGTTTACTTACCTTTTTCTCAACGAACTTTACCTTCGACTATCTTTGATTATCTTCGATTGCCTTGCTGAGCATTTTGAAAAAACGCCGCGACCTAGCTGAGGCCTCGAATATGCGGGGACTACTCTCGAGCATGAAGGAGAGTTACAAAGACCTCCTAGGACCTCGTGTCGACCATGCTGCGAGTATAAGTCGAGTGCAAACTCTTCTAAACTCGTGAATTAGGTCGCCGCAGTGGGACAGGCCCTTAAGTAGTTTTTGAAAGGTCTAGCATCTAATTCACTCATTGTGCTACCCAAGCTATGTTATTTGAAATTAAAAACAACTTAATACAATAGCTATCCTATTTATAAAAATAAATTATGAAAATATAGGTCTTTCTGTAACTCCTTTGTTAATTCATTTTCTGTTATAGAATCATATAGAATATATAGAATATAGAATATAGAATAAAGGCCTGTCCATCTAAATTTTCTCAAGAACAATGTTCCAGATCGCAACCACCTTGAAGATTTTTTTCCCCTTCAAATCCCATCTGAACCTCTTAAAATGAGCACCTTCTGGTTTTAGACATCTTATCTGAAAAAGTTTCTCACTATCTCTATGCCCCTCATAATTCTGTATACTGCTATCAAATAACCCCTCGCCTTCCTCCTTCCAAGAGAACCAAACCCAGCCTATCCAGTCTTCCTTTATGACTGAAACCTTCTATCCCAGGCAATATCCGCTGTGAAATATCCTGGTAAAACTTCTCTGGAAGCTCTCCAATATTATCATGCCCTTTCCATAATGCGATGAACAAAATTACATACAGTATTCCAACTGTGGTTGTTCCATACTGTACTATTCGGTACTATGGTTAATGAAGGCTAACACCGAGTATGCTTTCTCCATTCGTATCGGCTTGTGCTGCCAACCTTCAGGGATCTATGTACTGGGCCACCAAGGTCCCTTCATTCTCCAATATTCACCTATAGTGTGTGTTCAATCTTTATTAGATCTGCCAAAATGCATCACCTCGCATCTGCCGGGATTAAATTCCATTTGTTATTGCTCTGCCCAATTTATTAGCTGATCAATATCATTCTGTGACCTAAAACAATTTTCCTAACTATCACTACCACCAATTTTTGTGTCTTCTGCAAACTTATTATTGAAACCTCCAACATTCATATCTTAAATGTTAATTTACATGACAAGCAGTAAGGGTCTCAGCAGCTATCTCTCTGGCACATCATTGGCCATAGGCTTCTAATCAGAAAAGCAATCTTCCATTGTCACCTTTGTGATCCAAGCCAACCTTAGATCTAAAAAGACAATTTGTATTGGATTTCCTGGGCTCTAGCCTTTCAGACTTGCACTCCCCTCATCAATACATGATGTTACGTTTTCAAAAATCTTGTTTAGTCAGGCAGGATCACGTGCCACAAAAGCTGTGCTACCTTTCCCTGATCTGATCAACACTCATTCCAAGTGAAGATTTATCTTGCTCCTCAATTGAATAACTCTCCCTCCCCTCTTCTCCCCCCCCCACCCCCCCCCCCCCCCCCTCCACACTGCCATTGGATTCATTACCCGGCTGATCACTGTTGACCTTCCTGAATAAAAGCATCACATTAAATTTTTTTTGTCATATGGCACCTCACAGCAAAGATTTAAATTTGTTTTTTGTTAACCCCCATGTTGAGGAAAGAGAATAATTGGATAACAATTTCAAAAAGACAGATAGCAATCTCAGTAGCCATGGTACCTACCGTGTAGTAGTTGATTTACTAATAATTGGAGGCACTGCAGACATAACATGGGTTTATACTTGGTGGCTTTGTGCGGCCACGAATACATAGACAATGGATTGCACTTAAGTACAAAAGAACATACTTTCTATTGTAAGAGGAAGAATTGGATGAAAGGAACCAAGTAAACTCCTCAACAAGAGGGATACAAAGAGACCAAGGCAAGGCAAACATTCCTGCATTTGACAATGCGAGACTAGCTGTAACATGATGGCAGTGACACATTAATCTAATACTGTCAGATAAACTAGTCAACCTACATGGAAAGCAAGACCCTACCTTTGGAAGCAGCAAGTCACTAGAGAGAAAAACCAAGTGTATAACAATTAATAAATCCACAATCACTTTTGTGTTCATAACCAGAAATTATTCCCTATATAATTGGAAAGTTATACATATTGATTTATTAACGTGTATTTTTCTATTTTAAGGCTGTTGCAGTTTTGACAGCAACATATCCAGTTGGTCACATGCCTTATGGCTGGTTGACTGAGCTTCGAGCAGTTTACCCTGCTTTTGACAAGGTATGCTAAGCTCAGCAAATGTTGAAATAGTTCAATAAAGATTGCAAGGAAAGAATGTTGCTTACTGTGTGGTTCTCAAAAAAGCTGGTTCAAATGAATGTATAATATGTATGATCATGTTCTTTAGATATCACCACTTTTAGCCAGCTAATGTCATGCAATTGAACCTTAGTATAACCAAGTACTATCTGCTTCTGGACCCCACTTCAAATTTTACAGGTCCGTGAGGATTGGGAATAATATTTGCAATAATATAAATTACTTGTCTTTAAATGTGAGTGAAATTTCCAGAGTAGTTTCATTTTAAGATTAGTGGGCTAGAAATTGTATTGCAGAGCATGAGGCTTTTATGTGCCACAAATGTAAATTTGTGGAAACCCCTTATTATAGTGAGCATATGCTGGACTTCTATAAATGCATATGGTGCACATACACTTGCAACCCACCAGTTTTGTACAGTGATGTTAGAGGGTTAAGGTATGCTCCTTGATTACGTATGGGTCTGTCCAACCTAGGCTGCTGCTGGGAACGTGACAGTGAAAAATGTAACGGGATCGGTTGCTCCTCCTTAGGAGTTTGAATGCCTTCTGGTGTAGAAAGTGTGTTTCAAGGCTATATTATAAGACTTGAAGAACTCGCCTTGGTAAAGTAACATGAAAATTCTCCCCACGCTACCCCATGTGCTTGAAACTTACATGATACAGGTACATGGCAAATGGAAAAGAAAATAATTGTAACTATTCTTAAAGCCTCCATCTTTTTTGTCGTTTATAACAATACAAGGTCTATTCATCATTTATTTTGCGAAACTATTGATAGAAATGAATAATAACCGCAGAATTTTGTTACCTAATATTCAGGCATGGTAAAAACTGATAGTTCAATTTGCTTATATATTGCTGCCTGTTGAACCATTTTGAAGCTAAAGGTTTTGAAGAGAATAATTATTTCATATTTAATTAATATGAAACCAGAAACAAATATATTTTAAAAATTGGTTACAGAACAATCCCAGCAATAAACTTGGGAACGTGATCAATAAGTCACATATCAAGAGATTTACTTTCACCTGCCTGGCTATCTCTGTCACGGTAAGTACAAAACTTTGGAGTAAGGTTAATTTGACAGTGTTTCATTAGTAATTTCATTTTGTTTAATAAATTACATTTTTCCTTTGAATATAAATAATGGAATTGCTTACTTGGTTAAACATTTAGGCCAGAATTAAAAAAATCTATTTATAAATGTGGTAATCTGCCAATAATGCGAAATAGACAAGAAAATACAAAAGATTACATACAGTAAGATTCCTCAAATTGAGGGCAAATAGGATGTTGGCCTTTAATACAAAGAGAATGTGGGCATAGAAGTAGTGAAGTCTTGCTATAACTGCTACACCCGTATATGTTCAGTTGTGATCTGCTTATTGTTCAGAAGATTGTTTAGGTTCACTAAGTTTATTCTCAAGTTGAAAGTAGGACCAATGAAATGGGTTTGATCTATACTCCTTTAAGTTTAAACGGATGAGAGGTAATTTCATTGAAACATACCACAATGGGGGGAATTTTAGATACTAAGAGAATATTTTTTTGATTTTTTTTGTTAATATTTTTTATTAGAAGTAAATACATATTGATACATATTAAGACAATTTAAAATGTGAGAGAAAAAAACCCAAAAGAATTTACTATTCATCACATACATTCTTAATATTTATAAAATTTACAGTCATTCTTGTTTGTACTTCTATATTTTTTTATTATTTTTAATACAGGGGGAAATTAATAGAAATAAATAATAAAATAAATTAAAATAAAATAGAAAATCAATAATGTGAGTGGAGTTTTAAACATTCTGTACTTCATTGGAGATATATCAGTGATCTATTATATATGATTCTTCATCCATTCCCCGTCCAGGTTTCAGTCAGCCCTTCGAACCGAGCCAATTTGTCCCTTTAGATAATCAATAAATGGAGACCATGTTTCTCTAAACTGATCTAGCCTGTCCGAGAGGACAAGTCTTAATCTTTCCAAATGAAGTGTCTCCGACATTTCTGTAATCCACATTTTAATAGTGGGGTAGGTAGGACCTTTCCAAAATCTTAATATTAATTTTTTACTAATTATTAAATTATAATCGATAAAAATTCGTTGTTTTGTTGTTATTGATTGATCAGTTTCTAATATACCTAATATAATTAATTTTGAGTCTGGATACAGATTTGTATTAACTACCTTCGAAATTATCTTAAAAATTTCTGACCAAAAATTAGTAATTTTTATACATTTGGTAAATGAGTGCGTTAGGTTGGCTTCTAGGTGTTGACATTTGTCACATATAGCAGAAACATTTGGGAAAATTCTATTTAATTTGGACTTTGAGAGATGTAATCTATGTAAAATTTTAAATTGTATCAGAGAGTGTCTGGTATTTAATGAACAGTAGTGTATATGTTGTAAACTTTCCTCCCATACTTCTAAACTGATTGATTGTCCTAATTCACTTTCCCATGCTTGCCTATATATTTCCGACGTTGGTGCATCATTTTCCAATAAAATATTATAAATATATGATATTAATTTTTCTGTGTTCGGATGTTTATTTAAACATTCATCTAGAATTTCTGTCTTTCTATTTCTAAGTTCTTGTATATTTCATTTAACATAATCTCTAATTTGTAAATATCTAAAATATTCTTTTGAGTGTAGTCCATATTTTTGTTGTAATTCTTGAAATGAAAGAAAAAGGTTTTCCCTATAGAGATCCCTTATCTTATTAATTCCATAATTTTTCCATTGTGAAAAACCTTTATCCATCCTAGAGGGTTTAAAAGTAATATTGTTTGCAATATGAAGATCCAGTGGTATACATTCCAATTTTAAAGCTTTTTTTAATTGTTTCCAAATACGTATCCCATTTTCTATTATTGGGTTTCCTCTATAAGTTTTTTTAATGTAATTTGGTATTAGCAAATATAATCGAGCTAATTTCAAAAGGTAGGCAGTCTTCCTTTTCCAATTTTAACCAATTCGGTTGTATATCTAATTCTTCCAACCAAAAATTCATATTTTTAATATTAACTGCCCAACAGTAAAACATAAAATTAGGCAACGCTAAACCTCCACATATTTTTGCTTTACATAGATGTTTCTTATTTATTCTATGGCTCTTATAATCCCAAATAAAATTTGTGATTATAGAGTCCACCTTCTTAAAAAAAATTTTGGGAAGATATATCGGGATCATTTGAAATAAATATAATAATTGCGGGAGAAAGATCATTTTTATCGCGTTTATTTTACCTAACATTGAGATAGGTAATGTTTTCCAATATAGGATATTCTTAAGTAATTTATTCAATAAAGGTGGGAAATTAGATTTAAATAAAGAGTCATGTCTTTTTGTTACATAAATTCCAAGATATTTAATTTTTTCATTTGCTGTCGTAAAAGGGAATCGTTGTAATATGTGCGAGTTATTTCCTGTTATTGACATAAGTTCACTTTTATTCCAATTAATTCTATATCCTGAGAGCAGACCAAATTGAGTTATTAAATCTAGCAGGCTAGGTATACTAATTTCAGGCTTTGTAATATAGAGTAATACATCATCTGCGTATAAAGAAATTTTATTTTCCGTTTCTTTGGTTTCATACCCCTATATTTCAGGGTGTAATCTCACACGCTGTGCTAATGGTTCTATTGCTAACGCAAAGAATAGTGGTGATAGTGGACAACCTTGTCTACAGCCTCTGAATAAATTAAATTTAGTTGATAACACTTGGTTTGTTAGTATTCTAGCTGTCTGATTGGTATATAGTAATTTAACCCACGTTATAAACTTTTCTCCTAGCTGGAAGGATTCCAAAACCGAGAATAAATAAGACCATTCAACCTGATCGAAAGCTTTCTCTGCATCTAATGAAATAATTGCTAGGTCTTTACTAGTATTTCTTTTCGAATATATAATATTAAATAATCGTCTCAGGTTATATGAAGAGTATCGTTTTGGTATAAATCCAGTCTGGTCGGGTTTATTACTTTGTTGATCACCATATTTAATCTTCGTGCTAATATTTTAGTTAATATTTTTTGATCAGTGTTTAAAAGAGCTATAGCTCTATACGATCCTGGCTGCTATAAGTAGGAGTAATTTGATCACGTGATGGAATGTATCACTTTGCTGCTGAGCTGATGAGTCAAAGATAAACTAGCTGACCCCTGGCTTGTTCACGAGTTCCTTCTTTTTTTAACCACTGCTGATTAACAGAGATAGATTGTGCATGAATCAAGTACGCATGAGGATGCGACGTATTTGCAACTAAGCATTGCTGGAAAATTTGATTATCTTTTGTTTTCTGATGAAGTAGAATATTCTGTAAAGAGAATAAAGGATCACAAGATGGAGTCATATTTTAGCATGGATAAAGGATTGGTAATAGGACAGAGAACAGACGGAATAGAAGAAGGTTTAAGAAGGAACTGCAGATGCTGGAAAATCGAAGGCAGACACAGGTGCTGGAGAAACTCAGCGGGTGATGGAGCGAAGGAAATAGGCAACATTTCGGGCCGAAACCCTTCTTCAGACTGATGCGAGGGTGGGTGGGGCAGGAAGAAGACAGGAAGAGGTGGAGCCAGTGGGCTGAGGGAGCTGAGATGGGGGAGGAGAAATAAGGACTAATTTCAGGTAGTCATTACTTTCTCCTCCCCTTCTCAGCTCTCCCTCAGCCCACTGGCTGAGTCCACCTTTCCCTCAGCCCACTGGCTGAGTCTACCTCTTTCTTTCTTCTCCCCTCCCCCCCCCCCCCCCCCCCCCCCCACCCTCACATCAGTCTGAAGAAGGGTTTCGGCCCGAAACGTTGCCTATTTCTTTTGCAGGAAAAGACGATTTATTTTCAGCTTGGTAGACTGTTCATAGTAGGGTTCCTTAGAGATCTGTACTGGATCACAACTATTCAATATTTATACTAGTGACATATCCAAAATAACAACAGAATATGCTGGAAATGTTCTGCGTGTTAAACAGTATATGTGATGAGAGAATATTTTCATTTTGATATCCTTTTAAGGCATTGAGAGGAAGTAACAGATAAGATACGGAGAGACTTTCTTCTGGGTGCAGAAGTCCATAGGGGCAAAGAATTAGAAATTTAGAAGCGAGACAAATAAACATGCCTTGTAAATCGGTAAATTGCAAGCAAACCATGTTGGAAAATATGACTAAATTTGTCAGCTTAGCTTAACTCTTGTCAAAATTCCCTTTGGCTGGAGTCCTTGAATGCAGATTTTATCTGTTATTTAGATTTTATTTGATGTTAGTATTTTGTCTATTGTTAAATGATTCGTAATAGCAAAATTGTACTGACATTGTATGGATAGCGGAGAGCAGACTCTGAAGTAAAAGCAGATAATTTATGTATGAAGAAGCATGTATGGGGAGAGAAACTGTTTCAGATCAATAATCTTTCAACAGAACTGGGTAAAATTAGAGATGAAACATTAAAAAAAAAACACAGATAGGGAGGAGGGGATGTAAATAATGCATGGCAAGGCAATGATCAAGTGGAGGGCAGGAGACTCAATGGCAAAAAGGATGATAGTGGAGCAGATAGGGTGATAAGTGTTCTATACATTACAATTCTTCTGTGGGGAAGGGTTTTGATTACTCAAATTTTAGAATAAGTGCTCGGGCATTTACAGAGATTATATTAATAGGATGACATACGCTTGAAACCAGCTGAGCTTTGGTAGAGGCTGATTAGGTCTGTGAAGGAGAGTTGAAAGTCAGAATGGAAACACCAGATAGTATTAGCAGTTGAGGATAAATAATTGTTAGTGTGCATGTATTCTTGGAGTGGTAAAAGCTGAAATGTCAAATATAATGACAGAATAATGAAAAGTTGCCAAGCAAAAACATCTAAACTATGTATTTTGTTGTTTACATAGCATTAATATTAATGCAGGGAGCAATAATAAACTAACTAAAACCAGGACACATTTAGTCAACAGTGACCATGATGCAAGCACAAGAATTACACTTGGGCAAAGCAGTTTTGGGTACTTAAGAAAATTAAAGTGCTGCAGCTTCACTTTGACCTGCTTCATCTTAAGAGTTTTTATTCCTGAAAATGCTTCATGCTTCATGCAGAGATGTGACAAAAACAGACAATGATCATCTAGCCAGGTCCAATACTATTCTTCAGTCTGAAGAAGGGTTTCGGCCCGAAACTTTGCCTATTTCCTTTGCTCCATAGATGCTGCCGCACCTGCTGAGTTTCTCCAGCAATTTTGTCTACCTTCGATATTCCAGCATCTGCAGTTCCTTCTTGAACATCCAATACTATTCTCACTAGTGCACATCTATTTTTTGAACAACGATCATATACACAAAGAAAAAAATGATTTATTTTCCATTTCATTGCAAAGACTAATTTTCTGATCTTATAACTATTTAATAATAATAATAATAATATTTTATTTAATGGCGCCTTTCAAGACACTCAAGGTGACCTTACATCACATAATATCGGTAATATACATACAATAGGCAACAAAGCACCAGTAATTAAAAAATCAACAATATAACGTACAATAATTAACAAAGCATAGCACAACGAGTCAAGATTGATATAAAATAAGATGCAGTTGTTGCAGTTAAAATGAATAAGCTAGTTTAAAAAGATGGGTTTTAAGAGCGGTTTTGAATTCTGTCATGGAGTCTAGTATGTGGATGTGAGGGGTAGTGAATTCCAAAGTTTAGGTGCAGCATGGGAGAAGGCCCTGGCACCCATTGTGCTGAGATTGATGGGTGGTATTTCCAGTAGGCCTGTTGATGAAGACCGCAGGGAGCGGGAGGGGGCATAAGTCTGAAGGAGGCCTGTGAGGTAAACTGGGGAAAGGTTATGAAACGCTTTAAATGTTAATAATACAATTTTAAAGTTAATCCTTTGTAACACAGGGAGCCCGTGTAATTGAATCAGCAGGGGTGTGACATGATCAGTGGACTTTGAGCGTGTAATAATCCGTGCTGCAGAGATCTGGATGAGTTGAAGTCGATGAATACATTTGTTGGGGATGCCTGCCAGGATTGCATTGCAGTTGTCAATGCGTGATGTGACCAAAGCATAGACTAGAACTTCCGTGGAGTGCTGTGTTAAAGCAGGGCGTAGTCTGGAGATGTTTCGTAGATGGAAAAAGGCAATCCAGGAGACATTGTTTATATGACTGGAGAAAGAAAGGGTGGATTCCAAGATAACACCAAGGCTCTTAACCTGTGTGAACTTCTGAACCTTCTGAATTTTGTCGTCGGCAGGGCAGTACACTGCATATTGCCAACTTGGACAATGTTACATTTTTATCAAGTCAATTAATCAAACCCAATTAACCTACAAACCTGTACGTCTTTAGAGTGTGAGAGGAAACCGAAGATCTCGGAGAAAACCCACGCAGATCACGGGGAGAACGTACAAACTCCATACAGACAGCACCCGTTGTCGGGATTGAACCCGGGTCTCTGGCGCTGCATTTTTGCTCTAAGGCAGCAACTCTACCGCTCTGCCACCGTGACTGCCCTGCATGATAGCTTCAGCGATGGGGAGTGAACTGATATTGGTTTTTGAGAGTATAGATTTAGAGCCAATGAGGAGTAGCTCATTTCTACTACTATTGAGCTTTAGGTAGTTGTTTGTCATCCATATCTGTATATCATGGAGACAGGCAGTGAGAGTACTGGAGGGGCTAGTAGCAGTGGGCTTGGTGGACACCTAAAGCTGTGTATCATCGACATAACAATGAAAATGAATACCATGGTGCCGAAAAATGTTGCCAAGATGGAGGAGGTAGATAATGAACAGGAGTGGCCCCACCACTGAACCCTGCGGAACTCCATGGTGAACTATGGAACTTTCTGACCGGTAATTCTGCATCTGTATAAAATGTGTCCTATCTACAAGATAGGAGGCAAACCACTGATACACGGTGCCACAGACTCCAATGCAACCCAAACGATCCATGAGGATCTGATGGGATATGGTATCCAAGGCTGCGGTGAGGTCAAGGAGGATAAGGATGGCGAGTAGACCGTAATCAGCTGCAAGGAGGAGGTCGTTGGTGATCTTAACCAGGACTGTTTTGGTGTTATGTTTGGGGCGGAAGCCAGATTGGAATAGTTCAAAGATATTATTGTTTTTAAGGTAGGTCTGGAGTTGAGATGAAATTACCCTCTCAAGAATTTTGGAAATGAATGGTAAGTTGGAAATAGGCCAGTAGTTGGTTTGGTCACTAGAGTCCAAACCAGGTTTTTTTAAGGTTGGTCTGATTATGGCAACTTTCAGTGAAGAGGGAACTATGCCAGTGGACAGAGAGGAGTTAATAATGGAGGTTATCAGGGAAATGATAAAAGGCAGGCATGCTTTAACTAGGGTTGTGTGGATTGGATCCAGGTGACAGGTGGAGTTTTTGGACTTAGTGATAAGTTCATCAATATGGTTTTCAGTTGGAAACTGAAGTCACATAGGACAATGGATGGGGACAGTTTCATGGTGCTTATTGATGGTAATTCAGTCTGCAGAGGTCAGCTGCTCATGGATCGTGCTAATTTTGGAGTTGAAAAACTTTTTTTAAAAAAGCAGAGCATTGTTCATTGGGAAGGTTACTGTTCATATTGGTTTCAGGTGGTTTGAGTAGGCTTTTCACTGTGGAGATGAGAGTTCTGGTATTTCCTTCACCTGTGCTGCTGATTTTTGCATAATGAGAGGTTTTAGCTATTAAAAGAGACATTTTGTAGTGGAGTAGATGATCAAAATACATTTGATTATGAACAGCAAGTCCAGTCTTGGTGCAGAGCCTCTCCATGCGCCGACCTAAAACTTTGAGCTGACGTCGTTCAGGTGTGTACCAGGGAGCAGTATGGGAAAATGAGGCATCCCGTGTTTCAGAGGGGCTAGAGAATCAAGTGCAGAAGATAAAGTGTTGTTGTAGTAGTCCATTAGATCCGAGAATGAGGGGGTTGGAACAGGAACGGGGTTTGAGGTAATTAAACTGCTGAGATCTTCTGGGTTAACATGTTGCGGTATGACATGATGCAATGCACCCTTGATTTACTGAGTGGTAGGCTGGTGTTGAATAATACAGCTTTATGGTCTGAGATCGGTAGTTCAGCAGAGGTGATGTTATATGGTGTAATGCCGGAACACCAAACCAGGTCAAGGATATGGCCCTTGGTGTGGGTTGTAAAATTGACATATTGTGTTAGGTCGAAGCAAACTAACATTTCTTTAAAATCTTCAGTAAATATATTGTCAATGTTATAAAAATGAACATTAAAATCCCCCATTAGGATGATATTAGGAGACATTGCAGTAAGGGTGGTTAAAAATGTCGATATTTTCTTTACTGAACCTCATTGGTTGGTGGTCAGTGCTTTTGAAAAACATTTAAGCTTCTTGCTTCATTTGGAAAAACTGTTTTCCAGATTTACCTATATTTTGCAGTCACTAAACCAAGCCTGAACCTCTAATACTGATATAAGATTTTCCTCTGGGGAGAAAAATATATAACGGAGCCCTCTAAATTATCAGATTTTCATCTCTCTGTGAGGTATACTATTTGATTAACTGACCCGATGGCACTTAAATTTTGGTCGAAATAAGGAACTGCAGACGCTGGTTTACAAAAAAAAGACAAAGTGCTGGAGTAACTCCACAGTTTAGACAGCATATCTGGAGAACATGGATAGATGATGTTTTGGGTTTTCAAAGTAATTTTGCGGGGGGTGGGGGTGGGGGTGGGTAGAGGAAAGAAAGCTGGGTGAGGAAGGGAAGGACAAAGCCTGGCAAGTAATAAGTGGGAGGAGGGCGGTTGTTGGGCAGATGGTTGGACAAAAGCCAAAGGTGCAAAGACAGGAGCAGTGAGGCGAAAGGAATGAGTTGTGGAAATTATGTACTGTGGACGTTTTTAGTCAGATATTTAGTATGAAAATATCGATCATGGAAAGACAATATCACAAAATATAGATAATCTAGATGTTCTTATGACATGATTGTGCAAAAAATAATGAATTGATTATCTTGAGTGGATGTTTGTGGATTATGATACAGAGATCAGATTGTGGCCGTCGCCATGATTTTGCTCACACTCACAGTCGGCAGGCAAGACACGGCCGATATTGGAGCCTAAATAACATATTTCGCATCATTAAAATTAAATGACACCAAAAACTAGATAAGATGTTAAATAAACGTCCTACAGTAAATGCCTTTTGTTTTGTCCTGAACATTCGATCCGTGATTTTGAAGGCGTTGAAGTTGGACCCGACGTTCATCCAGCGATTCAATAGTCAAGCAACATTTTAAAACAAAATTCGCGAATGGGATGATAGAACAAAATTTCTTCATAAGCTTGTCGTACGAGGAAATCCCTCCCTGACAACCAATAAAAACCTGCATTTTAATCACCCGCACCCCAGCCTCTCGAGACGCACGCACAGGCAGTGTGCAGATGTAGAACGCCACTGATGGCAGGGATTTGTAATGACGTTACTGGAAATCAAATATAAAGTTTAAGTGTACAGGCGAGGTAAGGAAATGGTTAAGAGATAAATAGTCTTAATAACATAGAAAATCAATGTTGAGAAAGCTTATAAGGAGGAAACTGGGCAGGGAAAACGTGAGCGGAATAAAGAAAATCATTGCAAATTGTAGGGAAGGGCTATTAATGGTAGAAAGTGATAAAATGATTAAACGCTAAAATCAGATAAGCATGTAGCTAAGATTTCAA
Source organism: Raja brachyura (assembly GCA_963514005.1). The sequence continues at coordinate 67,817,176 of OY740782.1, forward strand.
TAAGATATTTTAACCTTTATGAAGACTGATTTGCTCAAATCTGAAAAAGAGTGAATTTGTGGAGTGTGTTCAGAATAGTTCACTGCAAGAGCCAGCCACATCAGAGAAGTGGGTACATTTTCACCTTAGATTTAAAGTTGTTTCATCCTGATTTACAATTTCTGTACATTAAAAGCATTTATTTGCTCTACTTCTTAATCAGAGGAGGCATATAAGACTGTAGATGCTCAGTGCCTCAGGAGGGTATGGACAATCCAGCCTGATCATCTGAAGGGTCTCAACCTGAAACATCGTCTGTTCATACCCTCCACATATGCTGCATGACCCACTGAGATCCTCCAGGGCTTTGTTTTTTTGCTCACTTCTTAGAATCGTTCAAAGTTATAAGGATGAACTCGATATCTTGCTTGTATTTCTGACTTTGCAAACGTGATCTTGTATAGTTCCTATAGCTAAAAGCATATTTTTTAAAAATTGAATGCACAGACATTCAATCTCTGGATTTATCAAGACCTTGCACTACTGGGCAAGTATCTGAATATCATAGCCAGAACAGTACTACCTTCTGAAGAACTTTCTGCTCTGTATAATATCTTAAGAGTGACGTTGACATCTTTGACCGTAACCCAGTAGTTCAAGCTGTGGTTCTGAATCTATTGGCTATTTTGTGGTCAGACATCAGTGTTCAACTGTTTACCTGGATTGTGCTGGTTTCTAACTTAAATTTCTCCTATTTTCACAGTTGTGCTTTGTAGTGTTCTGGACTCCACATCTGTCAGAGAAAATTCTGGTTAACCTGATAGGTGTGAATTTTGCTTTTGCTGAGCTCTGCGTGATTCCACTGCGAATCTTTTCTTTCTTCCCTTTCCCAGGTATGAAGCTTTTGTTTTTAAAGTAATGACTCGACATTCAAGAGCTGTTGTTATTAATTGATTAAGAGATATCCTCACTGCCACTTTAATTTACAGAAATGCCAACAAAAGTAGTTAGATTTCAAGAAGGAGTTAGATTTAGCTCTTATGTCTAAAGGAATCAAGGGACATGGGGAAAAAGCAGGAACGGGGTACTGATTTTAGATGATCAGCCATGATCATATTGAATGGCGGTGCTGGCTCGAAGGGCCGAATGGCCTACTCCACCTATTTTTCTATGTGTCTGTGTTTCTAAAAGCATTTATTGGTTCAAATGTGAGCCTTAATTTAACAACAGTGAAGGTTGTACAGTGTAAAATATGGTCACCAAAGTTTCCTATCCTGACCTACCACACGAGTGATCAAGTTTTGTAAGAGGAAGTTACAATGACAATTTCAAGAACTCCCTGGACTCATACAGCTCATCAATCCTGACAGTTCATTCAAAATTCCATTTATGAAGAGGTATAGAAAGTCAAAAAATAATTAAATGTCAAAGAAGTTCCAGCAATCCCCATGAGAAACAAAGGTGGTTAAGTTTTAACTATTTTTAGGTGGACGAAACAATTTCAAAGATTACAGTATTTGTGACATTAGTTCGTGGCTCAGTTATAAATATGGGTGTTGATGTGTTGAGGTTGCATATTCTTGTAAGTCTGAAGAAGGGTTTCGACCTGAAATGTCCCATATTCATGTTCTCCAGAGGTGCTCTCTGATCCACTGAGTTACTCCAGCACTTTGTGTCTTCCTGTGAACATGTATGTTTCCCCCAGTTGCTGCAGTTTCCTCCCACATTCCAAAGATGTGCAGGTTGGTGAGATAATTGGCCAGTGTATACTGCCCTTCTTGTTGGTGTGAGGAAAATCTGGGGAGAGTTGATAAGAATGTGCAGCGGATCGAGAATCATGACAGAAGCCTCCTCGTGGCGATCCTTGGAAGTGACGACGCGATGCATTCTGTGATGCATCGGGCGACAATTCTGTCAACATGTTGGATGACGACAGAAGCCAACAGCGAACTACATCGTCTGACACACAAGCGAACGAGCGGAAAACTGTACTACAAAGGAACAGGCCTCTCAGTCTGTTCCGGACATGATGCCATGTTAAACTATTTCCTCTGCCTGCATTTGAACCGTTTTGCTTCATTCCCTACATAACTACATGCCTATATAAAAATCTGTAGATGTCACAATAGTTTTTGCTTGGACTACAACCCCAGTAGCGCATACCCACCACTCTCTGTTTAAAACAAAAACTTGCCCTGTACATCTCCTTTAAACCTTGTTCCTCTCACTTTAAAGCAATGCCCTGACATTTCCACACTGGGGAAAAACGTTCTGACTGTCCACACTTTCTACATCTCTCATAATTTTACATCATTTTATAAGATTCCCCCCTCAACCTCAGACACTCCCCTCATTCCCAGTTTTGCCAAACTCTTTATAGCTAACACCCTCTAATCCAGGCAGCATCCTGGTAAACCACTTTGCACTCTCTCCAACACCGTCATATTCTTGCAATGGTGTGACCAGGTTGCAAACAATATTCCAAATGAGGCCTAACCAGTTTTTTAAAGCTGCAACATAACTTCATGACTCTACTTGTGTTGCCACTTGCAATGTAGACAATGTAGAAGCTGTAGACTTGGACCACAGGATCCTTGTGTACATGAATACCCTTATGGGTCTTGCCATTAACTGTATACTTTACTATTATATTCAATCTCCCAAAGTGCAACATCTCACATTTGCTGCAATAAACCTCCATCTGCCATTTCTCCGCTGATTTCTGCAGCTGATCTATATTCTGCTGCCTCACAATCTGCAACCGTAGCAATCTTAATGTCATCCGCAAACCTAAACACCAATCCATCTACATATACATCCAAGTCGTTTATATACATCACCAGCAACCGATGTCCCAGCACAGCTTGCTGCAGAACCCTACTGGTCATAGACTGAGAGCCGGAATAACATCCTTCCACCACTATTCTCTGTCTGCTATGGCTAATCCTATTTCGAGTCCAAATACCAAGCCACCATGGTGAATCCATGGTCCAGAGTAGTCTAATATTGTGGTGTTGATTGAAAAAATCAGAGAAAAAAATAAACATATAAACTATTAGTGCATGAAAGAAAAATAAGAGTAGAACATTAGAAAATAAGCACAGTTTAGAGCATGTGGCCCAAATACGAGTTACTTATATAGACACACTGAATACATGGAATAAATTAAATCAATTGCATTTGTAAATTCAACCTTGAGAATACTCTTCTGGATCAGCCTGCCATGAAGAACTTTATTAATTACCTTACTAAAATTCATGTCAATAGCATCCACTGTCCTGCCCTTGTTACCTTCTCAACAAATTAAATCGAGTTGTGAGACACGACTGCAGAACAAACCATGCTGACTTTTAATCAGTGTTATCCAACCCTCTTCCAAAAGTTAGTAATTCCTATCCCGAAGAATCCTTCCCAATAACTTCAGTACCTCTGGAGTGATGCACACTGGCCCATAATTTTCTGGCTCATCTCTACTCCTCCTCTTCATCAAAGGATCAGCACTGGCCACTCTCCAATTTTCCTGGGCCTTCCCGCTGACCCGAGAGGATACAAAAATCTTCTTCAAGGCCCTAACAATCTCCTCTGTTGCCTTTCACAATAAGCTAGGATAGATCCCATCAGTTCTCAGGGATTTAGTCAACTTTATGCTTTCAGGCGACCCAACACGACTACCTCCTTGATCTCAAACAGCTCTAGCATATCAGTATACACTATGCGGGGGGGTCTTGCTGTCTATCCTCCATGTGAAGAGAATTAAAAAACTGGGATTAATAAGGGATTAGAGTAATTGGGACAGTGCACCAAGGGAATGTTCCCGTACTGTATCTGTCTATAACTATTGTTGGCACATTCAAGACCATATTTTAATCATTGTTAAGTTTAGAAAACAATATTTTTCACCATTGCAAAATCATTTTATTTTAGGCTGCAATTTAATATCCTTTCATAGAGGTGTTCATAATCTCTGGATTTTTACATGAGCATCAGGATAAAAAGGTTAAGTAGGTGAACACATCAAAAGACCCATTTCATCGGACACAGGCAGCAGTATTGTGACAGAAGGAATTGTACCTTTGGGGCTGCCGACACCTGAACCAAGCTGGGACAAGGATGCTAGAACTAAGAATAAGTGGAGTTGTCATAATAACTTCCAATTTATTAATGCGGAGTTGGGGAGGTAGTAGCTGTTCATGGAAAAAGTTGGTGTTAATAAAGCTAGTTGAATGGAAGAGGGTAGACTAGTAACCTGGTGGTGATTACAAAGAGAAAATTGAAACATATAAGCCAATTAAGGCATGAGAGCAAAATAACAGCAAAACATTAGAACAGGTACAGGTCTGAGTATATAGCCCAAATACAAATTACTTATGAAGGCACATGGAGTTCAAGGAATAAATTGAATTAATTGCATGTGCAATTCGACATCAAGGTTATGACATGGAATGTATTACTAAGTCATGTATGCAAAAATGCTCAGATTTGAGAATTAAATAAATTACATTTATAAAGAAGTGATGATGAATAGTCCCGCCAGTTCAGGATTAAAATTATTTCAATGACATGAGTGCCTCTAATGGAAGTAAGGAAATAGATGATTTTATGGGTAAAATTATAAAATATAAAAGCAATTTAAGATGCTAGAAGGTGTATAATCTTTTTGATAGCAGTGCCAGAGCGCAAATTCCTGGGTGTAAAACTCACCAACAATTGATCCTGGTTCAACCATTTGACATTATGCTCAAGAAAGTACACCAATACCTCTACTTTCTTCCAAGGCTGAGGAAATTCAGCATGTCCCCAATGACAACTTTTACAGATGCACCATAAAAAGCGCCCTATCAGTGTGCTTCACAGCTTGGTGTGGCAATTGCTCTGCCTGTGACCACATAAAATGCATAGACTTGTGAATGCAGCCAAGATCATGACAGAAACCTGCCTCCCCTCCATTAACTGTCTACAATTCAGAAGCCTTGGGAAAGCAACCATGGTAATCATGGACCCTTGCCATCCCAGTCACACTGTCCTCACCCATCGGGCAAAAGCTAGAAAGCACCTAACACCATACTCTGGAACAACTTATTTTCCATTGTTACTGGGTTCTAGAATGGTCCTCTCACAGGATGATTCTTGGATGAATTCTTCATTTCCCTACCTACCTCTTGCATTTGCAACCAGCCCTTGCACTTCTGTTATCTGAAATGTATCTGTAGCTGTAACACTATATACTGCATTCTGCTTTTTTTCTTTTCACTGTCTTGGAAACATAGAAAATAGGTGCAGGAGGAGGCCATTCGGCCCTTCAATCTATGTATGGGTGGTATGATCTGGCAGGATGGAATGCAAACTAAATGGTTTTGCTTTATCTTGGTGCACTTGACAGTAATAGTAAAACGAAACATAAAAGCAGAATAGTTTTAGTGGAACATTTTCAGATCCAGCGGAGTAGATTTGCTGGATCTGAATTTTTGTTGTGGAATTTTCGGAAATTAATTCCGGTTAGTTTCCTGAAAAAATATACTGTGGAAATATCCAGAGAACAGGAACATTTACATTTGTTAACGATTCAAATTTGGTGAACCAACTGATGATGTATAAACCATTTTTTCTAATAACAATCATATTAGCAAATTCAAATAGTGAACAGCAGGAAGAAATGGAACATGGCGACCAAGCTTCTAAATTTGGATCATGTTAATTTTCATGTGATCATACAGAAGCCTAGAAATGCTGATGTACACTAATGTCTGCACAAGATGTGTGCCATTGCGGGTGGCAATCCATTTCAGTCTAAGGCCCTTGCTGGCAAACCTGAACTGTCCAGGACTGAATTACTTTGAAACAGTCAGTTCAAGTAGCCCAGTGCCAGGATGTGGGCTTAAGCCCGAGGGAATGGTTGGAAGACTGGAAGTTTACATGATGAATCGAGGCAGGGCAGCATTGGGCATCTGGAGTAATGCACATTTGGGATGGCCAATTTCGTCGCTGGGCATAGGGACAGGCAGTTTTAATGGTTGACTACTTTTATTTTGACTTTACCAAGATATTTTGTTCCATGAATTCACATTCAATAGGATAGTTGAAATTGGCCATTCAATCTCTACCACCCAGAGGAAAATATTGACATCCGCTTTGTTGAAAATACATCTCGGGGATGAGAATAAAGAATGCCACCTAGCCCTCAGAATCATAGTAATCTGGGGCTAGAACTGCGTAAATTATCGAAAGAAGAATGTATCAACAATAAGGAAGTTTGCCAAATGTTGGTGGCACTGATTGTCATTGCTCATTAAATGTGATTGTAGAGCTATTTCAGAAGGACTAAATTGTGTGCGATTCCCATCTGAAGGGGTATGGTGTCAATTACTTTATACGGGTAGCTGGCCTTTTTCTGAATGGAGGCAATTAGCTGTTCATAGCTGCTCATCCAAAATCATCGCCCCGCTCCTGCTTCCTCCCCAAATCCCTTGATTCCATAAGCCCAAAGAGCTATATCTAACTCTTGAATACATCCTTTGTACATTCCAGTACAAAACATTGTAGCTGTATAAAATTGTATAGCATACATCGTGGAATCATTCAAGTAGAGGTCCTTGGTGGATAACAAAACATGTATGCATTGGAAGAAGCACATTGCTTTCCGGAGACTTAGCTTTGTGCTTAAGTGCTTTGACCCTAATGTGGAAGTTCCTTTTGATTGCAATGTTTGCCTGTGAAAACATGCTGTCACACAAAACTTTGTGTCACTATCTAATTTTATACACTAATTTGGGTGGAATTTGCCCCAGAGCAATCATACCCAGTTTACTAATGAATTTTCAGTGACTACAGAAAGAACAGAAGATATTAATTGGAATAAATCATTCTACTAAAGTGTATAATTAAGAATTTTGTGGGACACAGCACCTATATCTGCACTCTCTTTCTCTTCCTATTGCGCATGCTCTCCCTCTCCTATTTCTCAGCAATCAGAAACAGTGGGATTTTGTATCACTGCCTTTTCTTTGCAAAAGGTTTTCAGTTTCTTAATCCCTTAATCCTGCAATACATATGGCCTATCTAAAAAGAGCAGTACACATCACTTTATTTTGATTGTAACATGTATTCTCTGTTTTGAATACACCAGCATTGATCCAAGCCTCTAAATGTGTTGCAGAAATAGATTTTATTTTTGACTGCATGAAACTAAAATAAAATTTTAAAAATGATGTGCATCACATTGTTTCATTAACACTCATTCTTTCTTGTGCAGTGACTGTACGAGCGCACCTAACTGGCTGGCTGATGACCTTGAAGAAGACGTTTGTGCTGGCACCCAGTTCCGTCCTAAGGATAGTGCTTCTCATTACAAGTCTGATTGTGCTGCCTTATATGGGGTCAGTATCAGTTCTAGCAATTCTTAAATCGACATTGATGTAGTGATGAATAGGAAATTGTCTGCTAAACTTGTACATGTGTCCTGTGTAATGTCAGTCATGACTTATTTAATTGCACACTTAACCAGGCACCCCACTCTTTTTCAGCACCAATCTTTTGCCTCGTCATATTATTCATGTTTATTTAACAAAATGCAGCATCTTGCAGTGAATTCCATCTGCTACCTTTTAGGTCATTGCCCATCATCAGTATCTCAGGTGGTAGTGCTTCACCTTTTCTCAGTCAAGTCATGCCTTCAGATTCTACACCAGATTAATGCATGAGATGTGGTATGTACATAGAAAATAGGTGCAGGAGTAGGCCCTTCGAGCCTGCACCACCATTCAATATGATCATGGCTGATCATCCAACTCAGTATCCTGTACCTGCCTTCTCTCCAAACCCCCAGATCCCTTTAGCCACAAGGGCCACATCTAACTCCCTCTTAAATATAGCCAATGAACTGGCCTCAACTACCTTCTGTGGCGGAGAATTCCACAGACTCACCACTCACTGTGTGAAAAATGATTTTCTCATCCCGGTCCTAAAAGACTTCCCCCTTATCCTTAAACTGTGGCCCCTTGTTCTGGACTTCCCCAACATCGGGAACAATCTTCCTGCATCTAGCCTGTCCAACCCCTTAAGAATGTTGTAAGTTTCTATAAGATCCCCCCTCAATCTTCTAAATTCTATGGAGTACAAGCCGAGTCTATCCAGCCTTTCTTCATATGAAAGTCCTGACATCCCAGGAATTAGTCTGGTGAACTTTCTCTGTACTCCCTCTATGGCAAGAATATCTTTCATCAGATTAGGAGACCAAAACTGTACGCAATACTCCAGGTGTGGTCTCACTAAGACCCTGTACAACTGCAGTAGAACTTCCCTGCTCCTATACTCAAATCCTTTTGCTATGAATGCTAACATACCATTAGCTTTCTTCACTGCCTGCTGCACCTGCATGCCTGCCCAGGTCTCATTGCATCTCCCCTTTTCCTAATCGGCCACCATGCGAGTGCTGTGGTTTCAAGAACAAGATGATACAATGAGGAAGAAGAGACCAAGAGTAACTCGGTAGGTCAGGCAGCATCTCTAGAGAACATGGATAGGTGATGTTTCAGGTTGGGACCATTCTTCAGGCTGACTGTGGTTGTATTTGGGGGGGGGGGGGGGGGGGAAGAAATATAGGTAGGAGAAATGAATGCTGGTCCACACAGGGCACAGGGAATGGAGGGGCTGAAAAAAAAGGGTTATTTTGTAGGATAGTTACCTAAGATTGGAAAATTCAATGTTCATTACGTCATAAGTGATTGAGGCAGAGTTAGGCCATTCAACCCATCTAACCTACTCAGCCATTCAATCATGGCTGATTTATCTCTCCCTTCTAACCCCTTAGATCATACCATTAGGTTGTTGCTTCAAATCAGCGAGACCAAGCGTACACACGGCTGAACACTTACGTTCGGTCCGCCGAGGCCTGCTAGACCTCCTGGTTGCGAACCGCTTTAACTCTCCCTTCCATTGCCATACTGAATTTTCTGTCCTGGTCCTCTTACTTCACCAGAGCGAGACCACTTGCAAACTGGAGGAAAATAACCTTGTATTCCATTTGGGTAGTTTTCAAACTGAGGTAACATGTGTTGTAGATAAGGAGAATATGGTGGATGTGCTATACTTTGATTTCCTCATGACATTTGATAAAGTACCACACCAAAGGTTCTTTCAGAAAATAAAAGCTCGTGGTGCAGGCGATAACATTTTGGTATGAATAGAAGATTGGTTGACCACCGGATGTAGAGAAAATACATAATTGTGTCCATTTCTGCTGGCAAGAAGTCATGAAGACATTTTGCAACATAAATAATTGACTTCAACGAAGGCATCAAAGGTATGGTTGCCAATTTTGCTGATGTCACAAAAGTAGGTAGGAAGCTAAATTGTGAAGGGTTACACATAGAAATTGATTGAGATCCCAATCCAGGCCAGTTCAGGCTGCTGCTGGGCATCCATCCTTCAGTTCCATCTATATTGTCCAGCAAACCATTGTACCTCTCAATGTCAGACCATCTTCACCTTGGCTGAAGCCAAATCCTCGGTTCATTCTCTTACTGACCCCTGCTTTTGCGTCCACCGTGGCTGGCTCACTCTATCCTCCTCTCCCATTCTCCGATCCGCAGAGAACGAGCAGGGGCCGGCTTTGTGGCTTCCCTCTGCAGGCCATGGCCTGCTGGTCTTGCCATCTGGCCGTCAGGCTATTGAACACTGCGAACTCCAATTAAACTCCGAACTATCAACTGCCTTGGTTGCATCTGGACCCGGGTTATGTTTTGCACTATATTTTTAATTTATTGGATTTTTTTAGTTTGTGTGCTATATTATCTATTGAGTACTGTGTTTAGAAACCTGTTTGCTGCTGCAATTTAGAATTTCATTGTTCCGTTTTGGTACATATGACCATAAAATACGTGATTCTCTTTAATTTTTTTTTTCTCAGAAATCTTTAGTTAATGAAATTTATTTCTCAAGGGTGGGGGAATAATTCTTTGAATATTTTTAAAGAATGAAATGGGTACACACTTAATGGGCAAGATGGCAAGGTTACTGTGTACGGGAGAGTGGAGTTGTGGCTACATTTAGATCAATTTGTGAAAGGCAGAGCAGGATTGACTTCCTTAATGGTCTATTACTGTTGCTAATCTGTGAGTTTGTACATTACATGGTGAAAAGAGCAAGTCATTATCAAAGTGCACACCCTTAGTCACAGTTGTTAAACCTGTGATCGATAAAGGGTGAAAATCATCTGCACATTACGTTGGGCAAGATGGGATCAAGGTCCACATTCATATTCATTTTTCTTATGAGCATTACCATTTCTCAAGCTGACTATTTTCAAGTCTCATTTTGATATGTTTTTGTTTTAATTTGAGATTTGTTGAGTTTTTAAAAATAGCAAAGACAGACTTAGTAGGGGTTGATTGAGCTTTGGCAGTGAGCCACCGCAAATGCAGATTAGAAAAATCTCTCATGCAGTGATTGTGATTTACACATCTTTGCTCGAGGCAAAGGTAACTTGTCACTAACCTAGATATCTTTTAATACTTTAACCAACCAATAAATTATTGGCTGCTTCCCAAAAAAATTCTGAAAGATTCTCTTACTTGGATCTACAAAGGCATTTATGGCTATATTGCAGTTATATATGGGCAGTAACTGAGTAATTGGGCAGTGAGCCAATGTTGATGGAGTGAATTGGTGGTGGCTATGTTTTTGTATGATTCAATTATGCTTTATTGTCACATGTACTTAGGTGGATGATTAGCCATGATCACAGTGAATGGCAGTGCTGGCTTGATGGGCCGAATGGCCTACTTCTGCACCTATTGTCTATTGCCCAGTGAAATGCAGTGTTTTGCATACAGCCCGGTAAAATCATATAGTTACAAAAGTTAACCGAGCCGCCCTATCTTCTTGTGTTCTTTTTCCCAGGATCCACTTCCACAAATTGCCAGATCCTTCCGAATGCTGCAGACATTCTTACATCACTTTATTAAATTTTGTAACTTTTACATGAATGCATGGATTGTATCTTGGATATTTCAAAAATTTCCTCCTGAGCTTTCCTCCAACTGTCCCTCTAACCTTGATAGAACATCCTCTACATCTTGTTCTTCAATCCATTCATTTATCTGTTGTAAACTCACTGACTCCCACAGTTATTTGGACGACATCTCCTCCCACCCTACCTCAAAAACACCTTGCTCTACTTTGATTTAGTCTGTCTGTACCGCATCTACTCCCAAGATGAGACTTTCCATTCCTGGACATCCGAGATGTCCTCTCTCTTAAGAAAAGTTGGTTTTCACCCCAGCTGTTGAACATGGATCCTCACCCGCATGTCCCGCGGTTCTGTTCTCTCTCCCCTTTCCCCCTAAACAGAACAAGGATAGATCTTCCCTATCCTTACCTTTCATTTCACCAGCCTTCTCATAATTCTCATTATTCTGGAGTAACTCAGTGGGACAGGTAGCATTTCTGGAGAGCAAGAATGAGTGACCCAAAACGTCACCCATTCCTTCTCTCCAGAGATGCTACCTGACCCACTGAGTTACTCCAGCATTTTGTGTCTACCTTCAGTTTAAACCAGCATCTGCAGTTCTTTCCTACACATTCCCACTATTTTCATCATTCTCTGTCATTTCCGCTACCTTCAACTTGATACCAATGTAACTCTCATCTTCCCATCCCCACCACTTTCTGCACTGACTACCCCCACCACAACTCCATGGTTCATTCATCCCTTCCCATCCAAACCATCACCCATTCCCCAGAAACTTTCCCCTGCAACATCAAGAGATCCAACATTTATCCCTATACCTCTTCCCTCGCATCCATCCAGGAATGACAAAAGTCCTTCCTTGTGAGGCAGATTCACGTACATCCTCTAACCTCATCTACTTACTACATTTGGTGCTCTCAATGTGGCCAAACATGAACACTTGCACTTGGCCTGCCAAGACTTGCTAGATGTCCCAACTACTAACCACCTTATTGCTCGTGCCTTTTCTTCTCTTCCTCTCTTCATTCTGATGCAAGGTTTTCTTCATTATTTTGCACAAAACTGAATATTATACACTTGATTTTTAATTATTAAAATGTCCATTAAACTTTGAGAGATCAATGTCCTGTTGAATTTGCATATTGTTTCAAATGTTACATCACACTGGTTTTGGAATGTGGTACGAATGTGCCTTATAATTGTCTTTTTGGTGAAGCGACTTAAGTAAATTTCACCTCACCGCCTCATTCTGAGGGTTGTGAATCATTGAAATTAGTTGCCTCTGATGTTGGTAGAGATACATTTAAGCCAGAGATGGATAACTGAGAGAATTAGGTTTATCCTAATGGATAAATACAAACTTTTTGAACAAATATGGTCTCCATTCACTGATTATATGAAGGGGTAGCTGGGCTCAGCATTGTAATACCCGGTGGTGAGATCAGATGAAAAGGTTTAATCTGAGATTTGTATACTCGTCTCTATTTATTTGTTATTAGAAATTGTTCCATTCATTGTTAAGGTGTATACTTTTTTTTATTTTTAAGTATAATAATTGTTTGTCAGTAATATGGGTTTTTTTAAATTTATTTATTTATTTATTTTTTCTTCTCACATATAACCAAATTTATAATCAATATTAGTTAATCACACTTTTTAAATTAAACATCTATTATCTCTTTACTCTTTTTTCACTATCAAAAAAAAAGGCTTATATATATTGCTTTGTAATATTCATATAACTTTGGAAATATGTAATATGTATATCTGAAAAAACTGTTATTATTTGTAATACATATGGCTTCTAATAAAAATATATTAAAAAAAAAGGATATTTCCTCTTAAGCTGTCTGCCGGTCATCACTGGTCTCATCAGGCCCATTGTTTTGGCTTCTTCATTCAAATCCTTGACCTATTTAGCAAGGTCTGCACCAAACAGTAAGTTGGGTGGCTGGATATTTGATGGTTTGCAAAGCGCGGCGAACCTTGGATTGATGGTGGGCCTAATAGCCCTTTTCTTGATACAGTTAATCTCGAAATGGGTGCTACATAGCAACCCCAGAGCCTCTTGATGTGTTCTAGTCACATACCCTTCATCCATTGTCCTTGCGAATGCCATAATACCAGAGCCCAATAACTTTAGGACCCTCTGCATCTTGATTTCTTGGTTTCGCTTGCTGGGTCCGATCTGACCCCATATGACCTGATTCACAGTTGGTACTTTCAACAACTCACAGTTTTTAGGAGGCTCATGCTTTTTGGCTGTCTCATCCATAGTGAGCTTTTGGATCTGATGAGAAACCATATAATTTATTGTAGCGGCCAGCTCTTCACCTAGCGGCTCTCCTGCTCCTGATGGGACAGCAAATGGTGCTGCCAGGGGTGGAATATCTGGAAAATCCATTGTTTCTCCTAGCTGGACCTCTCCATCAGATTCGGGGTCAGGACTAATCTGACCCATTGCACTCCCCTCATATGTGAAGGGGTTATCTAGCAGCCCTGTTGCTGCTGGCGCCTCTGACTCTGAGTGGCGCTGACACTCCTTCTCCTGGGGTGTAGTTTGCTGGAGTACAGTGTGCAACAGTTCCTCCACTTGGGATAGGAGTGAACCCACTCTATCCAGCCCCGGTGAGGAATCATTCCCCGACTCCGTGGGCCTAGCAGACTTTTCAGATGCCTTACGCCCTACTGGCGCTGGCTCTGTGCTGTGTAGCACTAAGTCTTGTGGCTAAAGGGATCAGGGGGTATGGAGAGAAGGCAGGTATGGGATACTGAGTTGGATGATCAGCCATGATCACATTGAATGGCGGTGCAGGCTCGAAGGCCGAATGGCCTACTCCTGCACCTATTTTTCTATGTTTCTGTGTTTCTAAGTCTGCAGTCGCTAAATCTGTAGCTGGCGACTGTACAGGGGTATGCGGCAGCGGTTCCAAACCCATACTTCCACGGCTGGCTGCGACTCGCCGCTTCCCTTTCCCTGTTTTGTCCATTGCTAGCGATCGGTAGATAAGCATACTGCAAGCACAAACTTACACTCCAGGGAAAGTTTTTCACTTACCTGGAGTCTTAATACTTACCGCTGGAGGAGCTCTGTTCCTCACAGCCCCTGTGCATCAATGCGGCTGACGTACTGACGCGCATGCAGCCTGAACAGGGTTCTTCACGGAATCACTCACGCGACTCCGAAGTAAAATTAACTATTTCATTAATGTCCTGTCCTATTCCAAAAATATGTTTGCAGAAACGCTCCCAATCATCTTTTTACATGTGTACAGTTTAGTGTTTGTCTCTTATTCACTTTTGTGTTAAATTTCATCTGTCATGAGTCTATTTATTTTATCAACCTGTGTGTTCTATTTCCATCCACTTAAACATTTACTATAGTTCCTAGTTCTGAGCCCTCTGAAACTGATTGTGCTGTGCAGACCTAGTTATTAATATGTAATGGAAACAGTATAGTTGTGAAACTTGACCCTGGGGCCTGTTACTGTAAATCTCAGTCAAAAGTATAATATTTACTGCAGCTTGTATCCTTTTTGCTGTTAGCAGAGTTGAAACTCATGGGATAACATATTGGGCATCACTCTGCTAAATTCCTTTTGAAAGTTAATTTGCCTGATATATGGGTAAGTGCAGGTACCTGTGGCTAGGCTTTGGTACTTCAAGAAACTCAACGAATTTGCTCATAAATTTGCTGCATATCTTTAATTAATCCATATTCACCAAAGGCTTTTATTTTCTCTTCAGTTGTTTCTTTAAAAAAAATTCCCACAACCAATGGCAATGGGTTGGATTACAAGCCTCATTCTTCAGGGAACGGTGGTTCCCCTCCCCTACTGTAGATGAGGCTCTCACCAGGGTCTCTTCAATACCCCGTAACACTGCTCTATCTCCCCATCCCCCCCACTCATAACAAGGACAGAGCCCCCCTAGTCCTCACCTTCCACCCCACTAGCCGTCACATATAACAAATAGTCCTCCGTCATTTTCGCCACCTCCAACGTGACCCCACCACTCGCCACATCTTCCCATCTTCCCCCCTGTCTGCTTTCTGCAAAGACCGCTCCCTCCGTAACTCCCTGGTCAATTATTTTGTTCCCACCCGCACCACCCCTTCCCTGGGCACTTTCCCTTGCAACCGCAAGAGATTTTACACTTGTTGCTTTATCTCCCCCCTCGACTCCATTCAAGGAACCAAGCAGTCGTTCCAGGTCCGCCAGAGGTTCACCTGCACGTCCTCCAACCTCATCTATTGCATCCGCTGCTCTAGATGTCAGCTGATCTACATCGGTGAGACCAAGCGTAGGCTTGGCGATCGTTTCGCTGAACACCTCCATTAACAAACCTGATTTCGCTGTGGCTCAGCACTTCAACTCCCCCTCCCATTCCGAATCCGACCTTTCTGTCCTGGGCCTCCTCCATGGCCAGAGTGTGCACCACCGGAAATTGGAGGAGCAGCACCTCATATTCTGCTTGGGCAGTCCGCACCCTAGCGGCATGAACATTGACGTCTCCAATTTCTGGTAGCCCTTGCTGACTCTTCCCCTTCTCAGCTCTCCCTCAGCCCTCTGGCTCCTCCTCTTACTTTCTCCTTTCTCCTTCCCCTCCCCCCCCCCCACCCTACATCAGTCTGAAGAAGGGTCTCGACCCGAAACGTTGCCTATTTCCTTCACACCATAGATGCTGCCGCACCCGTTCAGTTTCTACCTTCGATTTTCCAGCATCTGCAGTTCCTAGTTCCTTCTTCAACAACTAAGTGGAATTCATTTCTTCCTTTATTTTATGGGATGAAATGTATCAATCTACCAGTCTTCTGTATTGCTTATTTACAGTGCTCTCCGTAATGTTTGGGACAAATCCATCATTTATTTATTTGCCTCTGTACTCCACAATTTGAGATTTGTAATGAAAGAAAATTGCATGTGGTTAAAGTGCACGTTGTCAGATTTGTATTAAAGACCATTTTTATACATTTTGGTTTCACCATGTAGAAATGACAGTAGTGTTTATACATATTCCCCTCATTTCAAGGCACCATAATGTTTGGGACACATGGCTTCACAGGCATTTGTAATTGCTCAGGTGTGTTTAATTGCCTCCTTAGTGCAGGTATGAGAGAACTCTCAGCGCCTAGTTTTTCCTCCAGTCTTTCCATCACCTTTGGAAACTTTTATTGCTGTTTATGAACATGAGGACCAAAGTTGTGCCAATGAAAGTCAAAGAAACCATTATGAGACTGCAGAACAAGAATAAAACTGTTAGAGACATCAGCCAAACCCGAGGCTTACCAAAATCAACTGTTTGGAACATCATTAAGAAGAAAGACAGAACTGATGAGCTTACTAATAGCAAAGGTAACCATATAACCATATAACAATTACAGCACGGAAACAGGCCATCTCGGCCCTTCAAGTCCGTGCCGAACAACTTTTTTCTCTTAGTCCCACCTGCCTGCACTCATACCATAACCCTCCATACCCTTCTCATCCATATGCCTATCCAATTTATTTTTAAATGATACCAATGAACCTGCCGCCACCACTTCCACTGGAAGCTCATTCCACACCGCTACCACTCTCTGAGTAAAGAAGTTCCCCCTCATGTTACCCCTAAACCTCTGTCCCTTAATTCTAAAGTCATGTCCTCGTGTTTGAAACACGAGGTACTGGCAGGCCAAGGAAGACCTCCACAGCTCATGACAGAGGAAATCTCTCTATAATAAAGAAAAATCCCCAAACACCTGTCCGACAGATCAGAACCACTCTTCAGGAGTCAGGTGTGGATTTGTCCGGAGAAGACTTCATGAACAGAAATACAGAGGCTACACTGCAAGATGCAAACCACTGGTTAGCTGCAAAAATAGGATGGCCAGATTACAGTTTGCCAAGAAGTACATATAAGAGCAACCACAGTTCTAGAAAATGGACTTGTGGACACATGACACAAAGATTCTTATATCAGAGTGAAGGCAAGAGCAAAGTATGGAGGAGAGAAGGAACTGCCCAAAATCTAAAGCATACCACCTCATCTGTGAAACACTGTGGTGGGGGAGTTATGGCCTGGGTATGTATGGCTGCTGAAGGTGCTGGCTCACTTATCTTCATCGATGATACAACTGCTGATGGTAGTAGCATAATGAATTTTGAAGTGTATAGATGCATCCTATCTGCTCAAGTTCAAACAAATGCCTCAAAACTCATTGGCCGGTGGTTCATTCTACAGCAAGACAATGATCCCAAACATACTGCTAAAGCAACAAAGAGGTTTTCAAAGCTAAAAAATGGTAAATTCTTAAGTGGCCAAGTCAATCACCCGATTTGAACCCAATTGAGCATGCCTTTTACATGCTGAAGAGAAACTGAAGGGGACCAGCCCCCAAAGCAAGCATAAGCTAAAGATGGCTGCAATACAAGCCTGGCAGAGCATCACCAGAGAAGACACCCAGCGACTGGTGATGTCCATGAATCGCAGACTTCAAACAGTCATTGCATGCAAAGGATATGCAACAAAATACTAAACATGACTACTTTCATTTACATGACATTGCTGTGTCCCAAACTTTATGGTGCCCTGAAATGGGGAATCTATGTATAAACACTGCTGTAATTTCTACATGGTAAAACCAAAATGTATAAAAATGGCCTTTATTAACATCTGACAATGTGCACTTTAACCACATCTGATTTTTTTCTATTACAAATCTCAAATTGTGGAGTACAGAGGCAAATAAATAAATGATGGGTCTTTGTCCCAAACAATATGGAGGGCACTGTGACCTAATTCTCCCTGGATTATCAAACTGAAATCTACCTTGTATTTTTCTGCAAAATCCTTTCGAATGTCTTTAAGACCTTATTTCAATAAAAACTAAAAATACTTAGCTGCTGACAATATGGGGGGGGGGGACAGAAAATACTGGAAATCCTCAGGAAGGTCAGGAAGTGTCAGATTACTTTGACTTGTAACAACTTCTGCTTTGACAAAAAGGAAACTTTTCTGTGAACTGATCAGGTTAAATTCTTCAAGATGTAGCAGGCCTGCTTTATTTTAAAATTACCAATTCTTCTGAAGCATCTAGCAAGAAAAAACATCAAATGTAACATTAATGGCCTCTGATAATAGTTGGCATCTGTCCAACTGCAAGAGATGATGGTGCGGCTTTGCTATTGTCCAGTTTGCAGAGGGAACGTTTCATCCATGGCTGCATTTCCTGCTGTGGCTGACTAGGCCTATCCTTGACAGGCAAATCCTCATACAAATTATGTGTCTCTGGCCATTGGATAGGGGAGTGTGTTGATCTTGCTGTTGATCATTTGGTGGCGTTGGCGTCTGACCACCAGAGTACTGGGCCATATGCTGTAGTGGTGTTTTACACCCGCCTGAAGGTCCTTTCTCCACTTCCTCTGGGCCTCAGCAGCCACTTCACAGTCATCAGTGCCAATGTTAAAGTTAGTTGTATCTCTTTAAGTCATATCCTTGTAGCAAGGCTTTGTTCTTCTTCTTTGGCAGCCTCCCAGTATAGCACATTTGGGGATGTGTACATGTCCAAGCCAGCGGAAATGCTCGTGCTTGAAGATCGCAGCAATGCCAGGCATGTTGATCAGGGAGGATAGATTCATTAGTGATTTTGTCCTGCTATGAAACTCCCGGAAGACAACGGAAATTAAAATTATTTTGTTTCCATTCTTGATGTTCTAAGTCATCCAAGATTCACTACTGTACCGTGATATGCTCATGAAGCTTTTTAGAGTTTTATAGAGAGTTTATAGAGACTTATCTTGGTCTTGGTTGCTGCCTTTCCAATATGCAAGTTGATTTCCTCATCCAGAGAGAGGCTATCATTCACCAAAAATGTTAAATCAATTGTGTACCTAATGTAATAAACAGTTTTGCGCTTTGTAACAGCAATTATATTTCTGAATTGTCATCCTTTTGCAACAGTGCTAATAACTTATTGAAGTGTTTCTGTTTCTCCTCAGAGTCCATGGAGCCTCTTTAGGGGTTGGTTCACTTCTTGCTGGTTTCTTAGGAGAATCGGCTATGGTAGCAATAGCATCTTGTTATGTTTATCGCCAAGAGGTAAAAATAAATCCCACACAAGATTTTGTAGCTGTTTTCTTTTTGACACTATGCATGAAACTGGAACAGGCACTGATGATATAGTCTCAATACAGTTTTTGCAAAAGGCTTCAAGGGGTTCAATTTAACTATCAAATGAAAAATAGATGGTATCGAAATTTAGTTAAAACCAATGGTGTTGTGATTATTCTCAGAATGCTCTACCACTGAAATGCCAGTCACCTGGCCAGGTTAATTTCCCAATATAAGGTCCACTATGGACCAACTTTGAGTTGAACTATCCACATTTTGTTTCAATAGACAATAGGTGCAGGAGTAGGCCATTCGGCCCTTCAAGCCGCACCACCATTCAATGTGATCATGGCTGATCATCCCCAATCAGTACCCCATTCCTGCCTTCTCCCCATATCCCCTGACTCCATTATTTTTAAGAGTCCTATCCAGCTCTCTTTTGAAATAATCTAGAGAACCTGCCTCCACCGCCCTCCGAGGCAGAGGATTCCACACTCACAACTCTCTGTGAGAAAAAGTGTTTCCTCGTCTCCGTTCTAAATGGCTTACTCCTTATTCTTAAACTGTGGCCCCTGGTTCTGGACTCCCCCAATACCGGGAACATGTTTCCTGCCTCTAGTGTGTCCAAGCCCTTAACAATCTTATATGTTTCAATGAGATTCCCTCTCATCCTTCTAAACTCCAGATTGTACAAGCTCAACTGCTCCATTCTCTCAGCATATGACAGTCCTGCCATCCCGGGAATTAACCTTGTAAACCTACGCTGCACTCCCTCAATAGAATGTCCTTCCTCAAATTAGGGGACCAAAACTGCACACAATACTCCAGGGATACTCAGGAATCTCTCTTGGATACACCTAGCAAATTTTGCACCTTGGAAGCAATGTTCCCTCTAATTTTCAGTAGTTCGTGTGCGCAGAAATCTTGTATTGGGCAATTTTTTAATGTTGTTACAAACGTGTCTGCGTATTGAATTCTTGTGCAAATATAAACCTGAAATTGTTTCATGATATTTTTGCCATAGCCTCTCATGGCTAATAAAAATGTATTGCCATTTTTAATATAATACAAATATCATATTTGTAGAAATATGAATGCAATTTATGGTTATGTATTCAGTTAAGATTTTTTTCCTATACTTGTGAAGCTTGAACTATTTTGTTCAGTTTGTTGTTCCATTAAATAAACAAGAGTCTGTATATCATGAGTATATCTACGACATACAGACTCCTGAATGCTTTCATTTTTCAAATGAAACAGTTGTTTATTTTAACACTGTAACAAGTCCTCCCCTCCCACCACTCTCCTGCCCCCCCTCTCCTCCACCTCTCCCCCCCTCCCCGCCACCTCTCCCATCTCTCCTCCTCCTTCTCTCCGAGTCGGGTCGCGGATTTTGAAATTCGGGGGGAAATTGATCTCCGCTGTAAAATTTCTCCGTTATCATTTATAGCAGAGATTTTTTTTCTCCCGAATTTCAAAATCCGTGGAATCCTTTTGTGTGCATATAAATTTTCTTCGTGCGCTGGTTGCAACACTTAGAGAGAACATTGCTTGTAAGCCTTTTGTACTAAGGAAGTCTTGGTCAATGTCCAGGAAATTAGCCATGCATGAAGATAACTGTTGCTTTTATATTTTGGCTCTTAGGAGGCCTATAGTATAATCCCACCAGATTGACCAATACTATAACTCAGAAATAAGAGCTCTACCCATTTTGCCTCGGCCGATGAGCCCTCTGAATGCAGCTGTGACATTCTCACTAATTAGTAAGGCAACTGCTGTACCTCTTACTTCTCTCTCAATCACAACTGAAACATAGAAACCCTTGACTATTAAGCCACCAGTTATATCTCTCTCACCACCTGGCCCCATAATTGCCACAGCATCATAGTTCATTCATTGATTCAAGCTCTATCATCATCCGCATTGCCCATATCTACGTATTGTAATAAACACAAGATCGACACAAAACGCTGGAGTAACAGCGGCTCAGACAGGATTCTCTGGAGAAAAGGAATAGGTGATTTTGGATCGAGACCTTTCTTCAGACTAAGAGTTAGGGGAAAGCGAAGTGTTATAGAGAGATATTCGAAACAAATGAATGAAAGATATACAAAAAAGTAACGATGATAAAGGAAACCGGCCATTGTTAGCTGTGGCCCAGGTGAGAATGGGTACAGATAATGAGGCTCAACAAGACTGCTTTGAAACTGTTATGACGAGGGTGGGGGAGGGATGGATTGAGAGGGAAAGCAAGGGTTACTTGAAGTTAGAGAAATCAATATTCATGCCACTGGGTTGTAAGCCGCCCAAGCGAAATATGAGAGATATGAGAAATATGAGAAAGCCGTTCATCCAATTCGCATTTGGCCTCACTCTGACAATGGAGGAGGCCTCAGGCAGAAAGGTCAGTGTGGGAATGGGTAGGGGAATTAAAGTGTGTGGCAACCAGGAGATCAGGGAGGTTAAGGTGGACTGAGAGAAGGTGTTCAGCGAAACGATTGCCCAGCCTGCATTTGGTCTTGCCAATGTCCACACCTTGAACAATGGATACTGTAGATGAGGTTGGAGGAGGTGCAAGTGAACCTTTGACCAAGGACCACAACAGTCCTTTTGGGTTAAGCAGAGTCAAGGGAGGATGTATAGGGACAGGTGTTGCATCTCCTGGAACAGGGTTTTGTTCAATGTATCCTACAAGGAGGCAGGCAGAGCTGGGGCCCGTGCTAGTGCCCATAGCTGTACCTTTGATTTGGAGGAAGTTTGAATCGTCGAAGGAGAAGTTGTTAAGAGAACCAGCTCCGCTTGGCGGAGGAGTGTCACTAGAAGGAAATTGACTGGTTCTGCCATCAAGGAAGAAATAGAGGGCCTTAGGCCTTCGTTGGGGGATGAAGGTGTAGAATGACTGAACGTCCACAGTAAAAATGAGGGAGTGGCAGTTCGGAAAATGGAAGCCATTAAGGAGACGAAGAAGCATCTTGGACACAGATTGGGGGAGATTAGAAAAGGGGGATAGAATGGAGTTAAGGTACATGGAAATGATTTCAGTGGGAGAAGAGTAGGCAGAAGCAATGGTTCTGCCAGGGCAGTTGTGTTTATGGATTTTGGGGAGAAGGTAAAACTGGGCCGTGCGGGACTGGGAACAATAAGTAGCAATGTTACAAAATTTTGAGATTTTAAAAATCAAGTCTGCAATTTATCCCATCAGATAAAGCATAACAAGAAGTTTAATTTGACACCTAATTTACTTTCATATCTTCAGTATTAAGAAAGTTATGGCCATTTTCATGCTCGGAAATGAGTATCTTGCTTCCCATTGACTTAACTCAAAAGCTGTGATCTGGAAAAATTAAAAGCCCATAACTTTATTAAAAATTAAGAGAACTTAATGAAATTTTCAGTCATTATAGATTGAAGCATTCTGAAACAAATATAAAACAATCTTACTTGGATTACCTGAAATTAAAGTATATAATTAGTTAGTAATCTAATTGTAGCTAATTACAAAATTCAATGAGTAGATCTAAACATCTATCAATTTCTTAAGAAAAGATAAACTTTTTTTTAATTGCCTAAGTGTCCAAATAACATTCACACAATAATCCACAATATAACATAATTTTTAAATCTCATTTTCATGAATTTCTGGGCCAAATGGAAGGAATTTAGTGTTTATGCCTGTAAATTAATGGCCATTTAAATCAACTAGCGAGTGGGTTTTAGTGGAATGCGGTGGATTAGAACGTTGCGGTTAGCGGTGAAGACGGGGGGGAAAATACTGGGGGTTCATACATTTTTTGGGGACCCCATTTCGCAACATAAAAATATTATTAATGCCTCCCAAAAAACCAACTTTTAATAAAAAAATAAAGTATTTACCTTTTTTTCTCCCCTACGGAAAATGCTTCCGGTTGTCTGCGGTCACGGCTTTTGAAGGTGATTTTTAAATTACTCTAGTTAATAAATAATTTAGAGTAATTTAAAAATACCTTAATGGATGAAATGTGGGAGCGATTTTTCTTCCGCAATTAAATCGCCCGACATTCATCGATTATCCTGGTCTGGTGAAAATCGGCACTTTAAGCCCGCCCCCCTCTGAAAGGCGCTAAAGTCGCACACACGGGGAGCGGCAGAAGTGCAGCGCCGCTAAAGGTAAGTTTTGTAACATACCTACAATAAGGTTGGAGGATGAGGAGGGCAGACAGATGGAAGTGATAAAATTAGAAATGGTCTGTTCTACCCATCACTCTCACCTTGTTTATTATCCTCTTCCTGCACATCCTTTCTTTCAGACTTATTTGTCAAACCTTTCTTATCCCACATCGATCCTTCCACACGCTGACCTACGGCTCTGGTTTCCACCGCTCTGTCATTCTAAATACTCCTGAGTAGATCGAGCAATTGCAAACCGAATAGAGAACAAACGCATTTGGGGATTGAGAGCGTAATGGAGGTTAACACCTTGCCTTTCATGCACAAGATCAACCCAATTGCGAGTCTAACTCTTGCCCTTCAGATTGACTTTGACCAACATTATTATCCCCAACCTGGTGTATGCATTACCGGCATGCAAGCTTGACTTCTCTCATACAAAGACTGATCCTCACACCAACCAGTTGAGAGCCAAACCCCACTGGCTGAAGAGAGTCCAACTCTCCCCAGTCCCACCTAAATCCCAACTGTTGAGTGTTCTCTTCTATTATACAAGCCTGATTCCTTCAAGAATCACTGTACTCCCCTCACCTTGATCATGAGTCATGGACTCAATGGAAAGTAAATCCTCAGTCTGTGGGACACACACTCATTCGCCCTTAAGAACCCCATCTCGGCTGAGCCTTGTATTTCAACCTTGATCACAAACCCAATCCTGACCCTCCTGAGCTGATTGCAAAGTTGATCCTTGTTCTCCCAAACTAATCATGAACATGACTTTAATGTTCCCAGAAATTAATCATTGCCTCTATCTTCCCCTCCCTCCACCCCCAATAGACAGACGCACCTTTTTCCTAACCCGACTGCAGGTCTGAACTGTGCCCTCAGCGGGGTTTGAGAGACTACCAGTTGCACCCAACCAATGGAGAGTCGATCTTTACTATTGGACTGAAAAAACAACCTTTTGTACCCAAAGTATGAACTCAACTATAAATCTAACCTAAGTTGCAAGACTAACTTTCAACGCCTTAGCAAGTGTGAGCTAACTCTTGCATCCACAGGTGCAAGCCTGATTCTCACCTCCCCAACCCACTTCAGTGCCTACCCCTTGACCCCAGCCAAATTGCAAGACAGATTCTTACATTCCATTGTAGACCCCAACATGCACACCACCTCCTCCTTGAGAAAAGATTCTGCAAATACCCTTTTTTAATTTGTTGGGCAAAAGATCATGGAAAGCCAAAATCTGGCCAATGCAAAAAAGAACTAAACATTCTCCAGTAAAGAGGCATGGTTCAATGCAACTGCTGCTAGCAGACAGGTTCATGCTGTCTGATTAAAGTGGAGATTTTCTGATCTTCAGTGTATCAGTATAGCAACTTGCCAGCCCTCTTTGCAGCCCTGTATCATGGAACAGAATGGGATTGGAGAGGCACCAAGATATTCAAAAATGGCACTGAAAGAATGATATGTATTGTTGGATTATTCAATGGTTGAAAATGGACTGTAATGCTAAAATTGTATTGTCACACAGAAAAATAAAAGAACACTGGATACAGCCGCAGCTGAAGGAGAGGACTCTGCAATGAATTATGACGTTGTCCCTGAAGAAATGTCTGAGGTTGTGGAATTGGATGAAGATGAGTGAGCTGGATTTACACACTGTGGCAATCACTCTGGTACTACATTATGCCCTCCATTTCTTCTCCCTCTTCCATTTTATTTTTCTAGAAGTGTCTATTGCCAAAGACAACTTCTAATTGTACTGCAGTATTGTTTGAACTATCGGACAAGTGCAGGCAAGGAAGGATCTCCTTATGTACAGTGCTGTTCCATTTCTGCTATTACATGGAGGAAGAAAAACTAAAAGAAAACATCCAGAGTGTCTTCCACCTTTAGCTTGGCTGACACCTTGCCTCTCATGATATTAGCAACACATGTGCAACCAAAGCATCTTACATTTTTCTTTTGGTGGCTCTCCTGTTGTCCTGTTTTCCATATATCTTTGAAATGCAAATGGTATATATTTGGGAATGTAACTTTATTTAATTACTTAAGTATTACTTCTTTAAAATGTTTGTTTGCAGTTAGATTTCTAGTGGCCCGTGGGATTTACTGCCATAATGCTTGCTGTTCAAGGTGGAGCTCAAGTCACCAAAACCACAAAGTACACAATTTAGAAAAAGGTTAAAACAGATCAAGATTATTTTTTTAATACCAAAAAGTGTTTGATAACAGAATTTGAGCATAATGATGTGCGTGGGATGGTGTTGCAAGTAAAATGCTAAATGTGGAGAAATTAATACTAACACAGACATTACTTGAATTTCATAAACTCGGAATATTAAAAAGGTACGACGTCAATACTTGAAAAATATATATTTTAAAGTTGTGTGAAATTTGACAACATCAAAGTACACAAGTTTGTTACACATATTTTAATATGTGAACTGATTCAAAGCATTGTATATTGTAAAGAGGGAATCATTAATTCATTACAGCTTATTAGATAGAGTTTTACATGTTGAAAAATAGCTATTTCTTACAAACATTGATGACACGTACATTGCAGCTGAGTGCTTGGTAGGGTTCTTTGGAAGAGTGTCACCAGCACAGACTGATGTCCAATAATGTGCAAATACCTTTTCACTGTTTAAGTGGCATTTCATTTTCTGCATGTACATTTGAAGTTAAAGGGACCTTGATTTAAATATACTCATCTGTATACTAGTTTGATAAGCCATTTGAAAAGTTATTACATTTCTTCAGATAATAGACCTTTGTTCTAAATCATTAAGTTCATTCTGCCGGTCATTATTTTAATCCAATTGTTACTTTGCTTCAGTGAAAAATATAACAAAAGGTTATAAGGATGAAAATCGCTTATTATTGAACCTATTGAACAAGTGACAACCTTTAATTTATCTTTGAAGGAAATATCTTTGAGTGCCATAATGGCTGGCTCTCAGGGACAAGGTTAACAGAGTAATACACTGTTAGGACAGAAGAGAGGAGCTTTGCTTTTCATTTAACACTCCCGCACATGGCCACAAAGTGCCCTATGATGTGATTGGGTGTGGAAATTCCAAAATATCAGCAGATTTGCTTAAGAGGAAAAAAAAAATCACAGCACCCTTTAGTAAATCAATGCTTTTTGTGAGTGTGTGCAATAGGCACCTACAGGCAAAATATGTAGTAATACCCAAAATATTTGGTAAGCAGTTCACCCATTACTGAAAGGCACAAAATGGCTTGGCAAGAGCAGTGTTTTTAGTCAGGGAAATAAAAGCCTTTTTTTTTAAAATTAGTGCATCATGTGATCATTGCTAAACGGAGTGTTTCAAACACTTATGGTCACAATATTCTTCTATTTAACTTGAAGAGGCCCCTGACAATATTAATTGAAATTATCTTGACGTGTTTCTCAGCATTACTGTTACTAAATAGTTAGATTAGCTTTTGTGTAAAAATTATGAATGTTGTGTAAATGAGTGAAAACCTGTTCTCTTTAATAGCCAACCTAGTTCTACAACATGCTTTACATTTCTCCAAGCAGTGAAATGTTCCAAAGTTTTCATTAATTTAAGGTACCAATATGCCCAGTTTGACATATGTGTCATTTTAATATACCAAATATATTGTTATTTCCTTCTATATATAATGTGTATTTTCCACAGTATTAATTTGATTTGAATCCATTATTTTGGGCTTATGATCTTGTGCTTTTTCAGTTGACTATTCAATTAAAAAAAATCATGTTGATCACTTTTGCATAGTGCCATATGAAACAGTTTGACGTTTTATAAAATAAGATTCAAGGTTTAAATTTCAGTTACACTACGCAGCAGAATAGGGCAATAAAAAACACAACATAACAAGGTCATCACACACATTGCTCAACTTGGAGATTTTTCCAAATAATATGTTAATTATTTGGGAAATAAACAGTAAGGAGCGACACCTATAATGAAGAGATTTATTCCCGATGTAAGTAGATCAATTCAAAGTGATTATTAAAATGATTAATGTCATAATATTAAGTACAATTATTTACAAAATTAACAGCACCACGTGCAAAAATGGTAATTGCTTCAACTCATTTTGTTCTGTTCAACATTGTAATAGCATCTACCTTAGCCAATGATTAACTGCATGGAAAGTTTTCCTATTCTTTTCTCAGAGGACTTTCTGCAGCCCTTTCCAGCAGATAATTTCATACAAATTGTGGTGATAACCTTGAACTGAAAATACAGATTACAAGATGCCGAGTACAATGTTTCTGTGTTATCTCATCTTTACAAATTGCCTGCACCATTTATTTTTCACTTTTTCATCTCCTGATAACTAAACAGCAACTAAATTCAACCAGTATATTCACAGCCATGTATTAATAATATTGACAAATAGTCTATGGAAAGATGCATGTAATTTTATGTTTAAGGTTAGAGAAATATCAGTCGAACTTTTTTCACTCAAAGTGTCAAATAACTAATCAATATATTTTATTTTACTTAAAGCTACCACCTTTCATATATTTAACACAGTCATGCTGGTTATCAATGCCTTCTCATGGTACACACTATCATTTGAGCAATGTGTTGGTTTTCATGTTTTGACTAACTTGTTGCTCAGACAGTTATAAATCCAATATAAAGCCCTTATACCATCACATTCTGTACATCCCTTCAGGGGCATTATTTTAACAATCTGTTTGTTGACATTGCAGCCAAGATCTCACCCATTCCCTTAAATTGATATTCTTGAATCAACTGATTTAAATACCTTTTAAAAAGGTCAGAAGCTCACACCATGGATCAAAAGATAAAGTCAAGAATTGCACAGCCAAATGTGTTTTAAGTTAGGTATTATCAAAAATTTATTTGGATGCAATATCCTGTAAATGGATTCCACATATCAGGCATGCTACGGCAATCTAAAATAGCCTAATGGGACATCAAAACAAACCATTTTCTCAAGTTTCTCAGGTAAGGTTTGCTGTTAGAAAATAATGCTGTATTTCAAAAACATCAAAAGCAACTCAATATGTAAGCCTTGACCAATGGTATTAAGCGATTCAGTGTGGAAACAGGCCCTTTGGCTCAACTTGCCCACACCGGCCAACATGTCCCAGTTACACTAGTCCCACCTGCCTGCTTTTGGTCCGTATCCCTCCAAACCTGTCTGATCCATGTAACTGTCTAACTGTTTCTTAAATGTTGGGATAGTCCCCGACTCAACTACCTCCTCTGGCTGTTTGTTTCATACACTCACCACCCTTTGTGTGAAGAAGTTACCCCTCGGTAACATAGGCACATCGACACTGCTCATCTCCTGCACTTTACCAGCAACATGTTCCCCATCTCTTGGTGCACCCTAATCAAAATCCTCATCCATGCCTGGACGGAATGAATGTGCAGAATGACCTATCCTAGAGCGAGTCCCAGCACCAGATTCGCAATGCCTCAAGCAGGACTGCAGCTGTCTGCACTTTGAGTATTTCCCTGCCATGTGCCCTCCCAAACCCATTTGCTCAGCTCTCACAGTGCCAATCTCTAAGGATGTTCAATGTCATGTCAGAAATAATGACACACTTCATTGTCATCTTCCTCCTTTTACTCCACTCTTCCCTCCTGTATCTTTGGTTCTTCATGTTGTAGCGAGGACAAAAATAAGGGGCATCTCTTTGCAGCCTGGGAAAGCAAACCAGAAGAGAACTGTAGGCTGCTCCCAGAACATACTTTAAAGTGATGAAATGGGTCATTACCAGCTTGCATGGTAATAACATATGTGGTTATCGATATTTGATTGTGCACACCAGGTTGAATGTATTCGTTGAAACAGGGGGGACCAGGTGAAGGTTGCAATCTCCCACCCCACCAATTACAATGAAACGTGCTGAAGAGTACACTTGGAAGATTTTACATAACTTTGAGTCCTGATACGGTAATCTTACTCCTTGCTGTTTTAGCCTAAATTGAAATGAAAAACATCATTTTCATTTCACCTTTTCATTATCCACATTTCAGGGCTTTAGCTAGGTATGTTACAAAACTTACCTTCAGCGGCGCTGCAGTTCTGTCACTGGCCGTGTGCGCGACTTTGGCGCCTTTGAGGGGGGCGGGGTTAAAATGCGGGTTTCCCTTGCCATCCGGAATTATATTTTCTCGGATTGCGAGCTTTTGCTAAAGATTCACTCCGACTGCCGGTAAGTGAATTTTTCAAAAAAATTTTTTTAAATCGCCCGACTATTTCAGCGTTGCAGTAAAATAAAAATTAGCTCCTAATGCCGTGAACGCCGACAACAGGGACGGATTTTACGTAGGGGACAAGTAAATGAAAGCTGTTCATTTTTTCATATAAACTTGCTTGTTTAGATTACCTTAATCAACATTTCATGTTGCGAAACGATGATTTATTCCCCATATGAACCGGCAGTATTTTTCCTGCCGATATTGGGTTTAAATTCACCGCAACCAATCCATCGCTTTCCAGAAAATCCCACTCGCAAGTTGATTTAAATGGCCATTAATTTACGGGCATTAAACATTAAATTCTTTCATTTTGGCCTATAAATTAATGACAATGAGATTTAAAAATCATGTTATATTGTGAATTCTTGTGTGAATGTTATTTGGACACTTAGGCGTTTAAAAAAACGTTAATATTTTCTTAAGAAATGGATAGATGTTTAGATCTAGTAATTGAATTTTGTAATTAGATATAATTGGGTAACTAATTATATGCTTTAATTTCAGGTCATCCAAGTAAGATTGAAGCATTCTGAAATATGAAACAATCAATAATAACTGAAAATTTCTTTCAGTTCTCTTAATTTTTAAGAAAGTTATGGGCTTTTGACTGTCCTCGATCACAACTTTTGTGTTTAGTCAATGGAAAAGCAATAGGGAATAAGATGCTAATTTCCGAGTATGAAAATGGCCATATCTTTTTTTAATACTGCAGATATGAACGTGAATTAAGTGTCAAATTAAACTTTTTATGCTTTATCTGATGAGATAAATTGCAGACTTGATTTTTAAAATCTCAAAATTTTGTAACATTGCTACTTTACCCGAGTAGGAGGTTGCTGGAACTAAATGTGGACAGAGGGATATGATTTGTGGGAGGTCGGGTGCACGTATCAATCTTTACAAACATAGAAAAGTAGATAACAATAGGTTTACTTGTCTGTGACTCTCATCTCGACAGGGCATGAAACCTCTGGCAACATAGCTCCACTCCTTTGAGGCCATTCTTGTGAAGGCCTTGTTGTGTCTTCAGCACTCCCAGCTGAGCAGAGCTTCTCATTGATATCGGGCCACAATGGGGATGCACCTTTAAGGGATGACACCTGCCTGAGACCTGCACAGCAAAGAAGCTGCGGGCACACTTGTAATGGATCCTCCCAAAAGTAGTGGCATTGCCTTCCAGTGCTTCTCTGGATGGAAAAGCTACGCAATCCTGATGGACTTTTGTTTTTGCACCTCCAAAAAATTTTGAAATTGATGGAGCAATGATATTTTAGCATACCAAAAAGGTTAAATATAATTTTTAGGCAGACTGCCAAGTCCCTCATTCAATAAAGTTCTCAGAAGTTTGGAAATTAAATCATTATACATCTCAACACTTACATGTATAATAAATGTTTATTTATATCATTTCCAAGTATTATTTATGAAGACAGTTTCTGTGTACAAAGGAACAATCTTACAAAGTATTAATGGAACAGCAGATTTGTTCTTCTTGCTTAGATATCATATACTCAACCTTTTATTTTAACCTGAGCATTTTTTAAGATTCGTCATGCATCTCAGCTGCAACTCTTTTCCAAAAAAGCCAAAATGGATTTTTAAAATTCCAGATATATATTGCCAATTACATCCATCCCATCAAATTCACCTTATAAAATAGTCACTTGGTGGTCTTTCATTGGTACATTATAATGTCTGTCATCCTCTGTTATTAGGGTAACCATGGGCCAATCATCCTTGTGATCATCAGGATAATAGGTGATAAACTCATCAGTTCCAAATTTGTAGAGCCTGAATACTCGAATAGTCACTTGCAAGGAGTATCCCAGAAGAAACATTTCCACCTGTTATGTTTGAGAAAGAGAGAATATATCAGTTTGATAACAGTTATTGCACATAAGTTTTATTGTTGCAGAAGGGGTAACTATCAATTAATACAATCAATAACTCAAGTTAAATTTCAAACTGATTATAAAGGTACTCATTATTAATACAACCAAGGCATATTGCCAGTTTATTTTTAACTATTAATTTGCTCGTGGGACACATTATACCAACAAAATAAATGAAAACCCTGAACTGGTATTTCAAGGTAACTTACAATATTACATCCATTACTGTTTCTGTGCACACCAACAGCGAAGGCATAAACTCACAAAAATAAATGAGATAAAGGAATTGATAAAAGCACAGTAAATACTGATGTAGTCACATGTATAAATCTATATACTAACATGCCACGTTGTTCCTGATAAAACTATAATTGAAACTTACAAGGATAAAATGGAAGTGTATATTGATTTTCAGGATCTGGGCATCATTGACAGCCCTGCATTTAGTGCCTATCCTTAATTACTCTTCAGAGCATAGAGTTGAGCCACGTTCTTGAACTGTTAAGTTATTACCGTGAAGCTATTGCCAGTGCTTTCGAGCAGGAGTTTCCAGAATTTAGACCCACTAATAATGAACTACCAACAATATATTTCCAAATTGGAATAGTATCCAACTTGAGAGTAGAACATGCATGTGGTGTTCCAATATGCTGTCCCTCTCCTTGGAGATGTATCCTTGGCAGTACTGGTTCTTTTTGTAGACAATAGAAAGATTAAACGAGAACTTATCTGTTCGAAGTTTGATCTTTATTTTATGAGAAGTTACGATGAGGGATTACGTGAAGAAGCCCCGCCTGGCGCTGGATCGGCATACTTCAAAGCAACGGCATGAAAAACCCAGAACCAATCGCCGGAGTAAGATAGTAAGGCCCAACATAGACTAGAACTACCAATGATCATTTATATTATGAGGGTTGGGAGCGGAGGGCATGTAATCCCTCATCGTAACTCCTCATAAAATAAAGATCAAACTTCGAACAG
Organism: Raja brachyura; assembly: GCA_963514005.1. The sequence goes on from OY740782.1 coordinate 67,849,482, forward strand.
GTAAGTTCTCATTTAATCTTACTATTTTACTTCGGAGTCACGTGAGTGACTACGTGAAGATATTAAAGCTCTGTTTTTTATGTCGTAGATTCATTCCATACGACTCTGTTTAGTCAAAACAGTAGTGAGTAAATAGTATTTTAAGACATTGTTACAATTTATGTAATAAGTCCTTTAAAAAAGAACAATTTAAAAAATAATAATAACCCCTCTATCGTAGGGGAAAATTACAAAAGAAAAATGATAAATGATGTCAATGGTAACATAAATCGATAATATAAATCGAAGCAAGCATTTAAAGGGAACCCAGTACTGAGTGGCCAAATCCTGGCACCGTGACAACAGGTTTATTGTAGAACTTTGAAAACGTTTCTTCTCTACACCACCCTGCAGCCTCTAAAAATTTGATCGAGTGGTACGTCCTGTACCTTCGCCGCGGACGTAGCTGCCGCCCTAGTGGAGTGAGATTTAAACACATCAGTGTCTATTCCTGCTAGACTTAAAACCTGTTTTAACCATCTGGAAATGGTTTGAACTGAAATTTTGTATGTGGTTTTTTGTGCGTTATCAATAACGCTTCCTCAGAACCTCTGAGAGTTTTGGTTACCTCAATGTATTGAGTTAAATGCTTACTACACACAATGTTTCATCGATAGGATATGCTTTAAACATTATCTTAGCTCCAGTTCTCCCTGGTCTGCTTTGTTTGATCAGGTCATAAACATAAAACACAATGTTATCTGCAGTCACATACATGCAATCCAACCGTAACAATTGTAAAGTTTGTACTCTTTGAGCTGCCATTAATACCAATGGCATTAATACCAATGCCATTAACATTACTACCTTCAATGTTAACGTCTGCAAAGACATTGAAGTAATTGGAGTCCATTGCTTAAGCAAAGTGAGAACAATGCTAACATCCCAAAATTCTGTATATCTGGGCTTGGGAGGATTTTATTAAAAATTCCTTTCATGAATCGGGACACTAATGGGTGAGACCCAAATGAATCCCGATCAGAAATTTGTGCTTAGTAGGACGACAATGCACTACGAGCACAATTAATGGCACTATCAAATGTTCATCAAAATGTAACCCAGCAAGGAACTCCAATACATTTGAAATGTTTGCAGTATGATAAGATATATTTGACTGTGTACAAAAACTTCACATTTCCTTATATGTGACATATATTGTTTTTTAGTGTTATTCCTCCAAGCTGCATCTATAACATCCACGGTCCTGTCAGACAGTTCAAACTCTTGCAATGGTCTGGTCAGAACCTGCAGATTAACAAATTCATATGATCATGCAATGGATGAATTTCTTTTGTTACTGGTTGTGTCAACAGATTGTCGCAACTGGGAATTGTCATACATGGTTCAATAATCATTTTTAGCATCAATGGGAACCATGACTGCGTAGGCCAATTTGGCACCACCAAAATGCCTTTGGCAGCGTCTTGCGCTATTTTCTTGAGACATTGCCCAATCAGAGAGAATGGGGGAAAAACATAAAAGAATGTATTCCCCTAGTGTAGCGAGAAAGCATCCACCGCTACTGCCCCTGGATCGTGTTCCCAAGACACGTATTTGGGCAATTGGTGATTCAATCTAGATGCAAACAGATCAATGTCAGGCACTCTATACCGACTGACTATATTTTTGAAAATTTGTGGATTAACATCCATTCTGTATTGTCTTTAAATATTCATGATCTTTTGTCTGCCACAGCATTGTCTCTCCCTGGGAGATAAATAGCTGACAGCCAAATATTTTTACCAATACACCATTGCCACATCAGATTTACCAGATGGTCACATGATATTGATCTTACACCACCCATGTGATTGATATAAGCCACAGCTGTGGTATTGTCTATTTGTATTTGGACATGCAAATCCTTTAAAGTAGAACAATAAGCTTTCAATCCATAAAATGTTCCCAGTAGCTCCAAATAATTAATACCATATGTTTGGAGCAATAAATCCTCTTGGATAGTCCATCTGCCCCCACAGCTGGTCTCATTATCCGTAGCCCCCCATCCGAGAGAACTTGCGTCAGTTTGCAAAAGCACTACTGGCTGCTGAACTAAAATGTTCTTAGCAGCTTGTGGAACATTCTCAATCCACCAATGCAATTCTGATAAGGCTTCCTTTGGCAATTGCATAGACCTATCAAAATGGCCTGCTCACTGTACAAGCGCTTGAGTTTTTGCCCTTTGATATTTTGGTAATGTAGTGAACCAAATTCTACTGCTGTAAATGCTGCTACCAACTTCCCAATAACCTTAGCAACTTCTCGGATGGAGGGATAAGGTTTGTTAATCAGGCTCTGACACAAATTTGTCAAATCAATCACCTTTTCCATTGGTAAAGTTACCAACATGGTAACTGAATTAATCACAAACCCCAGATATTCAATGGTTTGGGATGGCTGTAACTTAGATTTTGTTGGATGAATCAGGAACCCCAGCTTTTCAACCAAGCTTGTAGTTGCTGAGACTGATTTTTCAGCTGACTCCTGATTAGCATTGACAATTAAATGTCATCTAGATAAGCCATAACGATGTGTTTTTGTGCCCTTAGCAGTGCAATTGCTGGCTTCAACATTTTAGTGAACAATCTAGGTGCTGAGCTTAATCCATTATGTAACGCTTTGTATTGCCACAGCTGTCCCATCTATTTAAACTTTAAATACCTGCGAACGCGCTGATGAATTGGAACTGAATAATATGCATCTTATCCTTCCAGCTTGTCTTCCAAAAGACAGTGATGCCAAAATTAGCTTGAGGATTCTTTGAATCGTAATTCCTGCACCCGCATCATTGATGACATTGGCGCCCAAATAGCCGGATTCACCATAGGTACCTTCAGTGAGGTACAATTAATAGGTGTTTTAATCCAAATCTGCTGTCTCAACCATAACAGCTTCTTGAGGCAGGTGAGAGACCAAATAATTAATATTGGCCGCCAGGTTTCCTTCCATGGCCTCACCGCCTCCTCCAGGTGTAGCAAACTTTGTGCCACATCAGACACACCTGGATCAACATATTTGTATTGTGGTGGGTACTTCTGACCGCAAACACCACTTTCAGGGTCAGTCTCATACAGCCCTGGTACTCCTGAAACTTGTTCAAGGAGACTTCCTCCAGCCCAATCCCGGGCACTGGAGTTTCAATTCCCAATTCAAACTGGCACCATATTCATGATATGGAACCCTCTCAGGAGCTGCCTGGGAATATTCTGGGTTCTTAGACCCTTGGTTGATTGTTGTTTGGAGTATTTTCTCCATTAGATCCATTCTTAGCCAAAAGGCTTTCCTTTCAGGACCTTACAGAAACCTCAGGCCTTTCAATCTTTTCTTTTACATTTTAGGCACTGGGTTTTCAAAGTTTTTGTTTGTGGAGCAACCAAAGGCTCACTAACGGGTATTTCAACGGCTACCGGAATCGGAACCGGCTCCGCAATAATCTTGTCCCGACTTTTCTACACCCCGGGACGCACGTTTTACCCGCGATTTTTTTACATTTTTTATTTTAATTTAACTCCTCCTGGTTTACCCACCAGCCTACGGAGTTTTTAGAAAACGCCCTGGAAGTAAAATAATTTTACTTACCTGCGGGCCGTTTCCCTACCGCTGTGTTGGAGCTGCACTCTGCAGCTCTTCCTCTACTGACAGCGTCGACGCAATGCCGATCCAGCGCCAGGCAGGGCTTCTTCACGTAGTCACTCACGTGACTCCGAAGTAAAATACATATTGCAGCTACTGTTCACTAGTAGCAGAAAGAATGAAAGGTTAGGATAGTTCATGGGCTTACCGCTCAAGTCGCTGTTTTATACCAGATGGTGTTAAGGTCTTGAGAATTGTTGGCACATCCAGGAAGTGGAGAAAATTCCATCACATTCATGATTCATGTATTGTCAATGGTGGAAAACTCTTCTGCCTCTGGACTGTTCTCAGAGCCATGGTATTTATTTAGTTGGTACTATCGAGTTTCTAGCCAATGGTAACCCTCCAGGATATTGATATTGGTGAAATCAACATTGGTAATGTCATTGAATGCCAGGGTAGGTGGTTAGATTCTGATTTGTGGCCTTGACTCACATTATGTGAATGGGTCGCTGCATGCAAGCACAAGAATTTAAAAAGTGGGAACAGGAGTATGCCCTTTGAGCATATTCTGCCTTCCATCAGGATCATGGCTGATCTGCCACTGATGTACCATTTCTAGCACCATCCCCACATCCTTCCATTGTCTTAATGCCCAGAAATCTATTAATCACTGATATGAATGAACGTAGTTGTTGAACTACCACTGCTGTCCACGTTAAAGAATTACAAAAATTCAATACCATTCAAATGAAGACATTTCTCATCCTTTCCATCATAAATTGACTGACTATCCCTTATTCTCAGTCTGTGCCATAGCTTCTGGATACATCAGTAAGAAGAAACATTCTCCTGTACCTTGTCTGTCAAGCCCTTTAAGATTTGGTAAATTTTGAAGAGATCTCCTCTCGTCCTTCTAAGCTCCAGAATCTAATCAATCTCTCTTCATAGTACAAGCCCACCTTTTTGGACCGTCTACTGAATCTTTGTTTTACTCCTCTCTATGTCCTTTCTTAGGCAATAGGACTAAAACTCTACGTATCACCCAGGTGTTCTCTCGAAGATTTTTGGCTATTTCATTAAGACTTCATTACTCCTGACAAACCCTCTCATATTAAAGGCTGACATGCCATTTGCCCTGTTTTATATGCTAAATACTTGTGAACATAATTGAACACTGTGCATTCACTGGCATCTGAGTTTATGATGATTGGGAAGGTGATTGCTGAAGCCGTTTGATGGTTTGACTGTGTGTATTGCCCTGTGGAACTTCTGCACTAATTTTTAAAACGTGCTGGAGGAACTCAGCGTGTCAGATAGCATCTGTGGAGGGAAATGGACAGAATGTTTTGGGTTGGGATATTTCTTCAGTCAGATGGAGTAGGAGGGAGAAACATAGTACAAAGGGTGTGCAAAGCCTGGAAGGTGGTGTGGATACAGATGTAGAAGGGTGGAGATAGTAACAAAGATTCAAGATGAAAAGGAGAAAATGTGTCAGAGAAGAAAGGAAAATAAGTGAAATGTAAATCTGAAGGGAAGGAAAAGGGTACCTACCTATTCTTCCATTGCACTTTTAGTCTTTGTCATCATTTCCACCCATCTGTAAATTGCTCCTCCTCACATCTCCAACTATCACTTGTCACACTTAATTTGCTTTTTCAGCATTTTCTTCCCTATTCCATCAGTCTGAAGTCCCGACAAACTCCTGACATGACTTTAGAATTAAGGGACAGAAGTTTAGGGGTAACATGATGGGGAACTTCTTTACTCAGAGAATGGTAGCGGTGTGGAATGAGCTTCCAGTGGAAGTGGTGGTGGCAGGTTCGTTGGTATCATTTAAAAATAAATTGGATAGGCATATGGATGAGAAGGGTATGGAGGGTTATGGTATGAGTGCAGGCAGATGGGACTAAGGGAAAAAAAGTTGTTCGGCACAGACTTGAAGAGCCGAGATGGCCTGTTTCCATGCTGTAATTGTTATATAATTATTTTTTACCAGTACCACAACAGCAAAATTATTGCATTGAACAATTAACAAAAAGTCATCAAAAAAATTGGTGAATTTTACAAGCCTGTGAATGTTGTTTAACAACCAGCTAAATTCGGAAAAGGAATGAACATTGCCCTTTGCAGAAAGCAAGTGATGATAATTAATTTCTGAGGTTACAATGGCCATTTCAGAAACTTGCTACAAATTACAATACTGCCACCTGCTGTGGGCAACCTGTTCCCGGTGAAAAAACTGGTGGTTCTTTCACCAGATGGCTCACTGAATTAGTACCAGCAGATAAATGGCGTTTCATTTTTCCACTTATTCCTCAATGCTGCACTGCTGTTCATTAGGCAAGTGGTGAATGTGCAAAACAGGGGTCGGCAACCTACGGCCCCAGGGCCGGATCCAGTCCGTAACCCGAAATCATCCGGCCTACAGGCGTATTTTTTTTCAATTCGTTTTCGCGACCTGGGAATTGTCCCGGGGCACGCAGGCGATCTGGGAACTGCAGCCAGTCCCGGGTCACGCAGGCAACTTGGGCGCTGCAGCCGGTCCCGGAGCAGGCGAGCCGACCTGGGAACTGCAGCTGGACCTGGGGCACGAAGGCAATTGGGCGCTACAGCCAGTCCCGGGACCGGCGAGATGACCTAGGAACTGCAGCCAGTCCCAGGGACGCGAGCTGATCTGGGAACTGCAGCCAGTCCCAGGGCACGCGAGGGACCTGGGAAGTACAGAAAACGAATTGAAAAACACGTGAAAACGAATGCGAAAAACAACACCAAGTGTCACACAATGGTGATAGATGTGGCCTGCCATCCGCTCACAGACATGGGTCCTGGCCCCTATGCAGAACAAGGTTACCGACCCCTGGTGTAAAGGAACATTTGGTCAAAGCCTCCAAGATTAGCAAGCTTTCTACCAAAGATTATAGAGGAGCTCATCTATAATCTTTGCTTTCTATTGCAGCCAGAAGATTCAGCCAGTTGGCAGAATGTGTAGATGCATCTCTTCTCTCATCACTACCAATTTATCCTTTATTATTTACATAACTTAAAATGTTAACTTTTTACACCGGGCAATTAAACATTTTTGCAATCATAAAATTGGTCGATGAGAATAAAATTTTAACCATTTAGAAAGACAGAGTCTTTCCATCAGAAAGACAGTCTTTCTGAATGGATTAAGTTTCCTGGGCTTTTCTGGCAACCTTGAAGGAATGATTGGATCTGTGGACCTATATGGCATATTTGCTCAGTCCTTGCTGACAGATTCACCAGACGATGCTCCCTTTGATGCAAGCGCAGTGATCCCATACCTGGGCAGCTAGATAATTAAAAGGGGAATTTCAAATTTGGGCAGTTTTCATTTGTTCAGTGGGAAATGCATACTGGCAAATTTCAGATACCCGAGGTGCAATTGTGTGACCATGGAATATTCGATTCTTCATGTACATCAGCTAATGCTTTAAAACTTTTTCAAAGTTCAAACCCCACAAAACAATATGAAAATATCCCACTCTATTCCACTATAAGAAGCTAACTCCCTAAATTGATAAGCAGGTGATTGTTCATCAAGAGATTATGCATTTTGGAGAAACAAATTGCAGGACTAGTGCCATGAAAGGATGATGGATGGCAAACACATGGAACTGCTGTTACTAGTTTGCAATTAAAAGACACAAAGTGATAGAATAACTCAGCAGGTCAAGCAGCATCTCTGGAGAACATGGACAGGTGATGTCTCGGGTTGGAATCTGAAATGTCACTTATCCATATTCACCAGAGATACTGCTTGACCCGCTGAGATACTCCATCACTGTGTGCCTTCTTTGTTAATGATGGACAATGGGTACAGGCTCACTAGAAATTAAAGAAAACAAACTCAATGCTAGCATTTATTTCAAGAGGGCTTGTATACAAAAACAGGGATGTAATGCTGAGGCTCTATAAGGTGCTGGTAAGGCCGCATTTGGAATATTGTGAGATATTTTGGGCACCATATCTAAGGAAGGATGTGTTGGATCTGGAGAGGGTCCAGAGGAGGTTTACAGAATGATCCCAGGAATGAGAAGGTTAACCTATGATGAGTGTTTGTCGGCACTGGGCCTGTACTCGCTGGAGTTTAGAAGAATGAGGGGAACCTCATTGAAACATACAGAATAGTAAAAGGCTTGGATAGAGTGGATGCGGAGAGGGTGTTTCCACTAGTCTAGGACTAGAGGTCAGAATTAAAGGATGTTCCTTTAGGGAGGTGAGGAGGATTTTCTGAGAGGGTAGTGAATCTGTGGAATTCTTGCCACATTTTTAAGGCAGATAGATAGATTCTTGATTAGTACAGGTGTCAGAGGTTATGGGGAGAAGGCAGGAGAATGTTAGGATGGAGGGATAGATCAGTCATGATTGAATGGCGGAGTAGACTTGAAGCCCGAATGGCCTCATTCTACTCCTATCACTTATGATCTTCGTAATCCTTCAGTTTGGAAGAACAATGAATAAAAGAAAATCATTTTTGATCTTAAGACCTGTCAGAATTCTGTGGCTGGCATTGACCTCCAAATGGCAAGAAAACACTTCATAAAAGATAAGATGAAGGTTAACAACTTCCTTATTTTATGGGGATCTCTAGGAACAAATGATGAACCTTCCGGACACTGCTTTAGTTCAGAGATACAATGTGGAAACATCCCCTTCAGATTCCATGCTGACTAGCACTGTCCTACACACAAGGGATAATTTGCATATTTTACCAAAGCCAATTAGCCTACAAACCCATATGTCTTTAGTTTGTGGGAGAAAACTGGAAAACCCACGTAGTCATGGTGAGAACGTATAAACTTTGTACACCTGTAGTAAGGATCAAAGCCGGGTTTCTGCCACTCTATTGCTGCTCCACCGTACTGCCTATATTGCTGCTCGCTAAAGGGAGAAAAGTGAAGTTGAGTCACCCATGTATTACCTTCCCCACAGAGCAAGCACTACGAGTCATGGGGAATTCAGATTTTCTAGTCACAGATTAAGGGGAGTGGGAAGGAAAGTGGAGGCAAGGCAAACATCGATCAGATCAGCCATTATCTTACTGATGGAAAAATAGGTTTGAACGGCCAAACGGCCAATTCCCGATTCTATTCCTTATGCCCGAATGTGAATAATCTTGCAAGAATCTTGCCTAACATTACGGCAGCAGCTATTGACCAGTCACTGCCCTGTGAGCAAAAGCATAGCTGCTGAAAAGCGATTGCACAATAACAAACCCAAATTCCCAGAGCTCATTATTTAGTAGTCTTTCATTTCATCCTGGCGTCCTGGTGCCATTGCAACAACCTGGAGCTCAATGCTCTTAAGACAGTGGAATTGATAGTGGACTTTAGGAGAGCTCCCCCTCCCCTCACTCCCCATCAACAACACCAGCCATATCTGTGGAGTCTTTTAAGTTCCTGGAACCATCACCTCCAAGGACCTTAAATGGGGGGGCACCATCAACTCCACAGTCAAATAGGCGCAACAGAGGATGTACTTCCTGCGGCAGCTAAGGAAGCACAATCTGACACAGGCAATGATGGTCCAATTCTATACAGCCATTGTAGAGTCTATCCTCACCTTCTCCATCATGGTCTGGTTTGGCTCAGCCACCTAGCACAACATCTAGAGACTGCATCGAATCGTCCGATCAGCAGAGAAGGTTATTGGCTACAACCCTCCCTCCATTGACGAACTGTACACTGCAAGGGTCAGGAAGCGAGCGGGTAAGATCATCACTGACCCCTCTCACCCTGGCCACAAACTCTTTGAATCACTTCCCTCTGGAAGGCGACTCTGGACTGTCAAAGCTGCAACAGCCAGACATAAAAACAGCTTTTTTCCCCACAAGTAGTAGCTCTACTCAATAACCAAAAATCTGGAGCCTCCTTTTGCTCTAGTATTTTATTTAATTCACATGTTTAATCAATAATGTTTTATTATTAATGTTTAATGTTTTATGTGTCATTCCTAACTGTCACTGTATGTCATGTTGTCACTTGTGGGTGGAGCACCAAGGCAAATTCCTTGTATGTGAATACTTGGCCAATATACGTATTCATTCATTCATGTCACAAGTTCTATTTGCTGACCATAATCTACTTTCATCTGCATGGAGCTTAAATGAGGTATAGCATAGTTAAAAGTTGACATTCCGTTTATTTTATGCACATCCAATTTAAAAGGTTGTACATTGTACAAAACCTATGGACTGGCTCCACTTTGTGCTTAAATGCAGTGAACAAGCATTGAAATGTGAGGAGTGAAATGACAATTTTGGACTCCTGATGATGCAGAGCTCCTAGTCTTTGATAGTTTATTTCAAGATTTTATCATTGTAATCCCTTACCTGATCCAGTCCACAAGTGTTGCCGACATGATTCAAATGATTTTTCATGAACTGATAAGGGTTAGTAGAAGTATCACGAGCAAACATCAGCCAGCAGAATAGAGGGACGTCTTTTTCTTGCACTTTATTGCAGTCGAGTTCAATAGCCTTAGCCAACATCATAATTTTCACAGCTTCAAACATTGTGTACTGCTCTGTATCGGTCTGGAACAGTTCTTCACAGGCAGCCTTTCTTTCTTCCCAGGAATCCATTTCACATAAATGAGTGCACTAATGATGGTGACAAGAAGGGGCAGAGGGAAAAGTTAAAATCACAACGCATCAATTATGTAACCAGTGAGCTTTGCAAATTCCTGTTGTCAACAATTGAAAATTGATCACAAATTTTACACATGCACAATAATAACATACAAACTATGGGAATAGAATGCCAAATGCTCAAATTTGTTCCACCATTCTATAAGAGCATGACTAACCAATTGTTGCCCCGACTCCTTTAAAATCCAAAAATCTATCTCAGCTTTGAATATATCTAATTAGTCTCATCTATAGTTCTCTGGTGTACAGAATTTCAGAGATTTACAGCTTCAGCTCAGTCGAAATTATACCCCTCATTCTAGATTCCCCTTATATCTATCCTTCAATCAACATTCAAGAAATTGCCTAGCACTCTTCTAAATTCCAGAGAGCTTAAGCTCAATTTACAAAATTATTCTGCATAAAAGAACACTTCCTCCCAAGAATAAATCTTTTGAGCCTTTGTGTTTCTGTTCCAAGGTATATATATATGTGTGTGTGTGTGTGTGTGTGTGTGTGTGTGTGTGTGTGTGTGTGTATGTACACCTGGTGCAGGACTTTTTGCAGTCCTTCCTTCTTGCAATAAAAATTAATCCAAATTATCCTAAATACCACCATATTAAACCTCGCCATCCAAACTAATATTCTGCCTTTTTTATTCTTCCTACTAAAATGGAATACTTTACTCGCATTATATACGATAATTTGATACCGAGATGTCCTCTTTATTTAGTAAACGTGGTTCGCCCCCGCTGTCATAAATAGATCCCTCATCTGGGTCGCCTGTTTCCCGTAGTTCTGCTTCTTTACCCCCCATACTTGATGGAACAAGAATAGAGTTTCTCTGGTCTGCACCTTGCACCCCACCAGCCTCTACATCCAACATATCATGCTCAGACATTTCCATCACCTTCAATGTGATCGTACCACCAGTCACAACTTCCCATCCCCTTTTTGTCTTCATTCAGAGACAGAGCCAGCTGCCCCTGCAACTTCATGGTTCAATCATCTCTTCCCATGCATTTCACCCCATTTACTTCCCCCTGCGACCGCAGGAGATGTACCATCTGTCCCTATAGCTCTTCCCTCACCTCCATCCCCTTCAGTTCTTCCAGGCAGGCTGGATCAACCATTAAGCAAAATAAGCGCGTGCTTAGGGCATCAAGGGAAGGGGGGCACCACAGAAAGTAGGAGAAAACTTTTCAAATATAAATAAAGTGGAAGTATATAAAAATAAACATTATTTTCCATCTTACTGTTAGTTTTGTTTCATTTTGAAAAATAAAAATGTATTTTATGGTTTATTATTGTTTATATTTTGAATTACATATATATGGGGGTACCAAAATCTTTTAAGTGCTTAGGGCCTCTATGGGTCTTAATCCGGCCCTGCTTCCAGGCAGGTGCACCTCCTCTAACCTCATCTACTGCATCTAGTAAAGTGGCTTCCTTTACTTTGGCCAAACCAAGCATGGAGTCGGCGACCTTTTCACCAAACATTTGAGCTTAGTCTACCAAGGTCTGCTGGATCTCCTGGTTGCCAACCATTTTAGCTCCCCTTCCCATGCTGACTTTTCTGTCCTGGGTCTTCACCATTGCCTGAGTGAGGCCACATGCAAACTGGAGGAACAACACCTCATATTCTGCTTGGGTTGGTTACAATCCAACGGTTTGAACATTGAATTCTCCAATTTTGGGTAACTAACCTCTAAAACCACATCATCCACTCCCTGGTCCCCACTTCTTCCCTGCACACCAATTTCTCCCCTCCCCTTCCACATATTCCTTCCTCTAGCTTTAAAATTCGCACCTTCTCTCCTTATCTCACACATTTCACCTCTGTCCTTTGTGCAACCATCTACCCATCACTCACAAGACTTTGTCCTGCCCCCACTATTACCAGTGTGGGGAAGGATGCCACCCCAAAATGTTACCTATCCATGTTCACCTAAAATGCTGACTGACATGCTGAGTTACTCCAGCACTTTGTCTTTCTTTGTAAACCAGCATCTGCAGTTCTTTGTTTCTAAAATCATTTGGTGCTTCCGCTCACAAACTAACATTCCCATCTAAATTTGAAACATCAGCAAATTTGGATAGAATTTACATTTACCTCCATGGATATATATATATACACACATACATACAAAAACACTTGTAATGTGTGCAAGTGTAAAAAATCACAATTGTTAAGCGTTGACAAGTCTCTTCAGGTCAATAGAGCAAATATTATTCACTCATGGAATACGATCAACACAATCCTTCCAAGACTTTCTACTGTTGCTGTAATGTAATCAGAATCCCTTAAGTCCAGCCTAATTTGAATTTACCCACAACTTTGGTTGTACGTATAAACACACTAGACTCAGTTTTACATCTAATAAGCATAGTAGACGTTAGTACTTTAGAAGTGTTTGTTTTTTGTTTGGGGCAATACAATGGAAATTTAAACATTAACACGGATAATAAACTATTTCAGAAGTGTCATGCTAACAACCATGCATGAACTTTAAAAAAAAAAAAATGGGAAAAACACACAAAAAGCATTTCATCTGTCAGTACACTGAAGCAACAATTCAACAAAGTTCATTAAGCAGCCACATGGTTGCACATAAAATCACTGAAGAAAGTGTTGTTTTAAGCAGCAAAGCATGCCATAACTTTGGGGACTGCAAGCATCACCTCGAACCTGATCTGGTCCTCACCAAAATTGTTTTCCCTTAAAAAGCCTCAGCCACCACTTCCTCTCCCCTTGACTCAAAGGCATCCTACTGGGAGATGCACTAATACACAAGAACACAATACATTAATGATTATGATGAATAGGCATAACTTAATGATTCAGGACAAACAATACAGGAAATGTGTGTAATACTCAGCAATTACAGTCAGGCAGAGAAAAAGAGCCAAATGGATGCTCTTCTATCAAAACTAGGAACAGTTTAGCAAGTATACATTAACGGGGGAGATGAGGAGAGCGATTAGGTCTGCAATAGGGTTGGCAGCAGAGACCAAGGGACAAAAGTAGTAATAGTGAAACATTAAGAGGAGGAGCAATGCAAAATAATTATCTTTTCACACCCCCTTACTTGACCTGCTGGAGTATTTCAAAGATTAAAATTTTATTTAATTTACAAATAATAGTTATGCAATTTCCTTAACAAATAACATGATTGAAATGTTTAAAATTTCCACCCTCTTTGATATTTTCTCACTGTTCATAACTGTGATTTAAGGAAGCAATCAGAAAGATATACAGATTGCAGATCTACACAGATAAAAAGCACAGGTAATACTTGTGGGCCAAAATAGATTCAATTGTGGATAACACATCGCACAGGATCGTAATTCCACAAATACATCAAATTTAGCAGAGTCAAAAGTGGCATAATTAAAGGACTAACAGGGAATCAGGGAAAAATTACCCGGATGGAAGTGTCAAAATAAGAGGGAATAATGTTAAGAGTCCCTAATGTTTAATTGTCATATGTACCGAATCAGAACAATGGAATTCTTACTTGACAAAATTAGAAAATGAGAAACTCCACAAACTAGATATGTGAGAGGGAACTGCAGATGCTGGTTTACACCGAAGATAGACACAAAATGCTGGAGTAAATCGGCGGATCCAGCAGCATCTCTGGAGAAAAGGAATAAGTGACATTTTGGGTTGACTGCCGGACCCACTGAGTTATTCCAGCATTTAGTGTCTAACTTCACCAGCTAGAAATTGGAGATGTAGAAAAACACTTAGCAGGTAAGGCAGCATGAGTGGAAAGAGAATGAGAGTTAATGTCAGGTTGAAGAGCGTTCATTAGAAGTTGGAGCTGGGTTATTCACACATAGTCGAGAAACACTTCTTCACAAAAGGGCAAGGATCGAAACAACTCAAATTTCAAACCGGTCAGTTGTAATTCGGACACTGCCAATTTAACCTTTGAACTCCTTTGAAGCTGGATCAATCGAAATTCCTTTTATGAATAGATCAAATTGTGGTAGAAAATCCAAGGAGAGATAGCTGACTAGAAGGCAGCAGAGGCTGATGGTGGAAGATAGCTTTTCGGACTGGTCTGAACCTAGTGGTGTGCCTCCATGCTGGTGCCATTGTTGTTTGTCATCTCTATCAATAATTTGGATGAGAACGTGCGAGGCATGAATAGCAAGTTTGCAGATGACACTAAAGTGGGTGGTATTGTAGATAGTGAAGATGGTTCTGAAAAATTGCTGTAGGATTTTGATCAATTTGGCAGGTATTCTGAGGAACAGCTGATAGAATCTAATAGAAATAAATGTGAGGTGTTGCATTTTGGGAAGTCTAACAAGGGCAGGACCTACACAGTGAATGGTAGGGATCTGTGTACTGTTGTAGAGCAGAGGGATCTAAAAGTGCAGGTACATGGTCCAAAAGGCTTTTGGCACTTTGGCCTTCAGCAGTCAGAGTATTGAGTTAGAAGTTGGGAGGTCATGTTAAAGTTATACAATACATTTAGAGTAGATTTGGTCACCCTGTTGTAGGAAAGATGTTGTTGAGCAGAGCAGATTTATGAGGACGTTGCCAGGACTTAAGGGCCTGAGCTATATGGAGAGGTTGAGCAGGCTAGGACTTTATAACTTGGAGTGCAGGAGAATGAGGGGTGATCTTATAGATGTGTAGATCATGAGAGAAATAGATAGGCTAAACGCACAGAGTCTTTTACCCATAGTAGGGAATCGAGAACCAAAGAACATAGTTTTAAGGTGAGGGGGAAAAGATTAAATAGGAACCTGTGGGGTGACTTTTGGTTTTTACACAAAATACGGTAGTTGAGGCAGGTACTATCACAACTTTTAAGAAATATTTTGACAGGTACATGGATAGGATAGGTTTAGAGGGTTATGGGCCAAGCTTGGGCAGGTGGGACTAGTGTAGATGGGGCATGTTGGTCGGCGTGGGCAAGTTGCACTGAAAGACCTGTTTCCATACTGCATGACTTTGACTCTCTGAAAGACCACAATACAACTGAATGGCAGAAAGCAATCAAGGGGCTGAATTCCCTAATATTCTCTGAGTTAGCTGTCCATTAACTTGAATTTTCTATTTAAAATAGGCATTTAAGAGCAAAATAATGTAGAATGGTTTTGGACATTTCAACATTTTTGTTTGTTAACACTGAGCAATTATTATATAGCATAAATTAACAGAATTATGCACCTTGTCTTTCAATGCCATCAAATATCCACTCAAGAGTTTCACAGGATTTTCATCCCCAGAGTCATGAACGCTAAAATACCACTGCTTAATCCAGATATGTTTTTCTCCAATGAGTTTATCTGGTATCTAGAAAGGAGAATAATTGAATTGATTCTGAATGTTGCAATGAAACAATAATAAATCAGTTGTTTCAATATCAATACCTGTTTAAAATGATATGGATATCCTAACACATAGCAAGAACAATGACGTGGAAATCATAGACAATATCTAAAATCTCTGCAGGTACGGAACTCAAAGGTTCTGTACCTGCTTTGAGACGGAAACCCATTACTGGACTCCTCAGCCTCTGGATACTTCCTCTCCATAGTCTAACATTCCAGAAACGTTATACGTTTCGATTAGATCACTTCTCATTCTTTTAAACTCTTAATAAGATCTATGTGTTCTTCTTCTTCTGGGGAAGTGGGCCAGCCTACTCGAACTCTTCTCACATAACTGACCAGTTATCCCAGAATCCAGTATAGTGAAAAACTTTCTCTAAATCTTCTAAAATATAAACCTTCTTTTAGGGAAGGAGATTAACTTTGTCACATAAAGGAAAACAACAATCACTTTTGTTAAAAGCTAATGAGTGGTTAGGATTTGAATACCCAACATAAAGGATACTGGACACAGAGTAATCTTAACTTTCAAATATGTGAGCACAAATATGGCATGGTTCGAGAACAAAGCACAGAGCAAAGCCGTGCAATTCATTCAGTGAAAAAGTTGGTACCAACTTGAATGGCTTGCCTCTGTATGGTTGGACTCGGTAAATCATAACTTTCATTACCCAACACAAATTACTTTCAAATATAAATTTCATGTGATAAAACACAATTCTAATTACATAACAATGATTTAAGCTGAGGAAACCTTCTGGTCAAGACACAGAAAAAGTGAATAGATGGATAGATTGAACAATAACCGCATACACGGAAATACCTGGTCCAGATCATCCTGTTGCAGGCATGGAAGTTTTTCAGCACTATGCAATGCTTGAAATAGTGTGGCTCTCAGAGCACAATAATTATCACCCCGAACTCTGCGTATGGAATTGAAATCTTCACATACAGCTGCATAGGCCTGTTTAAAAAAAAAGTTGATTCTTTTTAAACTTCAGGTTTATCGCTGGTTTTGAAAGGCAAGTTTGAATTGGAAGAGGACAGGCCAAGGGTTGATCAGCAAGATGACTTGGCAACGATCTCAAGTTCCTGGTGCACAGCAGTTGAGTTAGAATTGCACCTAAGAGTTCAGGGAATGTGAATGTGTTGATTGCAGTAGCCATCACATGCTGCACTGTAAGATCTGAGAAAGCTTCTACAATTTAAAAATAACAACAATAACAAACAAGTATCAGAGAAAATGGACTCGGCAAACCCAGATCATCATTCAAAATGAATATTGATTGGTTTCCCAACTTGATAAGGCACAGGATCACAAAATTATCAAAATATTATGCATCATAATAACCTAAGCAGATTGTGAACAAATACAACTAGCATTTATATAGTTCTGCTAACTGTACAAAACATCTGAAATTACTTCAATGGTGCAGCACAAGCATAATTTTCCTTTAGATCTCAAGGAAGTTTGAGGCACAAGGAAACGTTTGAGCAAAGAAGTAGTTTTAAGAAGGACAGAGCTTACAACCCAGGCAGCTGAAGTCACGTTCATTAATGGTGGAGCAATTAAAATTGGCAATACATAAGAGTTCAGAAATAGAGCAGCACCAAGATCTTGCACATGTACCAGCCTGATTATTATTATTTCTGAAGGGAAGCTAGAGCCATGCAGGCATTTGGAAACATTAAGAATGCAATAACTGAGCTGTCATGATTACATGGGTTACATGCGAGAATGGAGATCAGAGTACGAAAAGAAGAATTAGCTCAATATTTTGGAGGGTAGAGGAAAGCACAGTTTTGGAACTGAATTAATAAGGAGATTGGTGATGGATTTAAAAAGAGATAAACTGAACCACAGGTGGATTGGAGAGCTGAATGCTCAGCAGCAGTTCAAATACAGGAGTTTGTTTGCAAACCCTGTGGTTCACCTTCAGACAATTGCCAGGAGCAGCATTCAGTCAAAAACCAAGACCAGATGTTGTGCTAGAAATATTTAATTTGATAAAATATCCTTCAAAGACCAAATAATAAAAATAAAGTAACTACTGACATTTCTTATCAGCTGGGCTTTTGCTGTGTTTCCTTTCCATTCTCTAGTACAATATTCCAAAATGGCCATGCTGGGTTCAATAGTGGACCTCTCTGAGGCAACTGCTGAAAAATAAAGTCATTTGAAAGAAAGTCATTTCTCTCCTTTAGCAAATTATATGAACCATCTGGAATACTAAACATAAATTTTCTTGCAGGATATTGCATGAATTCTTGCTTTGATTAGAACAGATGTCAAAGGTGATGGGAAGAAGGAAGGATAATGGGATTAGGAGGCAGAGATCAGCCATGATTGAATGGCGGGGTAGACTTGATGGCCCGAATGGCCCAATACTACTCCTATATCTTGTGGACTTATGTTACATGATAATCTCATAAATGGAAAGAGAACAGTACAATTTCAACTGGATGCAAAGATTGTTAATCACGTGTTCAAATTCTCCTTCAGATCTAACACAGGCAGATTCCCTTCTACGATACGATACGTTAGAACTTTATTTCTCAGAGGCAATTCTTGGAGGCACTATATTTTGGTTGTTACTTGGTTGTTACTAAAGGGTGGTGAATCTGTGGAATTCATTGTCACAGAAGGCTGTGGAGGCCAAGTCAATGAACATTTTTAAGGCCAAGCTGGATAGATTCGTGATTAGTAGGGGTGTCAGGGGTTATGGGGAGAAAGCAGGAGAATGTGGTTGGGAGGGAGAGATGGATCAGCCATGATTGAATGGCAGAGTAGACTTGATGGACCGAATGGCCTAATTCTGCTCCAATTATTTAGGACCTTATGAACTGAATCTCGAGTCACCTGTAGGTGAATATTTAAGAACAGGCCATTCTTTTTTATTGAAGATAGGCACAAAATAATGGAGTAACTCAGTGGGTCAGAAAGCATCTTTGGAGAAAAAGGACGGGTGACATTTTGGGTCAGGACCCTTCTTCAGACTTAGGTGCAGGGGGTGGTGGAGGGAGGGAGGTGTGGGTGCGGTGGGTTGAAGAGCAGGAGGCGAGAAAAGACCATGACAAATCAAGGCCAGCCAGAAACAACCTGGTAAGCCCATTGTTGGCTGGAGACGGTGTGATCTCAAGAGGAAAACAAAAGAGTGTGTGTGGGGGGGGGGGGGGGGGGGGGGGGGGGGGGGGAGTAGATAAAAGTTACTTAAAATTAGTCATTTTAATGTTCATACCACTGGGATGTAAGCTACCCAAGTGAAATACGAGGTAGAGCAGAGACAATAGTGGCATTTAGGAGAATTCTGGATAGGCGTATGGAAATGCAGGAATAGAAGGGATACGCGTTATGTACAGGTAGATATGCGATGGTCTTGGCATCATGTACATTGTGGGCTGAAGAGCCTGTTCTCGTGGTGTACTGTTCTATCTGCCAACAATATAAGCAGCTCCTTAATTTCCACCTAATCTTCCGTTCTTCACCACTGGCTGCCGTGCGTGCCAATTACAAAATGCACTGCAGCACCTCGATTAGATTTCTTCAATGGCACTTTCTAAACTTACAGCATACTCAATCTGTATGCCCAATGGCAGCTTGATCATGGCACAGAATAAGCTGCAAGTTCTTGCCTCAAGTTGCAAACAGTGGTGAATTGGAAATTACTTGTTTTTCTTTGCTGGGTCTAAACCCTTGGACACCCAATCCCACAGCACTGGGGGGGGGGGGGGGGGGGGGGAGCTTTCATCCTTTCATCACACACATTAGTGTGATTCAAAATGGGAACAATTGACTTTTAGATAGGCATATGGATATACAGACAACGGAGGGTTATGGACCATGTACAGGCAGGCAAGATTAGATCATCTTGGCATCATGTTCAGTACAGACACACTTTGATAAAGAGCTTGTTCTAGTGCTGTATTTTTCCATGTTTGATGTGCTATGACTACCAGTATGCTTCACCCAAATTGGCATGAACCAACTACATAGTGCTGCTTTAATGTTACATATGAGTTTCCACACCAATACAAACATTCCATTTCAACTGTTTTGGGGGATCTTCCTTAGTCCAGTAACGTTACTGCTTTTTCATTTCTTAGTGCCCCTTTTACTTTAAACTGAGAAGCTTAACTACAAAATCATCAGTGATGATTTTTGATTCTTGTCAAATTAATTGGGCTGAGGAGGTTTAAAACAAGAAAAGTGTGGGGAAAGGTAGGCTGCAGCAAGAAACAAGATTACCTGCAAGCTGGCATTCATCATGCAGCCTTTGGGATTTGTCTTTCTCTATTTCATCTTCATCGCGGTAAAGGTCTTCCTCTCTACAAAAGAAGAATACATTATTTGTTCCACATTTAGGGGAAATTTAATTACAAAGCATGAAAAGGTATATTAATCAACTATAAAATGATTTTCTTCAACCTCTGCCACACCTCATTTCCAATGTAGTTTGGGACCTTAATGTAAAAACAAGGTATTTATTCATTGATGTCCTCAAAGGTTGGTATTCGGACTCTTATTTTGCTTGGAATATAATAATACCTTGAACATGGGAGCAATTTTCTAGTTTTGGTCAAACAATTGTTTTAAAAAGGTATGGATGTAAGGGACAACATTTCAAGATTTAGAGACAAAACTTTGTGTGGGAGACAGTGAGGAGGATAGTGACCAATATCAAGGTGACAGACAGTGGAATAGAAAGAAATTAGACAAAGGTTAATGCAGAGATGTCCCATATGATTCATTAGGAAGGAGGAAGACGAGCACAAATATAAAAAGTGCCAAAAATAGCTTCAGGAAAACAGATCCAGGGTCAGAACAGAAATCTTTCAAGATATCAACACAGGAGGAGAGAAATGATTTGGAGATCATACTGGTCTTTTATAAAGAAAAAGTATGCAGCACAAAAGCCAGAAGGTTACGTTGAACAAGTATAAGACAACGGTTTGGTAAACAATTGGAGTATCATGCCCATTCACTTCATGTTTAAAAGGATTGAAGACTTTCTTTTATAAAGTTTAGAAACAAAATATTTGAAGGTGAGAGTGGAAAGATTTAATAGAAACATGAGGGACAACTTTTTTTTACATAAAGACAGGTGGGTACATGGGACGAGTTGCCAGAGAAGGCAGTTGAGAGGTACTATCATAACATTGAAAAGACATTTGGACAGGTACATGCATAGGAAAGGTTTAGACAATAGACAATAGGTGCAGGAGTAGGCCATTCGGCACTTCCAGCCAGCCAGCCATTCGAGCCAGCACCGCCATTCAATGTGATCATGGCTGATCATCCCCAATCAGTACCCCGTTCCTGCCTTCTCTCCATATCCCCTGACTCCGCTATTTTTAAGAGCCCTATCTAGCCCTCTCTAAAATTAACATCCAGAGATCTTGCCTCCACTGCCCTCTGAGGCAGAGAATTCCACAGACTCACCACTCAAAAAGTGTTTACTCGTCTCCGTTCTAAATGGCTTACTTCTTATTCTTAAACTGTGGCCCCTGGTTCTGGACTCCCCCAACATCGGGAACATGTTTCCTGCCTCTAGCGTGTCCAAACCTTTAACAATCTTATATGTTTCAATGAAATACCCTCTCATCCTTCTAAACTCCAGAGTGTACAAGCCCAGCTGCCCCATTGTCTCAGCAATAGTCCCGCCATCCCGGGAATTAACCTTGTAAACCTACGCTGCACTCCCTCAATAGCAAGAATGTCCTTCCTCAAATTAGGGGACCAAAACTGAACACAATACTCCAGGTGTGGTCTCACTAGGGCTCTGTACAACTGCAGAAGGACCTCTTTGCTCATATATTCGATTCCTCTTGTTATAAAGGCCAACATGCCATTCACTTTCTTCACTGCCTGCTGTACCTGCATGCTTACTTTCATAGACTGATGTACAAGGACCCCCAGATCCCGTTGTACTTCCCCTTTTCCCAACTTGACACCATTTAGATAGTAATCTGCCATACTGTTTTTGTTACCAAAATTAAACTTCATCTGCCATGCATCTGCCCACTCCCCCAACCTGTCCAAGTCACCCTGCATTCTCATAGCATCCTCCTCACAGTTCACACTGCCACCTAGCTTGGTGTCATCTGCAAATTTGCTAATGTTACTTTGAAGGATATTGGCCAAAAGCAGGCAGGTGGGACTAGTGTAGATGGGGCATCTTAGTCAGCAAAACTTCCTAACCAAGTTAATAATTTTGTTTCAATTCCATGAGCTTTAACTTCAGCCAACTAACATTCACTAGCGAGCTTGTCAAATATTCTCAGATTACTTGCAAATCATGAGTGGTCTTACTTTACTTTCTTCTCGAAGATGATCCAAATTCTTCAATCCACTGAATAAATTTGATTTCACTTGAATTCTGCTTGAGAGATTTCCAATCTACTTCCATTCTAGACAGCCTTTCTATTGATATCCTAATTGTGGGATATGGTACCGGTAAGCAAATGAATGATTGTCGTGGAGTCGGATAGATCTCAACCAGATAGGTAGGGTTCAGGGAGGGTAAGGAAGCAAGGATGAGGATCAAAAGAGCCTTTTCTGAGACTTTTGTGCATGGTTGCAAAATGTAGTTTGTATCTATGATCAATGTAGATTATTTGGGATAGCCAGCAGTATGGGGTAGTCACGTACAATACCGTCAGTTTTCACCTATCCTCCCTACCACCCCATCGGTATGAGGAAGAGGCTCAACTCAAAACATCATCTCTCCATTTCCATCCATAGATGCTACTAGACCTGCTAAGTTACTCCAGAACCTTGTTCTTTGCTCAAGATTCCAGGACCGTAAATCCTCATTAAATCAGACCTTGGGGTGGGGGAAAAAGGTGCTTGTTATTGCCAATTGTCTGCTATAACCAAGTAAGGGATTACTGAGTAATATAGTATCATTGTAAAAGTAGTAGAAACAAAGAACTGCAGATCCTGGTTAATACACAAAAGGACAAAATGATAGGGTAAATCAGTAGGTCAGGCAGCAAAGATTGACACAAAATGCTGGTGTAATTCAGCGGGACAGAGCCTCTCTGGATAGAAGGAATGGGTGACGTTTCGGGTCAAGACCCTTCTTCAGGGAAGCATATTGAGAGAACATGGAAAGGTGACATTTTGGGTTGAGACTCTTCTTTCGACTCTTGATCTGGAACTGTGCCTGGAATCCAGGCGAGTTGACAGCTCAAGCGTGATGGCGGCTTGGGAGGGGTGAGAATCGGCAGTCATTTGCTGCGGCCTAAGTTTGGCCAAAGTGCAGGCAAGGGCCGGTGGTGGTAACAGGTGCGACCTGGAAAAGGTCCGGGATGGCGGTGAAGATCAGAAGGTCGCTGTAATGTATTCATATAGATGTATATGTTAATGAGTTGGTGTTCAATATAAGCAGGGAATGTTGAGTAGTAAATCTCTCTCTTGTGATCCACATAACCCGCGTGTAAGTTGTTATTCATTCTGCCGTCCGGAATATAACGAAATTGGCAACGAGGATGGGATATACTTTGTGAAATCATCCTTTAAATACAATGCAGGACTATTTTGCAACATGCAGTATTGTTTAACATTTTAAACAGAAAATACGGAATTGTGTCGCAGTTGTTTGCAAATTGGACACGATAGGCTGTAGATCCTTTTATGCAGGGGACTGTAGTTTAAAACAGCAGCTGGATAAATCGTCGAGAGTTTGTCAGGCTGTCTCTATGTTGTGTCTACTTGGCAAGATGCCGTCCTTGGGATTGTATAAGATTTTTGTTTGTCGAGTTGTTCAAGCTGAATAGCCTTTGTTTTAGGTGAATTGTTACGCCAGAACAGACAGGAAATCGGGGTTTTTTTTAAATGGACTTTAAAAAAAATAGAACGACACAATGGCAGTGTCCACGGGCTATCGGAAACCTTGGCACTTTTTACAAGAGTAGAGCGCCGTTTAGCTCCTACATGGAGAGAGCGAACATGTTTTTCAGGGCAAACAACATAATGGTGCTTAGAGGTGAAGGAGAGATAGTGACTGAAATAAATAAGGCCATTTGTGAATGCATGAAAGCGATTCTGCTCACGGAGATCGGTCCTGAAGTGTACGCACACTCATGAATCTTCTTGCGCCCATAAAGGCAAAGGACGTTCCATTCAATGACATTATGAAGAAGTTTTTCATAATGAAGGAGGAGCATTTCAACCCAAAGCCTCTGGAAATTGCAGCAAGCTATAAATTCGGCATTAGAAACCAGAAGCAGAATGAGACAATCAATGAGTACATTGTTGGCTTGAAAAACATAAGTTTACAATGTAACTTTGGAACCTTTCTCAGACGCGCACTATGCGACAGATTTGTTTATGGTCTAATGGATGAACGAATTCGGTCCAAACTCATGAACACTCCAGATCTTACATTCGAGAAAGCATGCAAGATTGCTACCACAATAGAAGTGGCATCAAAGAATGCTCGTGAGATTCGTCCACCACGGACTGCAGTGGCCGTTTACAGTAACAAGGCAGTGCCTATGGCCAAATCAAGAGGCGCCAAAGCATCTTGCAAACCAAAGCATGACGGGGAGCCGAGTTCAGCCAGTTGTTATTGTTGCAACGGTAATCACTCATCCCAATTTTGTCAGTTCAAAATGGCCAAGTGCTATAACTGCCAGAAGAAAGGCCATATCGCCTCAGCATGTCGGGCCAAGTTTAAAACAGGAAACCAACAATCTGCGAGAATCAAGCGACAACACCAGAGAGGAGTTCACAACTTGGAGGTGAACCCAGATGGAAATGAAATTGGGTTGTACACCATTTATGCAACCAAAATCAATAAGCCTACAACCAGCCAAGGCAAGGACTTTCAAACTAAACTATTGATTAATGAATAGTTATTCGATACGTGTATTGACACAGCAGCAGATATTCGGTCATGAGCAAAGACCTGTACGAAACAAAGTTCCCACAGAAACCATTGTTTGAGAGTAAGGTCAAGCTGAGAACTTACTCAGGCGAAATTTTGGAGACATGTAGCCAAGTGAACTGTAAAGTTCAGCATAATGGTCAGTCAGTAACACTGCCCATCATAGTCGCCAGCTACAGAAATAAACCAACCCTCCTTGGAAAGGATTGGCTGAGAGTTAAACTGGAAGAACATTTTCAGCGTCGATTTGTCCAAATCACGTCTTGAAAACGTCATAAGGAAACATGCAAACATTTCTGCTGACAGTTACACAGGAATAACAGGGAACTCTGCACACATTCGACTTAAACAAGATGTGAGACCTGTGTATTGTTGAACAAGACCTGTACCATATGCACTAAAGCAACAAGCAGAGGAAGAACTTGACAGGTTAGAGCGGAATGGAGTACTCGTGAAGACAGACCAGAGTAACTGGGCAACGCCAATTGTGGCCGTACCCAAGGCCGACAAAACTGTTCGACTATGTGGTGACTACAAAGTCATAATCAACCAAGCCGTTGATGACGAACAATATCCGTTACCAACCTCGCATGATCTGTATGCAGAACTTAATGGAGCAAGAGTCTTCACTAAACTGGATTTGCCTCACGCTTATGCCCAACTCAATGTCAACAAGGAAAGTCAACACACATAAGGGCTTGTATTCATATACAAAGCTGCCCTATGGTGTGAAATCCTCCCCTAAAATTTTCCAGTCTGTCATGGACTAAATGTGACAAGGCATTCCAGCACTGTGTGTGCAACCAGGATGACCTACTGATATTCACAGAGGGCATGGTAGAACATCTGGAATCCTCGAGCAGTTCAATCCACTAAACTGCCACAATGTCAAATTATGACAAAGTAAATATGCATTTGCGCAGTCAGAATTGGGCTACCTTGGACTCAAAGTGGACACCAACAGACTTCGCCCTGTGAAGGCGAAAGTGGAAGCAATAGCGAATGCTCCAAAACACAACAATGTGTCAGAGCTACGATCATTCCTTGGGATGGTGCAGTTCTATGCACAATTCCTTCAAGATTTAGCAACTGTGCTAAAGCCACTACCTCATCTGCTACAAAAATATGTGAAATGGCTGTGGGGAATGGAACAGCAACGTGCATATGTCATCTGCACGGAAAACTTGACAAATGACAAACTCCTTGTTCACTACGATACGACACACAAGATGAAACTTGCTTGTGATGCTTCAAGTTATG
The DNA here is from genome assembly GCA_963514005.1 of Raja brachyura. The sequence continues at coordinate 67,875,255 of OY740782.1, forward strand.
GTGTAGGTGCAGTGATCTCCCACGTAATGAATGACGGACAGGAAAAGCCTATTGCTTTTGCATCCCGCACCCTATCACCGAGTGAGCGTAATTATGCACAGATAGAAAAGGAAGCACTCAGCATCGTGTTCGGAATCAAGAAATGCCATCAGTTTCTTCTCGGCAGATCATTCACCCTAGTGCCTGATCACAAGCCACTACTAGTGATACTTGGTCCCAAGTCAGCTATACCTTCCATGGCGGCATCAAGAATGCAGCGCTGGGCAATTTTGCTGTCCCAGTAAAGGCTACAAGTACAGAAGCTTCAAGTGCAATGCAGTTGCAGATGCGTTGTCACGGTTGCCCCATGAGAACTTTGACGTGGGAAGTGAGAACTCAATCTACACACTGCAAGTTGTAGATGAAGACTTTTCAGTGACTGCAACAGAAATTGCACCAGAAACAGAGAAAGACACTGTGCTGAAGAGAGTCTATGAACAGACATTGAATGGTTGGACTGAAATCGATAGTGGATTTAACTCAGTTCTGGACTCAGAGCTGAAGCCTTTCCATAATCAACGCCATGAATTATCATGTGAGGAGGGATGCATTAAGTGGGGTTACAGAGTGGTTGTACCAGAGTCTTTGAGAAACAAAATTATGAATGAACTTCATGCCAACATCCTGGCATAGTAAACATGGTCAATTGCCAGACGTTTTGTGTATTGGCCCAGTATTGACAGTGACATCGAGTCACTGGTGAGCAAATGTAGTGTCTGCCAAAATTGCTGGAGTAAACCACCAAAAACACCACTGCAACCCTAGTCATGGCCAAGTAGACCTTTTCAGAGAGTTCATGTAGATTTTTGTGAAAAAGGTAATGATCATTTTCTGGTACTAGTAGATAATCATTCCAAATGGATTGAGGTTAAGCACATGGGGTCAAGCACTACTACTGAGTGTACCATAGATGAGTTGAGATCAATTTTTGCATGCCATAGTTTACCGGAAGAACTTGACAAGTTTCTGATAACGGGCCTCAGTTTCGTTCAGAACGGTTCAAAGAGTTCATGCAGCGGAATGGTGTAAAACACACACTTGTTCCCCCCATACCATCCAGAGTCCAATGGGGTGGCGGAAAAGTCTGTTAGAGTTGTCAAAGATACTCTCAAGAAACAGGTTTTGCAGGGTAGTTCAAAGCTCAGCATGAAACATCGTTTGGCTAGTTTCATGCTGAAGTACAGAACCACACAACACACAACGGGTTACTCACCTGCAGAACAGTTGAGGAAGAGAAGGCTAAGAATACGCCTGTCTAGTTCAACCCAATTTGGCCTTGAGAGTTGAACGAAAACAGTTACATCAAAAACGACATTTTCACTCCCACAAAAAGGAGAGGTACTTCAAGCCAGTTGAGCAGGTTTGTGTTCTCAGTCCTCCCAACAAGTCCAGTCGAGACAAATGTGATGTTGGGAAAATAGTGGAAGTGTGTGGAACAAAAAGATACTTAGTTGGAGATAGGATCAAAAGTGTTCATGTTGATTCCAGCCAAAGATGAACCAAAAACTGAATATGAAGCCCTAATCCCTGAGTTTGTATCTGAAAGTGAGTTGGAAGAGACCACTGTGATTGAAACACAAAGTTCAGGTAGTCAGAACCTGTAAACCAGTAGTCAGATTAGGTTTGTAAGTTAAGTAACTCACTGTATAAGTAAAACTAAAATATGTAGATAGGTAAAATAAATATGTTTATCATTTAAGATTTCATAAATACTAGTTTAAATCAAGTATCACAACAATAAAATTGTAACTGAGTACTTAGATTTAATACTTTAAAAAAGGAGAGCAGTAATGTATTCATGCATATTCATGTATATGTTAATGAGTTGGTGTTTAATATAAGCAGGGAATGTTGGGTAATAAATCTCTCTCTCGTGATCCAGGCAACCTGCCGGTAAGCTGTTATTCATTCTGCCCTCCGGAATATAACAGTCGCTATAACCAAAATCCATTATAAAAGGATGTTTATAATGAACGTTTACTATATCAACAGTCACGTCTTCAGTTTATAGCCATGACAGTACATTAACATTTCAAAGTGGAAGGCAAATAAATGTCAGGCACCATTCCAAGGCACATCAGATGAAAAAAATGCCACAGGTTTAAGATTAACAATGAACATGAAAAATGAATACAATGACAATTGCCTTTTCCTCCGCTAAGTGCAGAAATAGTCTCATTGCAGACCTACTTTCATAAGGCCAAGAAATGATCAAAGGATACCATCAAGATGAACCAAAACTATATTTCTCTGTTCGACTGCAAATCAGAATTATGTTGCATTCCATGCCGCATTATTTAGAAAAAATGCCTAGCTTTGAAGTCAATTCAGGAAATGTTCATATTTGTACCCAGTAAATAGCGAAGTAAAATCCAAGTTGCAACATACCCATCATTTCCTTCCTGATTGCAGACCATATGAACATTAGTATCCGCAGCAACGGAAACATCATTTTTAAAGAGGTTATCTTTTGTTTCCAATAATTCTGTTTCTTTAAAAACCTGTTCAGTTGCTTTCACACTGGTATGGATATGTTCACTTTGCTGGTGGTTCCTCATCCCTATTCCAAAATCCAACTGTTCACTTTCTAGATGTTTTGCTCTGGTTTCATCCTCATGAATCGTCACTTGCGTCTGACCAAACTTTTTTTCATGGTCTCTACTAACACAAAAAACAAACAAGCATTACAAAGATATTTCAAAAACAAGGCAACAACAGCACTAGGTTTACTGCTGTCTGGCTTGCAATTGTGACTCAGGCATGCCTCTATTATCTATTAAATTAATTATGGTCAAAACAGCACTGATCAATAAACTATTTATCAAAGAAACACAGTGTGAAAGATTCATTTTATAGATGCGCTGGGACACATCCTGAGTGATGTGACCTGGGATCATCGGGTGTTTCGTGTCTCACAACATCAGACACCCTTGCCCAGGCGACCCAGCCGGGGTTGATCAAGCCCCGACTTGCGTCCCAGCAGCAACCGCCCACGGATCAGCCCTCTTAATCCAAAGCCACCTAGTAGCTTCCTCTGCGGCTTCACTTGCGGATTGAATGGCCCTCTTCTTTGCCAGCCCTGTAATGCCCAACTGGTTGAGGACTTTGCAGAGTGAGCGTCCTGCAAAGCCTCTACAGCCCACCTCTATCGGCTCATAGTATGTCTTCCAGCCTCTGTCCTGGCACATCTCCACCAGTTCCTGGTACTTTGCGTGCTTCCTCTCATTAGCCTCTTCAATACGCTCTTCCCAGGGCACTGTCAGTTCCAGAATGATCAGCTGTTTTGTCACTTCGGAGGTGATGATCATATCTGGCCGGAGTGATGTTGCTGTGATGTGCTGTGGAAATTTCAGCTGTTTGCCCAGATCGACATGCAGCTGCCAGTCAGTGGCTGTGTAGAGGAGGCCCGTCCTTGATTTTGTTGTGGTTGGGGTTTCTCTCCAGCATTGACAAAAATGATTGATTTCTTTGGTGCATGGTGGTGTTTGCTGTTACTGATGGCAATGGCTATGCTCTCAGCAACCACCTTGAGCACCTGGTCATGCCACCACCGATAGCGACCTTCCCCAAGAGACTTTGGGCAGCTGCTGAGGAGATGTTCTAATGATCCTCTTCCAGAGCAAAGTGGGCAGGAAGGTGTCTCGCTCTTGCCCCAGACGTGGAGGTTTGCTGGACTTGGTAGGGCATCGTAGACAGCTTGGACAAGGAACCAGACGCGCTGGAAGTCTGCCTGCATGATGTTTGACCAGGTAATCCTGCGCTGTGGTATGCTCTCCCACCTTGTCCACGCTCCCTGCTGCCTGAGCCCCACCGTCCTGTTGACACGCTCTTCCTCCACACCTGCTCGGACCTCTTTCTGCATTAGATGGCATCTCTCCTTGCCCTGGGCCTTGCCAACCGGTGTCTTAGGGAAGTATCCCAAACCCGCTCTGCCAGTTGCCATGACTCCCACCAATGCCTTTTGCCTTAGGCGTGACTCTGCCACCTCCACTGCTTTCGCCGCCCTCCATTTCCTCCTTGTTCTCACCTCAATGACAGCCGTGACGCCTTCTGGTCCCTGGAGTCCCTGTACTGCAGTGCTTCTCTTGTTCGCGCCACCATAAACTCTTCCGTGAGGCCACTGAACGGGAGCTGCAAGATGTTACTGGTCCCATACAATGCACCACTGTTGAGGCTGCGGGGAAAGCCAAGCCACCTGCGGAGAAAGCCGCTGACCTTCCTTTCGGGGGACTCAACTGTGGTCAATGGAACAGCGTAAACCAGCAGAGGCCACAGGACTCAGGGCAGGATGGAATGCTGATAGATCCAGGCCTTGAATCTGCCTGGCAGACCCGACTTGCCGACTTTGGTGAGCCAGGCTTCAAGGTCTTTGGTGGACTTTTGACTGGCGACAGAGTCTTTCAGAGTTGCATCAAAAACCGTCCCCAAACTCTTGACAGGTTGCTCAGTGATGGAGGAAATGGCAGTTCCGGATAGTAAGATGTGGAATCTGTCAGTCACCTTCCCCTTCTTCAGCACCATGGACCTTGACTTCATTGGCTTGAAACTCATCATTGCCCAGGTGATAAGTTTCTCAAGACCTTGTAAAATCCTGGGACCGATGTTGTGGTGATGGTAAGGTCGTCCATAAAAGCTCTAATTGGGGGCTGTCACACACCAGACTTGGTTAGGGGGCATCTGCATTCCACCTCGGCTGACTTGGCCACCATATTCATGGCAAGAACAAAAATAACAGAAATGGTGCATCCCGTAATTATTCCTTATCCAAGCTGATGCCAGTCTGATGTTTCGGACCCAGAAGTCACCCTCAGCCTGCAACTATGGTAATAATCCAGGATCAGGTCCTTGATCTTGCTGGGAACATGGTGTCGCCAGCTCAACCAGAAATGTTAACTCTTGCTATAAAATTAAAACACATTTTTTTTTTTCCACTCAAGTACAACCACATCCTATTGTAATTATACTTCTCAAATCAACAGATCCAATGTAAAGGAAAACAGCACTAGCAGTTATATCTTAACTAAGAATGAGTGACTAATGGTTACACATGTTAATCAATGGTTAATAATAACATGGTTAACTAATAATTAAGGTGGCCAAGCAGAAAGAGATACAAGGGGAGCAGGAATTTTCTGGGTGGCAAAGGAATAAAAAACAAGGTACCCAATTCAGCAGATTAAATATCAGGGGAAGAGATTAGATTCAGTAACTGTAAGATTTTCAATGCCACGAGATATCCCAAGATTCCAAAATAATGCCTGCAATGTATGTGTACTCTCTGGGCACAGAATGTGAAGGACACTCACTGGTGAAGGAGGTAGCATGAGAACACCCAGCTTGTGCCACAAGGGTGGAGTGTGAGCAGATTCAATCAGAATGAATTGCTGACTTGATCTCATGCTGGCATCTTGACGCTCCACATTCCTATCTTCTCTGAACCGGTCAAGCAGATCCCATGTTATATGGAATGTAGCATCTTGAGGTAGCACAGCTCCCTTTTTATTCCTTTATTTCTGGCAAGTCAAAACTAAGCCTTAAGTCACTTCAAAGGGTTTATACCGGGTGGCAGCCTTGCCACTAGTCTGTCTCGTCCCTTTCTTCTCTTGTTGCTTTTAGTCTAGTGTTAAATGTATATTTTAGAGTGTTTTTAATTTTGCATTATGTGGAGGAAACTTTTTTTATCTTTCCTCAACGGAGATGCAACTTTTCATGTGTCATATCTCCGTTTGCAATGCGGCCTAACATCGTGGAGCTGGCGGCCTCTTGCTGGCGATTGACTTTGGGAGCTCCAACCACGGGAGCCTGCGGATTTAACATCGTGGAGCGGGCGATCCCTTTGTCAGGGATCGGCTTCGGGAGCATCAATCACAGAAGCCTCGACCACCCTGACATGGGAGCATCGATTGCCAGCTGCGGAAGGTTCGATCGCCCCAACTAAGGATGGTTCAATTGCCCCGACCGTGGGAGAAAAGGAGGGGGGGAAGATAAAACTTTATTGCCTTCCATCACAGTGCACTGTGGTGGATGTTTATGTTAACTTTTATGAAGTTGTGTGTCTTGTTGCTTTTTCTTGGTATGACTGAAAATAGTAAGATTAAACGGGAACTTACCAGTTTGAAGCTTGATCTTTATTTTATGAGGCGTTACGATGAGGGATTACATGACGTATCCATACAACGTGGTTGCCAGATATGACGTGGTTGCCATATAACAACCTTTTCATATCAGCTGCTAACCCTAACATAAGAATTTAGTCGGGTTAGGTCCAGAATGATTCGACACCCACCATCCTTTTTATGCCTGGGGAATATATTGGACACAAATTGTTGAGGATGATATGCTGTCCTTTCAATTACCTCTTTTTGGAATAAAACCCCAATTTCATCATTCACCTGTAGAGTTTCTGGTCCTGAAAAAAACAATACCCAACTAGGCGTATTTTGTGCGGGTGGATGTATTCCTGACATAAGCTCAATTTGAGACCCCCGGACACTGTCCAGTATAACTAGATCTGATGTTATGCAGCACCATTCGTCATAAAACAATTGCAACCTACCCCCGACCGGAAGCTGCTCCCCAGAGGATATATCCTGGACTGAACCAGTTACTCGTCCCACCATAGCTGATCTCAGATTTCTCAACCTCCTGTAATAGTTGGGGGTGTGAACGGCGTGTAGCTGGAAACCCTCTGCTTGGTCCTTGACCTGCTCCAGCGTCTGTAGCCCGCCTGAAGGGAAAAGGCTTCAGGTGGTATCCTGACCTAGGGTATATAGGTTTTAATGAGGCTGATGGTTTTTGCCTCTTCCTCGAGATCTTTAACTTGCTTCGCCAGGTCTTCACCAAATAGAAAATTGAGCGCATTGAGCCGCAAAGCGTGGATTGAGTGTTGGCTTTATGGCGATCTTCCGGATGCAGTTGAGCTCAAAATGAGCATTGCACAGCAGGGCCAACATATCCTGCTGTGTACCTGACATCAGCGCTCCTTGGACCATTCGCCCAAACGCTGTTATCCTCGCCCCCACCAATTTGAGGACTTTATGGAATCAGACTTCTTGCCCCCTCATAGATGCGCTCATTTGCCCCCAGATGTCAGAGTTTACGGTGGGCACCTTGAGCGACGCACAGTTAACAGATGTCTGCTAACGAAGCGATGCTTCCTCCATAATGGAGTCCTGGAGCTGGTGAGAGGCCATATAATTAATGTTGCTGGCCAGATTATCCTCCATGGCTTCACCATAGAAACATAGAAACATAGAAAATAGGTGCAGGAGTAGGCCATTCGGCCCTTCGAGCCTGCACCGCCATTCAATGTGATCATGGCTGATCATCCAACTCAGTATCCCGTACCTGCCTTCTCTCCATACCCCCTGATCCCTTTAGCCACAAGTGCCACATCTAACGCCCTCTTAAATATAGCCAATGAACTGGCCTCAACTACCTTCTGTGGCAGAGAATTCCAGAGACTCACCACTCTCTGTGTAAAGAATGTTTTCCTCATTTCGGTCCTAAAGGAATTCCCCCTTATCCTTAGACTGTGACCCCTTGTTCTGGACTCCCCCAACATCGGGAACAATCTTCCAGCATCTAGCTTGTCCAACCCCTTAAGAATTTTGTAGGTTTCTATAAGATCCCCCCTCAATCTTCTAAATTCCATCGAGTACAAACCGAGTCTATCCAATCTTTCCTCATATGAAAGTCCTGACATCCCAGGAATCAGTCTGGTGAATCTTCTCTGTACCCCCTCTATGGCAAGGATGTCTTTCCTCAGATTTGGAGACCAAAACTGTACGCAGTACTCCAGGTGTGGCCTCACCAAAACCCTGTACAACTGCAGTAGAACCTCCCTGCTCCTATACTCAAATCCTTTCGCTATGAATGCTAACATACCATTTGCTTTCTTCACTGCCTGCTGCACCTGCATGCCTACTTTCAATGACTGGTGTACCATGACACCCAGGTCTCGTTGCATCTCCCCCTTACCTAATCTGCCACCAGTCCCCTCCGGTATGGCAAAATTTCTGGCCACATCCAGGACACCTGAAGCATGGCTCATGAGCTTTGGTGTATGCACAAGAGCAGTGACACCAACTTCAGGGTCAAATTCCTCCTGCCCTGGCTCTCCCAAGCCTTGCTCTAGGGAGGTATCACCCAGCCCTAAACAAGGTGCTGGTGATGGGGATTCCCACTGGAACTCGTAGGTGTGCTGGTAGTCCTCCTCGCCATACGGGCCTCGGCCTGAGGCCGCTCCAGGAAGCCTGGGGGTATGTGACCCCGACTGGAACACTCCATGGTTTAACATTCGCTCAATCAATTGTTCCATCTTTTCAAGATGTCCCCAGACCTTCCTGTTTGAAGGAGGGGAGTCTTCCTGGTCAGACTCATCCGAGTCAACAGGCCTGACTGATTTTCTCATGGCCTTCCTCCCGACAGGTGGCCACAGCGCTCTGAGGCACCGGAGTTGATGGAATCAGCTGAGCTGCCAGCGGTTCTGTAGTCGGCGTCCTTGGAACCGGCGTTACTGAAGCCGGTGTTTCCCTAGCCGACCTACGCTCACTAACCGTGGTCCCATGGGTAAATATTTTGCTCCAAACGGCAGCAGCCTCTTTTGTTATTCTCTCCATTCTGAGTTTTCTCCCGCTGGCTCTTGAAACCAGCCTTACGGAGTTTAAATAACCGCAGAAAGTTGTTTAAAACCACTTACCTGCTGGTTTGTTACTTACCGCTGGTGGAGCTGCGCTCTCCAGCCCATTGGTGCGCCATGCGTCGGACGTAATGACGCGCATGCGCCTGGCGGGGCTTCTTCACGTAGTCACTCACGTGACTCCGAAGTAAAATGGCAAATCAAATTCTTTGTATGTTCTTCTTACATACTTGGCTAATAAATGTCCTTGTAATCCTTGTAAAAGTGGTTAGTTTAGTTCAGTTTATGGTAACGTGTACCAAGGTACAATTTTGTTGCATGCTAACCAGTCAGCGGAAAGACTATACATAATTACAATTGAGCCATCCACAGAGTACAGATACATGATAAACAAGGGTTAGTGCAGATAAAGTCCAGTAAAGTCCGATTGAAGATAGCCTGAGGGTCTCTAGTGGGGCAGGTAGTACCTCAGGACTGCTCTCTAGTTGTTGATAGAATGGTTCAGTTGCCTGATAACAGCTGGGATGAAACTATCCCTGAATTTGGAGGTGTGCGTATTCGCACTTCTGTACCTTCTGCCCCGATGGGGAAGGGGAAGAGTGACCAGACTGAGGCTTGTCCTTGATTTTGTTTGTGGACTTGCCGCGGCAACATAAAGTGTAAATTATGTCAATAGAAGGGAGGTTGAATGTTAGATGCAAGGTTATGGAAGGCAAAAATAAATGATGAAAAATAAAGTGCAATTAATCAACTGGCCAGAGCTTAAACAGAGGACCCACCCATCACTCGAATCACATTGAGATTGTTTAGCTATTTTTGCCTGCTTGTCAGAATCTTCCGAATCAAACAAATGTCTTCTCTCTGCAGATCCTGGTAACGGGTCCCTCTCACATTTTTCTGGCGCAGAATCCAATGGCTGGTTGTTTTCGTAATTTTGAATTGTTTTGTTCACAACCATGCCAAAATTCTCTTGTTCGGTTTTTTCAATTACTTCACAGCTAGGTTTTAGAAGACAGTTAGAATCATGTTTTAGTGATACTAATATCCAATCAAGACATTTTTCAGAATGTAGACATCTGCATATGTTTACAAAACAGCATTTTCAATATATTAATCACAGCGATACTTTTTCCCTAAAGTGTACATTGACCAAGTTTTACATCAAAACAATTAAAACCCTTGAGTTGGTCAATTTACCCGTTGACACTGCTTCCCAATTAGAGTGCTGGTGAATTTTAGTAACAATTCTTATTTCATTCAATTATTTGGCACAATAGCTATTTTCTATGTCTCCTTCCAAAATTAACCAAGTCAGTTGTTGTTGGTGCTTTAGTCTCCGACAAGAGGGCAGCATTGTGGCGCAGCAGTAGAGGTACAGTGCCAGAGACACGGGTTTGATCCTTTCTTTTGTACATTCTCCCTGTGACCTCATCAATTCGGTGCTTTGGTTTCCTTCCACATTCCAAAGACGTGCACTTTTGTAGGTTAAATTGGATTATGTAAAATGTCCCTATGTGTGTAGGATAGAGTAGGGTACAGGTGATGGCTGGCCGGTGCGGAAGTGGGCTGAAGGGCCTGTGTCCACGCTATTTCTCTAAACTAAACAAAAAAGAATGAGTGTATCCAATAAGCTACTTAATGTGATAACTATTTTACAATTACTGGAAATAACAATTATATACCCTTGTCCCTGAGAATGATCAATCATATTTCAAGCAAGCTTTTTATTAATCTTGCTGTTGATACACATAATTGATTTTAACATGTTTTTTACATTTAAACTGGTTTTAAACTATATTCTGCAGACTGATAATAGTTGAACTGTGAATTGGACATCGAGAAAGCACTTGATGTTAATAAATGGGGTTTATTTGCAAGTCTCAGGAGTAAAAATTATAAATTATAAATTTAATTCAGATGTAAATCAGCTCCCAGTCTAACCGAACATGCTTTCAAGAGAGTTAGATTTAGCTCTTAGGGCTAAAGGAATCAAGGGAACGGGGAACTAATTTTAGATGATTAGCCATGATCATATTGAATGGCAGTGCTGGCTCGAAGGGCTAAATGATCTACTCCTGCACCTATTTTTCTATCTTTCTAGTGAACAAATGATGAAAGCTGTGTTTGCATTAAGGCCATATCAGTATGAAATGTATATGACCACATAGTAAGAAATTTTGGTTAGTTTCAAACATCCAAAGACAGATTACCAAAACCCAATGAAATAGTAACCCAGCAAAAGTGTAATCCCAATCTTGTATTAAAATACTGACTACAAGGTTTGTCTTGCTTAACTAACTAGTCCAGAGAGGCATGGTTAAATATGCCTGCTGTACACTGGAAAGGTATTAATAATATAGCACATGTGAAATAAACACAAAGCAAGTTTTGCTTTAAGTTGCATGTAGCACATTCCGTAGACAGTTACCTTGACTTCCCACTCTAGCAAACAAATGTCTAATTACTCCAGAAACTAATGTACATTGGAAAACAATGTTGCAGTATTCAATGTTTAACAAGGAGCTGCAGATGCTGGAAAATCGGAGGCAGACAAAAATGCTGGAGAAACTCAGCGGGTGCAGCAGCATCTATGGAGCGGTCTCAAAGCCCTCCGTTTCTTCCTTGATCGGAGAACCAACCAATCCCCGTCTTCAGATACTCTCCTCCGCCTAGCAGAGCTGGTCCTTACCCTAAATAACTTTTCGTTTGACTCCTCCCATTTCCTCCAAATACAAGGCGTAGCTATGGGCATGTGCATGGCTAGCTATGCCTGCCTCTTTGTAGGATACGTCGAACAATTCTCGTTCGAGACGTACCAGGGTCCCATCCCCGATCTCTATCTCTGCTACATCGATGACTGCATTGGTGCTACCTCCTGCATCGACACACACAACTCACTGACTTCATCCATTTCACCACTAACTTCCATCCAACACTCAAATACACCTGGTCCTCCGTCATTTTCGCCACCTCCAACGTGACCCCACCACTTGCCACATCTTCCCATCTCCTCCCATCTGCTTTCCGCAGAGATCGCTCCCTCCGTAACTCCCTTGACTATTTGTCCCTTCCCACCCGAACCACCCCCTCTCCGGGCACTTTCCCTTGCAACCGCAGGAAATGCTACACTTGCCGCTTTACCTCCCGCCTTGACTCCATTCAAGGACCCAAGCAGTCTTTCCAGATGCGGCAGAGGTTCACCTGCACCTCCTCCTCCAATACTCTTTGAATCCAGCTATCCCTGCACTGAGGTGGCACGCTGGCTCAGCAGTAGAGTTGCTGCCTAAGAACACCAGAGACTGGGGTTCGATCCTGACTACGGGTGCTGTCTCTATGCAGTTTGTACCATCTCCCGTGACAGTGTCGGTTTTTCCCGGATGCTCCAGTTTCCTCCAACTTTGGCTTTGGAAAAAATTGTAAATTGTCCCTAATGTGTAAGATAATGTTAGTGTACAGGGATCCTAGGGAATACAATCCCTGCACGGACTCGGTGGGCCAAAGGGCCTGTTTCCGCAGTGTATCTCTAAACTAAACTTTACACTGAACTCATCCTCACAAACCTTGATTCCATCCTAAGCCCCCTTTGTCCAATCCTTTCCCACTTTCACCTGAGGCACCTCACAGGCCCTTCAACTCTTTAATAACTTTCAGTTTTTACACTTCCAGTCACTCATCTTTACCATGGACATCCAATCCCACTACATCTCCACCCCAGGAAAGTCTCAAGACCCTCTGTTTTTTCCTTGAACAGAGGAGACCCAACCAATTTTCCTCTCCTTTTACTCTCCTCCACTGAGCGGAACTTGTCCTCACTCTTAACAACTCTTTTGACTCACTTTCTCCAAGTTAAAGGTGTAGCCATGGGCACTTGCATGGTCACCAGATATGCCAGCCTTCTTTGTTGGTTACGTTGAACAGTCCTTATTCTTACCATTAACTGGTCATTTCCTCTAACTCTTCTCTACTACATTGGCAACCGCATTGGGGCTGCTACCTGCACCCATGCAGAACTCATGGACTTCATTAATTTCACCACTAACTTCCACCCTGGCCTCAATTTCACCTGTACTATCTCTGACACCTCTCTCCCCTTTCTTGATCTCTGTTTCCATCAAAGATGACAAACTATCAACTGACATTTACTACGAACCCACCGACTCCCACAGTTATCTTGACTATACATCATCCCACCCAGACTGTCTTTATACCTCCTCTCTTGACTCCATCCAGGGACCCCAGCAGTCCTTCCAGTGAGATAGAGGTTCATATGCACCACCTCTAACCTAATTTATTACATCCAATGTCCCCGATGTGGGCTACTGTACAAAGTGTAGACTTGGCAACCGTTTCGCTGAACATTTAGGCTCGGTCCGTCCGTATAGGCCCACAGGATGTCCCATTTTCTAACCATTTAAACTCTTCTTCCCATTCTGAACTGGACCTCCTCCATAGCCAGAGTGATGCCACATGCAAAATGGATGAACAGCATCTCATATTTCCCGTGGGCAGCTTACAAGTCATCAGTATGAATGTTGAATTCTCTAATTTCAGGTAACTTCTACAAACACCTCTCCCCCTCCTCCCATCACTCTCCCTCTCCCCCCCATTTCACCCCCTTATTCCACTAAAGGTTGGTTAACTAGTTCCACAGCTCACAACGATACATCCTTCTTATGTGCACACCATCCCTATCCAACAATTGTCCTATCAGGGAGTCTCCTTGCCTGAGGTCATCTGTTGCCAGTTCTGATTTGTCCTGTTATTATTCTCTCTTCCGGTTTCGTCTCCCGACACTATAATCAGTCTGAAGAAGGATTCAAACCCAAAATGTCACCTTTCCATTTCTCCAGAGGCGCTGCCTGACCCGCTGAGTTACTCCAGCATTTTGTCTATCTTTGGTAATAAACAAGTGTCTGCAGTTCCTTTTTATTACCAATCTGGTAAGTCTGCATTGCTGCTTCTCCTAGACCAAGAGATCTTTCCTGCAGTCTGTTATCTAAAACTGATCACAGAACTCTACGTGACAATGGCAACGATACTTTATTGTCATGTGTACGTAAATACAGCGACATTCTTTGTTTCTGCCCACAATCTGGTAAAATCATACTCTGGATAAGCACAATCATAGATAAATACAAAAGTACAATGATTGGAGTGGAAGACAACAGATAATAGACAATGGGTGCAGGACTAGGCCATTTGGCCCTTCGAGCCAGCACCGCCATTCAATGTGATCATGGCTGATTATCCCCAATCAGTACCCCATTCCTGCCTTCTCCCCATATCCCCTGACTCTGCTATTTTTTAAGAGCCCTATCTACCTCTCTCTTGAAAGTATCCAGAGAACCAGCCTCCATCGCCCTCTTAGGCAGAGAATTCCACAGACTCACAACTCTCTGTGAGAAAAGGCGTTTCCGAATCTCCATTCTAAATGGCTTACACCTTATTCTTAAACTGTGGCCCCTGGTTCTGGACTCCCCCAACATCGGGAACATGTTTCCTGCCTAGCGTGTCCAAACCCTTAACAATCTTATATCTTTCAATAAGATCCCCTCTCATCCTTCTAAACTCCAGAGTATACAAGCCCAGTCGTTCCATTCTCTCAGCATATGATAGTCCCGCCATCCCAGGAATTAACCTTGTAAACCTAAGCTGCACTCCCTCAATAGCAAGAATGTCCTTCCTCAAATTAGGGGATCTGGCGGCGGCAAGGTCGGTGTGGCAGGGGTGACCTGCCCAGCGATGCTGTGTGTCTTCCACCGCTCCATCCCGCTGCAGGCCGTGTCTGATACAAGCCCTTGTCCGACCTCTGCGGGGCCTCCAACAGCGCCCGAATCTCGCGATCTCCTGGCTGCTGCAGGGCCTCCAGCAGCCCAATTCACCAGCCCCTTGCCTCTCGCAGCCACCACTCAGCCTCCACGCTCTGGGTTACCTCTAGCAGTTGGCCTCGGAACTCTCCAGAGCACTTCCAAGGGTGCAGGAGGCAAGCCCACTGCCTGCTGGGAGACAGCAGCTCTACCAGCTGCACCTCTGTGCTAACCTCCCCATCCCCAATCCCATATACTCAGTACTTTAATAGCCAAAATTATTCAAATTTGCAATTCATAAAAGCATTGAAATAAACACCACTTTTGTGGTGGTTTCTGTTGGATGGCTACGAGTTCATATTCCTTTTCATCAAATCACCAAGTCATAGGCTAATACATTGAAAGTGTACTGAAGCAGATGTAAACCGTGAAATTAGCAGAACTGAAAACAAAAAAAATACCTTTTACAATCCTCAGTGTTGTCAGTTCCATTTCTTGGCTCTGATGGATCCTCGCTGCCTGATTTATGAGGAGATATTGATTGCTCTTTAACATCATTTGTCTTGCATGAACTGGTATTGGTAACATGCAGTAAAGCTTGTTCACTCTCAGCCATAGATTTCACCTCACTTTGGCAATGTGTCCATTTACAGCACACAGCATTGCCCATTTTAATCTTTACTGAGAAAGTAATCCATGATTGTCCGGCAATCCTACAGAGCTGTCATGCAACGTTTGCACACTGTTGCCTGAACCTCTAAAGGTGAGTGAAGGTGATATCAGATGCCTGAAGTAAGAACTAACTCCTGGGTTTAAATGTTTTTGACATTCACCAATTATATTGGTGAATTGATTTACCTGCAACAGAAAAGAACTGTTAAAAAACAAAAATAACTTATTGCGTGCTATTTTCTTATTTGAACAGGAATTGTCAAAATAATACGCAAATTAATAATATATAATGCTTGCGCACATTTCATAGCATTTTTTAAATTAAATATATTGGTTGGTATTACTTGACAAATAATACACAACCTTCTTGACTTTAATATTGTGTATTGCCCAGTTCTTAAATGATTAATTTTAACATTCATCCATTCGGCTGGCGCCAGCAATGGCTGCCTCGCCAACAGTCGGTCTCATCCCTTCCTTCTTTCTTGTTTTTTTTTTAGTATGTTTTAAATATATGTTTTAGTGTTCTTTAGCTTGTTTTATGTGGGGGGGTGGGGAACTAATTTTAATTTCTTACCTCGACTGAGATGCAATTTTTTTTCCATATCGTATCTCCGTTCTCACTGCGGCCCAACATCGAGGTGCTTGCGGCCTCTGCTGGAGACCGACTTTGGGAGCTTCAACCGCGGGAGCCTACAGAACTTACCATCGTGGAACTCGTGATCCCTGTCGGGAATCGACCTTGGAAGCTCCAACAGCGGGAGCCTGTGGAATTCAACATCGTGGAGCTCGTGGTCCCTGGTTAGAGACCGACTTTGGGAGCTCCAGGCCCCAGTAGCTTTGACCACCCCGACGTGGGAGAATAAAGAGGAAGAAGTATGGACTTTATTGTTTTCCATCACAGTGAGGAATGTGGGGAATCTGCTGTGGTGGATGTTTATGTCAGCTTTTATATAGTTGTGTGTCTTGTTTTTTTTAGTATGGCTGTATTGTAATTTGGGTTTCACTGTACTTTAGTTGGTACATGTGACAATAAACTGACCTTTGAACCTTTATTACTAATGGTACGCTGGTCCATGTTGCGTAATGCAAAATGAGCTCAAGTCAATTAGCAGAAACACTGGAGTTCTTGCAAGAAACAAGTTTATGATTGGCGTGTTTTCAATCTCTCCAGCCCACCAGTCATTAACTTTTATTTGAATTGAATTGAAGAAGCGAGTTTGGTATTCCAAAAAAGGCAAGGAATCATGGGATTTGTCAAAGGTCACTCATTGTAAAGAAAAAGTTATGAAGCGCTGACTGTATAAACTGTGTATAAATTCTTATCTTTATAAAGATAGCAGAGTCAGGGGATATGGGGAGAAGGCAGGAACAGGGTACTGAGTAGGGATGATCAGCCATGATCACATTGAATGGAGGTGCTGGCTCAAAGGGCAGAATGGCCTTTGCCTGCATCAATTGTCTATTGAGCAGAACATCCTCCTCATCAGACTTGTCACTGTCAGGATGAGGTCCCGAGGCAGATGCTGCAGCTAGGTCTTCTCCAGTGTCAGGCCTCCTTGCCCTCATCCCTCCTGCAGGCCACAAGCTGATGGCTGGCCGAGGATCAAAGTCCTCGATGTTACTGGCATGCACCATGATGAGGAGCTGGTCCCTTACCCGGGTCCCTGGAGTGTATAGACACATCCTATCTGCTCAAGTTCAAACAAATGCCTCAAAATACATTGGCTGGCAGTTCATTCTACAGCAAGACAATGATCCCAAACATACTGCTAAAGCAACAAAGGAGTTTTTTAAATCTAACAAATGGTAAATTCTTGAGTGGCCAAGTCCATCACCCAATCTGAACCCAATCGAGCATGCCTTTTATATGCTGAAGAGAAAACTGAAGGGGACTAGCTCCCAAAACAAGCATAAGCTAAAGATGGCTGCAATACAGGCCTGGCAGAGCATCACCAGGGAAGACACCCAGCAACTGGTGAAGTCCATGAATCGCAAACTTCAAGCAGTCATTGCATGCAAAGGAGATGCAACAGAATACTAAACACCACTACTTTCATTTACATGACATTGCTGCGTCCCAAACATTATGGTGCCCTGAAATTGGGGGTTGGGGGACATATGTATAAACACTGCTGCAATTTCTGCATGGTGAAACTGAAATGTATAAAAAAGGCCTTTATTAAAATCTGACAATGTGCACTTTATCCACATGTGATTTTTTTCTATTTCGAATCTGAAATTATGGAGTACAGAGGCCAATAAATAAATAATGGGGTTTTGGCTGCAACATTATGGCGGACATTGTATGTATACATATAAGGAATTTGCCTATGGTGCTTTGCTCACAAGTAACAACGTGATATACAATAAACAATTAAGAATAAAACATTATAATTTAAACATATGTAGAAAGAAATAAAATCCCAGAGCAAAAGGAGACTGCAGACTTTTGGATGTTGATACGAGCTACTGTTCATGGAAAAAAAGGTGTTTTTACGTCTGGCTGTGGCGGCTTTGACAGTCCGGAGTCACCTTCCACAGGGAAGTGTCTTTCTCTCCTTTCCCCCTTTTCTATACCTTAAAGACAATGAGCTTTACCCATATCTAATGAAAGGTCAACGCCCTGAAACTAACTCTGTTTCCAATTCCAACGTTGCATCCCGACTTGCTGAGAACTTCCAAAATGTCCTATTTTATTTCAGATTTTAGGATCCACTGTTTATTGCCTATATCTTGTGTACGTTATCATGCCAAAGTGTGGCTCGATTGATTATTGGGGATGTTAAAAAAAGTTAAATGAATCTTGCTTTTATTAGCTCAAATCTTTTTGTCCTAAGATCAGCTCCCGATATTTACCCAATAATGTTCTGCTTCGTATCAATCATGCTGAGAATCTTCAAAGGGAGCAGCAGAAAAAAATGCAAGTTGCAGCCATATAAAAATCTACAGGTTATATTAAAACTACTCATTTATGCTACCAGTTGAAAGTGCGGCTTTAGTTGACATTCATGGGCATTTTGTAAAGAATCACAGAAAGTGTGGAAGGTTAAGTAACATTGACTGACAATCAAGATCAGTGCATAGGAAGCAACTGCAGATGTTGGTTTAAACCGAAGATAGACACAAAATGCTGGAGTACCTCAGTGGGACAGGCAGCATCTCTGGGAAAGAAGGAATGGATGATATTTTGGGTCGGGTTGAAGAAGGATCTCAACCCAAAACATCACCCATTCCTTCTCTCCAGAGATGGTGCCTATCCCGCTGAGTTACTCAAGATCGGTGACCAGGTTGGGAACTCACGTCCCGCGTCCTTGGAGGCACTTTGGGTGTTCTGAGGTTGGCTGCAGGACTGTGGGAGGTGCTTCAGTGCATGGAGTGTGGCTGTGGGAGGAGATGGTGTGCATTTGCAGATTGACATGTCTGAATCGATGTGCTCATACACTGGGCTGCTAGAGGCCCTGCACTAGGATGGGATTGTTTGGATCAGCCACCGCTACTCCCCACAGAGCAGGGATCAGATGCGGCCTGCAGCAACATGGAGCGACACACTAACATCATCACCAGACCAGGCATACCCTTACAACTCTGACCCATTACCGCCACTAGGATACAAGATGACTTTTATGACAAGATGACGGAAACATAGTGACTTTTGTGTACTGCCTCAGATTAATCTAGTATTCTTGTACTTGTGTGTGATTGTGCTCATGTACAGTGAGGTTTTTACTGAATTTTATGCATAAAAGGGGATTTCAGTGTATCTATGTACATATGACAAAAAAGTACCATTGAATCATCACTGTGCTGTTATGGCAGTAACCAAGAAACTCCAAATTCCTACTGCTATCCAGTTTTATATCAGTAACAAAGTGGCATATGTTGCAAATGGTCTTATCTTCTGCAGTTCCTTCCACTAATTCCTACGCCCCCATTAGTCAGGGCCTTCCAACTCAACAATGATCAGGTCATTTCTGTTTTTTTGGCCATTTAAAACTCAATCCATGGCAAAACATCACCCATCAAGTCTCTGTGGTCTAATTTTGTTAAACAACCTCATATGATTCTTTGTCGTGTGTTTTCCAAGTCTACAGGCATGGGCTCCCCTTTAACTATTCAGCTCATTATTAGTTCTAACCAATTGGTCAAATATAACTTTAAGAAGGGCTGCAGGGAAAATTCTGGGAACTATAGGCCAGTGAGCTAAACATTTGTAGTTAGAAAGTAACTAGAGAGTATTCTGAGTGATATATAGACAATAGACAATAGATGCAGTAGTAGGCCATTCGGCTCTTCGAGCCAGCAATCAATGTGATCATGGCTGATCATCCCCAATCAGCACCCCATTCCTGCCTTCTCCCCATATCCCCTGCTATTTTTAAGAGCCCTATCTAGCTCTCTCTTTAAAGCATCCAGAGAACCTGCCTCCACCGCCCTCCGTGGCAGAGAATTCCACAGACTCACCACTCTCTGTGATAAAAAGTGTTTCCTCATCTCCGTTCTAATGGCTTTCTCCTTATTCTTAAACTATGGCCCCTGGTTCTTGACTCCACCAACATCGGGAACACGTTTCCTGCCTCTAGCATGTCCAAGTCCTTAACAATCTTATATGTTTCAATGAGATTCCCTCTCATCCTTCTAAACTCCAGAGTGTGCAAGCCCAGCTGCTCCATTCTCTCAGCATATGACAGTACCGCCATCCCGTGAATTAACCTTGTAAACTTACGCTGCACTCCCTCAATAGCAAGAATGTCTTTCCTCAAATTAGGGGACCAAAACTGCAGACAATACTCCAGGTGTTGTCTCACTAGGGCTCTGTACAACTGCAGAAGGACCCTTTTGCTCCTATATTTGATTCCTCTTGTTATAAAGGCCAACATGCCATTCGCTTTCTTCACTGCCTGCTGTACCTGCATGCTTACTTTCATAGACTGATGTACAAGGACCCCAGATCCCGTTTTACTTCCCCTTTTCCCATCTTGATGCCATTTAGACGGGCAAGGGCTGATTAGGGATAGTCAGCATGGGTTTGTACGTGGGAGATCATGTCTCACAAATCTGATTGAGTTTTTTAAAGACCAAAAAGGGCAGAGCTGTAAATGTTGTAAATATGGGCTTCAGCAAAACATTCAACAAGGTTCCGCATGGCAGGCTGCTCTGGAAGGTTAGATTGCTTGGAATCCAAGGAGAGATAACTGAATAGATAGAAAATTGGCTTCATGGAAGGAGGCAGAGGGTGATGGTGGAAGGCTGCTTCTTGGACTGGATGTCTGTGACTAGTGGTGTGCCTCCGTTTTCGGTGCTGGGCCCTTTACTGTTTGTCATCTACATCAATGATTTGGATGAGAACATGCACGGCAAGATTAACAAGTTTGCTGATGATACAAAAGTGATTTTGCAGATAGTGAAGATGGTTGTAAAAAATTGCAACAAGATCTTGATCTATTGGCCAGGTGGGCTGAGGAATGGTTGACGGAATTTAATACAAAGAAATGTGAGGAGTTGCATTTTACAAAGTGTGACATAGGCAGAACCCACACAGTGAATGGTAGGGGTCTGGGGAGTGTTGTAGAGCAGAAGGATCAAGGAGTGCAGGTGCATGGTTCCTTGAAGGTGGAGTCACAGGTTGATAGGATGGTCAAAAAGGCATTTGGCACATTGGCCTTCATCAGTCAGAGTATTGAGTATAGAAGCTGGGCGGTCATGTTGCTGTTGTACATGACGTTGGTGAGGCTGTATTTTTTTATTTCTGGGCACCATGTTATAGGAAAGATGTTGTCAAGCTGGAAAGGATATAGAGAAGATTTACAAGGATGTTGCCAGGGCTAGAGGATCCGAGCTATAGGGAGAGGTTGAGTAAACTGGGACTATTCCTTGGAAGGCAGGTGAATGGGTGGTGATCTTATTGAGGTGTATAACATCATGAGAGCAATAGATTGGGTAGATGCACAGTCTCTTGCCCAGATTAGGCAAATCAAGGACCAGAGGACATAGGTTTAAGGTGAAGAGGAAAAGATTTAATAGGAATCTGAGGGGTAACTTTTTCACACAAAGGGTGGTAGGTGTATGGAAAAAGCTACCAGATGAGGTAGTTGAGGCAGGGACCATCCCAACATTTAAGAAACAGCTATGCATTTACATGGATAGGATAGGTTTGGAGGGATATGGACCCAATGCGGGCAGGCGAGACTAGTGTATGGGGGACATGTTGGCCGGTGTGGGCAAGGTGGGCCAATGGGCCTGTTTCCGCACTATTAGGACTCCACCTTTCATGTTCACTCTGCTCTAGCCCTTTATTATTTTCTAATTGTTTTCTCACTAGATTGTTCTCGTATTATAACTATCCATTCCTTACCAATGTTTTAATACAACTTTCACTATACCATTCAGCAAGCATGGTGGAATGCATGTCCCAAACTGCATCATGGTGCAGAAGTGGAAATGGTTGAGAGTTTCAAGTTCCTTGGCCTTAATATTGCCAATAATCTGTCGTGGACCAACCACATTGATGCGACAGCCAAGAATGCACACTGACATCTCCACTTGCTGAAAAAATTCGACAGCGCAAGTGACTCTTACAAACCTCTACAGATGCACCATAGAAAGCATACAGTCAGGTTGCTTCACAGCTTGGTTTGGTAACAGCTTCACTCTGCCTCACCAGCAAAGAAAACACACTATCGCAACAGTCTACAATTTGAAAGATCACTGTTATGAACGATTCCCGAGCTTTGCATTGCAATAAAATGCACTTCCGCTCCATACCTTTCTCATCAGTATAAACGGATAATTCTGCATCACTTTTCAAATCTACAGTAATCATGGCAATAAATACCCACTGAAATTTAAAGTTGTAAAAGTTCAACTGTTTCCAAAAACAAAGTGCCAATTGCACTAACTTTTTTTTCAAATACATTTCAGAACATTAGACAAGGCTAAACATGTCCCTCCCATTTCACAAATGTCTGAACATTTCTGTGAAGGAATTTCTTTAGTCAAAGGGAAGTGAATATGTGGAATTCATTGCCACAGACGGCTGTGGCCAAGTCAATGGATTGTTTTAAAGGCGGAGATTAACACATTCTCAATTAGTAAGGGTGTCAGGGGGTATGGGGCGAAGGGAGGAGAATGGGGTTGAGAGGGAAAGGTAGATCAGCCATGATTGAATGGCGGAGTAGACTTGATGGGCTGAATGGCCTAACTGCTCCTAGAAATTATGAACCCAACAAGCTATCTCATTCCATTCAGAGGGATTCGAAACGCTGTGCTGTTTCTGGGGCATTAGTGAGCAGCCATTGTTTCCGCTCTGCAACAGCAAGGGGAGTGCGGTGGAAATGCAGGCACAAGAAACTGCAGATGCCAGAAACTGGAAGCAAAACAAAAACAAACTGCTGGAGGAAATGAGCAAGGCAGCCGGACTGATTTTGGAGCATCGACGCGAAACAGCCAATTGCCTTCACAGATGCTGCTTTATCCATCTAGTTCCTCCGGCAGTTAGATTTTAACGGGTCCGTTCTTCCAAACAGTAACGGTCCGTATACACTTATATGTAAAACATTTCGTGTGGGCCATGCCGCCAGCAGTCCAAATGAAGATTGAATTCACGTAAGGCCAGCCACGCTCGGCTGACACAACAAACAAGCAAATATTCTTTTTTTTAAGATACTATAATCTTTGCATTCCAGTCTGCACGTAACCCTTGTTTGTTTTTGCACCTTCCGAAGAGTCCACCAGGAACTATACTGGAAGGAAGTTGGTCATTTTTTACATTTATCAAGCCAATGTACAAAATCCACACGATATCTCGTTTCCTTTGGAGTTGAATGAGTTTGTTCGGTACCTTCTGCGTGTCAGGATTCCAGTCTCAGCAGCAGCGTGTGGGTAATACACTCCCAACCTGCGCCGCCCGAGCTGGGCTGCGGAGCGGAGCGCAGCGAGCCAGGTGGTAGCGGTAGCGGGCAAGTCGATGCAGGCAGGGCACCGCCTTCAGCCCGCGAACAACCCGCCGCAGCCCCGCGCTGAGAGCGGGCGTCCTTTCCTCAGCTGCCTGGCCGCTCCTGCGACACTGTGAGCAGAAGGAAGCGAGCTGCCACGTTACTTTCACTTTCACTGCAGCGGGCTGGCCGCGGCGCTTCACGGTGTCATTGAGGCGACGCCGCTCGTCTTGCTGTGCATGTACGCGAGGCTCCAAGTCAGGAAGATGATTTTTTTTTAACGTAAGTTTCAGTGGCCCTGTTATTATTTATTTAATTTATGTTCCTGATTTTGGTCAAGGGGGGAGGAGGGGGAAATAATTGTTTTTGATCTGGTCGGATAAATTCCCAAAAACCCATATGTCGCCTTGATTCTCAGCTCATTGGACGCACGCAGCGTGAGGCGTGAGTCTCCTCGTTTCCGGCATGAGATATGTCGTCTCCCTGGCTTTCTGACTGGCGGGCTGTTCGGAATTGCCCTCAATTCCTGGCAATGCGAGTGGCGATTGCATTAGACATCAGAGGCGAACACAAAGCAAGGGAAGTTCCTGGACTGAAAACTGTACTTGAGATGACTGCGACCTGCTTGCGTCCGGAGCACCTAGAACTGGCATTACATCTTCCCAGTTGCTGGTTCAGATCAGATTCAGATTAGGCAGTGGAAGCACCGGAGTGAGCTTCGTACATTTTCAAGAATCTACTGCTTGCTACACAGATTGGAGGCCAGTGTTCATAGGTTGAGCCAGATAAGGGGGGGGGGGGGGGGGGGGGGGAAGGGTATCAGAGCCCGGCACTGATAGAAGGGGATAGGGAGGATATCAGAAATGCCAGATGATTTGGTGGGAGTGATGGCAGATTGGTGGAGGAGTTCAGGAGATTGTGAGGATGGCAAGTATGACACATAGAAAATAGTTGCAGGAGTGGGCCATTCGACCCTTCGAGCCAGCACCGCCATTCAATATGATCAAGGCTGATCATCCTAAATCAGTACCCGGTTCCTGCTTTCTCCCCATACCCCTTGATTCCATTAGCCCTAAGAGCTATATATAACTCTCTCTTGAAAACATCCAGTGAATAGGGGAGGATTCACGGCAGTCGGGTCACGACCCATGACCCGTGCTGTTGCTACGCTACCCCAAGTGGATTAAACGCGATGAACTGCAGGTAAGCACTTACAGCGTAGCGGGCCCGTTAAAACCCGCCGAAATGGTCAATATTTGCGCTGTAAAAAATTATGGAAATCGGGATGAGCGTGAGATACATTTAGCCTACATCAGAATTCCAGAAGTGAGGAGAAATGACGGCATATAGTACCTTCATTTCGCTTCACTTTTGGAATTCTGAAGTTGGGTACATGTCTCTCACGCTTACCCCGACTTCCACAATTTTGTACAGCGCAAAAATGCAACATTTTGGCTGTTTTTAACAGGTTGGAAAGTACGCGTTTCTTGCATTAATAACATGTACCGGAAGTGAGGATGTCCTCCAGATGGATTGAGCGGCTCCGTGCGTCAAGCCCTCTGACCCAGTGACCTTACGTGCAAACCCCCTATTGGCCCCCACTACCATCTGTGGCAGAGAATTCCACAGATTCCCAATAGGGGAAGTACAACGATCTTGGGGTCCTTGTACATCAATCTATGAAAGTAAGCATGCAGTTACAGCAGGCAGTGAAGAAAGCGAATGGCATGTTGGCCTTTATAACAAGAGGAATCGAATACAGGAGCAAAGAGGTCCTTCTGCAGTTGTACAGAGCCCTAGTGAGATCACACCTGGAGTATTGTGTGCAGTTTTGGTCCCCTAATTTGAGGAAGGACATTCTTGCTATTGAGGGAGTGCAGCGTAGGTTTACAAGGTTAATTCCCGGGATGGCGGAACTGTCATATGCTGATAGAATGGAGCAGCTGGGCTTGTACACTCTGGAGTTTATGAGAGGGGATCTCATTGAAACATATAAGACTGTTAAGTGTTTGGACAGGCAAGAGGCAGGAAATATGTTCCCGATGTTGGGGGATCCAGAACCAGGGGCCACAGTTTAAGAATAAGGAGTAAGCCATTTAGGACGGAGACGAGAAAACACGTTTTCTCACAGAGAGTTGTGAGTCTGTGGAATTCGCTGCTTCGGAGGGCGGTGGAGGCAGGTTCTCAGGATGCTTTCAAGAGAGAGCTAGATAGGGCTCTTAAAAATAGCGGAGTCAGGGAATATGGGGAGAAGGCAGGAACGGGGTACTAATTGGGGATGAACAGCCATGATCACATTGAATGGAGGTGCTGGCTCAAAGGGCCGAATGGCCTACTCCTGCACCTATGTCTATTGTCTATTCTCTGGGAATGGGTGTGATATATGTTTACTCACAAAATAGGTAAACTAGCACATAATAGACAGAGAAAGATGGCTCCACACACACTCGTGTTGGGATCAAAAGCAGGAATTATTTATTTCCAAGTCAGTCACTGACAGATTTACTGAGCATGTGCGAGAATGAGTACAGCTCATACGCATAAATTACATGGATATTGTCACATTGGGGTTGCTTGGACCATTAGCAGGAAGACTAGATCAGGTCTCAAAATTAGCGGTTGCCCGGGTCCTAATGACCACTCAAAGCGCCGCCGGGCAACCTAAACACCGAGTCATTTTGCCCGGCTTGGCAACCAGATACTGGTTTGTACCGAACATAGACACAAAAAACTGGAGTAACTCCGCGGGTCAGGCAGCATCTCTGGAAAAAAGGAACGCAACGTTTTGTGTCGGCCACGGCTGTGCGAGGCAATTATACTAGGTGTGGGTTGAGGAAGGGTCGGAGTTAATGACCGGCCCCATACAGCGGCAGCAGCGGCCGCGACAGCGGCTCCATCTCCTCCTCCTCCCGCCCCCCGCCCGCCCTGATAGGGGCCTCTGCTTGTAAACCTGCTAACAGCGCTTTCAAAACAAACCCTCCTGCATGCCGAGGCCTCCCCCTCCCTCCCTCGGCGTGCGGGAGGGTTTGTTTTGAAAGCACCGTTAATAGGTTTACAAGCAGAGGCCGTTATCAGGGCGGGCGGGGGGCGGGAGGAGGAGGAGGAGCCGCTGCTGCCGCTGTGCGAAGCCCGTCATTCGCTCCGACTCATCTGAAGCAGCTGCACCAAAGATCTTATAGCTATAGGATCTCTGAGCTGCACTGCTCGGCCCTGCACCTTGCTGTTGGCTGACGGAGGAGGGTGGCGGTGGCGAGGAGTTCCCAACGGCCAAGGGCGATGTTCTACAAGGAGCGCTGACCTTCCCTCCTCCTCACCTCACCCCCCCTCTCCCTCTCTCTTGTATGCTCCCTCCTCCCCCTTATCCTGGGACCCCTCCTCTCCATCCTGCACTGATCCCCATTCCTGCCTCTATTCAGTCCTCACTGACATCCCCTGTACTCCCCTCCCCATCTATTCATCCTGTGCTGATCACCTTATCCACCTCGCATTGATTCTCCTGCCCCCATTCACAACTATATGTACGCATAAATGTTCCATGGTCCAGGATTTATTGACACATGTTGATCATACGCTGAATAATCCAACCACATTTTTGTTTGGAAGTGGAAAGAACTAATAGAAATTGCATTAATTGCAATGTGTAAAAAGAGTTGAGATACTGTCTTATAATTTT
Source organism: Raja brachyura (assembly GCA_963514005.1). Next base: position 67,902,021 of record OY740782.1, read on the forward strand.
GCTGCATGTCATTGTGGTATATTTCATGTCTTGATTGGTGAATATGTTTAGTTTGTGACTTTATTTGAAGTAGAAATAATATGTGAATGCTTCATTGAGTATAATTCCGACTGGTAACTACGCACTTCGTCCGAGCACATTATCGCATGCGTCATGCAAGCCATCTTAAATGACCACCTAAACTGTCAGTAGGCAACCTAAAAAGCTGCCAAGGTTGCCCGGCTAGCAACAGGGAAAAAAAGTTAAGCGTGAGCCCTGTAGATTGTTGCAGGATTGCCCAATGGTGAATACTCTAAGTCAATGTGGTTCCTTTATTTGTTATATTGGTAAACATGTCATTTTGCGCACCATTTTGCTGATATTAGGAACAAATGGGCCCAGATATGTCAGGTTGAATTCTGGGCTGGAAATGTTTGTTACTCTTGTGCCAGTTCAAAAGAAAAGCAGTTTTGCGCGAATTGGTCATTTTGCATTTTGGGATAGGAAAAAAAAATTCTTAGACTAGACTAAGTGGGACCCGTTGGGTCCCAGCATCACACGGGAGGGCTGGTCCCCCAACGCAATATTCCACCTCTCCACCAATTCCAATATTGGTGGCCAGTGGGAAGGGGGAGCGGGCTTTCTGGAGTGCTAGTATGGGCGTTGTGGGCTGAAGGGACTGGTTTCCAGAGGGCTAGTATGGATATTGTGGGCCGAATGAATTCTTGGGCTGGCAGCTCAGTCACTCAAGCCTGTTGTGCTGGCAGCTCACTCACTCACAACTGGTGGGCTGGCAGTTGACTCACGGCTATTCCTTGAAATTCCATTTCAAGCAGGGTGCAAGGCCACCAAATTCAATTGCAGTTACCACTTCAAGCAGGGTGCAAGGCCACCAAATTCAAATGAAGTTTCATACCAAATCTGAGCAGCGTGCATGGCCACTGAAGACAGCGAGTCGTGACCTCTCCCTCCTCCATCTTGCAGAGACTGAGCCACGCCCACACTTCTGGGTTTTGTAGTCCATCCCCCTCCCACAAGAAGGGGCATGGCCTTCATGGTATGATTGACAGGAGAGAGAATCTCAACATTGTTTAATAACAAATAACTCTTATTATTCATCGATTGGAAAAATACTTGGCACCTGATGAACGGAGGGGGACTCTGAGTAAGGTGGCCAGAAGTCACAGCCGTACGTGGTAGCGTTTTTTCTAAAATCAATATAAAGCGCAAACAGGAAGTGGTCAAGATTAGACTTTTAATTATATAGAAGGCAAGGCAACTTTAATTAGGCAAGGCAAGTTTAATTAGGCAAGGCAGCTTTAGCATTTCCAAACCAAAGGCAACACAGCTTTAGCATTTCCAAAGCAAAGGCAACACAGCTTTAGCATTTCCAAACTATATTTTCAAACCACGTTAAGGGCACTGACAGGTCAGTAAAACCACTCATAGTTTAATTGACATGTGTTCAGTGACGTGACCCTCTCGCTCCCCCATCTTGCAGAGACGGACTGAGGCACTCAACACTTCCGGGTTTTATAGTCCCTCCGGAAGGGGCGTGGCTTCAGGAGAGAGCATCTCAACATTTTTAAAACACTAGTAACTCTTTTATTTTTCATCGATGGGAAAAATCCTCTTGTCCTGCACAGCGGAGGGGGACTCCTAGTAAGATGGCCAAAAATCATAGCCGTAAGTGGCAGCGTTTTTTCTAAAATCAATATACAGAACAACAGGAAGTGGTCAAGATCAGACTTTTAGTAATATGATGGTGACTTGCAGTGGTTTGCAAAAATCCAGTTTACTGAACTATGTTACTAATGGATGAAGTCCAATGGAAAAGTGAATAAGACCAGTCAACAGGCCACCTGCTATTTTTCCAAAAGTAGAGGAATTCCAGTAATTGATACCTTTGTTGATATTTATCCCTAAATAGGGAAGCTTAAGCATGTTTTAACCACTAACATCCCACCTGAAATGAACTTAGTTTCAGTTAAGTTAGTTAGTTTTTATTCTAACTCACTGTGCTTAAGCTAGAAAAGGATCACATTCATACATATCGTCAGCTACATGATAGAGAAGAAAACCACAAAAATAAAGGTCATAAAGACACTGTGCATGTAAATATCTAAACGTATGGTCTCGACCCGAAACGTCACCCATTCCTTCTCACCAGAGATGCTTTAAGAAGAGCACTGGAGAATCTCAGGCACCCCAGTGTGTTTCTTTCATGGCACTTATAATTTCCCAGCAGCTGTTGATATTTGTTAGTATTTGTCTTGGGGACAGCCCACATAGCACAATGCCTTTACGAAGGAACTAAGCTTGATAAAAGACACTGAATTTCCCCAGCCTGCCCGGCAAAAATGTATTTGCTAAGGAAATGGGTAACACTCTCTTGCAATCTATTCAATAACTGAATGGATTGCAAGCACAAAGTAAATGTAGCAACATTGTAGCCATTATGTGGCTGTAGGACTAAAGATAATAGATTTCATATCAGGTGGTATATCTTTCTTCATGGTATGGTATGTTAGCTTTCATAGCAAAAGGATTTGAGTATAGGAGCAGGGAGGTTTTATTTCAGTTGTACATGATCTTGATGAGACCACATCTGGAGTATTGCATACAGTTTTGGTCTCCAAATCTGAGGAAGGACATTATTGCCATAGAGGGAGTGCAGAGAAGGTTCACCAGACTGATTCCTGGAATGTCAGGACTGTCTTATGAAGAAAGACTGGATAGACTCGGTTTATACTCTCTAGAACTTAGGAGATTGAGAGGGGATCTTATAGAAACTTACAAAATTCTTAAGGGGTTGGACAGGGTAGATGCAGGAAGATTGTTCCCAATGTTGGGGAAGTCCAGGACAACGGGTCACAGCTTAAGGATAAGGGGGAAATCCTTTAAGACCAAGATGAGAAATACTTTTTTCACACAGAGAGTGGTGAGTCTCTGGAACTCTCTGCCACAGAGGGTAGTTGAGGCCAGTTCATTGGCTATATTTAAGAGGCAGTTGGATGTGGCCCTTGTGGCTAAAGGGATCATAGGGTATGGAGAGAAGGCAGGTACGGGATACCGAGTTGGATGATCAGCCATGATCATATTGAATCGAAGTAGCCGACATCCTGGCTCAACAGAATGCCGTTTCTCTCAAGCTGCCCGTGTTCTGGACATCGCAGGCTCGAAGGGTCGAATGGCCTACTCCTGCACCTAATTTCTATGTTTCTATGTTCAACGGTCAATCTCTTCAACCTCTAATAAACTCAACAGTAACATTACTCCAGGTGCAGTGTCACAAGTGGCATGTAAAGTTGCATGAAAATATCCATATGACTTGCAATTAAAGCTAACAATCCATTAGCCTTCCTAATCAGCTGTAGGATCTTCTTTGGTGAACCCGGATCCATTTGAACCACTTATGTTGTTTAAATAATAATTTTCAGTTTCATTCTTATTTCCAATGGATAACCTTATAGCGAGACACCCGTTTGAGAACAAAGTGATCTTCATTGGCAGATATAGTCAGACACCCGCGAACTGGGAGTGAACACTAACTGAGTCTCTGCAGTTGCAGTTGGGCACACCCATGGCTCATGATGTCAATTTCCCGCCAAACGCAGTCACGTGCCCGATCCAGTTCTACTAACGAGGGTTTGATCTATCACTGGCAAACACCAGATGGTGCTACATGACCCCCCCCCCCTACTGGCGGCTGTCCGAGGCGTTTCCCAGAAACAGGCAGGGTGGGCGGCATCGATGGGCCTCCGAACCCCAGTGCTGATGATAGATGCACCACGACTCCTTACCGGCGTTGCACAGGCCCGGCTTCACAGCGTTGAAATGCAGTAACTGGCTGCTGGGCCCCACAGAGGCCCCGCCGACACCCTATCGATACCAGCACCGCCCTGCTGTTTGGCCTGCGACAGGTCGTCAGCCTGTTCAGCCAGCTGCAGGGGATCGTTGAAGTTCTCACCCGCAAGTAGTTGGATATCGTTGGGCATCTGCTTCAGGAAAGCGTGCTCAAAAATGAGACGGGGCTGACGACCATCCATCAAAGCGAGTACCTCACTCATTAACACAAATGGCTTGTGATCACCAATACCCCCCATGTGCATGAGCCTCGCCGCCCGTTCGCGGCGGCTGAGGACAAAAGTGTGCAGTAGAAGCTCCCTGAGGCCCTCGTACTTGTCGGCAGCTGGCGGTTGGCGCAGGAAATGTGCAGGGCGACTGGCTGTGTCCTGATCCAGTGCGCCGACCACATAATAATACTTTGTGTTGTCGACTGTAATGCGTCGGAACATGGAACTGGGCTACCGTCTGCTGGAACCACATCTGTGACTGCGATGTCCAGAACACGGGCAGCTTGAGAGAAACGGCATTCTGTTGAGCCGGGATGTCGGCTACTTCGGGTTGCTGAGGTAGGTTGTTGGCTGCGCGCATCGTGAGAATCCAAAAGAACCGTTTTGGATTGTTCGGGTCACCAATATAGTGAGAGGCAGGTTTGAGAACAAAGTTATCTTCATTGGCAGATACAGAGTCAGACACTCGCGTGCTGAGAGTGAGCACTAACTGAATCCCTGCAGTTCCAGTTGGACACACCCGTGACTCATGACGTCATCTTCCCGCTAAACGCAGTCACGTGCCCGATCCAGTTCTACTAACGAGGGTTCGATCTATCACTGGCCTAACCACCACATAGCGCCATAACCTCATCTTTTCTCACGTTGCGCTCACGCTGCAAACATCTTGCGAATCCATTTAACCTATTATGTTCCTTTGTAAGCACTTTGAGACCTCATATCTTTCTATTTTCTGCATCATCTACAAATCTGCCTTCAGCGCATTTGGTCCCTTCATCCACAATACCAATACAGGCTATGAATATGTGAGACCCCAGCACTGATTCCTGTGGGACCCCACAGGATATTGATTGTTGATTTGAAAACTACCCATATCTCCTATTTCTAGTCTGTTAGCTACATGCCAATTCATGCTGATATACACTTCCCACCCACCCCCTCATTCTGTATGCTCTTGGCAATGATCATAGGTGTTAATAAGCAACATTTTTATTTGTCTAACTTCCCCATTGCTTACCATGGCAAGAAGCTAATAGTAGCAGGTCCTCTCAAAGGTGATTACGTGCGTAAATGTTGGTACCATTTAAAGTGCTTAGTTAAGATGAATGAAGTGAGCCAAATTCAGACATCGAAAACTCAGTGGATGGGGATAGAAAATCTCCAAATGCTCCCTTGATAAGTTAAGAATTAATTTCATTTAAAAAATAACTTGTTTGGGGTAACTAATTGTGGTTTAAATCTCCCAAACAGCTTTGGAACATTGTTGAATTGTGATTCACTTTCTAAGGATACAAATTGATATGGATGATATTGAGACAGGTGGGAATTTATGAGTGTAAAACCAGCAATAAAATCCTTCCCTGCTTGCTTCCATTATTGTAGAAATTAACAGCAACGTCTAGAATTGTGCAGCTGCTCAGTTAATGCAGAAATTCAGTGGTTGTTTGTATCCACAGGGTGTGCTGTTGCACTCTTTACAGATGCATTCAATGCAGTATCAGTGATCTGACATTGGCTTTGTAAAAATCACCATAAAATCTTTTCCATATCAGTGATTTCTAAATGTATATCTAACTATGGTTAGAGGGGACAACTATACTCAAGCACTATTTATGTTAAAGGCAGTTCATTTTCTTTTTCATGTTTGGTGGTGAATACGAAAGATAATTTGGACCATAGAACGGTACAGCACAGGACTAAGCCCTTTGGCCACATGCGACTTTTCAGCAAACTGTCTGCGACCTTCAAGCTCAGGGGCACTCGCCTGAAATACCGCGAGCTGGAACAACCGTCAGTGCGGAACAAACACACACGTCGCAAAGGCGGCGGCCAGGGAAAGTGGGGGAGCGCTGTCCGAAATTTACACTGTGTTAAGCCAAGGTGATACCCGCGATGAATAGGAAGGTTAAAGACGGCTAGCAGTGTCCTTTAAAAGTTCGGAGGGGGGTGGGGGGGGGGGTGGGGGGGGGAGAGGAGAAGGGGGGACCAGGAGTGGAGACACTTTTAAGAATCTAGACAACTTTTTAATAAGCCAGAGATACGCAGCTGTGAAGTTTAGTGGGCATTTAAGTGGCAGAAGCAGGTACAATTATATTGTTTACAATGCATTTGGATAAGGACTTAAGGCGTAGAGCGATAGAGGCATAATGCAGGCAAATGGGATTAATGTGTCCTGGTTTGCATTTTGGTTGGACGAGTTAAGTCGAAAGAGCCCTGTTTCTCTGCTGTATTTACCATGATTCTATGAATCAAAATAATGGATGATTTAAACAAAATACTTTATTGCTCAAAACCAATTTAATTTCAAATTTAATGTTAATTTCAAAAATATGATTTATACTCTCTATCTAAAAACTATATAAGAACACAATTTTAAATCCATATTTATAAAACAATGACATAATTTGGCACTGTATTAGTACCCCTAGCTGAATGACACAAATCATGATAAATAACAAGAAGAGTTTATAATACATTTGTTGCCAGAATAAATGCATAAAATTAAAATTAAATTGATTTGATTATCTACCATACATAGAAAATTGTACTAGATACTGATTGCCCTTCTCTCAAATGCTTTTGTCTTAATATTTACCACAGCAAAAAGGTTTGTTTTATTTTTACTCTAAATGGTTTGTTTTACAAACGGTTTGTTATCTTTGACAGACACAGAAGGCTTTTAAATGAGTAACTGAGCCAGAGTACAGTATTATCTTATTACCACTGGAATGTTATTCACCCGGTTTATAAGACCTGGCTTTGTCAGTATAGTGCCACAGAATATGTACAAACATCGCAGTATATTTTAAGGATTTTTCTGAAACAGAACAACTTTTAATGACACCATAAGGACACTATGGAAACCTTTATTCCAAATATTACATATTTTTATATTCTGTAGCACAAAAATAATTAAAATTACTGATCATGGAATGTTTAACTTTTCCCAATTTATCAAAAATTAGGCAACATAAAACAATTAAATGCTTATTTTATGCTTGCCAGTTGTACAGATTTTTGTAACCAAGGGAAATAAAAAAGTACATTTCATCATCATCTGACATAGGAGACAATAGAAAATAACTGTTTTATGGCGAGGCATCTAATTATTTTGGAGCAAGTAAAAGCTGCCCGTTTATTCATAATTTGTAAATTACTGAAAGTGTCCAACAACTACTTTTACCTAAATTTTTCATATATTGTATAAAGCATTTTAATCTCTGACTAAAATGTGCATCTATAAACCAAACATAAACCATCAAGATTTACCCATTGCTAATACAATGCAAAGAAGTCTGGTTACATTTGAGTATTGCACTGATATTAATCAGGACACCTGCGATGGTACTATAGTAGCATGCAAAAATCCAAGCTAATATATAATGTTAAATATACTTGTTGGACTCCTTGGATGTTGCAAGGGAGGACAGGCTGAAGAGGAATATAAACATAATCCCAAATGCATCAACCATTAGCATAATAGAGAAAAAGGAAAAAGCTGTCACTTATTACAATCTCAGAATTTTATAAGGCGGCAATTTACAACCAATAAAATAATTTTGAAGTGTCTCACTTCAACAAAAGCATCAGCCTTTATCTCATTCCCTCACACACATTCCCATGGGAGATTCCGGTAATAGATTATTAGTGCTGCATTATGGGAAGTCCATCAATTAAAGTTTTGCTAAACTTAGAACACCCAATGCCTGACCGTAGCACTTTTTGGACACAACACAAGTTCTTCTCATGTCCTGACACAAGGAGCAGGAGGAGG